>WOXC01007038.1:0-600000 GCA_011680675.1 Gymnobelideus leadbeateri | reverse complement strand
ACGTCTGTTTGGCCCTTATTTGTTTAACCCCCTTTACCAATTTGTCTCTTCCAGGCTCCAGGCCATCAACTTCTAGATGACTGTTCAGGCAGTATACTAACCTTTGCTGGAGTTGAAGACCACCCCCCAACCCACTGGTCAGGTTCCAGAGTCTGACCCCTTGCACACATCAACCTGGAAGTTTGTTTAAAAGAGGTGAAAACAGGCTAGGTGGTATATAAATTCATATTGTTTATTCCCTTAAGCTAGGGGACATATGCACAAGGAGTCAGAGCTTCAGTTCTGACTGATAGAAAGGAAGAAAAGTCTTATATACTTTTTAGAGCAATCCCAACTCAGGATGTCTGTGTCCCTCAGATTTATGATCTCCATATGTGTTTTACCATAGCATAAGAAAGGAATTTTCTTAATTGAATAAGTTGTAAATACAATAAGAGTCAACAAAGTGTCAATTGAAATTACAACCCAGGATATCTGTATTTCTTCTATCAATAACATAACATAATATATGTCCATAAAATATTAGTTTAAGTAAAGTCTCATTATTGAAGATAGTGTCTTGGATTAAGGCACCTCATCCTTAATGACCATGAACAGAGGAATGTTCTTGGTCAGCTTCATCTGGTCTTGTAGTTGTTGACACAGGAAGAGACATTCTGGGTTTACTCAGAGAACAAACAAAGGCATGTCTGTTAGTCCTAGGTGCTTCTTCTGGTTGAATAATTCAGGCTTTTTGCCTTTATTGGGGTTCAAATGATCTTAAATGATTATCAGACAGGACCGTATGAGGCAAGATAACTTCACCACTAGCCAACAGGAAGCATTTTCAGAGACCTTCAACCCTTGCCTCAAAATATTTTGGGTCCCACTTGTTTAAGGGGGGAGATGACAGGGTGCTTGGGGTCCCAGCCCTGGGATCATGTCTCTTGAAACTTCCCAATTTCTTAGTAGGCCTTTGTCCTGGGAGAAAATTTTCTCTAGATTCTTCAAGGTCCATGCCTTTGGCAACTAAACAAAAAATTCTTTTCTCCCTCAATGTCTGGTATCAACAAAGGTATTTATTTCTGCAGACTCCCTGCATTTTCTCATCCCAAAAGTTCCCAAAGACACCCGGATCCCAAGATTTCCTGATTATCATCGTTGGCAGTCCTTTCTCTTATCCCTTTTCCATATAAGCCCCCCACCATCCTCACTAGTTTGCAAGTTCCCCAAAGGAACTTTGCCTACTACTATTGGCATTACAGTAAACTTCCACTTGTCTGAAAGATAGCTTGAGTGTGAGAATTCATTTCAGGCAACTCTCCCTTGGCATTCTTGGGGTCCCAGTACCCCTAAACTATTAGCACCTCCTGACCTAGTCATCAGTATTAACAAGATAAATACAAGGTTATTTGGTAATTTAACAGCTGGAGTAGATTGGGAAAGGTCTCAGGTAAAAGGTGGGACTTGAACTAAGCTTTGAAGGAAATAAAATCTAAAGGGCAGAACTGAAGATGGAGTGCATTCCAGGCATAGGAATCTATCTGTGCAAAGTCCCCAGGGATAAGAAATGACACGTCCTCTGTTGGTTTGTTGCTGATGAAGCTAGCTGGCGCTTTTGCCACAGGAATGACAAAGTTTCCTCTGATGATGTCTGTGAGAATTGGCTGGAAACAAGCCTAGCAGTATGAGGGGTGCTGCAATTCACAAGATTTCTGTGTCTATCTGCCTATTGGTGACCACTGGTAATCGGTCATTGCTGGTAATTATGAGGAAGGCGAGCCATTTCTCCCCTTAGTAATGGAGGCTGGACAAGAAGCTAGTCTGGTGGTTTGGGAGACACTGCCATTCCTAAGGCTGAAGCTCAGAGTCATCAGTTGTCTATCAAGGTAGGAGGGGAAATCAATGAAGACCAAGGTGGCTATGGTAGTTTGTAAAATATATTATCTATTACAGAAAAGTGTGAGAAACCAGGCTTCCAAATATAATGATTTATTTGGAAAACTAGCATTTGCAATCATATCAGGTCTACTGACTCCTCAGAGGTTAGAGACAAAGAAGTGATTTACAGACATTTTTATAAGAAAAAAAGAAATTAAAATTACAGCAATCTTAGGAAACTTATTTTGAACATAATTCAATTGAACAAGGCAAGTCATCTGTCTCTTACTTTTCCAGAGATTTCCTAAGCCAAATTGGTACAGTTGTCATGTCAACATTGGGTGTATAGGCTTGTTGGGGACTTAATGGGGTGTAGGGTAGAACAGTTATTGAATCTGATACTTTTTTGGATTAGGGCCCATGTTTATCAACCTGTTTGTCAAAGTGAGATTGCCTTAGAAATCTTTGTTCTGTAGCTGTAGCATTTGCAATTGAAAGCATTACTTTTTAAGGGGCTTGTAGACTGACTAATAGTTTTTCAGCTATGGAAAAGGAGAATAAAGACTGGAAAAGAAAATCTTAACCTTTATTTCAAGAAAAAGTGGGGGGGGCGGGGCAGAGTCAAGATGGCAGAGTAGAAACAGGACTTCTGCAGGTCTCTGGCTTCCACCTTCCTCAATTCATGTAAAAGGGAACTCTGGACAAACTTTGGAGCTATAGAACCCACAAAATGACACAGAGAAACCAACCTCCCACTGAGGGCAGCCCTGCAGGGAGTGGTCAGTGCAGTGCCAAGTCCAGGCCCATGTGAGCCAGAGGTTTTAGCCCAGGGCAGGCCTGACCAGCCACCAGCTGGAGGGACCAGCAGCTGTGGAGGTTTCCAGAATTATCAACACATAGATGCTAAGGACAAAGTGAGAGGTCAGTGCAGTCTGGACTTTGAGATCCAGTAATTGGGGATGTGTTGGCTTTTGCCCCCAGGGCAATAAGCCCCTGAGGAGCTGTAGCCCTGCTGCTGCAGCCACATGGCAGCTTCAGCACCTGGCCTGCAGACTGTAGGGGGACCAAGCGACCAGTTTAATTGCTCTTGATTTAACCTTCTTGGATCTGAATTGCTGTCTAGGGTGGAGGTCCTGGGGTATGTGACCAGCTTGCCAGAGCATGTGGAGGCTTCAGAGAGGGTACCCAACTAATACCTCCAGCAGCTGAGAAAACCCCAGCGTTTGGGACAGAAGCTCCCCTGTCTGGTGGCAGAGTCCTACTATGGCAAAAAAGCCCAAAAGTCAAGTTACTGAGTGGCAACATGACCAGGCAAAGGAAGCAAAACAAACAGAATCCAACATTAGACTCCCATTTTGGGGACATGGAACAGGAGGAAGACAGTGAAGTCAGAACTCCTGCACCAAAAGCTTCAAAGGCAAATACAAGCTAGTTACAGGCCATAGAGGACCTTAAGGAGCAGATAAGAGAAGTGGAGGAAAAATTTGGAAGAGAAATGAAAATGATGTAAGAAAATTATGAAATGAGAGTCAACAGCCTGACTGAGGAAAATAACACCTTAAAAAATAGACTAACTCAAATGGCAAAAGAGGCTCAAAAAAAGCAATGAGAGAAGAATGCCTTAAAAAGCTGAATTTGCCAGATGGAAAAAGAATCTCAAAAGCTCACTGAGGAGAATCATAAGATTGGAGCAAATGGAAGCTAGTGACTTTATGAGAAATCAAGATGCTGTTAAACAGATCCAAATAAATGAAAAAACAGAAGGCAATGGGAAATATCTCACAGGAAAAACCACTGACCTGGGAAATAGATCTAGGAGAGACAATTTAAAAATTGTTGGACTAGCTGAAAGCCATGATCAAAGAAAGAACCTAGAAATCATCCTCCAAGAAATGCTCAAGGAAAACTGCCCTGATGTTTTAGAACCAGTGGGCAAAATAGAGGTTAAAAAATCCACCAATTACCTCCTGAAAAAGATCCCAAAAAGAAAACCCCTAGGAATATTATATCCAAAATTCCCAGATCAAGCAGAGAATATCACAAGCAGCCAGGAAGAAACAATTTTAATATTGTGGAAACACAATCAGGATAACACAGGATCTGGCAGCTTCTATACTGAGGGATTGAAGGGCTTGGAATATGATATTCCAGAGGTCAAAGGAGTTGAGATTAAAACCAAGAATTATCAACCCAGCAGAACGGAGTATCATGTTTCAGGGGAAAATATGGTCATTCAGTGGAATAGAGGACTTTCAAGGATTCTTGATGAAAAAACCAGAGTTGAATAGAAAATTTGACATTCAGATACAAGAAGCAAGAGAAGCATGAGAAGGTAAACAGGAAAAAGAAATCATAAGGAACTTATCAAACTTGAACTATTTACATTCCTACATGGAAAAATGATAATTGTAACTGATAATACTTTTCTCAGTATGAAAATAGTTGAAGGAAATAGAAATATATATAGAGAGAGAGAGAGAGTCTGTATTGGAGGGTATATGGGTTTATGAATACATACGTGAATGTGTGTATATATGTTTACACATATATGTAGATAGAAGGCATAGGACCAATTTAATAGGAAGGGATGATACTTAAAAGATGAAATTAAGAGGTGAGAGAAGAATATAATGAGAAGAGATGGGGAGAGACAGAATGGGGTAAACTATCTCATATAGAAGAGGCAAAGGGAAATGGTTACAATGGAGGGGAAGAACAGGAAGGCAAAAGGAAATGAGTCAACCTTATTTTCATTGAATTTGGCTCAGGGAGGGAATGACAAACACACTAAATAGGGTTTCTCACTCTACAGGAGAGTAGGAAGGAAGGGCATGAGAGGGGGGATGATGGAAGGGGGGGGCAGGCTGGGGGTAGAGGGAAGTTGGAAGCACCCACTTTTGAAAAGGGACAGGATCAAAGCAGAGAATAGAACGAGTGGGAGGTGATATAGGAGGGAGGGAAATATAGTCAGTCTTTTACAATATATCCACCTTGGAAATGTTTTGCATAGCCACACATGTACAACCTATACTGACTGGCTTATCTTCCCAGTAAGGGTGGGTGACAAGGGAGGAAGGGAATGAATCTGGAATTCAAAGTTTTAAAACTAAATGTTTAATATATGTGTGTGTGTGTGTGTGTATACACATACTATTATTGATACTATTTTACATGTAATTGGGAAATAAGATATATAGGCACTGGGGCATAGAGATCCACCATGCCCTACTGGAAAAATCAAAGGGGATATGGGGAAGACAAGGGAGGGAGCAGATTGGAGCAGGGGATATACTGTGGGACTGCTATTTTGGGGTGGTGAGTAGGGGAAAAACGGGGAGAAAATTTGTAACTCAAAATCTGGTGGAAATGAATGATGTAAACCAGAAGTTAATAAAGCATTTGAAAAAAAGAAAAAGGGGAACTTATCCATTATGACTGGAAAGAGGAACTTAACCTTTAGCAAAGAGTCTTATAGTGTCTAACTTAATCTTATGATTATTATTCCTACAAAGATATGTTTCTTTAACTTATCTGTTATCAAATCTATTCATTAAATCTATATAGGTAATTTAGGCTTAAAGGAATGTCAAAATATTTTTGAGGTACCCTGTTTCCCAGAGCTAAAGCCCAGCAAGCAGGCTATCCCCTGAGCTTAGCATAACAATAATCCTTTGTGCTCAGAATAACATCAACCTCTGGTCCTGTACTGTTTAGACCACAGGTGTTCACTGAGGGATTTAGCTCCCCCTATTTCCCATGGCCATCCATCACATATTCATAATCCCTGTTCCTTGTAACTTGCCAGTACTGCACTCTAATTCTTGTCCCAGAACTCTGGTTCTGTATCCTGCAGAGTAATCACAACCCTCAAGACTTAACACAACAACTGTTCCCACAAGACCCAAGAACACCTGTATTGTCCCAGGAAATGCCAACCATGAGAACTGTCTCAAGACCTAAATATGATTGTATTGTGGGCCAACTCCTCTCATGTATATAAGTGGCCCAAGCCTCAGCAGCATTAAGCCCTCCTTCTTAGTATGGGGGCTTCTGCCTGCAAGTGTTGTTTTCCTCACTCTGAAATTAATTAAACTTCTGTTTGTGTCCTAACTCTCCTGTCTCTAGCCTTATCTGTTTCAGCTCTGGTCACCCATAAGTTATGGGCTGGTTCCAATCCAGTTGACAGGAATATCTATGCTAGTTTAACTTAGCTGTTAAAGTTGGCTCTTCCTAAGGAAAGGAAACTTAAACCTACAATCAAACTAAAACAAACTAATCAATACTAACTGATTTAGAGGTCATCCTTTTCAAGTTTGACTTGCCAGCATATGTTCCCTCCTGTCTCTTCCTCCGAGTGCCTTGCTGCTTTAGTTAGCCTGTCTTGCCTATTCTGTATATGGAAGTTGGTTAACAGCAGGTGAGAATGACTGGTCCCTTCTCCTGAAGAGTTTCTTCCCCAGATGACAGTTGCAATGGCTGATCTGGAAAAAGAATCAATGGTCTGGGGAATGCTGCTGTTAATAGAGGAGACAATATACAAAAAGCTATGTACAAAAAGGCTATATATGGGGTAAACTGGTGATATCAGAGGTAAAGTACTAAAGTTAATGAGGCCTAGTAAATGCTTCTTGTAGAAGGTGGGACTTTAGCTAAGACTTGAAGAAGCTAGGGAAGCTAAGAGGATAAAATGCAGAGGGAGAGGATTTCAGACATGAGAACAGCTAATAAAAATGCCTAGAGTGAAGTGTTGTATTCAAGGAACTGCAAGGAGACCAGTGTCTGCAGATCACAAAGTATGTTGGGGGTTAGATGGATGTAAAGTATAGGAAGACCAGAAAGATAGGAAGAAGCCACATTATAGAGGACTTTAAAAGACAAATAAAGTTTTATATCTGATCATGGCAATGATAAGTAGCCACTAGAGTTGATTGAATAGGAGATTTGAGCTTTAGGAAGATTAATTTGACAAGTGAGTGGAGGATGGACTGCAGTGAGCAAAAATTTGATACAGGTAGACCAACTTGTAGACTATTGAAACAGTCCATGCATTTTCTTTTTTTGCTTTTTGGAGGGCAGTTAGGGTTAAGTGACTTGCCCAAGGTCACATGGCTAGTTTTTGTGTTAAGTGTCTGAGGCCGGATTTGAACTCAGTTCCTCATGACTCCAGGGCCGGTGCTCTATTCACTGAGCCACCTAGCTGCCCCTGAGTCCATGCATTTTCTCTGGCTGTCCGCCATGCCTGAAATGCTCTCCCTCCTCATCTCTGCCTACTGGTTTCTTTGATTTCCTTTATTCTTTATTAATTTGTTTATTTATTTTTAGTTTACAAGATTTAATTCCACAATTCCTTCAGTTTCAAATTTTCTCCCCTTCTCTCCCCTCCCCCCTGCCCCATGGTGGCATACAATCAAATACAGGATCTGCAAATACTTTCACATTAGACATTAGTCAGGTTATAAAGAAGGACTGTATCAGATGGAATGAACAGTGGGAAAGAGGAAAAAGAAAGAGAGCAGGTAGTTTGCTTCAGTCTGCATTCAAACTCTGTTCTTTCTAGTTCTTTCTCTGAATGTTGACATCTCTCTCCACTTTGATTTCCTTTAAGTCCCAACTAAAAATTAAACCTTCTACAGATAGCCTTTCCCAACACCTCGTAGTTCTAGTGCCTTCCCTCTTATAATTATATCCTATTTATCCTGGATATAGTTTGTACATATTTGTTTTCTCCCCCATTGGACTATGAACTCCTTTAGGGCAGAAATTGACTTTTGCCTCTCAGCACTCAGCACAATTCCTGGAACATAGTAAGTCTTAATAAATATTTATTGACTGACTGACTCCATAGGTGAGATGATGAGAACCAGGGTAGTGAAGAGAAGAGAGTATATAAAAGAGAGGTTATGAAGATAGAAACAACAGGATTCCATTGGTTAGGGAGGGGGTAGGGTGAGAGAGAATGACAACTCAAGGATGACACCTAGATCACAAATCTGGATGACTGGTTGTACAATGATACCCTCAGGTAGTAATATCAAAGTTAGAATGAGGTGAGGGCTTGGAAAGAATGAGTTCAGTTTTGGACATAGTGAGCTTAGGATGTCATTGAGACATCTGGCTTGAGATATCTAATAAGCTAGTGAAGATGTAAGACTTGAAATTTGTGGAGAGGTTAGGACTAGACAAACATACCAGATATTCACCTTCATTGTGATGATAGTTAAATGCATGGGAGTTGATGAGATCACCAAGTAAAATAAATATAGAGGGAGAAGAGAAGAGGACCCGCAACCTTAGGGGATACTCACAGTTAGCAGGTGTGATCTGGATGAAGATCTAGCAAAGGAGACTGAGAAGATCAGATAGAAGAAGAACCAGTAGAGAGCATGGACATAAAAACCTAGAGATAAATATCAAAGAAGAGGATGTGCAACAATGTCAAAGGCTAAGAGGTCAAGAAAGATGAGGACTGAGGAAAAATCATTTGCTTTGGCAACTAAAAGATTATTTCTAAACTTGGACAGAGTGATTTCAGTTGAATGATTAGGTCAAAAGTCATACAACAGAGGGTTAAGAAGGGAGTGAAAGAAAAGGAAATGCATGCATTGATTATAGATGGCACTCTGAAGGAGTTTAACCAAAAAAGGAAGAAGAGAGGATGACAATGGATTACAATGGATTGCAATGGATAGATCAATTGAAGGTTCTCTGAGGATGGGGAGGACATGGGTATGTTTACAGGAAATAGGGAAGTAGCAAACAACTTCAATTTTTTCAGTGAAATATGAGGCAAGGTTCTCAGCTAAGGATGGGAGGAAGGAAGGCGATGGGAGATTTGAGAAGGGATAAAAAGGTTTGAAGGATTGGCTTTGGTAAGCAATATACTAAATCAGTTAGGGATATGTAAAAGGATTACCTTGCTACAACAAGGGCCCAGTTGACCTTATGTAATATAAATTTGTAGTGGAACCAGTCAGCACAGTTTTGTGATTTTTCTCCAACTTTGTCAATTAACAGATGAACATGTGCAAAGACAGAAATAGTATAAGTAAATACAAGGCTCAGATTTTCAAAGTCAAGATCAGTAATAGGATAAGAATTCCAAGAACTCTTGAGAAGACAGCATAGAGCTGAACTGGTTTCCCAAGGGGTTAAGATGGGAAAGGTAGAAGATAGCCAGAGCAGGTATGATGGCCTGGGAAAGTACTGAGAAGTTAGAGGGATTAGAGATCATGGAAAAAGCAAAAACAAGGTTTTGGAAAGCTAGGCAAAGGGAGAGGTGAAATGGTAACAGACTGAGAGCAGATAAAGGAATTTCAGAATTAATGAAGATAGAAGTTGTCATGCATTTGTGAATAATGGCTAGATCAAAGGGTCTGACCATCTTTGTGTGCAGCTGTAGTGATATACAGGAGTAAGACATGGGAAATGAGTTAGTTGAGGAACTGAGAGGTTAAAACATTTGAGAATATGAATATGTGTATTGAAATCTAGTATAAGGACAGGAGTTGGGGAGTGAAGGGTTAATTTTTACCCTTTATAATGATATTGTCCATGGCCTATAAATTTCCCTTTGTGACCCTGGTATGACCCCACCATTTGTGTGTGCCTGTAGATTCCAGGGGCTAGCCACTCCTGGACTTCTTTGAATTCTGGGAGGACTGCCTATGCGCCCAAAGTTTCCTTAGTAAGTAAAGACCTTGGCCGCAGATGTTGAGATGTTTACTGAGCACATTCCCATCCTTGTTGACTTAGTCTGCTTCCCCAGCTTATCCTAAACAACTTCTGAGTCCTTGCCACCTTCTTCCAACTTACTGGTCCTTTTCCAACTCACTTGGCACAAAGCCTTTGTCTAAACACCTTAAGAGTTAGTGAAACACCCAATTCGGAATCTCACCCATGGAAAGGATGCTCTGCCTGGGACCCTGCAGTGGGGACTCATAGGCTGAAACACGAGATTCCCCAGCCATTGTGAAAAAGTGAGGAGTTGGTGCTCCCCCATTGGTGATGTTTTCTCTTTTGTTTTCTTCTATGCTTATAGTGATACTTTTAATCTTACTAAGCTTATTAGCCTTATCATATTGCCTATATTGCATATGTAAGAAATGTTCTTTACCTTTCTTTTTCCTATAATAAACTCCTTTTTATTATTAGTTTTGGTGAACACGTGTCATTTTGTGGGAGTGAATCCGATCCTAATTAGGCAAAATTAATCCTTAACCACAGGAGGAGAAAAAGATTATAAGCAAGGCACTGAATTCATTGAGGAAGTGTAGAGGCAAGGTAAGCCCCTCTGTGAGGAATAAGATTATACAAACCAAGGGCCCAACTCAATATGACCTTTCTGTTATCCTGAGTTGTTTGGGAACAGGGATCCTGAGAACTTGAGGGCTCTCCTGGGACCCTGGCCAAGTCCTTGATAAGAGATATGATAACTGCCCAACTCCTAGAACTAGCCACTCCAAGGAAACGTCGCTCTTTGGTGGGGGAGGGGGGGCCTTGGAGGGACTGGCCTTCCTCCCCGGCCTCACACAAGATACTGATGCTTGCTAAAAAAAACACCTAGCAGTATGCCTTCTTTGTTCTCAGCACTAATTAAACTGTAAGATTCAGACCCCAAATTGGAATCTCACCCATGGAGAGGACGCTCTGCCTGGGACCCTCCCATTCGGGACCCTGATGGCTATACACGGGATTCCCCAGCTTGTGTGGTCAGGTGTTGGTGCTTCCCTAAAACTGTGATGCTTGT
Organism: Gymnobelideus leadbeateri; assembly: GCA_011680675.1. NCBI lineage: Eukaryota > Metazoa > Chordata > Mammalia > Diprotodontia > Petauridae > Gymnobelideus > Gymnobelideus leadbeateri. Next base: position 589,394 of record WOXC01007038.1, on the reverse strand, counting down.
AAATATATATATATGTATATGTATATGTGTATATGTATATATACATATATATACATATATATCTCTACTATTAATCATAGTTGCTCTTATTCTGCTATCTTTAAGCCTCTTATTCTGTTATCTCCGGTTTCTGTCTCACTTGCCTATATATACATATATTCTGAATAAATATTCTAAAGAAATTGCCTTGGGTTTTTCTTGGAGTGCCGAGCATTCTGTTTATTCGAATTCTGAACCACCTTAATTGGACAGGAAGTAAAGTGGATGTCCTGGGGGCTAGCAGACAACAATTACTAGAATCTTGATTGGGTGATAAATATGGATTGAATGAATATCAAAGGAAGAGAAGTTACTGAGTGGTGGTGGTAGAAAGAGAGTGCCTAGAATTGTCACTGAGGAACAAGAAGTATTCCAACTACCCCACTTTGACCAATGAGTTGGAAGAATGACTGAAATTTCAGCCAGTGTTGGAAAGTGTGACCAAGGAAACTGTCAGAGAGAGTAAGGTCTCAGTGATTGCAAAATGATGGTGGGTACAAGAAAGGAAAAGGTTTAAGATAAAAGATAGTTTATTACCTGTGGAACAGGCATTCCAGAGAGCACAGTGGAAGGGATGGGTAGCTTAAAAGTGGGACACTGGTGGGTCTGAGAGGGATGTAAGGGAACAGTCAGTGAGGTCAAGAATGAGGTTTGAACAATGGCAGCTAGTGGTCCAGAATTACTAGGGGAAAGATGGATTAATGGGGTAGGATTATGTAAATCATTGTAGAATGAGTTCAAGTAGATTATCATTGTCCATAAGGTTTCAGCTTGGAGGTGGAGTTGCTTCAGAGCATCAAGCAGCAGTGTATTGTGGGGCAGGACATTAGGAGGAATGGAGGGGGGCAAGGCAACTGCTTTGGAGTTCAGGTGGCCAGAGAGTGCCTAGAATATGATGGAACAAATGCTCAGAGAAATCATGATATCCTCCCAGTCAATCCCAAAGAAAGGACCAAGATTATTAGCCTAGGATTGGCAAAAGCCTATTCAATTCTGACACCTTATGGCCTAGGCTCTAAAGTTGTCAACTCCCAGACAATAGATTAGAGAACCAATATAGATAGCCTCTTTTCCTTGTTAAGGGTTGGGGCTCCTCAGTGAAAGTCTTCACCCTAATTATGAACATCCAAGTATCTTTTCCAAATCTTCACTTCTATGGATGAGGCCATTATCAGGCAATAGCCATTTGCCCAATGATCCCCTCAAACTTCGGGGGTTCAGGTTATCAGTTTTTCAGGTTCTAATATTCTGTCGGTTTATTCAAAAGGAGCAGTTCGATCAAAGGTATTAAAGCAGTCTGAGGGAGGCAATAAGTTCATTGTCTCCACTGGCCTTTTCATATGCAACTAAGCTACTCAAAACCTCAGATAAACACTTTTAGGGGGTGTAGAATGAAATCAATAATATTTGAAAGGGCCTTACTTTCACATCTCATCTCTGTTCTCACCCCTCACCACTTTGCAAACTTGCCAAATACTTCTTGGCTGACTGCTTCCTAAATATCAGCATTTCTGTAATAGAAGAGAGAATGTTGTAAGGGAAGAAGCTTTGGGAACAAGGAGTGAGGAACAATCTTCAAGACCCAGTTTAGGAGTAGCTGAGATAGAATTTGCTCATCTGAATGTGAATTTCATGGAACCAATGATATGGAGAGACTGCATTAAGACAGAAACCCCTCTCTCCAGGAACTGGGGGGAGGAGGGGAGAAGGGAGGGGAGCAGGGCAATGGTGTCAAACTCAAATATAAATGGATCTCTGCACTTGTTAAATATTTCTCAATTACATTTTAATCTGGTTTGGGTCTCATTCAGAAATACTGTGGGCTGCATGGGGCCTATGAGACTCATGATATCTCTGGTAGACTAAAAACAACTGATCAACAACAAAAATAGAGGAGAGTGGGGGCGGAGCCAAGATGGCGGAGTAGAAACAGCTCATCCAAGCCTCTCTGCCCCCAGATTCCCCCCAAACTATGTAAAAAAGGACTCTGAACAACTTCTGGAGCCCCAGCACCCACAGAACGACACAGAGAAGCTAACCTCCCGCTGAGGACAGCCCAGCAGCCCTGCAGGAAGGACCAGCACAGTGGTCTGGGAGCCAGCAGCGCGCAGAGCGCAGAGCGCAGGAGCTGAGCTGAGCCAAGCCCAGGTCCGCATGAGCCGAGGTTTTAGCCCCAGGGCGGCAGGGCCAGCAGCCAGCTGGAGGAACCCCAGAACACCAGGAGCAGTGGCGACTCCAGAATTATCAACATAGACATGCCTAGGACAAAGTAAGAGGTTAGTGTCCTATGGACTTTGGGACCTGTATTTGGGGAATGCGTCAGCTCCCTCCCCTGGGGGCTAGAAGCCGCTGAGGACAAACGCATTTTGTAGTTTTCATAGGCATTTCTGGCTCCCAGCCTACAAATCATAGGGATATCCAGCGATCAGTCTTGGGGGGTAATCGCTCTTGCTTTAACCTCCCTGGATCTGGATTGTGATCTAGGGTGGAAGTCGTGGGTGGCTTTACAGCTTGCCAGAAATGGAAGTTGCCCCCCACACGTTCGGGACGAAAATTCCTCTATATGGCCTTAAAGCCATAGTGTGGCAACAAGCCCAAAAGTCAAGCAATTAAGTGGCAACATGCCAAGGCAAAGGAAACAGAAAAATGCAACCCTAGACTCCTATTTTGGGGGCATAGAGCGGGAAAAGGACTATGAGGTCAGAAGTCCTGCTCCAAAAGCCCCAGGGGAAAACATGAGTGGGTTGCAGGCCATAGAGGACCTTAAGAAGGACTTTAAAATCAAATAAGAGAAGTGGAGGAAAAATTAGAAAGAGAAATGAGAAGGATGCAGGAAAAGTATGAAATGAGGGTCAACAGCCTGACTAAGGAAAACAACACCTTAAAAAATAGACTAGCTCAAATGGCAAAGGAGGCCCAAAAGGGCAATGAGGAGAAGAATGCCTTAAAAAGTCGAATTTGCCAGATGGAAAAAGAATCTCAAAAATAGAGGAGAGTGTGCCCTGAATGTGTTGGAGGGAAATGTATGCACCATTATAGTTCTTGCTATAGTTTGAAAGTAAATATATCCCTATGTAAAGTTTAATTTTATGTCAGTTGATTAAATGAAACTATAGCATTAGGCACTGATAGAATGGCAGAATACACACCCAGAATGGGGGCTTGAACCAACCAATAGCCTTAAAGAACAAATGTAACAACCCTTCTGAACCCTGAAAGTAAAATACTTGAACCAACCAATAGCCTTAGAGAAGAAATAACAGCCCTTCTGACCCTGAAAGGAAAATATAATTAGCTTTACTCTGGAAGAAAGAGGCCAGAGAAATGATCAATAAATCTTGGCAAGATGAAGGGTCACCTCTTTACTTGAAACTAGAATGAAGGAGATTGTGGGAAAACATATCTGAGTGATGTGAGATGAGGGGAGGAAGAAAGGGAGCACTTGGCAAATGCATCAATTTTTTTTTGGTGAGGTATGAGACCAGGTCTTCAGCAGATAAGGCAAAGGGAATGGGGTGCCATGGCAGGCCTGGGGAGAGATGAGATTATTGAGGATAGCTATGATAGGAACTGGGATAGTGAACTGATTAAGGAGAAGTATTGCTTCAGTGAGGTCTTAGTTGAGATTAGATAAAAATTTGCAGTGGTCCCAGTTAATGCTGTTTTTGTTGCTTCTCATCCTGTTCTAGCCATGATGTTCCCCAATAGTAAGAGCCACAAGATACTGAAGGGCACCTCATAACAGTACCCCACATTTTCCTGTGACTCATCAATAGAATCTTTTTCTTTCTGTCAACTTCCATCTTTTCCCTACTACAAACCCTATCAAGGATCAAAAGTCACAGCAAAATGGAAAACTTGAGAATATGGGTCAGCTAAGCTGTCTATCAAGTCAGATTTCTTCCCCAAAGTCTCTATGCTTCCTGCACACATGGCCAAAAAAATGTGATAGAAGCATCAGAGAGACCCAATAAGTGGAATACTGCTATTTGATGCGCAAATTATATATTACACTCCTAATTTTAAAAATAGTAACCCTAGGGTGACTAGTTGGCACAGTTGAGTAGAGTGCCTGCCCTGGAGCCTGAAGGACCTGAGTTCAGTTCCTCAGACACTTACCACACACAAACAAAACAAAACAAAACAAACAAACAAAAAAACTAGCGTTGTAACCTTGGGCAAGTTACTTAACCCCAATTGCCCTCCAAAAAAAAAGCAAAAAAAAAAAAATAGTAACCCTAAAAAAAAGGATTAAGGAGATCACAAATGAGAAAAGAAATGTTTAATTACATGAAACTGAAAAGCTTTTATACATACACATAGAAATGAAGTAAGAATAGAGGGAAACCATTTATCAGAGAAAAAATATATCTTTACAAGAAATATATCTACTAGAGTTTGAGCTGAAGCTTGATGACTAGTTAGAATGTAGAACATGAGTTCTTAACCTTTTTTGTGTCATGGAACCCTTTGGCAGTCAGGTGAAGTCTATGGACCTTTTCTCAGAATGTTATTAAAAGCATGAGATACATAGGATTACAGAGGAAACCAATTTTATTTAAATACAGATTTTTATATGGATAAGTTCAAAGACACTTAGTTAAGAACCTCTGCTAGAGGAAATTCTTATTCTGGGATAAATTGAACTAAACCAATAGTTCCTAATCTTTTCAAGAAAAATAACCTCCCCCCTCAAAAATATTTTATTGGAAACAACATTGAACCTAAAAAAAACAACTAAAATTGTTTAATTAATATTACAAAACATTCATTTTTTGTGAACTTAACAAATATTTCAGGATAACACAAGACTAGGGAAGAAGATTGTGTAAAGAAACTAAACTGCTACTCAGTTTTGTTTTGTATTGTTTTTAAGAAAAATGGAGTTTAACAAGTTAGTAACAAAATATTCTATTTTTGTCTTCACTTTTTTCTTTTGTGTCTGAAGTTTGGGGGCAGGGACTAGATGATTGTGGGGACAGTCTGGTGAAGACATAAATGGGTAAGATCAAGGATATAAGTAGGAGAGCAATAGCAAAGAAAAGGTCCACCTCATTGTCCTTAAGCTGAGGGAAAGGAAGAGAGAATAGGGGGTTATTTCAAAGCTTTATAAAAAGACAGAGTCAAAAATATCTTCAAGGAGTTTACATTCTATAAAAATGGGAGGGGAAAGAATAAAGAGCACAATAAGAGAGATTGGCTTTGGTGGGGAAAAAGGGGGCTACCCTTTCTTCTAAGATTGGGGAAAAGGAATAGAGAATGGGGAATGATATAAAGAGGTTTTGAAGCATAGAATATGAGAAAAGAGGGAGTTTACTACAGATGTACCAGTTCACATAAAATAGGTAAAATCTTTGCTGAAAGCAGGAGAGAAAGGAATGATGCAGGAGGCTCGATGAGGGAAGATTTGAAATCTCATGAGAGTGTGATTGGAAACTGGGAAAGACTACCCCAGTGCCTGGAACTTTTTTTTTCCTGCCACATCACACTGTTGACTCATGTCAGTTTTGCTTGTGTAATTAATATGACCCTAAGGGTAGAATTTATATCAATTTAATGTCATCTGTTAGGATAGGGATTTTTAAACCAGTACCAAGTTGTTTTAATGATTACAACTTTATAATATAATTTATCCCAAAGTATTATTGAGTTGAGATATTTTTGGATCCTGATTTTTATCACCCAAAATGTTGGCTATATTTTATCTGCAATAATATAGTTAACATTTAAATAGCACTTCCAGGTTTGCAACTCATTTTAAATTTTATTTTCTCATTTGATCCACACAATATCCCTGGAGACAGGGGCTACCATTATCCTCATTTTACAGATGAGGTGACTGAGGCTGAAAGGCTAAGTGAAGTGGCCAGGATTTCCTTGGAATGCACACATAACAGTATCATCAGATTAAAGGGTCACAATTTTGTGATTTCATGGTTATAATTCTAAATTTCTTATTCTAATTATTTATTGTGGTATGCAAAAGCATTTCAATTTAATGTAGTAAAAACTGTTCATTTTATCTGTTGAGATCATTAATTAATCTGTTCAACTCCAGATCTCCCATACTGGGGTCACTTTGCTTGATTGGAAGCTTCACTCAGCCCGCTTTACCTAGGGAGTCTCTCGCCATGTGTCACTTTGCAACCTGGTCATCTTCCATCAGCCATCCTGTCCAGAGTGGAGTTCAAGCACTAGAATACCTCTCCCTTTTAGCTCCATTACTCCTGTCCTGGAATCCTACTATCTTGACAGTGAGTGTCTCATGTGGTTTATCATACTTAAATTGTTCTAGAGTCTCTAGATAGGCAAATACTAGAAGAAGTTGAAAATAGCTTAACTTTTATTGGGATTTCCATCAGCCCATATCTTCTGATCTAAGATGCCAGTAAAGCTGATGGCCTTCTTTCATTATTTCCTCTCTTCCACAGTCAGTTCTTCCAAGGTGTGCTGGAAAGCTATGTATGTTTGCTCCTACAACTGGACTAGATCACTAAATATGAATTACTCTGTTGTATTGATTTTTCAAATTTCTATTGTGTCTCTTCCTCACTCTAGCCCACAAGACATCCCCCCAAAATAAACCTCTATCTAAAAATGTGATAGGGCACTTATTGGAGTACATTAATCTATTCTATAAATTACTTTCACTATAGTATTTATTTGGTGCCCAAGATAACTGGATCTCTCCCTCTGATTCCAATGGTGGCTAATTAGTTTATTGGGCGGTGTCAGAGCTGCCAAAAAAAGTAATTATCCCAGATTCCCTCACAGTCTATTCATTCATTTTATTTTGAAGCTTGAGATCATAAATTAAAACAATATCATTATTCACTAATGGAGAAAAACTAGAAAGAAGACTAGAAAGAAGTGAACAAGTTTTCATTCATTTGATTTATTGTTGTGAGAATTAATACCTTTAACAAGAAATGAACAGAAAGCAAAGTTTTTCTTTATTTCATTAGATAGTCTTCTACGAAAGTATGGTCATTTCCTCATTCTAGACTCCACTTTTTGGCAGTTTAGGTACTGTGATCACTGAGAAGCAAAAAAAGACATAAATACTTAGCAAGGAAGCAAGAGCTTTCCCAATTCAGCTATTGCAAATTTCTCAGTGAAAAAATGTAATTAGTACAGTTTGTAAAAGAAGTTGTCTATCTTGTTCTCCCTTTCCCTCTGTCTTTGTTAAATTGATGAGTTGAATTTAACCAGACCTTTAAAGCATAATATTCTCTCCCTCTCCTTGGGAAGATCTGTTGGAGACAACAGCTGTCTCTAGAAGTGCCTAACTCAATTTGGGGAAGGAATTTTGGTCTTGTCAAAAATGGATATTAAAACTCTATTCTAGGGACTAGTAGTAATTCTGGGAAAAATAATTGGACAAAAAAATTACACTGGGCATTACCAAACAGGAAAGAGATGAAAGAAGGAAAGCAGGAAAAAAGTTTGACTATATAAGCTAGAACCCACAAAAGAACAGTATGTTTCAATAAATCCAATCTCTACTGGCATGCAGAAGACCTTTCAGACCAAACTGCTTTGCCTTTGCTTCAGTCATGGATCTATCTTATGACACCAATCAAAACTTGAATCTGATGTCAGAGATTAGGGGAGAAAAGGAGCACTAATCCTGTAAGACACAACATCCTCTCCTTTAGGAGTCACAGTATTTTCTTTCGGCTGAAATGACTGCTCTAAATATAATTATTAGGTAACTTCATGAGTACTGAGGACTCATATGTATGCAAGGTACTGGAGAAAAACAGTTCACATAGTTCAAGTTCTAATTACATTCACTAACTTCTTTAATTAATAACTAAACATCTATTCAACAGGATAAATTGAAGATTTTTTATTATTTATTATCTATATAATGCCTTGTCTTACAAGAATACTCAGTTAATATGAAAAAAGAGCTACAGATTACACATTTCTGGATAATAAGAAGTAGATAGTTCTTATCACCATGTTAGTACAAAAAATGTCTAGTCCTCAAATCCCCAACCTAATAAAAACACAGTGAACCTGGGAAATGTTTATAGCCTAACCAGAAATATCTGTAGATAAAGTTCAATTCATTTTGGCTTCACTATATTAATCTCTAACTGCCTCCTGCCCACTTCCTATTCATACTTTTCCTCCCTACACCTTCTATAAAATACTAGATTAGGAGGAGTAAAAAAAAATACTAGATTAGGAGGAGAAAAAAGTAAAATTTAAAAACAATTTCTTTGAATACATTTTATTTTGTACCTATTGTACCCTAGTCTTGGAATACAAAGAGAGATAATGCCACATAGGCTCTGGCCTCAAGAAATGTACTGTCTAAAAGGGTGAATGTGATACGTATACCAAGTGTAATTGAGGAAGGGTCTGATAGGGACAAAAGAGAAATACAGATAAAGTACATTAGAAACATTTGAGAAAACTAATTTGAAAAAGAAAACCTGACAGAGAAAACACTTTCAGCTGGATGTGGGAGGAGAGAGAAAGAAAATCAGCAAAGGTTTCAAAGAAAAGGTGAACCTTGAAGAAAGGGGAAAAGTGTGAAAAGGTGCTGAAAAGAGAATGGATTCCTAAGCATAGAAGATGCCCTATATAAATGCAGAGATGGAAGAAGTAATGCCAACTTCATCTCACAGCCAGTAATCTAGTTTAGCTAAAATGTACACTTTATGACAAGGAGTAATATGATTAAGACTGAAAAAAATAGACTGGAAGCAGACTATGGAAGGCCTTGCCTTAAATGCCAGGATAATGCCAGGTAATTTTATTTAATCTATATATTAGAGGTTTCTAAAGTGGGGGGCTCTATAATCCATGGAGGTATTGTGACAAGACCCCAGGGGATACAATGATTATAAGCAAAAGTGTTAAATGCTGCAGAAAGGTCAAGGAGGAAAAAGCCACCAGAAAGCAATTAAGAGAATACTGGTGATTGTTGCAAGAGATGTCTCAGTACAATGGTGTGGTTGGCAGCCATATTGTAAGGGATTGAAGCGTGAATGGGTAATGAGAAATCAATACAATGATTCTTAGTTCTTCTCCAGCAAAAAAAAAATATATATATATATATATATATATATATAATTTCACCTTGTACTATACGATACGCTGCTCTCTCCTGATAGTGATCTATTTTAAGGAAAAAAAAGACATTTTAAAATTAATATAGAATACTGAGAAATTAAGTGGTTATTTGAATCAAAATATCAGAAAGTATCATTCTTAATTAAACACAATATAGACAATAGCAAATGATTGGCCTATTGATCAAGCTGTATTCCCCCACCTACTTGTCCTTTATGACTGCCTCTCATGGCATATGTCATGGTGAATTTGTTTAAAAGTTGTTGTAGGGGCAGCTAGGTGGATCAGTGAATAGAGCACTAGCCCTGGAGTCAGGAGGACCTGAGTTCAAATCCGGCCTCAGACACTTAACACAAAAAAACTAGTCGTGTGACCTTGGGCAAGTCACTTAACCCAAGTTGTTTTTCTCTTGGAAAGCCTGGTTACCTTTAGGTGGTGATCCATCTACTAAGAGGAGTACTACAGTGTACTAGGTTGTTGAAAAAAATTTCAGTACTACAGTGTACTAGGTTGTTGAAAAAAATTTCACAGTAGCCAAGCCCTGAAATAGGACCTACAAAAAAACCAAACCCATAATATTCCCTCTATCCTAACTCTATCCCCAATTTTATTCCCTCCTATTCACTACAGACAGCAGCTGGTGGTTGTTTTACAGTGTCTTGAAATACAAGGGGAAAAGAAAGGGGCTAGACTAGAATTCATTCACTTAGATTGAACTATAGGAGATTTCTGCTTAATTGCCACCTAACTCTGTAGCTACAAGTGAGAGAAGTGCTAATCAAAATGTACATCACCCATATAGCCTTACAGATCATTCTCTCAACTAGATAAAAGTCTCCTCCACATAGACAGCTAGTCCTTAGGACAGACATAGATTTCCCAGGCATAAATGTAGGAACCAGACTGCCTTTTCTCTTTCCCAAAGCACTAAAAAAAATCAATGCTTTTTACAATCCTTACAATAACTAGGTTTCTTTTACACTTTTTACAATGGATGATAATTTTGATAACTGGTTTTGATCTGAAGGTAGAAAAATCTGCTGAAATAGAAAACCCAGGTGCTCCAGGCAATTTCCAAAGTGAGGCCTATTCTATTACCTTATCTTCCTCATTCTCTGCCAAGATTCCTAGTCTTTCTTTCATTTTTTTCATGTCTATTTATTCCCAGTCATCATTAAGAGGGAAGAGTTATTTTTTATGGTTCCTGTTATGATTCTGAGATGTTTGGGAAGTTCAGTACATATCACAAAACATTCTTAGCCATCATGGTTCCCTGCTATGGAGGCGGCCAGAACTCTCTCCCAAGAGCTAGAGAAAAGTTAAGGGACAACTTTAATTCTCTAAAAAAGTTATGTTTTAAAAAATGTTTGCCCAGGAGCAAATATATATTCTCTTCTTCTTTATTTAATCTTTTACATAAACATTCTCTTTATGATCTTAATAATTTACTCAGAATGACTTTAAACTTGGGATGCTCCAAGTGTAAAGTTGGGCATTTTTCCTTAATTTTATCTAAAAAATAAAGTGTACAAAGTTAATTTACCCTTCACTTTTAATTCCTTGTACATTGCATAATTCTTTCACTTTTTCCCATTTTGCAAAAATAATGATAATAATGACGAGAAAGGGTAGAGAAATGTAGAAGCTTAGAACAAGCCAGTTCTTTTTAATAGTAGTATAACCTCGAGCAGCAACTGTATCTAGAAAGAGAAAAATACCAACAATCTCATATGAATATAAACTATGCAACTAACCATTAGGGGCCAAGTTATACAAACATGGAAACAAAACTACCCAGGATTAATAAAAGAATAGGAAGGCCCAATGACACTTCATAAAGTCATTCTGTCTATAGGGATTATCAAGCAGACTGTAATTCATAGCATTTCTTACTTTCTCCTGTTATTTAGGAAGCCGTCACTCCTATGTAGAAACATAATTGCTTTATGATGGTCTTTCTGTGCAACCAATTAAGCTTTTTACGTAGTTTGTATAGAAAAGAAAGATGAATGTAGCCTCAAATATACAACACAATCAAATGAACTAATGTTTAAGAGGATTAGGAAAAGAGGGCCTTGTGACAGAGAGAAAGATGTATTTTGAAGACAGGAAGATAGATAAAAGCAGGAATAAACAAAACAAAGTAATCTCTTCCTCCTCAGACTTCTTTTATTTTACTTGGTAGCACCCCTTCTGGGTTGACCAAACTCCACTTGTACAAGCAGATTTTAATCCATATAATCCATATTGGAAGCTGGAGTCCCGGGACCTTTCTGCCAAAGTCCTAAAATTGTTTTTATATTTTTTCCTTGCCTTGAGGGCCCATAGCTGGGTTTCAGATCGATCCACATGAGAGTATGGTTAAGTTAAATGGCCCTGGGTCTGCTCCACAAATTCTTGGCTTTCCACAGCAAAGGTTGGTGTTGTGTGGTGGAATGTGGTGGATTAACCCAAACCTCCCTAGTTCCATTAAGGGTCTGACCCACAAGGACATAATGTCTTATTACCAACTAGGTTTATTTTTTCTTATTCAGAATATTATATTACCATTATTATTATTGTAATGCTGATTCTACTAAGTCTGAAGTGGTTTTCTGGAATTGTGTTATATACTGCCTACAGAAGGAGATGTAAGTCTTGATTGGCAGAGAGGAGCCTAGCAAGGAACTGGTGACTTAAGTGAAGAAGAACCTGTTGAGAGATTACTGGAGAATTTTTATGAGATACTCATGAGACAAAGTCCAAGGTCTCCTTAGATTTACAAACACATAGAGAATCCTAATATGTTCAACTTCCAGCACTTGTGATGCAGGGAGAATTGCCTGTCTGTGGGTAAGACTATTCTCTTTCTTCTAGTTTGATCTGAGGTCTCATCTCACTCCCAGGTGAAAATCTCATTCACTATTGCATAGTCTTTGATATATTTTAATCTTTATAACTTCTTCAGTTTGCTCTTTTTTTACGTGGACTTATTTGATATTTGCAATTTGTGATGGTCTTTTATGTAATCAACATTTGTTGAGAAGAAACTGTATCAGTCCTCCTTAAGAGTAACTAGAGAAACAGCTTTCCTTCTAAATCCAGGATCATAACTCTAGATTGGTGGTCTTGGAGGGTTGGCAGTAAATAAAATTCTAGCCCAATATCCCTCTTTAGAGGCCCAGTTCAGCCCAAGAGGAATTCCTAGGGCCTACCTGTCTCCTCTCCCCTCACACAGTGTATTGACAATACAGATAGGACCCTTGGCTTTCCTCCTTTCTGCCATAGCAGGTCAAGCTTCAGATCATATATATCCATGTCATGCATGTACCATCTTCATAATTTAGACTATACATATGAACATACCTGTCTTATACTATTATATTATCACATAGAAACAGTCATGGGACAAGCTCAACATTCCTCAGAACATCTCACAGGTAGATTAAATAACTACTACTTGCAGTTGAATCCTCTGTGGGCTCACTGTACCATCTTTAGTGCACCTCTAGTAGAAGACAGGACAAGGATGCTGTACATCTCATCCTATTTCCACATGATCTTGATATCCTCTGTTATGTCTCTATTTTTTGAAAGGCGTCTGCTCTATGTTGTTTAGAAATTGTGTTTATTTGGCATTGTGACATCTACTTAAAATATTGTTAAATGTATATGAACTAATGTTATGCCCAGGAAATTTGGACAATAGTTTGGTTTGTGATGATGGTCTCATTCTAGTACAATTAATTAGTTGAGATCTCTAGGATATTTTGAAGTCAGTATTGTCAATGATAAATCTATGAACGATACCAAGCTTTTGACATAACTTTAGCCATGTCTTCCTAGGTATTTAGTAGGTAAAAATCTTTTGCAATCTGCAATAATATGTTGCATGGTCTCCACTGTTTCCTTTCATAATCTACATTGAATTTTAAGACTGGAATTTCTAAGGAAAATCCTTCTGTGGTTTCTGATGGCAATAACCTCATAATTGCTATCATAAGTGCTATCATAAACTATTGCTATCATAAACACATTTTCACAAAAGAATCCATATGGCAGTCAGTTGTCTGGCAAGTTTTTGTTGAGATGTTGTTGGCTGAGCTCATGTAGATGTGTCCCATTGAGAACTTTTTAAGTCTACTCTTGTATCTTTACATAGGCTCCATCAAGAGGTATGACATTTTGGGATGCACCAGATAAATTCAATGGCATATACTTGTCATCAGCCTTGAAGAAATGAAGTCTGCTTATTATAAGATGTTTGTTAGTATTTCTGCTAATTATGGTCTCACATCACACAATCCAATTCTCATGATAACTCACACTCCCCTACTAGAAAACTAATCACTTTGCATTGGGTCTTTTGTTACACTTACATACAACTATTTATCCAAACTAATGATTAGACACAGTTTCTTTTTTTTTATTTATTTTTCTTTTTGCTTTTTTTGGAGGGGGAAGGGCAGGGCAATTGGGGTTAAGTGACTTGCCCCAGGTCACACAACTAGTAAGTGTTAAGTGTCTGAGGCTAGATCTGAACTCAGGTCCTGCTGACTCCAGGGCTGGTGCTCTATTCACTAGCCACTTAGCTGCCCCGGACATATAATTTCTTTCCTATTTTTCTTTGCAATTTTAAATACTGCTGCTAGGAATATTTTAATGTAAAATATTGGTATTTTTTTCCTTTTTTAAAAGTGAGATTGTTAGATGTAAGTGTAGGAACATTTTTGTAACTTTTGTGACTGCAGGATTTCCTCTGCACTGCTAGAATACTAAATAAGGAATCAGAGAATCTGGGTTAAAATCCTAGCTCTGACACTTAATACTTGGGAAAGCTTTGGACAAATTACTTCGCCTTTCTGGGCTTTAACTTCCTCATCTATAAAATGGGAGGGTTTGACTAGGGAAAAAGTGAAAATATACTTTTTAAACAAATAACATGTGCAAAGCTAAGCACAGGGGATTCAATAGAAAGGCAAAAATAGTTTTAAAAAAAGCAAAATGGGAAAACAAAGATGATAGAATTATAGACTCTGTTCTCAATGAATTTATATGCTACTCAGAATAATGACATAAACAAAGACAAATAAAATACAAGGTAAGGCATTATGGGTGCAAATGAGAGAGCCAGATGAGGTATTCTAAAAAAAAAATATGAAGGAGAGGATAGTTCTTTAAAAAAAAAAAAGCTTTTTTCAATCAGCAAAAATCCACCTCACCACCTACCACACTCCCAATCAAAAAATAAAGGAAAAAAAACCCGATGCAAATATATATAGTCAAGGAAAACTAATTCCTATATCAGCCATATTAAAAAAAATTTTAATTGTCAATCTGCAATCAGTATCCATCACTTCTCTATCAATATGTAAATAGCATTGTACACACTGTACTTTGACCCATAGTGATATCATTTTGGTCTTCAATTACAAGGAACAACCAATAAGACCTTAAGCCTAAATCATTAGTCCTCTGGTATCATACCTGGTCATTACACTGATCAGAAATGCTGACTCTTTCAAAGTCATTTGAATTTATAGTGTCTTGGAATAAGATGTTCTACTGCTTCTGCTCACTTCACTTTATTTCAGTTCATATAAGTCTTCCCTGGTTTCTTTGAAACTATCCACTTCATTTCTTATTGCACAACAGTATTCTATCACATTAATATATCATATATATATAATATATTATATATATATATAATATAATTGCAACCTCTCAAATTCTAATTCTTTGCCACCACAAAAGAGCTGCTATATTTATGTACATCCTTGAAGTCTGATTTGCTAATGGCTAATCCCTCCCTCAATCTACCCTCTAGTTTCTCCTTCTCCATCTTCCTATATCTCAGTTACTTTAAAATATATTTCTGTACCCAATTATGTGAGCATGCTTCAATCAATTAATACATGAAGATCAAGTATCTGCCACTCTCCCCTTTCCTCCTTGTCCATATAGATTTCTACTTGTGTACCCCAATTATGTGAGATAATTTTCCCTAATGTTCCTTTCCCTACCTGCCCTAGTATATTCTACCTACCATTCTCTATTTTACTTTTAAGATAATCAAGATACAATAGAACTATTCTCAGGCCTTCTGTTTACTGAAATTCCCTCTAAGACCCTTGATGATAGGACTCATCTCACCTTAGAATGTAAGCAATTTAACCTTGTTTATTATCCCATATGATTATTCATTCATGTTTACCTTTTTATGTTTCTCTTGACTTTTGTGTCTGAAAGTCTTCAATTTAATTTAAAGTTCCATTTTCCCTCTTAAGATTATACTCAGTTGTCCTATATACTTTATTCTTGGTCATAAGCCTGTAATTCCCCACACCACCATCACCCACCCCCAGATCATTGCCTTGTCATAGTGGAAGGGTTTGAAAAGTTCAGTGAAACTATGAGCTAGGCTGTGTATAGTTACCCAGGATAGACAGGTCAAACTGTTTGAAATCAAACTTCACAGAACAAATCCCCTTAATAAAAAAAGTTGTTTTATAAAACTTGGACTCAGTCAAAAGGCCATCCACACCTGAGGATCTAGAAGGCCACACGTAGCCTCAAGGCTGCAGGTTCCCCACCTCTGCCCTATAAAGTGAGAAAACAAAGCCTGGATCTTCTAGTTGCAAAATTCAGATTTAAATGAAAGAAAATAGGGAAAGCCATGAGACCTTATAGGTATGACCTAAACAACATCCCTTATAAATATTAAAGTGGAGTTGATAAATATATTTAAGAAATTAAATCTGGTAAAGTCCCTGAAGAACTATGGACACAGTTTTGCAATATTGTACAGGAGGCAGCAACAGAAAAACATTCCAAAAAAAAAAAAAATAGAGCAAGAAAGCAAAATAGCTGTGATAAGGCTTTATAAATAGCTGAGGAAATAAAGGCAAAAGGGAAAGTCAAAAAGGAAAAGCTATATCCAAATGAATACAGAATTCCAAAAATAAAGGAGATTTTCTTAAATAAGCAATGCTTAAATAGAAGAAAACAAAAGAATGGAAAAGACAAAAGATCTCTTAAAGAAAATTAAGAGATAACAAGAGAAAGTTTCATGCAAAAATGGTCATGATAAAAGAAAAAATGATAAAGACTGAAGAGAAGCAGAAGAAATTAAAAAAGAGGTGACAAGAATATACCAACATCCATGGTGTGGTTACTGATCTAGAGCCAGACATCATGGAGAATGAAATCAAGGGGACCTCAGCAAGGACTGCTAACAATAAGGCTAGTGGAGGTGATAGAATTCCAGCTGAGCTACTTAAAATCCTAAAAAATGATGGATAGTAAAGTGTTGTACTCAATATGCCAGCAAAATTGTAAAACACAACAGTGACCACTGGTTTGGAAAAGATTGATTTACATCCCAATCCTAAAGAAGAACAATGCCGAGGAATGTTCAAATTACTGAACAACTGCATTCACTTCACGTGTCAGCAAGGTTTTGCTTAAGATTCTGCAAGCTAGGCTTTAGCAATATGTGAACCAAGAATTACCAGAAGAACAATCGAAGATTTGAAGGGGAACTAAAGACCCAATTACCAACATTGGCTGGATTATGCATAAAGGGTGTTCCAGAAGAACATTTAATGCTGCTTCATTAACTACACTAAAACCTTTGACTGTGTGGATCACAACAAAATGTGGCAAGTCCTCAATGGAATGAGAGTACCACATCATCTTGCCTGTCTTTATGGAATGTATATGCAAGCCAAGAACAGAAAGGAACATGAAACAACTGATTGGTTTATGGTTGGAAAAGGAGTGCAATAAGGCCACAGTCACCTTATTTATTTAAATTATATGTGGAGTACATCATGCAAAATGCCAGGCTAGGTGAATCAAAAGCTGGAATTAATGTTACTGGGAAAAATACCAACAATCTCAGATATGCAGATGATATACTACTCTGATGGCAGAAAGTGAAGAGGAATTAAGAAGCCTCTTGATAAGAGTTAAAGAAGAGAATGTGACAGCTGGTCTGAAGCTTAACATCAAAAGATCTTGACAACTCGTCCCATCACTTCCTGGCAAATAGAGGGAGAAAAAATAGAAGCCACTTGGGGGACTTAAAAGATCACTGCAGATGGCAAGTAAAGCCATGAAATCAAAAGACATTTGCTCCTTGAAAGGAAAGCTATGGCAAATCTGTACAGCATAATGAAATCAGAGATATCACCTTGCTGCCAAAGGTCTACATAGTCAAAGCTATGGTTTTTCCAACAGCATATATGGCTGAGAGAGTTAGACTATAAGGAAAGCTGAGCACTACAAACTGAACAATAAGCCTAAAATTTGCATTCTGGAATAACTGTATTCCAAACTCTCCACTCCTTTATAATAGCAACTGGTAACTCATACATCATCCTTAATGTGGCTCCTCAGTACTAGAATTCCTTCTTTGTGACTACTTGTGAGACCTTCTTTTTTGTCCGAAAAGCTCTGAATTTTGGCTACATTTCTGAGACTTTACATTCTGAGGTTTCTTTCTAGAAGTGGCCAATAGATTCTATTTCTACTTTGCCCTATGTTTCCAAGAGGCCTGGGAAGGTTTCTTTTATGATTTCTTGAAATATAATGTGGGGAAGGCTAGGTGGTGCCGTGAATAATAAGAGCACCAGCTCTGGAGTCAGGAGGACCTGAGTTCAAATCCTACTTCAGACACTTAACACTTACTAGCTGTGTGACCTTGGGCAAGTCATTTAATCCCAATTGTCCTGCTCTCCCCCTCCAAAAAGCAAATATATACATATAATGTGGCTTTTTTTGGTCATGACTGTGAGATATTCCAACGACTTCTAAATTTTCCCTCTTCCGTTTTCCACATCAGTTGTTTTTGCTTTGATACCTTACATTTTTCAATTTTTAAAAATCTTTGTTTCAATATTTCCTGTTGCCTCATTAGGTCATTGGCTACCTATGGTCTTTTGAGTTTGTATTGGTCTGATCAGCCATGGTCAGACACACCATACCTTGACCCCAATATAGTGATGTCATTTTTGGTCTTCTTCAATTATTAGGGACAGCAATGAATAACCCCTTATGTCTAAATCATATATCCATTTTGACCTTATCTTGCTAGATGGTATGACATGTTGATCTATGGCTAGTTTCTGCCATATTGTTTTCCAGTTTTCCCAGTTTTTGTCAAATAATGAGCTCTTGCCCCAGTAGCTTGGATCTGGGGGTTTATCAAACAGTTGCTATAGTCACTTACCTCCATATATTCTGTACCTAATCTATTCTAATGATCAGTTACTCTATATCTTATCTTATCAAGATAGAGTATCTTGTCTTATTGTTTTGATGATTACCACTTTGTATTATAGTTTGAGATCTGCAACTCCTAAGCCACCTTCCTTTGTGACAGAAAATATGATACTGATATCAACCAGGAAGGGCAAAAACAGAAAGAAAACTCTAAACCAATTACTGTTTAATGAAAAACCCCTCGTTGTCTCTTTGATCTGGGAGCTTTGGAATTGGGCTATGTTATTCCTGGGAGAATTGGACATTTCTTTCAGGATGTGATCATGGATTCTTTTTTTTTGCCCCATAAATTCCCATGATATAAATTTGACTTTTTGTTTCTCCAGATGAATGTTATTTTTTCCTAGCACTATAAAATATGGTAGTTTGATTGGCATGGCATTGAATAGGCAATTTATAGTTAAAATTGTCATTTTTGTTATATTAGCTGGACCTATCCATGAGCAATTACTATTTCTTCAGGTGTTTAGATCACTATTTGTGGAATAAGTATTTTTGCAATTATGTTCATATAGTTTCTATGTGTGTGCTGGCATGTCATCTCCCAAGTATTTTGCACTGTCTGATATTTAAATAGAATTTCTCTTATCTTTTCCTTCTGGGTTTTATTGGTAATGCATAGAAATGTTAATGATTTATGTAGATTTCTTTTGCATCATTTGTTAAAGCTGGTTCATTGTTTTGACTAATTTTTTACCTGGTTTCCTAGGGTTCTCTAAGTTTACCATCATATCATCTACAAAAACCAGCTGTTTTGTTTCCTTGTTGTCTATTCTCGTTCCTTCAATTTTCCTTTCTTTTTTTGCTTTATCTAGCATTTCTAGTATAACATTCAATAATAATTGGGATAACAGACATCCTTGCTTCATCCATGATCTTACTAGGAAGGAAGGCTTTTAGCTTTACAAATAATGTTTGCTGATGGTTTGAGTTAGATACCACTTTTCATTTAAAGAAAGCTCCATTTAATTCCTGTGCTTTCACATTTTAAATAGGAACAGATTGTTTATTTTGTCAAGGGTTTTTCTTCATCTATTGAGATAATCATAGTTAGCTTTGTTAATGATAATTATGATAATGATAACTTTATGCTGGTAGTTTTTCTAATAATGAGCCAGTCCTGTATTCCAGTATAAATCCTACTTGGTCATAGTATAAGATCTTTGGGATATATTACTATAATCTCCTTGCTAGTATTTGAAATTTTTTGCGTCAGTATCCATTACAGTAATTGGTTTAGAGTTTTCTTCCTGTTTTAACTCTTCCTGGTTGGTTTCAGCAACATATTTGTGTCACAAAAGGAATGTAGAAGTACTCTGCCTCTTTTTTTCCAAATAGTTTACATGGTATTCAAATTGTTCTTTTATGTGTGGAATAATTCACTTGTGAATCTATCTGGTCCTGGGAATTTTTTCTAAGGGAGCTCACTGATGGCTTGTTCAATTTCTCTTTCTAAAATGAGATTAAGTATTCTATTTCATCTTCTGTTAATCTGGGCAATTTATTTCTTGTAAATATTTATCCATTTCACTCGGATTGTCAGATTTATTGACATACAATTTGGCAAAAAGAAAAAAATTTGGTCCTAATAATTGCTTTAATTTTCCCTACAGTGATGGTGAATTTATCCTTTTCATTTTTGATACAGATAATTTGGTTTTGTTTTTTAATCAAATTAACCAATGATTAATCTCTTTTAATGTTTTGTTTTGTTTTTTAAATAAAACCAACGACTTTTTATCAGTTTAGTGGTTTTCAGTTTCATTAATCTCTCCGTTGATTTTCAGGATTTCTAATTTGGTGTTTAATTAAGGATTTTTAAATTGTTCATTTTCTATTTTTTAAAACTGAATGCCCAATTCATTTATGTGCTCTTATTCTATTTTACTGATGTGAACATTTAAAAATGTAAAATTTTCCCTAAATACTGCTTTGACTGGATCTCATAATTTTGGTATGTTGTCTCATTGTTGTCATTATCTTTGATATAATTATTTATTGTCTCTATGATTCAGTCTTTGACCAACTCATTTTTTATTATTAGATAATTTACTTTTCAATTACTTTTTAATGTTTCCATGGCCCTTTATTTAATGTAATTTTTATTGCAATGTGGTTTTAAAAAGATGTATTGAATATTTCTGCCTTTGTCTATTATATTGTGAGGTTTTTTGCAATAATACATGGTCAGTTTTTGTACAGCTGAGGAAAAGATATACTCCTTTCTATTCCCATTCAGTTATCTCCAAAGGTCTATTCTATCTAACTTTTCTAAAATTCTGTTCATATCTTCAACTTCTTTGTAGTTCATTTTTTGTTTAGATTTATCTAGTACTGAGAGGGGAAAGTTATATAACTAGTTCTATTTCCTCTTATAACCAATTTAACTTTTCCTTTATGAATTTGGATGCTATGACATTTGGTACATATATGTTAAGTATTGATATTATTTCATTGAATATACTCCTTCTAAAAGTCATAATAATGATAAAGTAGGCATTAAAGTATCATCTCATATAGAAATGTAAAAAATTGAACCTTATTGAATCATTATGATTTCTCTTTCATCTTTACCATTTTATGTTTCTCTTGAATCTTGTATTTGAAAGTTAAATTTTATTCAGCTCTGGTCTTTTCATCAAGAATGTTTGAATGTTCTATATTTCACTAAATATCCATTTTCCCCTTCATAACCTGGACAGGTTAATCTTGGTTGTGATCCTAGCTCCTTCGCCCTCTGGAATATCATATTCCAAGTCCTCAGCTTCTTTAACATGGAAGCCACTAAATCTTATGTAAGTCTGACTTTGTCTGTATGATATTTAAATTCTTTCTGACTGCTTGAAGTATTTTCTCTTTGATCTGGGAACTTTGGAATTTGGCTATTGTATTAACAAATGATTTATCTATTGCATTTTGGTTTTCTTGTTTTATACCAACTCCCACTTTTATTTATTAATTCAATGGATTTCTTACACTCGATTTTATTAATCTTACACTCAATTTTATTAATCTAACCTTTAATTTTTAAGATGTCCAATTTGGTGTTTAATTGGGGGGGGGGGGTTTAGTTTGTTTTCTTTCTAGTTTTTTTAATTACACACTCAATTCATTGGCGTTTTTCTCTATTTTATTGATGTAAGCATTTAGAGATATAATTTTCCTCCAATTACTGTTTTTACTGTATCCCATGGGTTTTGATATGTTGTCTCATTATTGTCATTCTATTTAATGAAATTCTTTATTGTTTCCCTGATTTGTTCTTTAACCAACTCATTCTTTAATATTAGGTTGTTTAGTCTCCAATTAGTTTTTATTCTGTGTTTCTGTGGTCCTTTATTAAATGTAATTTTTCTTGGGCCAGATATCTATCATAGATTATCTAGCTTATTGACTATTCACTTCTTTAGTTTCTTTTTTTGTTAGATGTATCTAATTCTGAGAGGAAAATTAAAGCCCCTCACTATTACAGTACTATTTCCACCTGTAATTCACTTCACTTTTCTATTAAAAATTTAGATGCTATAATATTTGGTACATATAGGTTTAGTATAGATTCACTGTCTTCATTGTCTACAGTACCTTGTAACATAATGTAGTCTCCCTATTTATCTCTCTTAATTCAATCTATTTTAGCTGTAACTTTGTCCGAGAGTGAGATTCCAGTACTACCAGCCCTTTCCCCTCCACCTGCTTCTTCTGTCTCGGTATTTCCTTTCACACCTCATTTGTATAATTACTACTTTTTACCATTTGCTACACAATTTTGTTTTTTAGAATCACCCCCATCTACTTAGCCCCAACCATTCTTCCAAATTACCTAAGTAATAATAACATTCTTAAGGATACAGATAACATTTTCCCATGGGACTCTTATTGAGTCACTTATAATTGTTCTTTAATATTTACCTTATATTTCTCCTGGAGCTTATAAATTGAATTTTCTATTTTTGTCATAATTGAACTGAAACAAAATGTACATTAAATGTACTGCATTAAATGTACATTTCTTTTCATTTAGGATTATACTGGATTTTGCTAGGTAAATTATTTTTAGTAATAACCCCAGATCTTTTGCTCTTTGAAGTAGTGTTCCAAGATCTATGATCTTTTAATGTGAAAGCCACTGAGTCTTCTGTAATCCTGACTGTAGCTCTGTAGTATTTAATTTTTTTTTCTCATTGCTTGTAATATTTTCTCCTTAACCTAGAACGTTGAAACTTAGTTATGATATTATTTTAAGTTTTCTTCCTAGCATCTCTTTCAGGTGGTGATTGGTAGATTTTTTTCATTACTCTGTTTACCTCTTGTTCTTCAGGACAATTTTCCTTAATAATTTCTTGTAATATCATATCAGGATCCTTTTTTAATGATTACTTTTGGTAGTACAGTAATTTTTATGTTGTCTCTCCTTACTCCATTCTCCAAATCACTTGGGTTTTTTTTTTCTAATGAAATGTTTCACATTCTCTTCTCTTTTTTCATTCTTTTGATTTTTTTTATTATTTCTTGATCTCATATAACATCATTCACTTCACCTTGTCCAATTCTAGTTTTCAAGGCATTATTTTCTTAAGTTTTTTTTTAATCTCTTTTTCCAAATGACTCTCTTCATGATTTTCTTGATTTTCTTGGATTGCTCTTAATTTTTCCCTAATTATTCCTCAATCTCTCTTATTTGATTTTTTTTCTTTTTTGGAGGGAGAAAGGCAAGGCAATTGGGGTTAACTGATTTGCCCAAGCTCACACAGCTAGTATCAAGTGTCAAGTGTCTGAGGCCAGATTTGAGCTCAGGTCCTCCTGACTTCAGGGCCAGTGCTCTATTCACTGTGCCACCTAGCTGTCCTATAATGATGCTCTTCCAAGCTCTTTTTGGACTACTGACCATTTGACATTTCTCATTGAAGTAAGAGTGGCTTTTAAAAATTTTACTATCTTCTGAGTATGAACCCAGATCTTCTCTATCCCCATAACAGTTATCTATGATTAGGTTCTTTCTCCTTTACTTACACATTTTTACTGTTATTTTGTTTTTAGAAATCTGTTTTTCCTCTTTTATAGGCCTACATAGGTTGCTAGGTGCAGTTCAGGTCTATAATAGCTTGGCTCACTCAAGTCATCCCTCAAATCATATTAATAATCAATAAAAAGTGGGCATTCATGTCTATCAAGGAAGAATAATAGAAATCTGCACCTAACAAGGAGATATAACCAAAGTTCCAAACAACAGCTTCATCCTTTAACTTTGCAGTTAAAGTATCTGAGGCCAACTCCAAGTCATCCCTGTACACTTGGGGTTATTAAAGAGGAGCTATTTTCCTTTGGGAAATTTAAATCACCAGGCTCAAATGGACTACAGCATCCCAGTCAAATGGACACTGAAGAAAGATGTGAATGCTGAAGCCCTGTTACTGATCTTTGAAAAAGTCATGGATAATGAAGAAGCACAATAGTAGAAAATGGCAAATGTCACACTTTTTAAAAAATGTTAAGAGCCAAGGGATAAGCCTGGAAACTACTGGTTTGACTTGAATTTCTCCATAAATTCTGAAATATTATGAAGGGCAAAACTCTCAATTGTATTCAATCTCATCTCTTCTTTTTGGTAATTTCTTATCCTCTCATCTCTTCTTTTTGGTAATTTCCCTTTAGAATCATTTTTAAACCCTACTTATCCAATGGTCCCTCTTAGCATCAACTAAAAATATACTCATGTCCCTCTTTTATCCTAAAAAATTTACTTAACTTTGTTGTCCTTTGAAATTAACACACTTTCTCCTTTGCCCTTCACAGCCAAACTTCTATAAATCAATCAACAAGCACGCACCAGGAAAAGAGAAAAACATTCTCTGCTCTGAAGGAACTCACATTCCAACAGGAGACACAACATGCACATATGTAAATACATATAAAAATGCCTCTAAAGAAAATATAAAGGAACTTCAGAGGAAAAAATGCTAGCAGTAGAGAAGACCAGGAAGGGATATCAATAGTCATGGCCTGCATTTCTTTACCTCCCACTCATCAGCCCTTTGCAATCTGTCTTGGAGTTAACTGTCTTGCAGTTAATTGATACTGCTTTCTCCAAGGTTATCAGTGAATTTTTACCTGCTAAATTCAAATGCCTCTTCATAGTCTCCATTCTACCTGACCTGTCTGTAGTTTTTACAGTCAACCATCCTGTCCCTCCTTTATTTTGTCTCTTCCCTCTAAACAACTTTATCTTGATTTTTTTTCCTAATGATTAGATAATTCCATCTTAATCTCCTTTATTGTATTCTCATCCATTTCTTAACCTTAAGCATGGATTAACTGCCAAGGTTCTACCTTGAGTCTTCTTTTATCTCCTTACTATACTGATCTCATTAGTTCTTAGTCTCATTTCTTATCTCTATATGGATGATATATAGAGATATAGATATAGACAGATATATTTGTATATTTGTATATCTGTCTATACACAGAGAGAGAGAGAGACTATACAGAGTCCCATTTATTTCTTTACCTCAAGTTCCAAAACAGCAGATGTTTACTGTATATCTTCAACTAGATGACCTATTTTTGTTGTTCATTAGTTTCAGTTGTGTCTAACCTCATTTGGGGTTTTCTTGGCAAAGATACTTCTCTAACTCATTTTATAGATGAAGAAACTGAGGCAAACAGGTTTAAGTAACTTGCCCAGGGTCACACAGCTAGTATCTGAAGCCAGATTTGAATTCAGGTCTTCCAGACTCCAGGCCCTGAACTCTCAAATCCAAGATTTCCAAAACTCCATGCCTCCTCCAAATTTTCCTCTTCCTGTGGAGGGCACTATCATCCTTCTAGTTACCTAGGCTCATAATCTCAGTGACATCATCACTTACTCGGCCACAACTCTTAATTTAGGCCTTTATCACCCCTTGCCTGGACTATTGCAACTGCCTCCTAATTGGTTTCCCTGCCAGTCTCTCCCTCTCTTCTCCATCTTCCATCTCTCTCTCTCTGGTCCATCTTCCAAAAAGCTATAAAAATAATATTCCTAAAACAAAGGTCTGATCACATCACTCTCCCACTCAAGAATCTTCAGTGGCTAACACAAAATAAAATTTCTCAGCTTAACATGTAAAGCTCTGAACAGTCTGGCTCCAATTTGCCTTCAGATCCTTATTTCATACTATTCTCTGTCATGTATTTCATGTTCTAATGAAACTAACCTATTTGATGTTCACCAAATTCAGTATTCCTTTTCCCGCCTCTAAACCTTCAAACAAGTCATGCCCTAGGAATGGATATGTTTCTTCCTCACTTCTACTTTTGGAGTTCCTTTTTCCTTCAAAGATCAGTTACAACACAAAGTCTATCCTTACCTCCATGCCCCACAGCTATTTATTAGTGCTTCATTCCTCCTGAAATTACTTGGTGTTTGCAAGAGAAAGGATTCTTTAAAATATTAAATCTAAATTTAATTAAATTTTAAAAATTAAATTAAAATACATTAGAAAATATAGCTTGAAATCAAGAAAACAAAGGCATGTCAACTATGCAGGGACCTCAAAAATATCATGAATATTATAAGAAAATAATAAAAAGATACTAAACAATTTGAGGACAACCCTAAGTAGTCCCTTGGTACTCTCCTAACAAAATTATGGCAGCAGGGAGATGGAGTGTTGCATATACTGAAAGCAACAGTTTCCACTATGGGTTTCTTGTCTGTGATTCCCCTCTGTAGCAAGTAGTGTGCTTTTAGTTTTGTGACTAGTCCCACATGAAGGGTAGACTCAGCTTGGTAAATTTGTGCCTAGACTCTTGATACCCATTTCCATTTTGAGTGCTTGTTTAGTTTGAGTGTCACTGTCTCAGTAGATTTTACCTAGAGTTTCAAATTAAGTTATTGAATCCAGTTCTTTTAATGCACATTTAAAAGGGTTGGGTTTTTTGTTAGCTTCATTTTGGTTTTTTAATATTTAGCCACTGTCAACTTGTCCAACCAGTCTGGAAAGCAGTTTGGGAACTATTCCCTAAAAGCCCTTACAAAAAAAAACTTGGCCTGGATGTCTACTAGATTAAGCCAAATTATTCCAAGAGCATTTAGGCATAAAAGTGGAAGAACAGAAAAAAAAATTCAAAGAGATGACAAGATTTCTATGACACTATATAATGCACAGCAGTATATACATGGCCCAGTAGATAGAGCAGTAGATGTTAAGTGCTCCTGGGTATTTAAGCCCCTACCAACCAGATCACAGTGTTCCAGTCAGAAAACCAACCTCAGTAATAAATTGCTCCAGATTCCTTCACATACACTTCATAAAACTCAGATGTTTCAAGAATATATAGACAGTAACACAACAGTGACAGGAGAGTCCAACATCTTGGCTACAAGTCTCTTTTGGATATCTGATATAATAAATGGGATAGTAAAAAGAGACTTATGGTCAAAATGGTAGAGTGAATAGAAGAAAAAAAGGCTATTTCCTACACAAATACTCCTAAAAAGTTTTTTTTTTTAAATATGAGATTGAATGGTTAGGAAATAAAACTGAAAAGCTTCATCCAGCTAAGACTGGCAAAGGGGGAACACCCTAAAGCCTGTGAACACTAGAGGAGGTGACCTAGCCAGAGGAACTAGTAGAGACAGGCATAGATTCTGGAAGCTTTCCAATTCCTATAATCTTGAACCTCCAGGGTGGTTAAAAAAACTAGATCAGAAGACCTGAAAGTTACAGGCAGAAATCCCTGGGTATTCAGGTATCTGCCAAGCAAAAGATTAGAGTGCATCAGTAAGTAAACCAACCTCAAGAATAAACTTATGGGGGTGGCTAGGTGGCGCAGTGAGTAAGAGCACCGGCCTCGGAGTTGGGATAACCCAAGATCGAATCCAGCCTCAGAAAGTAAGCACCCACACATAAATAATGACTAGCTGTGTAACCTTGAGCAAGTTACTTAACCCCAATTGCTTTAAAAAAAAAAAAAGAATAAATTTATGTGCTCCAAATGCCTTTGCATCCAAATTCATAAGGAAACATTATCCAAGTTTCAAGAAGATACAAATAGTAAAACCATAGTGACAGGAAACTTCAATATCCTTCTCCTGGTTTTAGAAAAGTCTAACAGACAGATAAACAAAAGGGAAAATATGGAACTAAAATATTCTGGAGAAACTAGAGTCAAAAGACTTATAGTATCTTCTGAATGGGTCAGCAAAAGAATCTGCATATTCCTTTGTACAATATGGAAGTTTTACAAAAACGAACCAGGTACAAGGACACAAAGATATTACAAACAAATATTAAAAAGTAGAAATAAGAGGGGGCTAGGGAGCGAAGTGAGTAGAGCACCGGCCCTGGAGTCAGAAGGACCTGAGTTCGGATTCGGCCTAAGACTCTTAAGACAAACAAAATAAAACCTAGCTGTGTGACCTTGGGCAAGTTACTTAACCCCAATTGCTCTCCAAAAAGCAAAAAAAAAAAAAAAAGTAGAAATAATTGATGTGTCCTTTGCAGATCATAATGCAATAAGGATAAAAACTGGTTCAGTTTCCAAACAAAAGGTATAGACCCAAATGAAGATTTAACAATAAATTTTTAAATAATGAGTGGGTCAAAGAACAAAGTACAGAAATAATAACTATGTAAAAGAAAATGATAATGATGAAACAACATGCCAAAATTTCTGGGATGCAATGAGAATAGTCCTTAGGGAAAAACAAAGAGAAAATCAAGAGAAACTTAGAAAAGCAAATACATTAGAGAAAATAGAAGGGATTCTAGAAGAGGAAATGTTTATAATCTAATGAGTGAAAAGCAAAAAGAGAACCCTAAATCTTCAAGCAGCACACTTTATTTAAGTTAAATAAAAGACAAAGCTAGGGCCCAGGTGTGATACTATTCTATTCTGGTGATCTTGAGTGAAAAAAGAAAAATAAAAAGCACAGGAAAGGGAATAAGGGAAGAATGAAGGAAAAAAAGGGGTGGAACTTACTATATTTTACATAATTTGTGAAAAAGAGACATGGAAGGAGTGGGAGAGCAAAAGTCACATGAATCTAATTTTCATCTGACTGAGGCAAGGGAGGACTGAACACATACTACTACAGATAAAGAATTTGGTATAGAAAAATGTCAAACTTAATAGGGACAGGAATGGGAAAAGGTTTTGAGAAGGGCAGAAAATTTTAAGTATTAAACATAAGGAAAACAATCTCCAACTTTGGAGAGTAAATCGTGAAGAGGGCGTTAAAGGGAAAGAAACAAAAAGCAAAAATATGAGACTGGGTTTTGGCTAAAGGGAAGAGAGTGGCAGCTGAACGGAAACATACTGCCTACCAGTACATAGTATGTGTATATATGTGTGTGTGTGTATTCAAATACACACACACACACACACACACACACACATATATATACATACATGTATTCTAATTTTGTAAAAAAGGGGAACAGGGGACAAAGAGAGAAAAAAGTATAAGGGGAGAGAACAGATACAAATACATAATTAACAATCATTATAATGGGATGAACTTACGCATAAAATGGGGCAAAATAACCAGAATGAATTAGAAAGCAGAGTCCAACAATATGTTTCTTACAAAACTCCTCATTAACACAAAAGTTCACATAGTTAAATAAAAGGGACAGGAGCAGAGTTTATTATGGTTCATGTGAATTCAAAGAAGGTAGGAATCATAATATCAGAAAAAATAACTAATAAAAATAAACATGATTAAAAGAGAAAAGCAGAAAAATTGACCTGTGATTAAATGCATTATATTGATTAATTAATATTAATTTAACATTTTAATTTAAGTAATAATTAATATTAATACTAGGTGGCACAGTGAATAGAGCACTGGCGTTAGGAGTTAGGAGGACCTGAGTTCAAATCTGCCCTCACACACTTAACACAAAAACTAGCCATGTGACCTTGGGCAAGTCACTTAACCCCAATTGCCCTCCAAAAAGCAAAAAATAGAAAGAAAGAAAGAAAGGAAGGAAGGAAGGAAGGAAGGAAGGAAGGAAGGAAGGAAGGAAGGAAGGAAGGAAGGAAGGAAGAAAAAATAATACTAAATACTTGCACCAAATGACATAATATAAAAATCTTAATAGAAAGTTAATCGATTTACAGGAATCATCAATAAACCTAGAGTACCTGAAAACCTCAATGTACTTCTTTTTTTTTTTTAATCTTTTCTTTTTTTTTTATTAAACAAATGCTTTATTAACTTCTGTTCTACATCATTCATTTCCGCCAGATTTTGAGTTACAATCATATTCCCCCCCTTATTCCCCTACCCAACCTCCCAGAATAGCAGTCCCACAAGATATCGCTTCCTCCAATCTGCTCTCTCCCATACCTTCTCCCATACCGCCTTCGACTTTTCCATTAGAGGAAGGTGAATCTTTGTGTCCCAATGCCTGCACATCTTATTTCCCAATTATAAGCAAAAGAGTATTAATAATAGTATTTATGTCAGTAGAGCGCCGGCCCTGGAGTCAGAAGGACCTGAGTTTGGATCCAGCCTCAGACACTTAACCCACACAAACAAAAACCTAGCCGTGTGACCTTGGGCAAGTTACTTAACCCCAACTGCCCTAAAAGGGGCGGCTAGGTGGCGCAGTGAGGAAGAGCGCGGGCCTCGGAGCTGGGATGACCCGAGATCAAATCCGGACTCAGAAAATGAGCACCCACACACAAATAATGACTAGCCATGTAACCTTGAGCAAGTTATTTAACCCCAATTGCTTAAAAAAAAATAGTATTTATATATATTTGAAACATTTAATGTTAAGACCTCGACTTTCAGATCCATTTCCTTCCTCCCTTGTCACCCATTCCCTCTGGGGAGATAAGAAATTCAGTATGTGTTGTACATGTCTAGCTATGCAAAACATTATCATAGTAGATATATTGTACAAGGCTGCTTATAATTCCCTCCCACTCATCCCACCCCCACCTGGTCCATTCCCTACAAGTTCCTGTCCCTCTTCTATAGTGGATACTTCCAACCACCCCTCCCCCCAAGGATGCCCTCCCATCCATCTTCCCTCCTCTCATCCCCCTTCCCCCTATTCTGCTGCAGGTTGAGATATCCCATTTGGTATGTATGTCATTCTCTCCCTGAACCAAATTCAATGAGAATGTGGTTTTGCCTTTTTGCCTTCCTATTCCTCCCCCACTTACAACCACTTCCCCTTGCTTCTTCTACATAAGATAGTTTACCCTACCCTGTCTCTCCCCATCTCCTCTTGCCACTTTCCTCTCTCACCTCATAATTTCATCCCTTGAGTATTCTCCCTTCCCAACAAATTCAACCTATGCCCTCTATCCATATATAACTGTAACCATCTACACACATATTCACATGTGTATTCATAGGACCACACACCCTTCTTCCATTATTTTCATAGTGAGAAAGATATCATCAGTCACAGTTATTGCTTTTCCATATAGGAATGTAAATAGTTCAACTCTGATAAGTTCCTTTTGATTTCTTTTCCCTGATTACCTTCTCAGGCATCTCTTCCTTCTTGTGTCTAGATGTCAAATTTTCTATTCAATTCTGGTTTTTTCCTCAAGAATGCATGAAAGTTCTCTATTCCACTGAATGACCATATTTTCCCCTGAAACAAAATACTCAGTTTTGCTGGGTAGGTGACCCTTGGGTTCATTCCCAGTTCTTTTGCCCTCTGGAATATCATATTCCATGCCCTTCAATCCCTCAGTGTAGAAACTGCCAGGTCCTGGGCTATTCTGATTGTGTTTCCACAATATTGAAATTGTTTCTTCCTGGCTGCTTGGAGTATTTTCTCCTTGATCTGGGGATTCTGGAACCTGGCTATAATATTCCTGGGAGTTTTCTTTTTGGGATCTTTTCAGGAGGTGATCTGTGGATTCTTTCAACCTCTATTTCCCCCTCTGGGTCTAAAACATCAGGGCAGTTTTCCTTGAGAATTTCTTGAAGGATGATTTCTAGTTCTTTCTTTGATCATGGCTTTCAGGTAGTCCAATAATTTTTAAATTATCTCTCCTGGATCTATTTTCCAGGTCAGTGGTTTTTCCCATGAGATATTTCACATTGCCTTCTAATCTTTCATTTGTTTGGATCTGCTTAATAGCATCTTGATTTCTCATAAAGTCATTAGCTTCCATTTGCTCCAGTCTAACTCTGAAGGAATGAATCTCCTCAGTGAACTTTGAGATTCTTTTTCCATCTGGCAAATTCGACTTTTTAAGGCATTCTTCTCCTCATTGCCCTTTTGGGCCTCCTTTGCCATTTGAGTTAGTCTATTTTTTAAGGTGTTGTTTTCCTCAGTCAGGCTGTTGACCTCATTTCATACTTTTCCTGCATCCTTCTCATTTCTCTTTCCAATTTTTCCTCCACTTCTCTTATTTGATTTTTAAAGTCCTTCTTAAGGTCCTCTATGGCCTGCAACCCGCTCATGTTTTCCTCTGGGGCTTTTGGAGCAGGACTTCTGACCTCACAGTTCTTTTCCCGCTCTATGCCTCCAAAATAGGAGTCTAGGGTTGCATTTTTCTGTTTCCTTTGCCTTGGCATGTTGCCACTTAATTACTTGACTTTTGGGCTTGTTGCCACACTATGGCTTTAAGGCCAGATGGAGGAATTTTTGTCCCGAACGTGTGGGGGGCAACTTCCGTTTCTGGCAAGCTGTAAACCCACCCACAACTTCCACCCTAGATCACAATCCAGATCCAGGGAGGTTAAAGCAAGAGTGATTACCCCCCAAGACTGATCGCTGGATCCCCCTACGGTTCCGCAGGCCAAGAGCTGGAGCTGCCTCTGAAAACTACAAAATGGCGTGTCTCCTCAGTGGCTTCTAACACCCAGGGGAGGGAGCCGATGCATTCCCTAAATACCAGTCCCAAAGTTCATAGGACACTAACCTCTTACCTTGTCCTACACATGTCTATGTTGATAATTCTGGAGTCGCCATAGCTACTGGTGTTCTGGGGTTCCTCCAGCCGGCTGTTGACCCTGCCGCCCTGGGACTAAAACCTCGGCTCACGGGGATCTCAGCTCCGGCTCGGCTTGGCTTCCCACACTCTGCGCACTGCGTGCTGCCAGCTCCCAGACCGCTGCGCTGGTCCTTCCTGCAGGGCTGCTGGGCTGTCCTCAGCGGGAGGTTAGCTTCTGTGTCGTTCTGTGGGTGCTGGGGCTCCAGAAGTTGTTCAGAGTCCCCTTTTACATAGTTTGGGGGGAATCTGGGGGCAGAGTGGCTTGGATGAGCTGTTTCTACTCCGGCCCCCCCTCAATGTACTTCTTAAAGACTTTTTAAAAGAATAAACATTTATTATGGCTTTAAAAATCTAACATGCAGAAAATCAGAAATATGAAAAGCATGCTTTACTAAAAACAGTACAAAAATTATATTCAATAAGAGCTTTTTGAAGAAAACATTAAAATTTAATTTAAAAATATGTAATTGTAAAGAATTCCTGGGTCAAAGGGGAAAATATAGAAATAATAGTAAATTATATTAAAAATTACAATAACAAGATAACATAAAATCTGGCAGATAAGTCAAAGCAGTCCTGATGGTAACTTTGAATCTCAAAACACTTTCATCAACAAAAAAGAGAGATCAACAAATTAGGCATGTACCTGCCCGTTTTGTTTACAAAAAGACTGGGTTTTTGGAATAAAGTTGACAGCACAGTAAAAGTGTTGGACTTGGGGGCGGCTAGGTGGCGCAGTGAATAGAGCGCCGGCCCTGGAATCAGAAGGCCCTGAGTTCGGAGCCGGCCTCTGACACTTAATCTATACGAACAAAAAAACCTAGCCGTGTAACCTTGGGCAAGTTACTTAACCCCAATTGCCCTAAAGGGGCGGCTAGGTGGCGCAGTGAGTAAGAGCGCCGGCCTCGGAGTTTGGATGACCCGAGATCAGATCCGGCCTCAGAAAATGAGCACCCATGCATAAATAATGACTAGCCGTGTAACCTTGAGCAAGTTACTTAACCCCAATTGCTTTAAAAAAAAAAAAAGTGTTGGACTGGGGGGTTAGGAAATCTGAGCCACTGCCTGGCTTAGGTTTAGGCTTAGACCATGAACCTTTCTAAGTATATGTTTCCTCATGTACAAAATGAGAACCCTTCTGAGAAGGTTTCAGAATTTATAATCGATATATACAGTCTCCAAACAGGAGTAAATCTAGAGGTACTTGAAACCTAAATTCTCCCTTCCTTAACTAAGAAGGAGGGGATTTTATCTCCCCTTGGACCACCACCCCTACCCCATTCCACACCTGTGTGTCCCTGGGTACAGGAACCCCCAAAAGGACCAGAGCCATTCTATGTTACATTTTCTCTGATCTGGAAACTGTGATCCATGAAATATGAAGGAAAAAAAAACCACATTTTAAAAACCTAAATAATAAAGTAGGAAAATGATAAATGTTGGAGAGGATGTGGGAAAATTAAGACACTAATGCACTGCTGAAGGAGTTGAGAACTGATCCAACCATTCTGGAGAGCCATTTGCAACTACACCCAAAAAGCAACCAAACTGTGTATGCCCTTTGATCCAGAAATAGCACTACTAGATCTGTATCCAAAAAATATCATTAAAAACAGAACAGGTACACAACTATAGCAGCCCTATACATGGTGGCAAAATATTGGAAACTGAAAGGATGCCTATCGTTTGGGTAATGGCTGAAAAAGCTATGGTATATGAATGTAATGAAATATTAGCATGCAATAAAAATGTTTAACAAGTAGATTTCAGAAAAAACTTGTAAAGAATTGTACAAATTGATTCAAAGTAAAATGAACAGAACTAGGAAAAAATGGTACACAGTATCAGCAACATCTTGTGAAAATCAACTATGAATGATTCAGCTCTTCTCAGCAACACAATGATCCAAGACAAGTACAAAGGACTTCAAAGGAGTTACAAAGGATTCATGAAGGAAAATGCTATCCATATCCAGATAAAGAATGCCTTAAAAAGCCGAATTTGCCAGATGGAAAAAGAATTTCAAAAGCTCACTGAGGAGAATCGTTCCTTCAGAATTAGATTAGAGCAAATGGAAGATTGTGACTTTATGAGAAATAAAGATGCTTGGGGCAGCTAGGTAGTGCAGTGAGTAGAGCACTGGCCCTGAAGTCAGAGAAATCAAGATGCTATTAAGCAGATCCAAACAAATGAAAGAATGTAAGGCAATGTGAAATATCTCATGGGAAAAACCACTGACCTGGAAAATAGATACAGAAGAGACAATCTAAAAATTATTAGACTACCTGAAAACCACGATCAAAGAAAGACTCTAGAAATCATCCTTCAAGAAATTCTCAAGGAAAATTGCCCTGATGTTTTAGGACCAGAAGGCAAAAAAGAGGTGGAAAGAATCCACCAATCACCTCCTGAAAAAAATCCCAAAAAGAAAACTACTAAGAATATTATAGCCAGGTTCCAGAATTCCCAGATCAAGGAGAGAATATTACAAGCAGCCAGGAAGAAACAATTTCAATATTGTGGAAACACAATCAGGATAGAACAGGATCTGGCAGCTTCTACACTGAGGGATCAAAAGGCATGGAATATGATTTTCTGAAGGGCAAAAGAGCTAGGATTAAAACCAAGAATCACCTACCCAGCAAAACTGAGTATCATGTTTCAGGGGAAAATATGGTCATTCAGTGGAATAGAAGACTTTCAAGCATTCTTGAGGAAAAAGCCAGAGATGAATACAAAATTTGACAAATACAAGAAGCAAGAGATGCTTGAGTAGGTAAACAAGGAAAAGAAATTATGAACTTATCAAAGTTGAACTATTTACATTCCTACAGGGAAAAACCATAACTGTAACTGATTAAACTTTTCTCAATATGAAAATAGTTGAAGAAGGGTATATGGGCATATGAATACATATGTGAATGTGTGTATGTATGTTTTCAGGTATACATAGATAGAGGGCACAGGTTGAATTTAATAGGAAGGGATAATACTTCAAAGGTGAAATTAAGAGGTGAGAGAGAAATATAATGGGAGGAGATGGGGAGAGACAGAATGGGGTGAACTATCTCATATAGAAGAGGCAAGGGAAAATGGTTACAAGGGAGGGGAAGAACAGGAAGGCAAAAAGACAAAACCTTATTCTCATTGAATTTTAATCAGGGAAAGAATGATATACATACTAAATAGGGTATCTAACCCTGCAGGAGAGTAGGGGGGATGTGGATGAGAGCGGGGATAATGGAAGGGAGGGCAGGCTGGAGGGGAGGGAAGTTGGAAGCACCCACCCTTTTGAAAAGGGACAGGATCAAAGTGGGGAGTGGACCAGTTGGGAGATGGGATAGGAGGGAAGGAAATATACTCAGTCTTTTACAATATATCTACTATGGTAATGTTTTGCATAGCTACACATGCACAACATATACTGAGTTGCTTATCTTCCTTTTAAAATCAAATTTTAAAAAAATATATAAATACTATGATTAATACTATTTTGCATATAATTGGGAGATAAGATGTGCAGGTATTGGGGCACAGGATTCACCTTGCCCTACTGGAAAAGTCAAAGGGGGTATGGGAGAAGAGATAGGAAAGAGATATTGGATGAGGGGATATCCTGTGGGACTGCTATTCTGGGTGGTGAGTAGGGGAAAAATGGGGAAAAAATTATAACTCAAAATATGATGGAAATGAATGATGTAAACCATAAGTTAATAAAGCATTTGAAAAAAAATTAGGAAAAGTAAAGATCCTATCAAATTTTCGCTTCATGAAAATATGATTTTGATACAAAACCAGATAAATCAGAGAAAGAATGCTATAAGAGACTATTCCAAAGAAATATAAAAAAATGTTTTAATGTAAGAGGCTACACAACATCCACGTTAAAAAAAAAACAAACATTAGACATGTGGTCAGGTAGGATTTATACGAAAATTTCAATGTTTGTTCAATATCATAGAAACTATAAATACTATCAGCCATATTAATAAAAAAACATGTGAGCATATCAATAGATGAAGAAAAACTATTCAAATACAACATGTGTTTCCTTTAAAACATATAAAAGCATATAATTAATTGTAAATTACTTTGTAATTGTAAATATCAAAAACAAAGGGTCAGGGAGCCAAGATTGTGGCCTACAAGCAGGAAAATTCCATGCGCTCCCCCCATAACCACCTCAAATACCTATAAAATATGACTCTAAACAAACTTTAGAGCTACAGAACCCACAAAGTGACAGAGAGAAACAAATCTCCTACTAAAAGAAGCCAAGCAGGCAGACCGGAAGGGTCCATTACAGCACGCTGAGAGACGAGCCCAAGCCCCTCATGAACCTGGGGTTTTAGCCTCAGGGCCGCCCCGACCAGCCAGGGCTTGAGGGACTTTGGGAGAGTGGAACACCAGCAACTGTGGCAGTTTCCAGAATTATCAACCCATAAATGCCAAAGAAAAAGTGAGAGGCTAGTGGGGACTTTGGGAACAGGGGTTCTGGGAGTGCAATCCAGCCTCCGCCCCTGGAGGGAGAAGCAACTGAGGCACGGCAGCCACCGCCACGTGGATGCTTCAGAGCACCTGGCCTACAGATTGCAGGGGGACCAAGCAACCATTCTAAGGGGTAATCACTCTTGCTTTAACCTCCTTAGATCTGGATCCCTGTCCTGGGTGGAGGTCCTAAAGTGTGTGACCAGGTGCCAGCCAGTGGAGGCTTCAGAGAGGACAACCAAATAATAGCTCCAGCAGCTGTGAAAACCCCAGCAATTTGGGACAAAGTTCTCCTCTCTGGAAGCAGAGTTCTACTGTTGCAGAAAGCTCAAAAATCAAGTAATTGAGTGGCAACATGAGCAAGCAAAGGAAGCAAAGCAAGCACAGCAATCAAACCTTAAGAGTCCTATTATGGGGACAAAAAGGATCAAAGCATGGAACAGAAGGAAGACAATGAAGTCAAAACTACTGTACCAAAAGCTTCCAAGAAAAATATGAACTGGTTACAGGCCATAGAGGAGCTTAAGAAGGATTTTGAAAGCCAAATAAGAGAAGTAGAGGAAAAATTGGGAAGAGAAATGAGAATGATGCAAGAAAATCATGAAAAGAGAGTCAACAACCTGACTGAAGAAAATAACACCTTAAAAAATAGACAAGGGGCGGCTAGGTAGAGCAGTGAATGGAGTACTGGCCCTGGAGTCAGGACAACCTGAGTTCAAATCCAACCTCAGAAACTTAACACAAATACTAGCTGTGTGACCTTGGGCAAGTCACTTAACCCTGACTGCCCTCTAAACATAAAAACAACAACAAAAAAAAAAAATAGACTAACTCAAACAGCAAAAGAGGCTCAAAAAGCCAATGAGGAGAAGAATGCCTTAAAAAGCCAAATTTGCCAGATGGGAAAAGAATTTCAAAAGCTCACTAAGGAGCTTTTCCTTAAAAATTACAATGGAGCAAGTGCAAGCTAGAGAAATTAAGATACTATTAAGCAAATCCAAACAAATGAAAAAATAGAAAACAATGTGAAATATCTCATTGGGAAAACCACTAACTTAGAAAATGGATCCAGGAAAGATCATTTTAAAATTATTAGACTACCTGAAAGCCATAATCAAAAAAAGAAAACCTAGAAATCTTCCTTCAAGAAATTATCAAGGAAAACTTACCTGGTGTTTAAGAACCAGAGGGCAAAATAGAGGCTGAAAGAATCCACTGATTGCCACTTGAAAAAGATCCCAAAAAAAAAAACTCCTAGGAATATTATAGCCAGGTTCTGGAGTTCCCAAATCAAGGAGAAAATATTACAAGCAGCCAAGGAGAAACAGTTTGAATATTGTGGAAACACAATCAGGATAACACAGGATCTGGCAGCTTCTACACTGAGGGATCAAAGGCCTTGGAATATGATCTTCCAGAGGTCAAAGGAGCTGGAATTAAAACCAAGAATCACCTACTCAACAAAACTGAGTATCATGTTTCAGGGGAAAATATGGTCATTCAATGAAATAGAGTACTTTCAGGCTTTCTTGATGAAAAAAACCAGAGTTGAATAGAAAATCTGACATTCAGATAGAAGAAGCAAGAGAAGATAAACAGGGAAAAGAAGTTGTAAGGAACATATCAAAGTTGAACTTTTACATTCCTACATGGAAAAATGATAATTGTAACTTATGAAACTTTTCTCAGTATGAGAATAGTTGAAGAGAATATAAATGTGTGTGTATGTACACACACACACACACACACACACACACACACACATATATATATATATATATATATATATACACACACACACACACACACACATACATAGATATGTCTTTATAGGAGGGTATAAGGGCTTATGAATACATATGTGAGTGTGTGTATATATGTGTACAGGTATTCATAGAGAGAGGTCGCAGGACCAACTGTATATATATATATATATATATATACACACATATATATATATACACATACATAGATAT
Organism: Gymnobelideus leadbeateri; assembly: GCA_011680675.1. Lineage (NCBI taxonomy): Eukaryota > Metazoa > Chordata > Mammalia > Diprotodontia > Petauridae > Gymnobelideus > Gymnobelideus leadbeateri. The sequence continues at coordinate 550,581 of WOXC01007038.1, read as the reverse complement.
ATCTTTATAGGAGGGTATAAGGGCTTATGAATACATATGTGAGTGTGTGTATATATGTGTACAGGTATTCATAGAGAGAGGTCGCAGGACCAACTGAATAGGAAGGGATGATACTTAAAAGGGGAAATTGAGAGATGAGAGGAATATAATGAGAGGAGTAGGGGGAGAGACAGAATGGGGTAAATTATCTCATATAGAAGAAACAAAAGAAAACTGTTACAATTGCTACATCTACCAACTTCTGTATTCGTCTCCCCAAGAAAAACCTCTAAGTCCTTACACTTCACTGTAATCTCTGTTTTCTAGTGATCCTAAAATGTCAATATAGATATTTCAGTTTCTCTAGTAATGTAAAAATTCATTGATGTTTGAACAAATATTATACTTCAGGAATACCAGTAGCTGATTTGATGTTTGTAGATGGAATAAGAATGCTCTGATTCTTAGTATCATCTATCCCTTCTCCCATCATCACTATGGAAAGAGAATGAGGGAGAGAGGACATAGGACTAAGAGTTGTTTTCTCTTTTTAATCTATTTCATAGGTCTCTGTGATCTAAGAGTTTATCACCTGGTGATCAATATTCTGTTGATTAGCCTTTCTATTGTTGTTCAGTTGCTCACTCATGTCCAACTCATTGTGATGACCCCATGGACCATTTTTTCCATGGGTTTTCTTAGCAAAGTAGTTTTCCATTTCGTTTCCCAGTGGATCGCCATTTTTTTTTTATCAGCACTCTCTATCATGACCTGTTTTCAGCAACCCTGCATGGCACAGCTCACAGTTTCACTGACTTATGCAAGCTCCTCAGCTACAAGGCAGTTATCCAGAAGAGGCTTTTTTAGACAAACAGGTTGAGTGACTTGCCAAAGGTCACACAGCTAGTAATTATCTGAGGCTGGATTTGAACTCAGGTCTTCCTGTCTCCAGAGCCAGCACTCTGTCTGTTGAGCCACCTAACTGCCTAGGAACCTTCCTCTTCTTAAGTCACTTGGTCCTCCATCTCTCTGAAATGGCTAACAACACTGGATAGCCTCTATGCTCTTACAGATTGTAGTAGAATGCACCAGAGTTTGTGTTTTGTTGTGATAACCTTTAAGAATGCAAAATAAGGGGCGGCTAGGTGGCGCAGTGAGTAAGGGTGCCAGCCTCGGAGTTGGGATGACCCGGGATCGAAACCGGCCTCAGAAAATGAGCACCCACACATAAATAATGACTAGCCGTGTAACCTTGAGCAAATCACTTAACCCCAATTGCTTAAAAAAAATGCAAAATAAGCCCCTACCACAAGAAGGCATCTGAGTAGGACTTTTGATCTTAATATAAGAATAGTGAATGGTCGTATGGTTTCATTCCTATAAAGGACTACAATTATGAGAACAGTCATTCTACCAGTGCAGACTGGCACTTTTTTTGCCTTTTATAATCTTATAGAATTTCTTAGAGTATATATGATGTTTTATATAATGTATTATGATTTACAAAGTGTTTTTAGATAGTATCTTATTTGATACTCACTTACAACAACTCTTTAAGGAAAACAGTGCAGGTATTATCCCCGTTTAAAGATGAGGAAAAGGAGGTGAAGTGATTTTTCCAATGTGGCATAGCTATCATTCAACCTGGGATTTGAACTCAAGACTTTGAAGTCTCTTTTCTGCTTCCCACTAGTCCCTCAAATATTCAGAGTCCATGACAAGAAGGTATTGCCATCGTGTAAACACTTTGATTTTATGTACTAGAACTTTTAATTTATACCACTACATATAAACATCTGATTTACAAAATTTATTTTAGATACTAACCAGGCTTTGCTAAATGCCCATCTTCATAACTTCCCCCTGCCAAGAAAACCATTCTCTTGCAATCTGGAGGTGAGTAGTGAGTATTACAATGACAGGAGTTGAAATTATTGCAACGCTAAAAAAGAAAGAAATTAGTGCACTGGTTATTATGTTAAAATGCTTTTTTGAAAAGGAAGACATCAAATCATTCATCACACTTACTATAATTCTTGGAAACACGAAGAAATTCTTTTTTTTTTTTTTTTTTTTGCTTTTTGGAGGGCAATTGGGGTTAAGTAACTTGCCCAAGGTCACACGGCTAGGTTTTTGTTTGTGTGTACATTAAGTGTCTGAGGTCGGATCCGAACTCAGGTCCTTCTGACTCCAGGGACGACGCTCTACTCACTGCGCCACCTAGCCGCCCCTACATGAAGAAATTCTTAAATCATTAAATTGACTTCAATTTTTTTATTACAATCAAGCAAGGTCTTAGTATGAGAAAGGAGGGCATTAAAAAGTGGTGGAAAAGGTTAAGATGAAATTATTCACCTCTTTTGATCCAAACCTTCAATCAAAGTATATTCAAATAGTAGGAACATTTCTGAGTGCCTACCTTACATGACCACATTAGGTAAATCTCTTATGTTGTGACTATTCATTATCTTCATACCATCAAGACTTCTAAGACTATATATTAAGTTCATCCTTATTAAGAAGGAATACACCCTTCTGTGGGAATAAACAACTAAACACAACCTCAGTCATTTATACCACCCCTCAATTCCTCTTCTGCAGAGGTAGTGGTGGTATAAGAAAGCAGAAGTATGCTCTGCCTAGAGCAGTAATGTGCTGCAGTAGAAATGTTCGTAAAAAGAACTTAAGAACAGAGGGAACTAGGACAGGGAAGTAGTGTGGTGGATTTAGGGGGGCTCTACCAGGCAAGAAGGAAAGGAGACTAGCATCCAGCTAGGAACAGTTCTGTCCTCCAAGAAGGGATAAAGACTGGTGAAAAGTGAATGCCTCGTTGTGGGAGGAAGCTGGGACAGCCTTAGGATCTGGCCTTCAGGGATCTACCAACAAAGGGAAAGGAAAAAGAAACTGAGCGATAGGAAAATATAAGGACTACAGACTGAAATTATCAAAGATTTTAGCAGGAAGGAAACTCACTTTGAAGTGCTGAAGACAAGAAAAAAAACAACAGAAAAGATATTAAAAGAGACACGCAAATGAATCTTAAACATCTCAGTAAATATTGTAAGACAAAGAAAATAAATCACCAGGAAAAGGGGCAGAGAATCTTGTGGATTACCAATAGAACATAGAACTAGAGAAGTATGTTCCCAAATGATTCAGGAGAGAAATAAAAATTGTGAATTAAGAATTTGTGACCTTGGGGCAGCTAGGTGGCACAGTGAGTAGAGTGCCAGCCCTGGAGTCAGAAGGAACTGAGTTCGGATCTGGCCTCAGACACTTAATACACACAAACAAAAACCTAGCCGTATGACCTTGGCCAAGTTACTTAACCCCAATTGCCCTCCAAAAAGCAAGCAAAAAAAAAAAAAAAAGATTTGTGACCTTGCCAGCAGAAATGATAGGTAGAAGGGGTGTTTGGTGGCAGAGTGAATAGAGCACTGGCCCTGTAGCCAGGAGGACATGAGTTCAAATCTGGCCTCAGACAGTTAAACACACACACACACACACACACACACACACACACACACACACACACACACAAAACCTAGCCGTGTGATCTTGGGCAAGTCATTTAACCCCAATTAACCTACCTTCCCCCCTCAAAAAGCAAAGCAAAGAAAAAAAATAAATGATAGGCATAATAGGAACACTGAATTCTACAGTTTCAAGTCTAACCAAAGAAATGAAATAGAGAACTGACTGAAAATTCAAAACAAGTGAAGATCAATATAGAAGAAAGGAAAAAATCTTTGAAAACATATGAAAAAACAAAACATTGATCTCAAACACAAATTGGATAGAGACACCTTAAGTAAGAATCATAGGTCTTCCAGAAGAGCTTAAGGAATCAAAAAATCTGAACATCATAATGGTGAGAAAAAAAAATGATTATTTTTATTATGTTAATAACCGATAATATCAGGGGGCCCAAAGATTCTCCTTTTGCTTGCTCACTGAAAGCCCAGTTTCTCAAGGACATTTCTGACCCCCCAAAGTTCACCCCACCTAGATCATCTTCTTTAGTTGGAATTCTTACTGTAACCCCACCACTGTTCAAGTCACGCAGGACTCAGTGGTGAACAGATTCTTTTATATAGATTGCTAGAGGAGAATGATCTGGGAGAATGGTGATAAGATCAAAGTCATGTGCCCCTGCCCCTCATTAGAAAAAGCCCTTCAGAATTACATGTATCTCCTCATGAAATGCCTTTTAGACACACTCCTAATCCAAGCAAAATCATTTCCCCCAGTCTTACTGAAGGGAGATACCCCTATTGCTTCCTAAATACAGGAATTACAAATCAGGATGCAGGAATTCCTGCTCAAGATATAACCCAAAGCCAGCGAGATTATAATAGAGATTTAATTCTTTATCAAAGACAGTCCTGCAGAACTGCCAGGCCTTCATGACTCCAGGCCTGGTCCTCTATCTACTATATCATCTTGTTGCCTTAAAAAAAAAGATACTAGAGGACACTCCCAACTCATGCCCTCATGGAGGCAAGAGGTCCACAGTTGTTGCACATTATACTTATTTTCAGACTTTATAAATGTATTGATCAATTGTGCTAATTTTTTTCCTCATTTTCTTTTTCTTTTGTCCCTGAAAAATATTATCTGTTACATGAGATGGCTGCTGGGAGGAAAGGGAGAGAGATACCGGGGAAAACAATAAGGACAGAAAAAAAAGACATTATTAAAAAAAAAAAACTTATATGCTCCAAATACCTTAGCATCTAAATTCTTAAATAAAAAAATTAACTAAATTAAAAATATATATATTATATGTCTCTATCTCAGCTTTGGACAAATCTAACAAAGATTTTTTTAAAGGAAAGTATATAATAAATTTATAGTAAATATACAGTATATATAATCATATATACTTTATTATATATCATATATATAATTTCTATATTATAAATTTATATTTACAGAATTTTTGATATATTATGTTTTATATATATATGTATATATATATGTATGTATGTATGTAATGGAAATGCAGATTTAAAGATCTTCCCTGCCCCTAGGCCCTTTGATTGGCTTAAGTGACTCTGAGAACCTTCTTTAATTTGAAAATATACTATGCCTCCTAATAGGATGAATGTGGTCACATGGAGCCTGTGGCAGGAAGCTTGGTTTTCAGGAATGCCCACACCTTGATGCTGTGTGATTGGGCAGTGGGGCAAGAGGGTGGTTACATTCTTTGAGCCAGGAGAAGGCTATATAATCCCTGAAGTGAGGCTTTGCTTTGGGCTCACTTTGAGAAGTGTTGTGTGATTTGACCAGATGAGACTCTGGGCAGCCATTGAAAACCCCCCAGCTTTGAAAACCCAGATGTTGATGCTTCCCTCTCTGGTAACTGTGATTTGGTATTGATATAATGGTTGGACAGTTTGGAAGCCTGTCTGCTTGATCTGTCTGTATACTCTGAAGTTTGGGGTGCTGACCTTTTCCCCCTGAACTAGGTAATATATGTTTGTTTGATTAAAGTAAGCTTGTTAACCCATTTTGAGTTGCTTTCCTTTAGAAAAGCAGATCTAAGAACCTGTGTTGGCAGTCACCCTGGGGATGTTGCGGTGCCTGCCACTACAATATAATTATTCTGTATTATATATGAAATAGAATTACTATGTAAAACATAATTTACAATTATATGTTATAATTACTATATAATAAATATATAGTAAATTTCTGGCAATTCGGGGATGAAGAAATCAAAGTTATATATGTCATATGAAAAAGTGCTCTAAAATCATTATATATCAGAGAAATTCAACTTAAAACAACTCTGAGCTATCTTACACTTATTAGGTTGGCTAAAATGGGAGAAAGTGAAAATGACAAATGTTGGAGGGGATGTGGAAAAACTGGGACTCTAATAAACTGTTGTCATAACTGTGAACTTATCCAACCATGTTAGAGAGCAACCTGGAATTATGCTTAAAGTGTTATAAAACTGTGTATATACTTTGACCCAACAATACCACTATCAGGTCTGTTTCCCAAGGTGGTCAGAGAATAAAAGAACTTTTATGTTCTAAAGCAGTTGTGACAGCAATCCTTGTGATGGCAAAGAACTAGAAATTGAGGAGATATCATCAATTGGGGAAAGGCTAAACAAGTTATGGTATATGGTTGTGATGGAACACTACTGTGCTATAAGAAATGATGAATTGGTTGGTTTTAGAAAAACATGGAAAGACTTGCATGCTGAGAAAAGGCAGGAAAACAACTTTCATTCTGGTCTCAAATTTCTTAGCTATGTGAATTTAAGCAAGTGATCTTATCTGTTTGCCTCATAATGAAAAGTGAAATAAGCAGAACCAAGAGAACTTTGTATACAGTAACAGCAATATTGTTAAAAAAAAAAAAGTGAGGGGTGGCTAGGTGGCGCAGTGAGTTGAGTGCTGGCCCTGGAGTCAGAAGGAACTGAGTTCGGATCTGGCCTCAGACACTTAACACACACAAACAAACAAACAAAAAAAAACTAGCCGTGTGACCTTGGGCAAGTTACTTAACCCCAATCGCCCTCCAAAAAAAAAGCAAAAAAAAAAATTGTATAAGTCTTAGAAGACATATAAGACTAAATTATTTTGAGTACTATAAATACTCAAATCAACTACAAAGGACCTATGAAGGAAGAAGATGCTATCCACATTCAAAGAACTACTAAGTAGAAGTATGTATATGAGAGAGAGAGAGAGAGAGAGAGAGAGAGAGAGAGAGAGAGAGAGAGAGAGAGAGAAATGATCTTCTCCATGCAGGGTAGGGTGGATGGGAGAAAGGCAATTTGGAACTTAAAATGTAACAAAAACAATAATTTGTTTTTAAACATTCTGTTACCTTGAGGATTTCTAAAGAGAAAAATCAGTCAACCAGAAATATTGCTAAAAAGCTACAGCCAGGTGGGCAGAGCCAAGATGGCGGAGTAGAAACAGCATTTCCAAGGTGCTCTCCCCCCACACCACTTCCAAACCACGTAAAAGGGGACTCTGAACAACTTCTGGAACCCCAGCACCCACAGAATGACACAGAGAAGCTAACCTCCCGCTGAGGACAGCCCAGCAGCACTGCAGGTAGCAGCCAGTGCAGCACTCTGGGAACCGACAGTGCAGCGCTCTGGGAGCTGAGCCCAGGGCCATTTGAACCATGGTTTTAGCCCCAGAGTGGCCGGGCCAGCAGCTAGCTGGAGGGACCCCAGAACACCAGCAGCTATGGTGATTCCAGAATTATCAACACAGACGTGCCTAGGACAAAGTGAGAGGTTAGTGCCCTATGGACTTTGGGACTAATATTTGGGGAACACGTCGGCTTCCTCCCCTGGGGGCTAGAAGCCACTGAGGAATCGTGGCACACTCGCCATTTTGCAGCTTCAGTGGCAGCTTCAGCTCCTGATCTGCGAACTGTAGGGAGATCCAGCGATCAGTCTTGGGGGTTAATCGCTCTTGCTTTAACCTGCTTAGATCTGGATTGTGATCTGGGCGGGAGGTCTGCAGTGGGTATCCAACTTGCCAGAGTGGGCGGAGGCTTTACAGAGGCCACCCAACTGCAGAGTTGTGAAGACCCCAACTTTTGGGACGGAAGATCCCCTGTCTGGTGGCAGAGTCCCACTGTGGCAACAAGCCCAAAAAGTCAAGTAATTAAGTGGCAACATGCCTAGGCAAAGGAAACAAAATAAACAGAAAAATTCAACACTAGACTCCTATTTTGGGGGCAAAGAGGATCGAAGCATGGAACAGGAGGAGGTCTGTGAGGTCAGAAATCCTGCACCAAAAGCCCCAAATGAAAATATGAGTGGGTTACAGGCCATAGAGGACCTTAAGAAGGATTTTAAAAATCAAATAAGAGAAGTGGAGGAAAAATTAGGAAGAGAAATGAGAAGGATGCAGGAAAAGTATGAAATGAAGGTCAACAGCCTGACTGAGGAAAATAACACCCTAAAAAATAGACTAACTCAAATGGCAAAGGAGCCCCAAAAGGGCAATGAGGAGAAGAATGCCTTAAAAACCCAAATTTGCCAGATGGAAAAAGAATCTCAAAAGCTCACTGAGGAGATTCATTCCTTCAGAGTTAGACTGGAGCAAATGGAAGCTAGTGACTTTATGAGAAATCAAGATGCTGTTAAACAGATCCAAGGAATTGAAAGAATAGAAGGCAATGTGAAATATCTCATGGGAAAAACCACTGACCTGGAAAATAGATCCAGGAGAGATAATTTGAAAATTATTAGACTACCCGAAAGCCATGATCAAAGAAAGAACCTAGAAATCATCCTTCAAGAAATTCTCAAGGAAAATTTGCCCTGATGTTTAGATCCAGAGGGCAAAATAGAGGTTGAAAGAATCCACAGATCACCTCCTGAAAAAGATCCCAAAAAGAAAACTCCCAGGAATGTTATAGCCAGGTTCCAGAATTCCCAGATCAAGAAGAAAATACTACAAGCAGCCAAGAAGAAACAATTTCAATATTGTGGAAACACAATCAGAATAACCCAGGACCTGGCAGCTTCTACAGTGAGGGATTGAAGGGCATGGAATATGATATTCCAGAGGACAAAAGAGCTGGGACTGAACCCAAGGATCACCTACCCAGCAAAACTGAGTATCTTGTTTCACGGAAAAATATGGTCATTCAGTGGAATAGAGGATTTTCAAGCATTCTTGAGAAAAAAACCAGAGTTGAATAGAAAATCTGACATTCAGACACAAGCAGCAAGAGATGCCTGAGAAGGTAATCAGGGAAAAGAAATCAAAAGGAACTTATCAAAGTTGAACTATTTACATTCCTACATGGAAAAACAATAACTGTGTCTGATGAAACCTTCCTCATTATGAAAATAATTGAAGAAGGGTATATGGGCATATGAATACATATGTAAATGTGTGTATATATGTTTACAGTTATACATGGATAGAGGGCACTGGTTGAATTTGGTGGGAAGGGATGATACTTAAGGGGTGAAGTTATGAGGTGAGAGAGGAAAGTGGCAAGAGGAGATGGGGAGAGACAGGGTAGGGTAAACTATCTCATGTAGAAGAAGCAAGGGGAAGTGGTTGCAGGGGAGGGGAAGAACAGGAAGGCAAAAAGACAAAACCATATTCTCATTGAATTTGGCTCAGGGAGAGAATGACATACATACTAAATGGGATGTCTCTCCCTGCAGGAGAATGGGGGGGAAAGGGGATGAGATGGGTGGGAGGGAAATATAAGCAGCATTTTACAATGTATCTACTATGGTAATGTTTGGCATAGCTATACATGTACAACACATACTGAGTTGCTTATCTTCCCAGAGGGAGTGGGTAACAAGGGAGGAAGGGAATGGATCTCAAATTCGAAGTTTTAAAATTAAACGTTTCAAATATATATAAATACTATTATTAATACTATTTTGCATGTAATTGGGAGATAAAACATGCAGGCACAGGGTCACAGAGATACACCTTGCCCTAATGGTAAAGTCTAAGGGAGTATGGGAGAAGATATGGGAGATAGCAGATTGGATGAGGGGATATCTTGTGGTACTGCTATTCTGGGGTGGTGGGTAGGGGAAAAATGGGGGAAAAAATTGTAACTCACAATGTGGCGGAAATGAATGATGTAAACCATAAGTTAGTAATGCATTTGTTAAAAAAAAAAAAGCTACAGCCAAAGAGTTTATTACACTGGGAAAAATTAATGAAGCTTCGTTCTTGAAGTCACTGTCCCAATAAGCAGAACTAATTCCTATTTTAGCCTTCAGCAAGAAATTAGATTATTAGAAAAGAGAAAAAAATCTACAAGATTCTTTTTCTCTGTAATTTAAGCACTGGTCATGTTGGAATTACAGAGATAAAGTCAGATAATCATAGAAAGGGAAACTTTTTTGGTTTGTAAAACTACCAAAAGACATCTTAGTAGATTTTGGAGGTTTGGAAATTAAGAAGAATTGGAGATTAATCATTAAAGAGTTTAAAGATTGATCATTTTAAGATTGCAGGGAGAACTCCTGGGCCTTTGGGTAATTCCAGGAACTCACTCCCTTTTGAAATATCTTAGTGAGTTTTGGGGTACCACTCTTTAGAATTTGTTTTAAAGAAAAATAAGAATTAAATTCTATAAAAGTTTCAGGGGTAAATAACACTTCGATATTTTTTCCTAAAGATAGAACTATTGTTTTAGTAAATGGATGAAGGCAGCTAGCAGTCTGAAAGTGAAGGGGAAAAAATAGGTATGCAGCAACTTGCTAATCCTTCCTTGATCATAAAAAGAGAAAAGGTTGTTTAAGTCAGTAACAATTTAAAAATTAGTTAAATTTAATTAAGGAATGGAAAGAGTGATCTAAACTGAAAAGGGGGGGACACCCTGAACTTTTCCATCCCAACTTGGCTGACCCTTAAACAAGATCAGGGAGCCTCTGAGCCCCAACCTCCACCCCAGCTCAGAGATTCTCCTGTAATCCCCCTCCCAACTCAGAGATTCCCCTCTGACTCTCCCAATTCATAGGCCCTGCCCTCCCACTCCATTAACCCCCTCTCATCTCAGATAAGTTTCCTAAATAAGGGTATTAGACAACAACAAGAAAAATGCTGAGAAAATGCAGGAAAAATTGAGTTACATTCTGGTCTCAGAAATTTCTTAGCTATGTGAATTTAAGCAAGGGATCTTATCTGTTTGCCTCAGTTTCCTAATCTGTAAAGATGAAAATAGTAATGATACCCACCTACCAGGGTTGTTGTGAGGATCAATGATACAATGATTGTGAAGTATTTAACACACATACTGGCACATGGTAAGCACTATATAAATGTTGACTATCATTATTTCTTTAATTGAATGTAATTGCATATCGTATTTTAAATGTGATTAGCATAAAATGCCAAAGGTAATAATGAGATTAATGATTTTTAATGTAAGATACTTTGGAAATGCATTCAACTGAATTGACATCATCTGACTGGTAATAAGTTTTGTTTCATGTTTTAAATACATGATATTGTGTTATTATTATACTTCTAAATTCTCTTATATTGTGAAATTTGGAGAATCTTATCTGAAATGCTGTTAGAAAAACAACTTTTTAAAATCTGGATAATGTTAGGTTATTAATTGAACTTTTTAAAAAAGAATGTAGTTAAAATAGATATTTAAAAACAAATATTTACTGTGGCATGTTTTGTTTTTAAAAGCAAATGTTAAAAATTTTACTATAATAAAGTTTTTCCCTTTTGGCTATCACTTATAAAGTTATGATTTAAAGATGTAACTTCAATATATGAATATGAATCAGCTATCAGGTATTTGCTGTATGTCTGAAACCTCAGGATACAGTTAGTTTTAATTTATAAGTAAAGGATAAAAGAAATATAACTATTAGGGAAACATGAAAAAATTAATAGTATTCAGGCACTAAGCTGTATCTAGTGAAATTTTGATATTTGAAGTAAAAATTCTTGGGACAATAATTCATTGTTGCTCTGAATTTTGATTACAGGGATAATTGTCTTACTGTCATGAATCAAATAATAGAAAATGGCATGTGCTGTAGTGCGAGAACTACAGGTATTAGTCTATGCCTGAGAAAAGTTGAGGGGATAGTCTTGCAATAGCCTAAGATATGGGCCTCTTGACTCTGTCTCCCCATTGTGCTATTTCCTTTCTGAACAGGAAATTTCCCCACCTGGTTTGTCTTGAACCTTCCTTTTGATACCATGACTACCTGACAGGCTGTCAGATATGACTCATGCCTGGAATCAAACAGAGCTAACAGAGTTTTTTCTCTGTTATAGTATATGTGCCCCTGAGGAGATGAGTCTTGACATTGTTATAACTGTCCCACCTTTTCCTTTCATAGCAAATTTACACAATAAGGGCAGGTAAGCATTAAAAATGTTGTTAGTACAATACTAAAACTATTAATTAATAGAATGACACCAGAACATCTCTAGTTACTGTAACAGGATTCCAGTATGAAAAATCTTACAATTTTGATCTATATTTGTGGTCAAATTATATTATAAAGGCCATATTATATATTCTTAAAGGAGGAATCAGACAAATTAGACAAAGATATAATGTAAAAGTTTCCTAATTAAATGAAAAAGTAAATTTTGAGAAAGCAACAGGATTATACTATTTTCTCTAAGAACTATATACACATGATTTGCCTTCCAAATGTATCTAGCATGGAAATTCAGATTCTGAATATGTTTTAGGTAATAAATTCTCAAAACTCGATTAAGGATTTTACATACAAAATTGCATTAGTAATTGTAAAGAAAGTGAAATTATTTTCCAATTTTTAAAGTATCTGCATAGTAACTTTTTGGCAAAAGAGTTCATTTTACAAGATAAAGACTTTCATGAATTTTTAAAGACATATAAAGTACAATGTTTAGGTAAAGATAAAAAAAAAAAAACAAGAAAGTGGTATTAAAAACTGAAATTTTCTAAAGTCTCAGGTGAAATATGGGTTCCTAAATTGTTGTTCTTCGTATAGCTTTATTTTAATAGGATTAGCTCCCTAAGGCTTGAGCTGGTTGACATCACATGAACGAGTTATTAGAAAATCAAATTTAAGAGACTGTATTAAGTCTTATTATCAGCAGATTTTTAGCAGAATTATCTAGCAATCTCCACAAATTATTTGGAATCAGAGAAGAAGAATATTCTTCAGAGCTGTCCTGAGAACAAGACCTCTTCCACAATGTCCAAGATAAGATATCCAAGGACCAGAGACATGAGACATGAGATATCTGGGACTCAAAATGTGCTATTTAAGTGGATGTTGGGAGTGGATTACTAGGATACAAGATATTTTATGTCAGTTAATAATGATTATTATTATTGTATTGTTTTGGCCTTGTTTCATAGTTTTTATGTTTAAGTTAGTTCGATGTGAGTTTGATCTGACATGTAATCTTGATTATGAATATATGAAAAAACCTTATAGATCTGGCTCACAGATAAGTAATCCATAGGGGGAATTGGTCACCCGAGAATCAAAAGGGGGAAACTGAGGTAACTGAATGAGCAAATGGTGGTGGGAATTTAGGGAACCACACTCTCGCCATCTTGTGACTCAATTCTGGAGCTAGCTTAGTTCCCTTTCTATTCAATTATGAGTTTAATGAAATTTTTGTCTTCTGAGAAAACTTTATTCAATTATGGGAATCATGAGAAAAGTACTGTATTGTTGGATCCTAGCTTGGTGTGCCTAGCAAGTTGGACTACATCTACCCGCTGCTTAGAGGTCCTTAACTAAAGACCTAGGTTATGCTGACCAGAAAATCAGTCAGATCCAAAGACTGATGCAAGACATTTTCTCACAATTTTACATCTCAAGCAACCCACATGGCTTATCTGAAAACTGACCCCATAATGATTAATCAGTTATTGCTTTCATGTTCCTTTGATTGTTTACTGACACTTAGGGCCACCTTTTTATCATTTCAGGAACTGCACCTGTTTGTCTCCCCCCTCCAACCTGGAAAGTCCTTAATCTTTCCTCCAATTAGAAATCAGATAACCTAATGTTGTAAGCTTGTTGTTTCTTTTTAATTAATTGGTATTATTTACATAATTGTTTTTAATGTATAAAAATCTGTTTCGCCCTGTATTTGGAATCCAGCCCTAAACTAAGGAGGTCTGGTCCCAATTTGTTGGGCATTTGGCATGCACTACTTAATAAATCAATATGTTCAGAAGCTTGAACCTTTGTTTCCTCAGTCATTTCATATTTCACCCACCATAAGGGTTGCATAATCAGGGATGTGGTAGGGGAGGGGTCCTACCATGATGCGTCTTCCCTGATATCTGCAATAACTGACATTTTTCTAGGAGTGAGGCCTAACAAAAAAGGGAATCCACAGTGGGGAGAAAAACTACAGAGGAGAGCTTAGAATAGATACCTTGAAAGCTATGACTGTATGAGGAATATAGAGAAAAGAAAGAGGCAAAGTACAGAGGTCATGAATTAGAAAATGAGGGTCTAGAGTAGACAGAGAGAATGGATAATTAAGAGAATGAGAAAAATTCATTTTGAAAAGGGATATAAAATAAAAAAAATTTTAAAAACTGATGAACAGGACTAGTTGAAGATAAAATGAAGAGAACAGTAGAATTTATATGACTTGAGAGGAAAAGAAGGAGGGGAAGAATTTATATAACCAAATAAATCAGGAGATTAAAAAGAAATAAATAAGCAAAACCCCAAAATGAAAGAGGAAACAGGAGAAGGAATGTCAGGGATCAGGAAAAAGATCTAGTGGGAACAGGGTCACCTTAAAAAAGAATAAGGTAAAGTAACTGAAGAAAAATAATACTTTGTCTACAGCAGAAAAGGGGGGAAATCATAACATAAAAAATATAGATAGTGGAAAATATAAATTTTATTATCATAATTTTCAATGTGAGTAGATTAAACAACAAAATAAAAAGTGACAGACTGGATAAGAAAACAAAACCCTACAATTTGTTATTTACAAGAAACCTATTTTAAAGCAAAGACCTACACAAAATAAAACAGAGGACGGAAAAAATTTACTATTCATCAACTGAATCTGAAAAAGCAAGTACTGCAATCAAGCTATCTGACAAAGTAAAAACAAACATTCAATTTAAAAAAGGGATAAAAACAAGGAAATTATATTACACTGAAAGGAATCATAGACAACAAACCAATATTAGCAATAAACTTATACTCTCCAAATGCCTTAGCATCCAAATTCATACAGGAAACATTATCTGAGCCGCACAGAGACACAGACAGTAACAAATAGTGACAGAAGACTTCAAGATCCCTCTCTTAATTTTGGACAGAAACATAAACAAATGGGAAAATATGGAACTGAACTGCTGGAGAAACTAGACTTTAAAGATTTATGGTATCCCAAAGAGATCATAGAAGTGGGAGGAAGACCCATATGTACAAAAATATTTATAGCAGTTCTTTTGTGGTTGCAAAGAATTGGAAATTAAAGGGGTGCCCATCAATTGGGGAATGGCAAAACAAGTTGTGGTATATGCATGTAATGGAATACTATTGTGCTATAAGAAACGAGGAGCAGATGGACTTCATATTTACCTGGAGAGGCTTATACAAACTGATGCGGAGCAAGAAGACCAGAACCGGGAGAAATTTGTACACAATTACAGACACAACATATGTGTGATGACCAACTATGACAGACTGGACTCTTCTCAGCAATGCAGTGATATAAGTCAATCCCAAAAGATTCATAAAGGAAAGAGATGCCTACATCCAGCGAAATAACTAGAAAGAACTGAGTCTGAATCCTGATGGAAGCAAACTACTTGATCTTTTTCTTTTCATTGTTTGGTTTTATTTCCTCTTTACCATTTTTCATTCCATCTAGTACAATACTCCTTTGTAACCTGACTAATGTCTAATATGAAAGTATTTGCAGATTCTATACTGGACTATATGCCGTCGTGGGGGGGTGGGGAGAGGGAGGGAAGGGAAATTTGAAACTCAAGGAACTATGGAATTGAATCCTGTAAACTAAAAATAAACAAATTAATAATTAAAAAAAAGATTTATGGTGGGGCAGCTAGGTGGCACAGTGAATAGAGTACCGGCCCTGGAGTCAGGAGGAACTGAGTTTAAATTTGATCTCAGACTCAACATAAAAACTAGCTGTATGACCTTGGGCAAGTCGTTTAACCATAATTCCCCTGCATTCCCCCTTCCAAAAAGAAAAAAAAATGTTGTTTCTAAATGGACCAGCAAAAGAATACACACACACACACACACACACACACACACACACACACACACACACACACACACTTTTCTCTTTGTCACACTGAACTTTTACAACATTTTTTTTCATTTTAGTACACTGAATCATGTACTAGAGCACAGAGATATTGCAACCAAATGAAAAAAGGCAGAAATAGTTAATATATCCTTTACAGACCATAATGCAAAAAATTAGTAACTGGTTCAAGAAACATAAACAAAAAATACAGATCTAAATGGAGAATAAGCAATGAAATACAAAAAAATGAGTGAGTCAAAGAATAAATCATAGAAACAATTAATAACTCTGTAAAAGTAAATTATAATAAAGAAACAACATACAAAAAATTCTGGGATGCAGCTAAAAGCAATCCTTAGGGAGAAAATCATTATCCCTACAAACATAATTTAACAAAACAGAAAAAGAAAATATGGAGGAACTGAATATGCATTTTAAAAATTAGAAAGCCAACAAGAAAAACTTAAATAGCAGGAGAAATGATGCAATGCTCCTGGCAAGGTCATGTCCACATGCTTAAAAATGACAATATTGCCAAAGTTAATTTATAGCTTTAATGTTATACCAATGAAACTACAAAAGGAATATTTTATAGAACTTCATGAAATTATTTTTAAAATCATTTTAATAAATAAAATATAATGTTAAGGAAAATAATGAAAAAAAGAGGAATAAAAGGGGAATTGTACTTCCAGATCTCAAGCAATATTATATAGCTGTAGCCATATAAACCTTAAAAAATAAAGAAGTAGATAAATGGAATACACTAGACAAGGAAGAATTTTAAAATAATGTAACTTAATAATCCAGCATTCAATAAACCAAAAAACACAAATTACTTATGAAAGAATTTCCTATTTGATATAAACTTCAGGGAAGACTTAAAAGTATTCTGGCAAAAACTAGGCTTACACCAACATCTTAGACCACATTCCACAATAAATACAAAACAGATATGTGACTTTAATATTAAGGACCACAGCACAAAAAAATTAGAAGAGAAGTAGATCATACACTTTTCACAGCTACGGACTGGAGATGCACTCTTAATCGAACAAGAGATAAAGGCTATGTTATATATAAGCTAACTCTGCTCCAGTTACCCAAAAAACTAATTAGGCTTAGAGTCATATTATAAAATTCCTCTAAATAGGATCATAATCAATAGGTATTACAAAAAAATCCACATCCACTTTTAAACGTAGTTGGCTAGTTTTGTGTTTTTTCATATTGTTTCTTCCTACTGTCTCCATAGTGATTATTCAATTCACCCATAATGCTAGTGCCATGAATTGAACCATCCAGAGTGGAAAAACTTCCTTCCCCTACAGTCCCTCTTTTTATTCATCTGCAAGAAATGGACCTGGGTGTATTTGTGTTTGTTCTGCCTCTGTCCTCAGTTTCAGGGATCACACAATGATCTTTACCAAATCTGCCAAATCCAGGAGTTCAAGCCATGGCAAATTTGGATGAGACAGGATGGCAGAGGCTGCAGCTAGCAGGGAAGCCCTGAGAAGTAAGAGTGCCTGAGACTCAAACCCAATGGAGTTTTTGGACTTGGAACTAGAACCATATTCTACATGATTTGAGCTAAGCTATGAACCCAATTCCCTTTCCTTCCCTAGAGACTGAAGTCAAGAGAGAAGGGGGAAATTACGCCTCCCACATATTGGGGGAATAAGTTTATATATTTGTAGTTATACTCTGTTAGTAAATACTTCACTGTAAAGGCTAAAACAAAACAAAACATAACATGCTTCAAAGCATGTTACTTTAAATAACAATTACTGTTACTCTGTTACTCACTCCTCTTCCATGACATTTTTCAGTGGCATTACAAGTTTTTTTGATGAAAAAACGAGTTTCTATGCAAGAAAATTGTGAACATACCTAAAAAGAAAAAAAATTTAAATGGAAAATATCTATACAGCCATACCCAACATAACACTGATCTAAACCACTATCATTTCATAATAACATCATTAGGACATAACCTTGCCCCCAATAAAATCTATAATCAACCCAGTATAAAATTTAAAGCTCCCTGCTTAAGTGTCTCTGCCTCCTACTCCTGACTCATTAATCAAACAGCTCTTATTCCCTGTTCTCCCACCTTAATCCATCAAGTTAATACCTCTTCCCCTAATTTCTTGAGCTGTTTTTTCTACAAGCTCCCATGGAACATTGAATAAACATTTTGAATTCAACAATGAATGAAATATTTTTATTGAGATTATTATAATACAAGCAACATGACAGTCTAAAGTTGGCTAAATAAATCAAGTATCCACTAAAATCTGAGGCTAAGTAAAAAGAACTGCAAGCAATAATGGAAATAAAATATCCATAATGAAAGGGGTCACTATACTCTCCCCTATAATCCATATTTTAGACCACTGTGTTCAGTTCTAAAGACTACATTTTAGGACTAATATTGAAAAGTTGGAACAAAGTCTGAAAGAGGGTACAAAGAATTGTCGGAAAACTTAAAAACCTATGTCTCATGCAGACCGACGAAGGGAGCTTTAGTGAAGAAAATTTAGGGAAGACTACAATGATCAGAGCCTCAAATATTTGAAGATTATGTAGTATTATGACTAGATTTATTCTAGTTGGCTCCAGAAGACAGAACTAAGACCAAAGACTGTAAGTTTCAGAGAGGCATTGTTCAACTCAATATAAGGAATGACTTTCTAATAATTAGTTTGTCCAAAAATAGAACAAATACCATAGGATATTATGAATTCTCCAAACATAGGAGGTCTGGCAAAAAGAATAACTACCTGTCAAAAATGTTATTAAGGTTCATGTTTTAGGCAAAAGCTCAACCTCAGAGATGGACCTTCTCAAGGTCACACCTAAGCTACTGATAAGATGTCAATGCTATTCAATGAAAACCAGTACCTTTGGGATGGTAGAGGGGTTCTTAGTTTAGAATAACATCCCCCTTAATGGGACCCAGTTTCACTTGCAGCAGAGTGAATGAAAAATCATTCCTTAAGTTTATTATGTACCAGAAACTGGGAATATCAATACAAAAGCAAGATATACCCTGTCTTCAACTAGCACATATCCTAAAAGGGGAGGAGGGGGAATATGTACTTGAGAGTAGTGACCAGATAAGGGAGTTTTCATCTGGGAACTGACCTTGGTTAACTTCTTTTATCTCTCTCACTTGCAAAGTGAAGGAGATGGACTAGGTAGCCTCTGAGAGAACCCTTCTAACTCTAAATCTATGATCTATGAACTTGAGTCACAAGGATAGCAAGTTGATCCAAAAAAGAATAAACTAATATGTCTTTCTAAAAACAACTGTAATATTTATCGTCTTGATTAATATGACTAGAATAAGAAGTAGAAAAGTGGTGCAGTATCAAAGTAGGTGGCAAAATAGAGTGGAGATTCAAGGTTATAAAAATGCCAAAATAAGACCAATGCAGCGGTATGGGTTCTACTTCCATTGCTCTGAACGCATCCCTAACTCTCAGGATTCCCTTAGGAATTCCTGAATGATGAAAGAGGCTGTGGATCAAAGAGAAGTCCCAGGCAGGCTTGAACACAGCAGGAGTCAGAGGTAATGTGCTCTCTGTTCCACATAAGACAGATATTAAGTGTACACTCTATTGGTACACTCAAAGTAGCACCAGAAACAAGAAAAAGCTTAAGACATTCAACATAAAGGTTTCCTAGTAGTCTACCCAAGCTTGAGTAGCTATATTTTATAGGCTACTGACCTAGACCAGCACTTCTTAAACTATGGGTCACAACCCAAAGTTTTAAGAAGTGTTGAAGGGATTGTGAGTTGAAAAAGTTTAAGAAGTCTGGCCTAGACCAGAGGGAGAAGCCATCAACACTTTCCATTAACACAAGCATAACTCATAGCTACACTAAAATTCATTCTTGCTGGTCCAAGGAAAGATCCATTACTTCTAGAGGCCTCTGAACATATAAAGACTTTCTGAACTTTGGATACCTGAGTGATGAAGAAGTTTAAGACCGACTGCCAGAAACAAGCATCTAACAAGCCTTAAGAAGGGGGTAACTACAAGGAAGTTCATTCTGTCAGAGATGCCCTTACCATGGGATGCTATTTCCCCTTTGTGGATTGTTATGATTAAGGGGAAAGAATCATGGAGGCTTACTGACAGAGGTTTATAGAGGAAAGGGAAGGGAAGAATAAAAGATATAAGAACCACTCAGATGGCATTTCACATAAAAAATTAATCCTTAAAATTCATCCTTTTTATTAAATTATTTGTTTAGGTGTCATAACATTTTACTAGTGGGTAGCAAGCTGGATAGAGCACTAGGTCTGGAGTTAGGAAGACCGCAGACATTTTCTAGCTTTATGTCCCTGAGCAAGACACTTATCTGCTGTTTGCCTCAGTTTCCTCCTTTGTAAAATGGACATAATGATAGCACTTACCTTCCAGGTTTGATTTGAGGATCAAATGGGATAACAATTGTAAAACTGAGGCAAAATTCTGACCTAACCTTTAATTACAGAAAGGGTATTGCCTCAGATAAAAATCACCACTTGTCTTGATCTATGTCTTGCCCCTGGACTCTGGAAGAGAGAGTAAGGCTGATGAGTTTGCACAGCTCTGCCTCACTTAAATCCAAGTCACTTGCAAGGCAAGGCATCACCATGCTGATGTTATTTTTCCTCTTACAGAACAAAGGATGAACAACAACAACAATAAGATGAGAAAGTACTAGCTAGACTGGTCATAGTATATAAACCAGGGGTAGGGAACCTGCAGCCTTGAGGCCATATGTGGCCTTCTAGGTCCTTGGGAACAGCCTTTTGACTGAGTCCAAATTTTACAGAACAGATCCTTTTATTAAGGTCACGTGTTCTTTGAAGTTTGAGTTTGATCAAAGAGCCACACTCAAGGATCTTGAAGGCTACATGTGGCCTCAAGGCCGTAAGTTCCCTACCCTGGTATAAACACAGGGCCTGTAACAAATGTTAAGGGGATGGGAGCCTGCTGGACCAGTACAAGAGTTCGTTAGGTCTGGGGTTCACTGATCCAATAGTGTAGCTTATTATATCAGATCCTAGCTTAGGCATAGAAAGCAACTGAATATTCCATTATAGATTCTCTGCCTTAATAGTACCACATGATATGCCATCTGGTAGTGCTGGCTAGAAGAAGCCTGTCAAAACTGTACAACTCCTATACAAAATCCTGGTGCTGTATTTTGCCATAAAGATCATAATCTACTAAGGCATAAAAGAAAAGGAAGCCAATCTTCACCCAATTCATGGGAAAATCTCTAAAATGAAAATCCAGATACAACCTGGCATAAGCAAGGACACTCTTCAGCTGTTCAGGATGCTGCATGACATTCTCTGCATTTTGGAAGGGTGTGTGAGCTCCTCCTTGAACATCACTATGAGGTTGTGAAGGGTCACATTCTCCTGTGGTTGCACTTGTAGAACAGAATCTCATTTCTGTAGCCTAGTTGACAAAGATGTTACCCTGGATTTGGATTAAGAGGCTGGTGGTTCTAATCGTGGATCAGTTTCCTCATCTGTAAAATGAAGTAACTGGATTTCTGAAGTTCCTCCTAGCTCTTAAGTCTATGATTCTAAGATTCTGCAATAACTGAAGTAAACCTTGAGGAAAATGAAAGTAAATATAGCTATGCCATAGCTGTGGGGGAAGGACAGGAGGGGGCACAGAGAAAGGTGACAGAATAAGGCAGAAATCTTAAATACAAAACCAAAGTATGAAATAAGATGAGTTCTAAATGCTAGAGGGAAATATATGAGAGAAAGAGTCAAAGAATGGTAAAGTCAGTAACAGTAAAATTAAGTGTAACCTGAAAATGCTGAATCAAAAATCTGTTGGATTTTTGTGGATCAGAGGGAGAGGGACTGATTTACAGACATAACTGGGGATCAGACAGAGTGCACTTAGCACAGACAGATTTGCTTTATTCAGAGATCTGCTGCTGAGAATTCCCTTTTACATATGCACTGCCCCTACTTTCTTGAGGTTCTTAAAAGGTTACACAGCAAGAAGTGAACATGCATTGAAGAATCTTAAGACCTGAAAAAACAACTACTATGCTTCCTAATTATAAATAGCATGATAGTATAATAATAAATAATTGAAAATTGAATAGTAATGTTTACAAATATTTAGTTACCATGTTAGGGCCACATGGAGTACCGTCTCTCACAAAGGTAAAATCTCGTTTCCCTGGTCGCACTGGAATACTATGCGCAATGGATATACAGACATCCTCATAAACACGTGCATAAATCACAGATATATCTCTTTTGATGAACAATGATCTCTTTGGCCAAGTACAAACTAATTTTCCACACAAAAGATCACTACAAACACAAGGCAGAGAAAGTAGTTAAACATTTCAATAGTTATACATTTCAGCATTTAGCATAATGTCTGGCACAGGGTAGGTACTGAATAAATGCTTCTTGAAGATGGCATTTGGTACTTATTGACATGTATTCAGTGCCAAACAAGAATGCCTTTGATAACAGAAAATGTTGTTTGATCTAGAACATTATACCAAAGAAAAAGAAATAAAAACATGATCATACCAAGTATAACATATCAACTTATTAAAAAACATTAGCTTTATCTGCCTAAAAATTATTTATTCCTCTGATTAGATTTATCTGATTAGAAGTTCTTGAAAGATTACAAAATTAGAGATGGAAAGGACTTTAAAGGTCAGCTAGTCCAATTCCCTCATTTTCACAGAATCACAGACTACGAAAACTGGAAGGGATTTATTTAAGCAGCCATCTTGTCCAATGGATTCACAGAAAAGAATCCCTACTATAACCTACCAATGAAGTAGCCAGCCAGCCTCTGCTGAAGAGCTAAAAGGAAGAGAAGCCTACCACCTCTCAAGAAAGTCTATTATACTTTGGAGTAGGCATAATTGTGAAAAAGTTTTTCCTAACATCATGCCTAAATGTGTCTCTTTGTGAATTACAGCCCTTGTTCCTGATTCTTCCCTCTGGGGTCCAACAGAACAAATCTAATCCCTCTTCCACATGATAGATCTTCAAATACCTGAAGACAGCTCTCAGGTCCTAATAGCCTTCCCCCAGTTCAACATTCTTAGTTTCTTTAACCAATTCTCTTTTAATCTCATATAACCATTTACCAATGAAGACACCAAGGCCCAGAAAGGAATGTCCAAGTTCATAGCTGATGTGAATGCAAGTCCACTAGTACCATCTTTTCACTGTACCCTACTACCTTTATAATGACTTACTCAAATGAACAGGGTTTAAATGAATCTTTCATAACACCACAGTTTCCAAATCTATCATTTCTGCCATTCATTTCTTCAAAACATGCAAAAGAACCGCCTTTGGAAGCTGCAAACAAAAACAGATGAAGGCAAATTAAAATTCTGAACCCAATTTAATCACAGTTATTACAGATCCATAAAGACTTTAGAGGTTGAGTTCAAACATTTAATTTTATAGATGAGGAAACTAAGGCCTAGTGAAGTTAAATAATTTATTCATACTCACACATTTAGAACAGTAACAGAAGTGGGACTAGAATGTAAGTCATCCTTGGTCCAATAAACTTTC
The DNA here is from genome assembly GCA_011680675.1 of Gymnobelideus leadbeateri. NCBI lineage: Eukaryota > Metazoa > Chordata > Mammalia > Diprotodontia > Petauridae > Gymnobelideus > Gymnobelideus leadbeateri. Next base: position 527,244 of record WOXC01007038.1, on the reverse strand, counting down.
AAGAGTTTAAAAAAAATCTAATCAATCACTAAGCACTTATTAAACATCTATAATGTACATGGCACTGTGCTAGGCCCTGGGAATATAAAAGATAAAAATGAAACAGTATCTATTTTTTTTTCTTTTTGGAGGGGAGAGGGCAGGGCAATTTGGGTTAAGTGACTTGCACAAGGTCACACAGCTAGTAAATGTTAAGTGTCTGAGGCTGGATTTGAACTCAGGACCTCCTGACTCCAGGGCCAGTGCTCTATTCACTGTACCATCTAACCACCCCAAAAGTATCTATCTTCATGAAACTTCTATTCTACAGAAGAAAACAACATGTACAGAGAAAAGTAAATACAAATTATATAGAGAGTAAAATGGGTCATGGGGAGAAGGAAGATCAGGAATTGCTCAAACTTTTTAGACAAAGATTTTAAGAGGCAGAGATGAGGAAGGAGTATATTCTATATTTGGAGGCTAGCATGTACAAAGGCATGGGAAATTAAAAACTGTGTGGGAGAATCAAAAAGTAGGTTAGTTAGCCTGAAATGTGTAGTATGTAATGATTAAAAAGTATGAAAAGGTAGACCAGAAACCAGATTATAAAAGGCTTTAACCAAGTACTTCATATTTTTTCCTAGAGACAATGGGATGTCACTGGAGCTTCTTGAGTAAGTAATATGATCAGACTTGTACATTTTAGACATATCTATTTGGCAACTATGTGGAAGATGGATTAAAGAGAAAAATTATCTGAGATAGGGACACAAATTAGAAAGTTACTGCAATAGTTCAAGCAGGAGGTGATGAAAGCCCAAATTAGAGTGGTGATGTAAATGGAGAGAAGGGGATACATGAGTGATTTATCATGGAGTACTATGAATAAGAATTTAGCAACTTAATGGCTATGTTGAGTGAGGAAGAAAGGAAGAGGCAAAGAAGACTCCAACTTTGTGACTGGAAGGATGGGGATACCATGGGTAGAAATGGGAAAACCAGATAGGAGGTTTAATTTGGAGGAAAAGATAGTGAGAAGTCGGGGCAGCTAGGTGGCACAGTGAGTAGAGCATCGGCCCTGGAGTCAGAAGGTCCTGAGTTCGGATCCGACCTCAGACACTTAACGCACACACAAATAAAAACCTAGCTGTGTGACCTTGGGCAAGTTACTTAACCCCAATTGCCCTCCAAAAAGCAAAAAAAAAAAAAAAGATAGTGAGATGTTTCAGACACATTGAATTTAAGATAATTATAGGATATTGTCCTATAGACAATTTTTGGTAATGGGACTGTGCAGTCTCTGACCGTGAGGTGGCACTTCTCTCTACCATTGCTAACCTCTCTACATGTGCTCTTGTTCTCTTCCCTTCCCATTTTCAACATATTGCCCCCATGATCATCTCTCTCTTTAAACTTCAAACTCTCCCTGATTTCTCCCTTCAAAGTCTCTACTGGTTCCTTCCCTTCTGCCTTCAAACATGTTCAAATCTCTCAAAAATCTTCATATGACCATATCATCCCTTCAAGCTATAAACCTAAATGCCCTTCCTCTTCTAAGCCAAAATCATAGAAAAAGCTATCAATAGTCGTTTTCCTCTACTTCCTCTTTCACTCACTTTTCAAAATTTTGCAACCAAACATAACATATCCAAAATCAAACTCATTAGGTATCTCTATTCTCCATTCACATAACCACTCTACTTTGGGACTTCATCACCTCCTGTTTGAACTATTGAAATAACCCCATCACTCACCTGATATGGTTCTCACCAAAGTTATCAATAATCTCTTAGTTGCTAAATTTGAGGGTCTTTTCTCAGTTCTCATCCTTCTTGACCTATCTTCTACATCTGATACTACTGACCACCCTCACCCACTAGACAGTCTTTCTTCTCTGGACTTTTGTCCTACTCTCCTTATTCTCTTCCTGATCTCTCCTCAGTTTCCTGGTTCATCATCTGTATCACACCTTTTAACTCCGGGTGTTCTCAAGGCTCTGCCTTAAGTCTTCCTCTCACCTATATTTTCTTTCACTGACCTCATCAGCTCCTATGAGTTTCATTATCACTTCTACGCCAATGATTCATATGTCTATATAGTCAGCCCATATATCTCCTCAGCCTCAGTTTCCTATCATCAATGTCCTCTGAGATGTTTCAAACATAACACATCCAAAATTAAACTCATTAGGTTTCTCCCTAACAAAATTCATCCCTCTTCCAAACTTCTTCATTATTTCTCCTGAAGAACTACCAACTTTCCAGACTCCCAGCTTTATAACTTTAGCATTATCCTTAACTTCTCACTCTCCCTTATCCTACATAACCAATCAGTTGTCAAATCTTGCCATTTTTATCTCCACAGCATCTCTTCAATATGATTCCTTTTCTCCACTCACACAGCTACTACCTTAGTTCAGGTTCTCATCACCAATTGCCTGAATTATTGCAATAAATCTCCTAAATAGTCTACCTGCCTCTCAAGACTCTCTCTTATCTACTCCATTCTATATACCACTGCCAAAAGTAATGTTCCTTGCACACACATTCAACCATGTCCCTCATCTACACAATCAATTCCTATGGCTTCCCATTATTTATAGAATAAAATGAAAACTCCTCTACTTAGCTTTTAAAACCTTTTACAACCTGGTCCCAATCTATTTTACTATCCTAATTCTATATTACTCCCCTTCCAGCACGCTGTAAGCCAACCAAACTTGTCTTGTCTGTTCCTCACACAAGCTAATCCATCTCCCATTCCCATATTTCTGCATTGCTCATTGCATTCCTTAAATGTACTCTCTCCTCACTTCTACCTCATAGAATCTCTCTCTTCTTTCAAGATGTAACTCAAGTACTACCTACTAGATCAGAGGGATCAAACGTACAGTCTGCCCAACATAGGCAGCCCACAAAACTCCCAAAGTGCCTAAGAACCAGGTTAAAATGTAATTGTTATCCTTCTTTACAAGCAGACTAATGATTAATGTGAAGATATTTGTAGATCCTATATTTGAGCGCATGCTGCCGTGCCGGGGGATGGGGGAGAGGGTGAGAGGGGATGAGGAGGAGAAAAGGGAGGGAGAGAAAATTTGAAACTCAGGGGACAGCGGAACAGAAGGTTGTAAACTAAAAATAAATTTAAAAAATAATTAAAAATAAAATGTAATTGTAAAATGCTTAAACAAAATAAATAAAAATACTATACAACATAGATAATGTTAATTTGCAATTTTCTAAGTCAGTATATAGTTCACAGGGATCCATTCAATATCCTATTTGAGTTTTAAAATGATCAGAGTGATTCTGTGTCTTTTTAAAATTGATCCCATTTATAATTAATTGGCTCTGTCCTATTAGTGCCTAAGTCATGGTTCTTTGTCTCTTTGGCTTCCAATAATTTAAGTTTAGAAATCTAATTCTTCTGCTAATCACTATTCTATTCTTGCTTGAAGGAAATCTGTTGTTTTTGATTACAGATGAAATCAGGATAAATTGGACAACAGGACCAATTTTAAAGGAAAAAAAGTATAACAAAAGATCAATGGCAAGGGAAGACAGAAAGGACAGGGAACACTGCTACTCCCTTGGTAATGATGAGGATTTGCATGTATAAGTTTTCCCAACTCTTTTTGCCACCAAGGGGTAAATAATATTCATTTTCCCCTACCATATGTTTTCAAGTCACTTCCTAGTCACTGAAGTGTGGAATCTAGATGACCTCCCAGATTCTCTGTTCCCTAATGCTCGCTCTATCCAAACCTGCTCAGCCTGGAAACCATGCTTTGGCCCACTGTTTCAGGCAGACACCACCCAGATTTCACTTCCTTCCCTGCTTCTTAACCATCTTCTTCTCAACCTCACCAGAAAACATACCCTGGAAGCTTGAAAGCCCCCCAAATCCCACAGCTTGGCCCAGCTGACCTGATTAGTGATAACCTCACCTGGTCTACTCCCTTGCCATCTTTTTTAACATTCTTGCTGTTCAAACCAAAAACTATATCCTAAAGGTTTTGACCCTTAATATATCTGAAAGTTCCAGCTGGGGTCGCTATTCTCCTGACTGTGACTCTCACTTGGCCCACCATTTCTGGTACTATTACCAAATCATCTTCTCTATATCCTAGATAACCACTACATGATAGCCCTTCTACACTTACTCCATCCTCCCACTCCCACTAATTGTGGAGCTATGATCAAATCAGCTCAGTCCTTGTGCCTGATTGGGGTGTTATCAATCTACTCCCCCAAGGCTCCATCCATTAATCTTTTTTTAAAAAATTTTATTTATTTGCTTTTGGAAGGCAATTGGGGTTAAGTGAATTGCCCAAGATCACATGGCTAGTTTTTGTGTTAAGTGTCTGAGGCTGGATTTGAACTCCTGATTCCTCCTGACTCCAGGGCCAGTGCTCTATTCACTGAGCCACATAGCCACTCCACCATCCATTAATCTTAAAACAAAACTTAACATTGTGACTCAAGTACCCTTTCTTGGGTTACCCTTCCTCTCTGGGCATCATCTCCTCTTATATTTAAGCTCCTGGAGGGCAGGGATGTCTTTGCTTTTGTATTTGTATCCCCAGAACTTAGCACAGTGTTTGGTAAACAGTGCTGAGTATGTGGCTTTTTCAGTCATTTAACCTGCTGAATTTTACTTTTCTTCAAAAAGTTTAAGTCAATACTTTTCTATAGTCAAGTAGTGCTGAATACAAGCTTCAGAGGAATCTAAATTTAGTAGAGACCTATATTACCTGATCCAAACAGAGCCTGACACTGTTCGTTTATGTCAGAACATATTCCATTAAAACAAATGGCAGTATTCTTACGACACCTTTCACCATTCTGTACAAAAGTATCAGGTACACATTCATGAGATGTTCCATTGCAATAATCATTAAAATCACATTCTTCACTTGCTTTAGGCCTACATAGTTTACCTCTCCTCCGAAACTAACAGGAAAAAGGAAACAAGAAATATGGCATTGTAGCAATATTATAGTGGTTAAAAATATCTTAAATATCATTGAAGTGAAACTAATATAATCACCTTAATTTATTTTGTTAGTTTGTGATGAAAACAGTTAATCTTTTCATGTCTTTTCACTTCACAGTTCTAAAGAAACCTTTCACTTCAAATTCTGTAACTAAACCCCATCTATAAAGAAACAAAGTGTGCTACAGTACAAAGAGCTTCAGACAAGAAGAAAGGAGATCCAGTGTCCTTTGGTGCTGTCCAGGAATACCTTGACACTCTCTTCTGAGTTTTCCTAACACTATTCTTTCCTGACTCTTCTATCTCTCAGTCTCTTTTGCTAGATTCTCATACAGATAATGTCCACTAACCTTGGATGCCCAACAGGGTTCTATCCAAGATCCTCTTCCCTTCTTCTATATTAATTCACTTGGTTATCTCATCAGCTCCCATGGATTTAATTATAATTTCTATGCTGATATTTCTCACATCTATTTGTCAAGCCCTAACCTCTCTGCTGACCTACAGTCTCACATCTCCAATGTCCCATTACATATTTCAAATTGAATATTACATCAATAGCTTAAATTCAACATCCCAAAATTGAATTTATTCTCTCTCAAAATCCTCCTCTTTTCCTTACTTCCCTATCACTGTTGAGGGTATCACCATTCTTTCAGTCACCCAGACTCACAACCTAGGTATTATCTTTGACTCTTCACTCACCACTTCCCTCCCCATATCCAATCAGTTGCTAAGTCATCACTTCTACCTTCCTAACACCTCTCATATATACCCACTTCTCTCCTCTGACACTGCCATCTTCCTGATGCAGGCCCACATCACCTCATACCTGGACTAATGCAATAGCTTACTGGTTAGTCTCCCTTTCTCAAGTGTCTCCCCACTCCAATACATCCTCTACTTGACTGTCAAAATGATTTTCCTAAAGAAGAGGCCTAACCATGTCACTCTGCCTAGTCAATAAACACCAGTGCTCACTCTTGTCTTGTAGTACCAAATATGAAATGCCCTCAGTGGCTTTTAAATACCTTTATCACCTGATCCCTTCCTACTTTTCCAGTCTTCTTTTATCTTTCTTCCCCCATCCCCTCCATGTACTTTTCAATCAAGTGGCATTGGTCTCCTTGCAGTTCTTTATATTAGATACTCTATGTTATGTCTTTCAGATATCTTTACTGGATGATCCCCATTCCTGGAACTATCCTCCTCCTCATCTTTGTTCCTGTCTTCCCTGATTTCCTTCAAGTCCTATTTAAAATCCCATCTTCTGCAAGAAGTCGTCCCTATTGCTTCATATTTTTAATACCTTCTTCCTAAGATTATCTCAATTTTATTATATACATATATATATATCTTTTCTATATATTATTGTTTCTATGTTGTCTTCCCCATTCGACTGTGAGCTTCATGAGAGAAGAGGCTTTTTTTTGTTTTGCTTTATTTTACTTCTAAAATATCTTCAGTACTTAGAATAGTTTCTAGAAAATAATATGTAGTTAATAAATGCTTGCTGACTTAACTTGACTTGAAATTATGACTATATGATTTTTGTTAGTGTTATACGATAGTGTGATTATTCCAATAATCACAAAAAAAGAATCTTCTGATGACATGGTGCTAGGCACATATAGATTCACAAAAATTATTTATTGATCAATCTTCAGTTAAGTAATTTATATTAAGAGATAAATTAAAATGAATTGAAAGGCATTTACTGAGCACCTGTTCTGTGCTAAGCACTGGGGATAAAAATACCAAAGTGAAATTTGTCACTGCCTTTAAAGAGTTCATGTTCTAATATGAGAAACAAAACCACATGGAAACCATACATACTAAACAACTTGGAAACATAATATGAGAGAAGGCTCTAGAAACAGAGATCCTAGAGCATCTTTTTGATTTCCAACACAAAGAGGCTAGGTAGGGAACCTAGAGATGAAAAACATGTCCCCTGGGAAATGGAACTACCGTGAGCTATAAGGAGAACTACTCTTGTATACCTCTTGGTATAGACTGTAGGCAGAAGACAGATGGTGAAAGAACCACAGAAAAAAAAAATAGTAGGAACCAGAATCATCTGCAAGAGCTGCCAGATGTATAAGCTACAAAAGAAGCCATGATGCCTAGTTATCCAGGTGAGCCACTGAGGAGGGCCCTAATGATAAGCTTTGCTAAAGCCTTGTCCTGGGTAGTACTGTAAAGGACTGAAATTACACGGGTTTCTGAAAGAATTGCTCAGTAGCGAGCACTATTATTTACTCGAGCTCTGATATGAATTTTGTTTCCCTTAATCTTTAAATAAGCTTAGTAATGTTTTGAGTCTGGTAATCCTTCTATGCTTGTAAGGGACTGAAGTTTCTTTATCTTACTGGGAGCAATGACTCAGAGATGCTAGAAGTGCCCTACTGTGTACCTGAAAACTTTGTGTTGGGAAGGAGTCTTTGGCAAAAGGGTTTAATAAGAAAATGAGTTATCACCTCAAGAACAGCATCTAGCTGAACTACCTTTTCAAGTGAAGACATAAAAGAACCGAAACAATGTTATCAACAAAAATCCATTGCTGTGAAGAGATGCTCCTCAAGATGGGAAGGTGAGTGCAAGGTGAGTAGCTCAGATATCACTACTCCAGCAGGACCAAACAATGATCAAGAAATCCAAGAAAAACTAAAATAAATATACTTCTGCCATCTCTTCACAAAAGAATCACTACTTCCCCTTTCTCCTTATACTATCAAACTTGGTGATCTCCTCAGCTACCATATATTTAATTATCATCTCTATGCATATGATTCCCAAGTCTCTATATTAAGTCCCACTCTCTCTCCTAAGCTAAAGGCCACAATCACCAACTACCTCTTAGTCACTTTGAACTGGGTGTGCCATAGGCATCTCAAATTCAACAATTTAAAAAGAGAATTCATTATCTTTTTCCTCAAACCTTCTATTCTTATAAACTTTCCTACTGCTGTGAAATAGCTGATCATCATGCCAGCCACCCAGGCTAACAGCCTCAGTGTCATCCTCACCTCCTTACTTTCACTCATCTCATATATACAATCAGTTGCCTGATCTTATCATTTCTACCTCCACAAAATGTACCCTTTTCTCTATCCTCACACACAATACCCTACACCAGGCCCTCATCTCTTCTCCCCTGGACTATTACAATAGCTCTCTAAATGGTGTCCCTGCTTCAAGTCTCTCTCCCCACTCTCCCCCATCCATTCCCTACACAGTTGCCAAAGTGATTCTCAGAGGGTTTCCTCTCTTCTCCCCTCCTCTTCACATCCTACAGATGCTTCCAGCCACTCTTATCCTTAACCTTCTCTCATGCAGTGAGATGACCCTTCATCTCCTTGCACAAGTGATCCCATCCCATCTCTTCTTTAAGATTGCCTCTACTAAACATCCCTACTTTCTCACTTATTTTCAGTCTCTCCCTACTAGCTGCTTCCTCCCCCATTCTCAGACCCTCACTTTACCCATCCATCCCTTCTAGTTATCACCCCATATCTCGACTGCTTTTTCACTAAATTCCTTGAGAAAGCCATCTATAACAGGTACCTCTGTTTCCTTTCCTCTCATTCCTACCTGACTGAGCCCTCCCATTCTCCATAGCTGGATAGTTATCACAATCACATCCATTAACCATGAGTATCCTGCAGGGCTCTATCCACACTTCTCTTCCCTTCTCCTATATTATTTCACTTAGTTATCTCATCAGCTCCCACATCATTTTGATGCTGTTGATTCTGAAATCTACTTATCCATCCCTAATTTCTCTGTTAATATACAGACTTCCATTTCCAATTGGCTTTTGGACATTTCAAACTGAATGTCTCATATACATCATTAAGTTCAATATACCCCAAACTGAACTCATTATCATTCCCCAAAAACCCCCTCCTTTCCTAACTTCCATATTACTGTCAAGGGTACCACCATCCTTCTAATCACTAAGGCTCACAACCTAGATGTCATCCTTGACTCCTCACTGTCATCCCTCATATCCAATCTGTTGCCAAGTCCTGTTGATTTTACCTTGATTATACCATACATACATTCCCTTCTCACCCCTGACACTGCCCATCTCGGTGCAGGCCTGGACTATTGATTGCAATAGCCTGCTGGTTGGTCTCCCTGCCATAAGTCTCTTCCCCACTTCAGGTCATCTTCCAACCAGGTGTCAAAGTGATCTTCCTTAAAATGCAAGTCTGACAATAATACCCTCAGTGGCTCTTTATTACCTTCAAAAGCAAATGTAAAATCTTGCTTGGCTTTCAAAGCTTTTCATAACCTATATCCCCTTTCCAGACTTCACACACCCTATACCCACACCCACACACATGGAGTCTACAATCCAGTGATACCAGACTCCTTTTCTTTCCTGAAACAAAGCACTCCATCTCCTAACTACAAACATTTTCACTGGCTGTCCATTATGCCTGGAATGGACATGGCATTACTACATAGTAATTTAGTAATACCATCTCACCTCAATTTCCTGGATTTCTTCAAGTTCTAGCTAAAAACCTGTATCTACAAGAAGATTTTCACAATCTTTCTTGTAGAACTTTCTATCTGTTGGTCATCTCCAATTCATCCTCTATATATCTTGTTTATATACATTATTTGCACATTGTTTCCCTCATCAGACTGAGTTCTGTGAAAGCAGGGGTTGTCTTTTGCCTTTCTTTGTATCCCCAGTGCTAAGCACAGTGCCTGCACAGAGCAGGTACTTAACTGCTAGTTGACTGGCAATATATATATATATATATATATATATATATATATATATATATAATGAATTATGGCAATATATACTTATATAATATGCTATTTATAATATAATTACAAAAATTGTATAATAACGTACACATATATTCCTGTAATATATAAATATGAATTATATATTCCTATAATAAATATAAATTATAAAATACATAAATATAAATTATATATTATAAAGTATATAAATAGAAAATATATGTCATAAAATATATAAACATAAATTATATGTTGATATTAATAAATTATAAATCACTATTAATGGTAATGAATAGTATGTAAATGTATTATATAAAATTATAAATATATATGTCTGTAAATACATATTCATCCTCCCCCCAGAAAAAATTGTGTCATATATCTTTAAATTACTGTGAAAATTTTTGGTTTTGTTTTTATGTCTCATTTTTATATGTTTGTTCTGAGCTAAATTTCCACTGATAATAGACATAGCTGATTAACCTTAATTTATACTAGGTTTTTCAAATTTCTTACTGATCTTGGAATTTTAGTGTATATATATAGTCTAAATGTGTGTGTGTGTGTGTGTGTGTGTGTGTATATTTATATAGAGACTACATCTGCCTATATATATATATATAGTGGGTGTGGGTATGTATAGTCTATGTCTCACAATCCTCATTAGGCATCTCTTGCTTTCTCTTCCCAACCTCTAGCAAAAGTGTTTTAATTTAGTGGAATTTAACTAACCAGATATTATATGGAAAAGTGCCAAAAAGATCTCAAGAATACAAACCTCAACAGATTTGGATGTATAGTTAAATAACAATTCCCTTAATTCAATTAAACTCAACAAGCAATATTCAGCACCTACCACACATGTAAAGCACTATGCTAGGATACAAAGATGAAAAAACACCAGTTCCTTCTACAATTTATATACTACTAGATTCAAGTGAGAATCATATTGAAATACTATTTTAGAATGTATATTTGATCTTACCTGACACCTGTATGTGCAACATGGCCCAAAGCCACATTTTGCTGGTGGTTTCAGTTTACATGTCTCCATAACACAGCAATTTTTAAATTTACATTGAGAAAATTCCTAAAAATAAACACTACAAGTTATAAACAGTATGATTTCATACCATGTAGGGAAGAGGAAGAAATATTTCAAGGGCTTCTCTAACAAATAACTAGGCTTACTTAAGTTCATAAACTCCTCTTTTGCTAAATTTCTATACGTCATTGTTGTTCAACACAGATTATGGTTTCAAGAAAATGTATCAAACCTCACAGTTTTCCATAGTTGAAATCCTTAAGGGACCAAATTTACTAAATGGCAAAAAAATGATAAAATTAGTCTAAAGTGCTTCAAGTTTTTTCTCTTACTTAGCTTAAATCCTTGCCTGTAATCTTACATTAATTTACTTAGCAAATTTTTTTTTTAATTGAGTCTCCATATCTCATCCAGGCTACTCACGTGCCCAGATCCATTCTGATCAGCAAAAGAAAACTGACCTGCTGTTTCTGACCAGGGCCAGTTTGCCTTAGGCAATCTGGTGGCCTCCCTCTCCTGGAAGTTTGGTGTATTAATTTATTAACTTGCTGCAGACACTGCAGTTCAAAACTACTGAGCTAAAGTGATCTATTAGCCTCAGCTGCCTCTGAAGAAGAGATTTTACAGGCATGCTAAACAGCACAAAGATACAATTCAGTAGAGTCTCTATCCAGATTTTTCACACAGTCTAAATTAGTGAAGTCTCAATTAAATGAAATTTTGTTATACTATAAGCAGAATGGGCAGCTTGTAGTACAATGAATAGAGTGCCAAGCCTGTAGTCAGGAAGACTCATCTTCCTAAGTCCAAATCTGGCCTCAAATACTTACTGGCTTGTGACCCTGAGCAAGTCACTTAACTTTGTTTACCTCTGTTTCCTCATCTGTAAAATGGACTGGAGAAGGAAATGGCAAACTACTCCAGCATCTTTGCCAAGAAAACCCCAAAATGGGGTCACTCTGAGTCAGATACAACTAAACAACAATGGCCCTTGATGTCCTATTGCCACAGTTAAAGTACTTTTAGGAAACCTATGATCTCATGAGTAAGAGAAAGTAAAACCTGTGAGAAGTATGAACAGTTGGGGTAAAGGGAGGAGGAGAAAGGCATGATGCTATGGACAGACCTGCTTCTCTTATATCCACCTGGTCCAAAGTGCCCACTCCTATACAGTCTAAATTCTTTTCACTTTGTTTTAGCACACCTAAGCACAAGGTAGTACAGTGGAGTATAGGGCCTGCAGTCACAAAGACTTCACCTCAAATCTGGCCTCAGACACTTAATAGCAAGTCACTCAATCTCTGTCTGCCTCAGTTTCCTCAAATGTAAAACAGGATAATAATAGCACCTACCTCCCAGGTAAGGCTCAAATGAGATGATGTTTTTAAAGTGTTTAGCACAGTGCCTGGCACTTACCTGGTAATTAATAAATGCTTATTTCCTTCCTAAAATGTTACCATAATTTAAGCTACATTTATACTAACAAGCTTCCACTTTAAAAATCGCAAATGCCTCTGGGAAGGTTATTGGTCATTCATATCCTGATTTATAGGATCACAGGACTGAGAACTAAAAAGGAACTTTGATATCATCAAATCCAATTCCCATTTTATAGATGAGCAAACTTTGACCCTAGGAGGTAAGTCAGTAACAGAGCAGAGCTCTAGCCTTTTTCAGGGTGTTGGGCCTCTGGCCTCACCATCCTGAACAGTTTCAAACATGCCACATTATCAAAGTAACTAAAGTTAGAAGAAACTTAAGACCTCACCCAATTCTACCCCTTTGCTTTGTGGATGAGGACATTTAAATTACTTATATAGGGTCCCAAGATGAGGAGGTAACAATGGTAAGGCTTGATTCCATGTCTTCTGACTAAGTCAATTCTCTTTCTGTGGCACTAAGCTTATCTCTTAGTTAGATGTTAAGGAGCTAGGCATCTGTATCAGCATAGATATTTCTGTAGCAGTGTTTCCAAAGACATTGTTAAATAAAAGAGGTATCATTTTTGCATTTATATAGCTTTTCAAGAGTAATTTCATATCGGGGTGGAGACAAGATGACAAAGTAGAAACAGCACTTCCAAGGCGCTCTCGCCCACGCCACTTCAAAATCATGTAAAAGGGGACTCTGAACAACTTCTGGAGCTCCAGCACCCACAGAATGGCACAGAGAAGCTAACCTCCCGCTGAGGAAAGCCTGGCACACTGGGAACTGACAGCGCAGCACTCTGGGAACTGAGCCCAGGCCCGCCTGAGTCATGGTTTTAGCCTCAGGGTGGCCGGGCCAGCAGCTGGCTGGAGGGACCCCAGAAAACCAGCAGCCATGGCGATTACAGAATTATCAACACAGATATGCTAAGGACAAAGTGAGAGGTTAGTGCCCTATGGACTTTGAGACCAGTATATGGGAACGCATCAGCTTCCTCCCCTGGGGGCTAGAAGTCACTGAGGAGCCCTGGCACAGCAGCCACTTTGCAGCTTCAGTTGCAGTTTCAGCACCTGGCCTGACAACTGTAGGGAAATCCAGCAATCTGGGGGTAAATCGCTCTTGCTTTAACCTCCCTGTATCTGGATTGTGGTCTGGGGTGGAGGTCTTGGGGTGGGTATCCAGCTTGCCAGAGCGTGTGGAAGCTTCACAGAGGCCACCCAACTAATACCTCCAGAAATTGAGAAGACCCCAACGTTTGGGATGGAAGTTCCCCTGTCTGGTGGCAGAGCCCTACTGTGGCAACAAGCACAAAAGTCAAGTAATTGAGTGGCAACATGCCTAGGCAAAGGAAGCAAAATAAACAGAAAAATTCAACATTAGACTCCTATTTTGGGGGCAAAGAGGATTGAAGCGTGGAACAGGAGGAGGAATGTGAGGTCAGAACTCCTGCACCAAAAGCCCAAAATGGAAATACGAGCAGGTTGCAGGCCATAGAGGACCTTAAGAAGGATTTTAAAAACCAAATAAGAGAAGTGGAGGAAAAATTGGGAAGAGAAATGAGAAGGATGCAGGAAAAGTATGAAATGAGAGTCAACAGCCTGACTGAGTAAAATAACACCTTAAAAAGTAGACTGATTCAAATGGCAAAGGAGGCTCAAAAGGGCAATGAGAAGAAAAATGCCTTAAAAAGAATCTCAAGCTCACTGAGGAGATTCATTCCTTCAGAGTTAGACTGGAGCAAATGGAAGTTAATGGCTTAATGAGAAATCAAGATGCTGTTAAGCAGATCTAAACAAATGAAAGAATAGAAGGCAATGTGAAATATCTCATGGGAAAAACCATAATGGAAAATAGATCCAGGAGAGATAATTTTAAAATTATTGGATTACCTGAAAGCCATGGTCAAAGAAAGAAGATAGAAATCATTCTTCAAGAAATTCTCAAGGAAAATTGGACTTTCAAGCATTCTTGATGAAAAAACCAGAGTTGAATAGAAAATTTGGCATTCAAACACAAGAAGCAAGAGATGCTTAAGATGGTAATCAGGGAAAAGAAATCAAAAAGAACTTATCAAACTTGAACTATTTACATTTCTACATGGAAAAACAATAACTGTGACTGATGAAACCTTTATCAGTATGAAAATAATTGAAGAAGGGAATGGGTGTATATATGTTTACAGGTATACATGGATCAAGGGCACAGGTTGAATTTGGTGGGAAGGGATGATACTTAAGGGGTCAAGTTAAGAGATGAGAGAGGAATGTGGCAAGAGGAGATGGGGAGAGACAGGGTGGGGTTAACTATCTCATGTAGAAGAGGAAAGGGGAAGTGGTTGCAGGGGAGGGGAAGAACAGGAAGGCAAAAAGGTAAAACCATATTCTCATTGAATTTGGCTCAGGGAGAGAATGACATAAATGGGATATCTCACCCTGCAGGAGAGTAGGGGGAAGGGGGATGAGAGGGGGGATGGTAGAGGGAGGGACATTCTGGGGCAAGGGGAGGTTGGAGGTACCCACTTTCAAAGAGAGACAGGATCAAAGTAGGGAATGGACCAGGTGGGGGGTGGGATGAGTGGGAGGGAAATACTAGCAATCTTTTACAATATATCTACTATTGTAATGTTTTACATAGCTATACATGTACAACACATACTGAATTGCTTATCTACCCAGAGGGAGTGGGTGACAAGGGAGAAAGGGAATGGATCTGGTATCTGAAGTTTTAAAATTAAATGTTTCAAATATATATAAATATTATTATTAATATTATTTTGCATGTAATTGGGAGATAAAACATGCATGCATGGGGGCATAGATATTCACCTTGCCCTAATGGTAAAGTCTAAGGGGGTATGGGAAAAGATGTGGGGGAGACCAGATTGGATGAGGGGATATCTTGTGGGACTGCTATTCTGGGGTGGTGGGTAGGGGAAAAATGGGGAAAAAATTGTAACTCAAAATCTGGCGGAAATGAATGATGTAAACCAGAAGTTAATAAAGCATTTGTCGAAAAAAAAAGAAATTTCTTATCTATGAAATTTTGTTAATCTACACAAGGTCCCTTGTGTAAGGCCTAAAGTCCTGATTCCAATGACTGTTTTTCTTTAAACTGACATAAAATTTCCCCCTTCTAACTCCTTCACTTATGACTAGATCCAATTCACCAGTGACTTAATACTTTGTTAAACATACTATCAAAAATATGCTAATAAACTGCAATAAAATCTCTGCTATGAAGGAATTACCAAGAAATGAAACAACATGGATTAATTTGGGGGGAGTAGTTTAGAACTTAACATTTAATATTCCAAATCCTTCTATTTCAATTTTTTTATGAAAAACTTTCTAAAATGTACTCACTAAAATAGCACTTTTCTTTTTGACTAGGATTCATTATTATGTCTAAAAATGTGACATAGGTGTCACATAAAGGCAATTTTGTACAAATAAATCTATAGCGAATAAATAAAAGTCAGTCAATAAACATTTATTAAGTGCTACTATGTGCTAGACATTGTACTAAGCACTAGAAGTAAAAGATATGGAGCTGCATTAAACCAACTGTGCAACATAGTGTGTTTCTGGAAAGTTTCCCACAAACAGACTTGGCTTCTATGTTGAAAACAAAAAGACCCCAAAAACCAAAAAAAAAAAAAAAATCCAAAAAACAAAACCCTTTCTAGCAATTTCAGAGCTGTCCAAAAAGTAGAATGAGTTGTCTCAGGAGGGAAAAGATTCCCTTTCTCTATAGCTTGCAAGCAGAAGCCAGATAACTACTTGTTGAGGATGTTACTGAGAGGACCGTTGTTGAATATCTGAGATCTCACCTCTAAGTTTCTGTGAAATTAATAAGTAAATAAAAGGCCAAAACAGGTTTCCTCAAGTTGTATTCTTGCTTTCCAGAAAATCATCTTTACTGCCACAATCACTACCTTTGACTTGTACAAGACATTCAAAATATCATCTACTATTTCTAGATAACTAGCACAGTGGATGACCACAGGAAACCCCCTATAAATTTGTATCTATAAACTCAGTTTATTTGTGAGATATGAAGAGTCTCATTGCCTAAGAAAGGACTGACAACTAGGGTGGGCTCAAGAATCAAGAGAAGTCATTCTCTGTACAAAGTCTGAAGTTGGATGATAGAGTCATGAAACAGCAAAACAAAACCTCATTCCCAAAGAGTCAACAAAAATAAGTCAGGTTCATCCTGGGATACAGAGGAGTAGGGCAGGCAAGATTAAGGGTTTAAATTAATGTGAATTGTTGAATTGTTCCAGGAATGAGAAAAGTCACAGAAGAAGGAATACAATGATCACTCTGTTATGAATTATGACAATTTTCTGGACTCTAGGCATACTCAGGTTAGCATATGGCTTCCATGTTTGCTCTGATCATTAAATGTTTAATGGGTAGGATTCACATATTAGTGAAGAATATTCCTCATTAATTAAAAATTTTGGCTAGTGGTCACTTACTATAAAACCTATAAATCTGTTATTATCATCAGAAGAGGAAGCATATTAGAGATCATAGTATTCTAGATTTACAGTTGGAAGGGACCTTAAAAGCAACTACAGAGGGGGCGGAGCCAAGATGGCGGAGTAGAAACAGCTCGTCCAAGCCTCTCTGCCCCCAGATTCCCCACAAACTATGTAAAAAAGGACTCTGAACAACTTCTGGAGCCCCAGCACCCACAGAACGACACAGAGAAGCAAACCTCCCGCTGAGGACAGCCCAGCAGCCCTGCAGGAAGGACCAGTGCAGCGGTCTGGGAGCCGGCAACACGCAGAGCGCAGAGCGCAGGAGCGGAGCCGAGCCGAGCCCAGGTCCGCGTGAGCCGAGGTTTTAGCCCCAGGGCGGCAGGGCCAGCAGCCAGCTGGAGGAACCCCAGAACACCAGGAGCAGTGGCGACTCCAGAATTATCAACATAGACACGCCTAGGACAAAGTAAGAGGTTAGTGTCCTATGGACTTTGGGACCTGTATTTGGGGAATGCGTCAGCTCCCTCCCCTGGGGGCTAGAAGCCGCTGAGGACAAACGCATTTTGTAGTTTTCATAGGCATTTCTGGCTCCCAGCCTACAAATCATAGGGATATCCAGCGATCAGTCTTGGGGGGTAATCGCTCTTGCTTTAACCTCCCTGGATCTGGATTGTGATCTAGGGTGGAAGTTGTGGGTGGGTTTACAGCTTGCCAGAAACGGAAGTTGCCCCCCACACGTTCGGGACGAAAATTCCTCTATCTGGCCTTAAAGCCATAGTGTGGCAACAAGCCCAAAAGTCAAGCAATCAAGTGGCAACATGCCAAGGCAAAGGAAACAGAAAAATGCAACCCTAGACTCCTATTTTGGGGGCATAGAGCAGGAAAAGGACTGTGAGGTCAGAAGTCCTGCTCCAAAAGCCCCAGGGGAAAACATGAGTGGGTTGCAGGCCATAGAGGACCTTAAGAAGGACTTTAAAAATCAAATAAGAGAAGTGGAGGAAAAATTAGAAAGAGAAATGAGAAGGATGCAGGAAAAGTATGAAATGAGGGTCAACAGCCTGACTGAGGAAAACAACACCTTAAAAAATAGACTAACTCAAATGGCAAAGGAGGCCCAAAAGGGCAATGAGGAGAAGAATGCCTTAAAAAGTCGAATTTGCCAGATGGAAAAAGAATCTCAAAAGTTCACTGAGGAGATTCATTCCTTCAGAGGTAGACTGGAGCAAATGGAAGCTAATGACTTTATGAGAAATCAAGATGCTGTTAAGCAGATCCAAACAAATGAAAGATTAGAAGGCAATGTGAAATATCTCATGGGAAAAACCACTGACCTGGAAAATAGAACCAGGAGAGACAATTTAAAAATTATTGGACTACCTGAAAGCCATGATCAAAGAAAGAACCTAGAAATCACCCTTCAAGAAATTCTCAAGGAAAACTGCCGTGATGTTTTAGATCCAGAGGGCAAAATAGAGGTTGAAAGAATCCACAGATCACCTCCTGAAAAAGATCCCAAAAAGAAAACTCCCAGGAATATTATAGCCAGGTTCCAGAATCCCCAGATCAAGGAGAAAATACTACAAGCAGCCAGGAAGAAACAATTTCAATATTGTGGAAACACAATCAGAATAGCCCAGGACCTGGCAGCTTCTACACTGAGGGATCGAAGGGCATGGAATATGATATTCCAGAGGGCAAAAGAACTGGGAATGAACCCAAGGGTCACCTACCCAGCAAAAGTGAGTATTTTGTTTCAGGGGAAAATATGGTCATTCAGTGGAATAGAGGACTTTCAAGCATCCTTGAGGAAAAAACCAGAGTTGAATAGAAAATTTGACATCCAGATGCAAGAAGTAAGAGATGCCTGAGAAGGTAATCAGGGAAAAGAAATCAAAAGGAACTTATCAAAGTTGAACTATTTACATTCCTATATGGAAAAGCAATAACTGTGACTGATGATATCTTTCTCACTATGAAAATAATGGAAGAAGGGGGTGTGGTCATATGAATACATATGTGAATGTGTGTATATGGTTACAGTTATATATGGATAGAGGGCATAGGTTGAATTTGTTGGGAAGGGAGAATACTCAAGGGATGAAATTATGAGATGAGAGAGGAAAGTGGCAAGAGGAGATGGGGAGAGACAGGGTAGGGTAAACTATCCCATGTAGAAGAAGCAAGGGGAAGTGGTTGCAAAGGAGGGGGAGAATAAGGAAGGCTAAAAAGGCAAAACCACATTCACATTGAATTTGGTTCAGGGAGAAAATGACATACATACTAAATGGGATATCTCAACCTGCAGCAGGATAGGGGGAAGGGGATGAGAGGAGGGATGATGGATGGGAGGGCATCCTTGGGGTGAGGGGAGGTTGGAAGTACCCACTATAGAAGAGGGACAGGATCATGTAGGGAATGGACCAGGTGGGGGGTGGGATGAGTGGGAGGGAATTATAAGCAGCCTTGTACAATATATCTACTATGATAATGTTTTGCATAGCTAGACATGTACAACATATACTGAATTACTTATCTCCCCAGAAGGAATGGGTGACAAGGAGGAAGGAAATGGATCTGAAATTCGAGGTCTTAACATTAAATGTTTCAAATATATATAAATACTATTATTAATACTCTTTTGCTTATAATTGGGAGATAAGATGTGCAGGCATTGGGACACAAAGATTCATCTTCCTCTAATGGAAAAGTCGATGGGGGTATGGGAGAAGGTAAGGGAGAGAGCAGATTGGAGGAAGCGATATCTTGTGGGACTGCTATTCTGGGAGGTTGGGTAGGGGAATAATGGGGGGATAATGATTGTAACTCAAAATCTGGTGGAAATGAATGATGTAAAACAGAAGTTAATAAAGCATTTGTTTAAAAAAAAAACTATTCCAAAGGAAAAAAAAAATACTAGAAAGCATAGGAATCAATCCAGTGGGGATAAACAAGGAACATTCACAGTAAGATCAGAAGTGAAGCAAGGCTGTTCATTATCATCACTATTATTCAATATTGTACTGGAAATGCTAGCTGTAGCAATAATACAAGAAAGAGAAATTAAAAATTCTATAAAGTAAAAAAAAAGCAACTACAGAACTCTACTGCAGAGAGCACAACTATGACAGGCTGGTCACACTGCTCAAATGCCAAGCATATGCTTGCCTACAATATTATTTTATGGAGAACTCACACAGGGAAAGCACTCTCATAGTGGTCAGAAGTGATACAAGGACACTCCCAAAGTTTCTCTTAAGAATTCTGGAACTGATTGTGCAACATGGGAGACACTGCTATAGGACTGCCTAGCATGGTATGCCCTCATCAAAAAAAAAAGGTGCTGTACTCTACCAGCAAAGCAGAATTGAAGTAGAAATTGTTATAGAAAAGATTTAACAAGAAAACAGATTTATCGTGTGGAACTCTATATGTGAATTTTAGTTGTATGGCAACATAAAGAAACAATTTTTGTTGTTTTGTATAGCATTTTGTCCAAAGTGAAACATTAAGAAGGTATAGAAAAAAAAGAATTGCCACTATGATTCATGCTAATTAAGTGATGATTGTGTTTCCACAATATTGGAATTGTTTCTTCCTGGCTGCTTGTAGTATTTTCTCCTTGATCTGGGAATTCTATAATATTCCTAGGAGTTTTCTTTTTAGGATCTTTTTCAGGAGGTGATCGGTGGATTCTTTCAACCGCTATTTCGCCCTCTGGTTCTAAAACATCAGGGTAATATTTCTGAAGATTCTAAGATAATAAAATTTTCCATTTACCAAAGCCTTTATTTTATGGGAATGTAGAGCATTAGCCTCATAAAAATAATTAAGCCTTATTCTGCTTATACCAGGGGCACTTGATTTTCTTGCTCCTTGGGATAAAAGATAACAAGCACTGACAAAATAAAATTGATTCCATTGGCATTATAAAAATTTTAAGGCACTAGAAAGTGTTCAAAAGTTAAATCTATCACAAAATCTTTTTTAAGAATCAGAATTTGCTATTTTCACCAACTATATCTTTTTGCAGCACTGTAGTCTAAGGTTTCATACTTCAAGTGACTTAGTCTGAAAGATAAAACCAAACAACCCTTACAAAAATACATATAGCTCAACAAACATTTTCTCATTTTGAAAATAAAATGTCTTTTCCATTAGCACTGAGAGAAATCAAAATAAATTTTCAATTCCCCACTAAGAATCATCTATATAAAATAACCTTGGTCTTCTAACAATTGTAAGCATGATATGACACTGTTCAACAATTTCAGATGATTCAGAAATTGCAAAGAATTTCGTTCTTTCTGAGTCTTGGGAGCGTAGATAAGAAATTATATTAATGCTATATCCATTCATTAATATTTTTCTTTGCTCACTTATTTGAAGTCATACATATTTCCACTTTCTTTTAACATCAGTACAACTTTCATATGTTTTCACTACAAGGATGTTCGAAATTCTACTCCTGCCAAATCAATCATCTATCCTAGTTACCACAGAAACTGTTTCAAAAGTTCTCATCTCTCCTCAGTTCTCCCACTGTGTCCCCTACTCTACCAACCTCAGCTGAGGACTTTGACTCATACTTCACCAAAAAAAAAATTGAAGTCATTCTCTGAGACCTCTAACTTTTTCCTTTACTTCTCCATCTCAAAACACTAACACAACTTCCTCCAACTATCTCCTCTTTCATCCCTGTCTCCCATAAAAAAGTAACCCTTTTCTTTGTTAAAGCAAGGCTCCCAAAATGCATCCTTGTTCTCATCTCCTCATCTTCTCAAGAAAATTACCCTCATTTTCAAGGACACTCAAATCTTCAACCTCTTCCTGTTTGTTCCATCCCT
Organism: Gymnobelideus leadbeateri; assembly: GCA_011680675.1. Classification (NCBI taxonomy): domain Eukaryota; kingdom Metazoa; phylum Chordata; class Mammalia; order Diprotodontia; family Petauridae; genus Gymnobelideus; species Gymnobelideus leadbeateri. The sequence continues at coordinate 505,691 of WOXC01007038.1, read as the reverse complement.
ACTGTCTGCAAATATATCCATGTGTCTTCCCCCTCCTTAAAATTTTTTTTAAAACTGCTTGACCCGTCTCCTTTATCAGCTAAATTCCTTGAAAAGTTATCTATACTCCACTTTCTTTTCACTCACTTTTTTATAAACCTTCTGTCATCTATTTTTCAATCTCAAAATTCAACTGAAACAGTTCTCTCTTATGTTACCAAAGGTTTATTAATTGTCAATGGCCCTTTTTAAATCTTTATTCTTCTTAACCACTGTTAATATATGAGACTATGAATCAAATCTTGTCTAGATTTTTATTACACTGCATTCTTGGTACTCCTACCTATTTGACTATTCATTTTCTGTCTCCTTTGCCATCTTTATCCAGTTCTACCCACTAACTATGGAGGCTCGGCCTTGATGCAATCTCCTCAGATCCCATTATCATCTCTATGCAAATAATTCCCATTCTCTCAAACCTACTATTCTTCCAAACTTTCCTACTGCGCCAAAGAGATGATCATCAAGCCAGTCACCCAGGCTAACAGCCTCAGTGTCATCCTCACCTCCTCACTTTCACTCATCTCATATATACAATCAGTTGCCTGATCTTATCATTTGCACCTCCACAAAATGTACTGTATTTGTGCCCTTTTCTCTATCCTCACACACAATACCCTACACCAGGCCCTCATCTCTTCTCCCCTGGACTATTACAATAGCTCTCTAAATGGTGTCCCTGCTTCAAGTCTCTCTCCCCACTCTCCCCCATCCATTCCCTACACAGCTGCCAAAGTGATTCTCAGAGGGTTTCCTCTTCTCCCCTCCTCTTCACATCCTACAGATGCTTCCAGCCACTCTCCTCCTTAACCTTCTCTCATGCAGTGAGATGACCCTTCATCTCCTTGCACAAGTGATCCCATCCCATCTCTTCTTTTAGATTGCCTCTACTAAACATCCCTTTCTCACTTATTTTCAGTCTCTCCCTACTAGCTGCTTCCTCCCCCATTCTCAGACCCTCATTTTACCCATCTATAGTTATCACCCCATATCTCACCTTTGTTTTTTCACTAAATTCCTTGAGAAAGCCATCTATATCCACCTCCTTTCCTCACTCTCAACTCTCTACAATCTGACTTTCAACCTTTTCATTCAACTGAAAATGTTCTCCTCTAAGTTACTAATGAACTTGGCAAATATAATAATAGCCTTTTCTTAATTCTCATCCTTCTTGACCTTTCTGTAGCCTTTGACACTGTCAATCACTTTCTTCTCTAGGTTTTTGGGACACTACTTTCTGCTGGTTTTCCTCCTATCTACCTGACCACTCCTTTTCATTCTCCACTGCTGAATCTTCATCAAAGTCACACCTATTAAGCATGGGCATCCTGGTTCTCTTTTCCTCTATATTATTTCCCTTGGTTATCTCATCAGTTCCCTGACTGTAAGGACCTTAAGAACAGTGACTGTCTTTTGCCTTCCACTGTATCCCCAATGCTTGTTGTCAGTTCCTGACACATAACAGAAACTAAATTAATGTTTACTGACTTAATGTCTATACTAAAATATAATTCTAACCATGTCACTCTCCCTACTCAGTAAACTGCAGTGGCTCTCTATTATCTCAGTGATCAAAGACAAAGTCCTTGTTTAACTTTTAAAGCCCTTACAATATTTCACAAGCTCCATGACATACAGTTTTCTATCATTGTACTCAAATATACACTGAATGATCTTTCCATTCTACACTTTCTTCCCAAGAAGACTACTTAGTTTTTTGGGGTTTTTTACTGGCTGATTAAACTTGAGGATGATGAAAATGCCCTTAGGTAGGACTGAAGTAAAAAGTGTTTTTGTTTCTTCATCTAAAGGTCTCATACTTACACAACAGAAATTCCTTTTGTCTATAGCTTTAAATCATACAGGATTGAGGTATTTGCAGTCCCATCTCTCCATTCCTCCTATCAATCTGACTATACAATACTGCTATCTTCTAGTCTCCCTCACAAATCTCCTTGTGGAAGAAGACAAGGTAACATAGGCCAAGTGAGTGAAATTACCACCACCATCTAAACTACCAATTCCCTTCAGACCCCAATGGAAGCAGCCCTTGACTTCAAACCCAAGAGCCCTGGAAACAGCTGTACCCACCCAGTCCAATAGCCTTGCTTCCATTTTGTGCTCCATGACTACCACTAAGGGAAGTAATTCTCTACAGAGATCACCTTCTACACCAATGCTACCAACCACTGACCAAATGCCAAAATGAGCTTGTTAGCCAAAAGCCCTGGCAATTGCAGTACCTCACCATAAATTCTGCTTCTATATCCTAGAAAGTAACACTTGTGGAAATGCAACCTCACAGGTGCTTCTGCAGATAGTTAAGCCACCACTTCCTCAACAACCTAAGGCGCTACTGGAGACGCAGAAAAAAAAGTCCATAACACCAAAGACTTGGGCACCTTTTTATTAATTTTGCATTTTTATTAATTTCATAATATAGTTTTCATATTCCTCATACTTGTCCATCTTAATGCATTATAATAGTCCATTACTCAGGATCACAGATTCAGAGTTAAAGAAAACTTGGGCTAAAGCTATCAAGTTCAAGCCCCTCATTTTACAGATGTGGACCCTGAGTTCCAAGAAGTGAAGTGACTTGCTCAGGATCACAAAAGTAAGAAATGACTGAAGGAAAACTGAACACATTGAACTCCTCTGACTCCTGACTGCTTTATAACATGGTCATAATTACAAATGATGCTACTATCAATATGTCTGAAAAGTTAGCTTTTTCATTTTGCCTGAGATAAACTTCTAGTAATGGAATTTTTGTGTCCAAAGGAAGGTAATTTTTACCGTATAATGTCTGATTACTCTCCAAAAAAAATTATAATCTGCAATACCATCAGCAATGAATAACAATATTTCTCTACAGCACCACAAGTATTTAGTTTTATTGTTTTTAATAATTTTTTCCAATTTGGTGGGGATGGGGTATTATCTCATAGTTTTAAGTGGATTAAGCATTTTTCACATGATTATAAAGAATTTGTTTCCACTTTTGAAAGGCATTTTTATATCCTTTGACTAGTTATCTACTACGAAATATAAGTTACTTTTGTAAACACTTAATAATTCCTTCTATATTTTAGATGTAAAAATTTTATGTCATATTTGCTGTATTGATCACAATTTGTTATTTTCTTGTAATTTTTTTGTCTACATAAATATTTTCTCTCAATGTAGGTGAGTACATCTATCTTATCCCTAATAACTCCATCTATTTGCTGAATAAGAAAAAAGTCATCTCTCATCCCCCAACTGTCATATATAACTTCTTTTTTCCATCTTTTTCATAATTCCTTTTTAAAAGATTTAAGTCTCTCATCTAGCTGGAATTCACTAGGTTTCTAGTATTAGATGTGAGAATATGCTTGCTAAATACACTTTAATTTTTACAACCTTAAAAGAAATTTCCCCAATTCTTATTTCATCTATTACATGTACATATGAGAAACACAAACATAAATCCTTTCAACAAGTTTCCCATATTTACTACTAACCTCTTTTGAGCCACAATCACACTCTTCATCACCTTCCACAAAACCATCTCCACACACTGCATCTTCTTTGTAAACTGGGTTCACATATGGCTGATTTTGAAGACATTCAACCCCTTTCTTTGAAATGAAATGTTTAAAGTCATTCAGACTGCAGCTGCTAAAAACTTTTACACCACTGGAATGCCTAAAATTAAATTATATTCCTCAGGCAAGCAAGTATGATTATCTTCACAAAAAAAAATCTGAAAAACATCTATGATATATGACAACGCTTACAATAATATCTTCCATAGAGAGGGAAAAAAAGTAAACTCATGGAAAAACCTATTGTTTCATAGTTAATGTCAAATTCAATTTTGCTTCAAACTTCTTCAAGAAATTTCTTAAGAAAGATATCACATTACTAAATCATTAGCATATAAAGCTGTAATTCACCCTCATTTGTAAAGGACAGATCTATTTTCTACTTTGTATACCTATAGTGATAACAAAACAAACATCCTGATGTCCTATATTTTTCTCCTAAAACACCTAAATCTTCTGATCTACAATCAAATTTTAGTTTTAATCATATTTCAGTATTTAATATATTCTCATTTAATTAATCTTTCATTTGTACAGGCTTTAGCAATATCAAGAAAAATTATATTCATTACAACCATATCTTGCCACCTTTAACATCTGGTCAAATATGATACCACATTCAAAATTCAAGGACGAAAGATGTCCTTTAATTCAGAAATACAGACATTTTATAGCAAATACAGAAAAGTTCTTTCTGCATGTATGCTATTATGACAGTGAAATCACAAAATCATAGCCTCTTAAAGCTTTCTGAAAACATTTGTGTTACTTGTTAAATCCTTTATCTTATAGATGGGAAACCTGGGACCTAGAGAGGTTAAACATCCTGTATAAGGTGACAGTCAGTAGTAACAACATGATCCCACCTCTGACATTTACTGGCTGTAACCCTAGGCAAGTCACTTAACCTCTCAGTACCCCCAAATAACTAAAACTCTTAAGTTTCAGAGTACTTTCTACTCCACGTTAGCAGAGTGAGATTCTTCACCTAGAGTTCTGAATACCAATAAAATCCTAGGTCCAATACAAAAACACACCAAAAAAACACAAAGTATAAGTATGAAAATACAGCATGGCTGAATTTAATTAACTCAACAAAAATTTCTTATGTCTACTATGCATAAAGCATCCAGTGCCAGGTGCCAAAGGTGCTTGCTCTTTTTTTGTTTAAATAGTCTGCTTTGTAGAAAGATAATAGGGGAAGAGTCAAGAATGGTGGAGTAGAAACAGGACTTCCATGTGGCTTTGGCTTCCACCTCCTCCAATTCATGTAAAAATGACTCTAGACAAACTTTGGAGCTACAAAACCCACAAAATGACAGAGAGAAGCTAACCTCCTGCTGAAGACAGCCAAACAGGCCAGCAGGAAGGGGCCAGCACAGCACTCTGGGAGCCAAGCCCAGCCCCACCCAACCCAGAGGTTTTAGCCTCAGGGTAGCCTGACCAGCCACCAACTGGAGGGACCTCAGATCACCAGCAGCTGTGTCGGTTTCCAGAATTATCAACCCCTAGATGCCAAAGACAAAGTGAGAGGTCAGTGTAGACTTTACAGAAATTGGAAGTTCCAGAGTGCGATCAGGCCTTTGCCCCTAGGGCGAGAAGCAGCTGAGCCTCTGTGGTCCTGCAGATTGTGGGGGACAAAGCAACCAGTCTGAGGGCTAATCACTCTTGCTCTAACCTACTTGGATCCGGATCCCTGTCCTGGGTGGAGGTCCTGAGGTGCATGACCAGTTTGCCAGAGTGTGTTGAGGCTTCAGAGAGGGCACTCAACTAATAGCTCCAGCAGCTGCAAAAACCACAGTGATTGGGACAAAGCTCCCCTATCTGGTAGCAGAGTTCTACTGTGGCAAAAGGCTCAAAAGTCAAGTAACTGAGTGGCAATATGAGCAAGCAAAGGAAGCAAAGCAAAGAGAGCAATCCAACATTAGACTCCTATTTTAGGGACAAAAAGGATCAAAGCATGGAACAGGAGGAAGACAACAAAGTCAGAACTCCTGCACCAAAAGGTTCCAAGAAAAATACGAGCTGGGTACAGGCCAGAAAGGAGCTTAAAAAGGATTTTGAAAACCAGATAAGAGAAGTGGAGAAAAAACTGGAAAGAGAAATGAGAACAATGCAAGAAAATTATGAAATGATAGTCAATAACCTGACTGAAAAAAATAACATCTTAAAAAAGAGACTGGGGTGGCTAGGTGGCGCAGTGAGTAGAGCACCGGCCCTGGAGTCAGAAAGACCCGAGTTTGGATCTGGCCTCAGACACTTAACCCACACAAACAAAAACCTAGCCGTGTGACCTTGGGCAAGTTACTTAACCCCAATTGCCCTAAAAGGGGCGGCTAGGTGGCACAGTGAATAAGAGCGCTGGCCTCGGAGTTGGGATGACCCGAGATCAAATCCGGCCTCAGAAAATGAGCACCCACACATAAATAATGACTAGCCGTGTAACCTTGAGCAAGTTACTTAACCCCAATTGCTTTAAAAAAAAAAAAGAGAGAGACTAACTCAGATGGCAAAAGAGGCTCAAAAAGGCAATTAGGAGAAGAATGCCTTAAAAAGCTGAATTTGCCAGATGGAAAAAGCTCACTGAAGAGAATCATTCCTTCAGAATTAGACTGGAGCAAATAGAAGCTAGTGACTTTATGAGAAATCAAGATATTATTAAACAGATCCAAACAAATAAAAAAATTGAAGGCAGTGTTTAATACCTCATTGGAAAAACCACTTACCTGGGATATAGATCCAGGAGAGATCATTTAAAAATTATTGGACTACCTGAAAGTCATAATCAAAAAAAGAACCTAGAAATCATCCTTCAAGAAATTCTCAAGGAAAATTGTCCAGATGTTTTAGAACCAGAGGGCAAAATAGAAGTTTAAAGAATCCACCAATTACCTCCTGAAAAAGATGCCAAAAAGAAAACTCCTAGGAATATTATAGCCAGGTTCTAGAATTTCCAGATCAAGAAGAAAATATTACAAGCAGCCAGGAAGAAACAATTTCAATATTGTGGAAACACAATCAGGATAACACAAGATTTGGAAGCTTCTACACTGGGGGATCAAAGGGCATGAAATATGATATTCCACAGGGCAAAGGATCTGGGACTAAAACCAAGAATCACCTACCCAGCAAAACTGAGTATCATGTTTCAGGGGAAAAGATGGTCATTCAGTGGAATAGAGGACTTTCAAGCATTCTTGATGGAAAAACCAGAGTTGAATAGAAAATCAGACATTCAAATACAAGAAGCAAGAGAAGCATGAGAAGGTAAACAAGGAAAAGAAATCATAAGGAACTTATCAAAGTTGAACTATTTATATTCCTACATGGAAAAATGATAATTGTAACTAATGAAACTTTTCTCAGTGTGAGAATAATTGAAGAGAATAGAAATGTGTGTATAGATATGTGTATATCTATACACACACATATACATACATATACATACAAATATATATATATCTATAGAAGAGAGTATATGGGCATATGAATACATATGTCTGTGTGTGTGTGTGTGTGTGTGTGTGTGTGTGTGTGTGTGTGTGTGTGTGTGTGTTCAGGTATACATAGACAGAGGGCACAGGACCGATTGAATAGGAAGGGATGATACTTAAAAGGTGAAATTAAGAGGTGAAAGAGGAATATAATGAGAGGAGATGATGAGAGACAGAATAGGGTAAATTATCTCATATAGAAGAAGCAAGGGAAAACTGTTACAATGGAGGAGAAGAACAGGAAAGCAAAAGGGAATGAGTCAACCTTATTCTCATTGAATTTGGCTTAGGGAGAGAATGACATACATATTAAATAGGGTATCTCACCCTACAGGAGAGTAGGGAGGAAGGGGATGAGAGGGGGAATAATGGAATGGGGCAGGCTGTGGGGGGGGGGGGGGAGTTGGAAGCACCCACTTTTGAAAAGGAACAGGATCAAAGTAGAGAATAGAACAAGTGGGAGGTGGGATAGGAGGGAGGAAAATATAGTCAGTATTTTGCAATATATCCACTATGAAAATGTTTTCCTTAGCTACACATGTACAACCTATATTGAATTGCTTATATTTCCAGTAAGGGTGGGTGATAAGGGAGGAAGGGAAAGAATCTGGAATTTGAAATTTTAAAATCAAATGCTTAAAAACATATGTGTGTGTATATATGTATATATACATACATATATATGTACATATATATATATATATATATACTATTATTACTATTACTTTACATGCAACTGAGAAATAAGATATACAGGCACTGGGGCATAGAGATCCACCATGCCCTACGGGAAAGGTGGAGAAGGAATGGGGGAAGATAAGAGAGAAAGCAGATTGGGGGAGGGGATATTCAGTGGGATAGCTATTTGGCGGTGGTAGGTAGGGGGAAAATGGGGAGAAATTTGTAATTCAAAATCTTGTGGAAATGAATAATGTAAACTAAAAAATAAAAAAGAGATAGAGGAAAAAAGAGAATAAAATTACAGCTGCTCATATGAGACCAGTAAGATGACACAGAAAGCTAACTGTCACAATAACTTCTACATCCTACAATGTGTTATCAATAAGACACACAGTAACAAAAGGAAACAAAGGAAAAAAGATAGAAAACATCTCCATGCTGTAAAGCTTTCTAAAATAATATGAAGGGCTGAGTGAAGAAAACAAGCCTCAACTTTCATGTTGCCTACACCATACCCTGCTACAAAGAACTGTGTTTTGAGCTTTGGGTGAAGTGGCTTCTGTCACTCCCTTCTTCACAGGGACTTAGTTTAATCCCTTACACATCCACCCCCTAAACTGGGTTTGTGGGGGAGGAAGAGCACTGAAATCACCCAGGCCTACAGATAAATAGGTGAAACAACTACATGAGAGTGGAAGTACTCAAAAGTGCAGAGCTGATCTTCTGAGGTTTAATTTAGACTCTCCCTGCAATAATGCAACCCATCCATGTGCACCGTTTCTATCCAGCTATGGACAATTTCTTCCATAAGGGAGTCTCCTCACTTTCTCCAGACATCATAAGGATACCGTGGAGCACTCATGCTGTCCATCTGTCATTCCCCACAATTGCTACATGATCGCCCAATCTTCTTTTCTAATCATATATCTCCTTGATGACATCTTTTGCTCCTTTTCTTCTCTGAAATTACTCATCTGTTATATGCTGCAGTCTGCTCATACATTCTGCATCTCCCCATTGCCCCATGTAACATTCATTTGTTACTTCTTTGTAGAGTGTTATGTTCACATGTCAGTCATAAAGTTATACTGGCAGAATATTTGCATTTAAAAGGTGGACCTTTGTTTCCAGGAGATGCAATCCTTAAGGGAGCATAGCAGTTTCCTAAAGGCAATCCAACCTAGTCTCCTCAAACTGCTTAATTCCTGGCCCAACTCACTGGTTGTCTTATATAACATATATATGTTTGTATATATTTGTGTATGTATACATACATCTATCTATATAAGATATATAAATGGACAAGTTAGCCATCAGATTACACATCATACTCTAGGTAACAAAATTAAAGACTGATTTAATTAATTCTTCTTAATTAATTAAGTATTTTTGCTCAGATCTCTTCCAGGAGGTCCAGAAATGTTCTAGGTCTTGCTAGAAACAACACAATGTGATATGAAAACTAAAGTATCTGAAGGGACTTCACCATCCACAGGGAATTTCTCTTCAATATGAACTTTGCCTTAGATCTCTTCCATCACAGTAGTGGACACTCACAGAGAACATACTATTGCATGCCTCAAGTACATATTATAATCACAAGGTCACTAAACAAGGTAATTTCTGACTGTTAATATTATTCAAGGGGGTGGAGTCAAGATGGCAGAGTAAAAGCAGGGACTTGCTTGAGCTCTGCCCCCAAACCCTCCAAATACCTGTAAAAAATTTTTCTAAACAAATTCTAGAACAGCAGAACCCACAAAATGACTGAGTGAAACAAATTTCCAGCCCAAAACAACCTGGACAGCTGATGGGAAAGGTCTGTTGCACCAGTCTGAGAAAATAACACAGTCCATCACAAAATTCACCAGCACAGACCAGCCCCAGAAAACCTAGAGCAGGGCTTAGGGGACTAAATCACTGGTGGCTATGGCAGTTTCCATACTTCTCAACCCACAAACACTAAACATAACTTAGAAGGTCAACAGGACAAGTCTGTCAGACCTGGGTGAGAGAGGAACATGGGCCAACCCCAGTTCTAGGGTGGTGATGGGAGCCCTCAACCCACAGATGGTGGAGGTAGGGATCAGAGGGGGATTGCAGGGATCTCTTTGCTGGAACTGAGGCAGGATTCTCTTGCTTCTCCCTGCTTGGATCTGGGTTGCAGTCCTGGGGTGAGGAAGAGTGCTGGAGTGGAAAAGCTTGCAGTGGCTGTGGAGAGGGAATCCTCCTCACAGTTCCAAGGCAGAAAAGAATGCTTGAGTTCACTCAGAGACCAGAGCATAGGCCAAGATATGAATAAACACCTCTCCTTTCATTATACTACCTTGGAAAAACTGAAAATTTACAGGTCCCTAGAAGTATCTCTGAAAACAGCTGCACAAAACCCCTGAAGCTTGAGACAGTACACCCTCCACTCTGGAAGCAGAGTCCTACTTAGAGTAGTAAAGAGTTAAAAAGTCAAGTAATTGGCTGGGAAAATGAGCAAACAGTAGAAAAAAACTCAGACTACACAACCTTATTTCAGTGACAAAGAAGATCAAAACATACAACCAGAAGAAGACAACAAAATCAAAGCTCCTATGTCAAAAGCCTCCATGAAAAATATGAATTGGTCACAAGCCATGGAAGAGCTCAAAAAAGATTTTGAAAATCAAGTAAGAGAAGTAGAAGAAAAACTGAGAGAAATGAGAATGATGCAATAAAATCATTTTTTTAAAAAGGGTCAACAGTTTGCTGAAGGAGACCCAAAAAAATACTAAAGAAAATAACAGAGACCCAAAAATCTAATGAGGAGAAGAATGCCTTAAAAAGCAGAATCAGCCAAATGGAAAAGGAGGACCAAAAGCTCACTGAAGAAAATAATTCCTTAAAAATTAGAATGGAGCAAATGTAAACTAATGACTTTATTAGAAATCAAGAAATTATAAAACAAAACCAAAAGAATGAAAAAATAGAAGACAATGTGAAATATCTCACTGGAAAAACAAGTGACCTGGAAAGCAGATCTAGGAGAGATCATTTAAAAATTATTACACTACCCGAAAGCCATGATCAAAAAAAGAGCCTAGACATCATCTTTTCAAGAAATTATCAAGGAAAACTGCCCTGATATTCTAGAACCAGAGGGTAAAATAGAAATGGAAAGAATCCACTGGTCACCTCCACAAGGAAAACTCCTAGGAATATTGTAGCCAAATTCTAGAGTTCCCAAGTCAAGGAGAAAACATTGCAAGCAGCCAGAAAGAAACAATTCAAGTATTGTGGAAAAATAATTAGGAAAACACAAGATTTAGCAGCTTCTACATTAAAGGATCAAAAGGCTTGGAATATAATATTCCAGAGGGCAAAGGAGGGAGGTAGGATTACAACCAACAATCACCTGCCCAACAAAACTGAATATGATATCCATCAGAGAAAAAAATGGATATTCAATTAAAAAGAGGACTCTCAAGCATTCTTGATGAAAAGACCAAAGCTGAATAGAAAATATGCCTTTCAAATACAAGAAGCAAGAGAAGCATGAAAAGGTAAACAGGAAAGAGAAATCATAAGGGACTTATTAAAGTTGAACTGTTTATTTCCTACATGGAATGATGATATTTGTAACTCATAAGACTTTCTCAATATTATGGCAGTTGGAGGGAATATACATATAGACAGAGGGCACAAGGTGAGTTGAATATGAAGAGATGAGATCTAAAAAATAAAATTAAAGGATGAGAAAGGAATGTACTAGGAGAAGGAGAAAGGAAAAAATAGAATGGGGGTAAATTATCTCACATAAAAGAGTCAAGAAAAAGCTTTTACAGTGGAGGGGAAGAGAGGAGAGGTGACAGGGAGTGAGTGAACCTTACTTTCAGTTGATTTGGCTTAAGGAGGGAACAACATACACACTCAGTTGGGTAAGGAAATCTGCCTTACCCTATAAGAAAATAGGGGGGAAGGAGATAAGAGGTGATAGAGGGGAGGGCCAATTGGGGGAAGGGGTAATCAGAAGCAAACACTTTTGAAGAGGGAGAGGATCAAAAGAAAGAATAGAAAAAATGGGGGGTGGGAGAGGATGGAGAGAAATATAGTTAGTCTTTCACAACATGACTATTACAGAAGTGTTTTGCATGACTACACATATATAACCTATATCAAACTGTTTGTCTTCTCAATGAGGGCAGGTAGGGAGGAAGGAAGAGAATTTAGAACTCAGAATTTTAAAAATTAATGCTAAAAATTGTTTCTACATGCAACTGGGAAATAAGATATACAGGCAATGGAGTATAGAAATCTATCTTGCCCTACAGGAAAATAGAAGGGAAGAAGAAAAGAGAAGAGAAGAGAAGGGGAGGGGAGGGGAGGGGGTGTTATAGAAGGGAGGGCAGACCAGGGAAAGGAGTAATCAGAATGCATGCCATTTGGGGGTAGGGGAGGGGAGAGATGGGGAGAAAATTTAGAACTAAAAATCTTGTGGAAGTAAATGCTGAAAACAAAAAATAAATAATAAAAAGGAAAAATATTATTCAAATAATCTTAAATAATTCTGATAAATGGCTGAAAATAACTCAGTTGGAAGAAAGGCTCTGAGGTGGTGTTTTGTTCTGCTGAACAAATGCTTTTCCATAATCAACAAGTAATAAATATCAAATCCTATGTTCCTTCAAGCAATCAGATAATGGTTAGGATGTTGTTTTTAAAAGCCTTCCTATTCCTTATTAATATCTTCACTGAAGTTGAACTCAATGAGTATGTAGAAGTCTCAAAAATTCCTAGGAATGTTCTTTTGGGGATATCTTTCAGGCGATCAGTGGATTCTTTCCATTTCTATTTTACCCTCTTGTTCTAGAATATCAGGGCAGTTTTCCTTGACATGCAAGTTAGTAGCTGTTCACATTCTCAATCACTTTTTCTCTATGCTGAAGTCCAAGATTTTTTCCACAATTTTGGTATCTTACCCTCCATCTGATACCTTTTGACTCAATCCCTTCTCTCATAACAGTACAGATAGTCTCTATATTCTCTGAAGTCCAATCTGGCAGCTTTTCCTACTTTTTTCCTCTTTATTAATATTTCTACCTCTCTCTAAAAATTTTCTAAAATTTCTACCTCTCTCTAAAAATTTTCTAAAATTTCTACCTCTCTCTAAAAAATTTCTACCTCTCTCTCAGGCCTAACAAAGTCCAAGTGTGATGGATATACAGTATTTGATGGAGAATAGTTTGCCATAAATTTTTTTTCCAGACTTTTCCATTTTTTTCCCTTTGTTGTCCTTGCATTTAAATCTTTAAATGCCCTCAGGAAAACTTTGTTTAGTTTGACCTTTTGTGAAGTTTTCTTTAAACTGATTTTGCCCTCCACTGCCTCTCCTTGCTTTATGATATGACACTGCTCATACTAATCCATTATTCTTTTTCATAAGATTTAATAAATGAATTTATATTTTAAAAAAGTATTACATTTGACTGCTATCTCCAGTTAGTAACCCAAGTCTTTGCTAAGTCATTTTTAGTCTTCTGGTTATGGCAATAGATCTGTATTGACCAATCTTCTGCATAATATTACAATTAGCATCAATGTCATTTCTGTTATCCATTACTCAGCTTTTACTATCAATTCTTTGTTTAAATAGGTCAGGATTGAATTGTTTCAATTGTATGCCATATATTTTTCCCATTACCATTATTTTTTCTAACTTTTTAGTAATTCTCACTTTGCTTCTAAATGAGTGAACTAAACTGTACACAGATGGTGGATGACTCCCACAACAATAATGTCTTTTCTTATCTATTTACAACCAATTTCATTTTTTGTAATGTCATCCAGTAATTAGGCCATGCCTAGTTCCTGATTCTTTTCTAGAAAAAATGGTCCTAAAGCATTCCTAGAAAATCATTTTACCCATTTTCTCTGATCAGTGCCTAGGAAGGGGCAAGGCTATTGTCAGAGATAGAAAAATGGGAGGGAGGGAGGAAAAATATAGTTCTTGTCCAAATTACTATGATCTTTCTCCTCCCAGCTTAAGTGTTGCACATTGTATTTTAATCCTAGCCCACTTTGCCCCAATTTTCTAGATTAGAGAAGATAAAGGGGGATTTTAATAGGAGTCACTAGATCCAGAAAGGAATTAATGCTTTTCTCTAGACAAAAAAACTACTGAACTAGCACTCGGAGATGCACATAAAGATACTCATTACTTTCACCATTTATGGACTGTTACATAGCAGTAACATAACAGTTACTAGTTAGCAGTAGTTATATAAGTCTTTTTAACAGCCCTAAAACATTCCTGAATGATAACTTTTACTTACTTTCTGTGAGTATTGCTAAAGAGGATTAAAGGGGGTAGTAACAGGATAAAGATCCTACCCAAATTTCTGTATTTTTCTTAACCACTATTGGAGCCACTTTCTCTTTTTCAATGCCTTCCACCTCATAATTCATACCTTATTGCCCAACTCCCTCCTACTTACCACTAAATAACCCCTCCCCTTTAGAGCTATCACTACACTTGGGCATTACATAGGTGCTCAGTAATTATTTAGTACCTCTAAAACTCTTGCCATGAACATCTAGGGAAATGAATCACTTTCAATCAAGAAACTTAATTTAAATGAACTGTAAAGTATATTGACCTCCCTTCTTGTACACTTCCCTTTACATCTTGCTAGTATTCAGCTGGATTTCAATGGATTATAAATCCTAGAATATTACAGAAACAACTCCCCCCACCAAATAAAGACAGAAATTGATAGAGAAAATATCTTACACTGCTTCAGGGTTCATTATGCAGGTAGCTCCTAAACAATGACACATGTTGAGGTCATCATATGTCAGTCCCAGATTAAGGCCAAGCAACTGTACCATAATAACTGAAAATGTCTCCAATGTTACTGCCTTTGGATACTAAATTGAAAAAAATTAAAAAGTTATCTGAGAACCGTATTCAACTATAGCAAAAAAGAATTACATAATCAAATTTTTATTTTCCTGTCAAGAATTTGTAGTCATAGTTTATCCATTTTCCTTTTCCTGCTATAAATACTTTTAAGAAAATTATTTGGAAAAAATCGCAAAATCATGCTAATGATAAGATTAGTAAATAAGAATGAGACAACAATGTATTAAATAATGCATTTTTATATCACACAGCACACATTTTGCAGCACACAGCACAATGCCTGGCACATAGCAAGAGTTTAATAAATGGTCAATCAATAAGAATCCTAAAGGTCAAAGATGAGGAAGTTCTGAATAATCATCTGTCGTTATATTTTCCCTCCTTTCTCAGGACCTCAAGACCCAACTCACAGTCTTCCTCTTCCCTCCAACCCCTGCCCTAAATTAAGAATTTCAGTATACATACTGATGTCCTTTTGAATATGTTGGCTTCTAAGTTCATTAACTTCAACTCCCTATCTTCACTCCTTTCCAGCTACTCACAGAGATGATTTACCATACCACCTCAGAGCTTGATTATAACTTCACGATCTTGTACTCTGAAATGTGCCCTAATCTTAACCACCTATTCTTCCATGTCAGTCTATGCTTCACTCCTCCTAAACTTACTCATCCTCACTGTGTCCTTCCTTGTTTTCCCAGTCTTTTACTTCTACTCTCTCAATTACTTCCCTTCAAAATCTTAACCTTACAGCTAACCCAATTCAACCACACATTGTCTTTCACACTTTGAAAAAAAAAAATCATACTGAGGGATATACCTTTGCCCCCTGTCCTTCCACCATTCGATCCCTGGCGATTTTCACCCTGGGTTCAACTCAACCATCTGCTTGCTATATACCTTCTCTCATGCTCCTGAATGCTACTGGAAAAAGTCATAGTTAGACCAGTTGGGTGCAGTATAAATTCACTTTAGCAAATCTCAACTAGGCCCTCTCTATTCCTCGTCCTCCATACCTCATCTGGCCTGAGTTCATTAAACTACTTCTCATGCTATAATCCTTCATCTCCTATTTTACTACATCACTACTATTCCACACCTCAAAACCTACTTTAACATCCAAGCTCTCTTTTATTCCAAAATGTATCCATAAATTTTTTTCAAAAAAAATTTCACTTGACCATGCCCCTCCTCCGACTACCATCCTATATTTCTCCTCTCTTTCAACGCTATCCCTACATTAATACCCATTCAATTCTTAGCTCCCTGCAATCTGACCACAACATTTTAATGACGCTGCTCTCATTCATTACCAATAATTTCTTGGCTATTTAATTTTACAGCCTTCTCTAAATATTCATCCTCTTTTATTTCTCTGTATTTTTGATACTGTTACTATACCTAGATATGTTAGATTTTCTCCTTTCTGGGATACTGTGAATTCAGGCTCTTTACCTGGTTCTCCTCCTTTCTATATGGTTGCTCTTTCAGTCCCCTTTACAGCATTATCAACCAACTCTTATTCTCTTAGTTTCCCTTAGTTTGGGTGTACCCCAGAGCTAATCCTGGACCTTTTTCTCTCTTTATTCCCTCTCCATTGTTGAGCTCATGAGTTCCCACAAGTTCAATTTCAGTAACTAACTCGAAGACCTATTTATCCAGCCCTAATCTAACTCTTAGACTTAAGTTCCACATCACATCTTGAATATCTATTTGGCATCGCAAACTTAGCATGTTCAAAACAGAACTATTTTCCTGCCCTATATAAACCACTCTTCCTTACTTCCATTTTTGTTGAGGGGCCTCATGACCACTCTCTCAAGTTCATAACTTCAGTATTATCCTTTACTCTTACTTCTCCCTCACAGTCCATATTAAATAGTTCCAAGTCTTATAGATTCAACCTTCAGAATGCTTTCATATATTTCCCACAAGTCTTCTTGTCTGTATTACTAAAACAGCCTTCTAATTGGTCTCCCTGATTCAACGTCTCTCCTTCCTCTAACCCATTCTCCCTACTCTAACCCATCCTCCCTACAGTTTTCAAAATAATCTGACCCTCACTTTTCTTCTCAAAAACCTACAGTAGCTCCTAACTGCCTCTAAAACAATTTTATTTTAGTTTTTGTTCCACCCACCCCTATTAAAGTGCCCAGCAAATGACACACTTAATAACTGTTCATTGAGCTGCTTGATTGAAAGACACAGCATACATCCTCTCACAGTCTCTATTAATCTTGGTAATGTTGAAGCATTTAATAATCATGCCTCTTCCCACTACAGGCTGCTACAAAGAAAAAATAATGAAAGTACCTTCTAAAGCAATCTTCTGCCTTGAAGGAACATGTGTCATATACATAGGCTGTATAGAAAGCAATTTCCCCTAAAACACCTAAAAACTATTTTCTTTTTCTTAACTATGAAGACAAAGTGTACAACAAATACAGTATTCTGATGGGGCAAGGCAGAAAGAGCATTCAGTCTCATCCCCAAAGTCAATGATCTGACATCTATGGGAACTATTTTCAACCTTCTAATAAACTCCATCCATCCTATACAGAGGAAAGAGAGTATTAGATTGTGAGCCTTGACCCTTAAGGGTAGGAACTGTCTTTTGCCTCTTTTTGCACCTATAGCACTTAGCATAGTGCTTGGCACATAGTAGGCACTTAAAAATGCTTATCCACTAACTGAAACTCAATTATATAATAAATATTTTTTAAAATAAAAATTAAAAAAATATCATCCATAACTTCTAATGGCTAATGTAACTTGGGTATAAGCTAAAAAAGACAAGCCAGTATTGTTGTAGATAAAGATTAATATTTGACCCCAAGACTGAAATTATCTTTTAAAAGATAACATGATCACAAAACCAAAACACGGTCATTTCTTCTCTGAGACTGTGATATTCTTAATTCTCTAAAGTTTAAAAAGGCTACCTAAAAATAACAATATAGATAATAAAGATCTATGAAACTAAGCATGAAAGGATATACCATACTTATCATGCTTATAAAAGTTGATTGGCAATATAAATATATATATAAAAGATTCATAATAATTACATACCATAGCAATTCCTGCAGAATAGCCTTTATTACATATTTTCCCAGGAAATGTTGCCCCAATATAATTAGGATGGTTCCTATAACTAAAGCATAAAATCATTCTTTTATGTATAAACACATTTTTCACAGGGTTTCCAACTTAGTTTTTTTCTAAAAATAATACCTATTCCTGTAGTAAGAACTACATTCCTTAAAGCTTAAATTCTAATAACTATTGAAATTCTACCAATTTTATATTCACTCAGTATCTTGTTTAGATTGGCTATAGGTACACTTTTTATTCTAGTTTCCAGTTTACCTCCCTTTAGATTCATGGGCATGTCACTCCTTTATTCAAAACCCTTTAACAATTTCTTTTACCTAATGAAATTAAAATTCCTTAGCTTGGCATTCAAGGCCCTCCAAAGTATGTGAATACTTTAACTTTCTACCCATATATTTATACTAACCCCCTCTTCTCGATGCATCTAATACCCTATGTATCTAGGAACCTGTTCTATTTCCCATTCCTCATATCCATTTTGTGCTTCCACACCTTGATGCTTTTCTTTGAATTTTCCCTATGCCATCCTAATGTTCTCCTCACTCTGCTACAACTCTACTCACTGATTTCCTACTTATTGCACAAAAATTAATTAAAGCACTATCTCTTCTAGGAAACTTTCCCTGACCCCCTCTTCCCAGTAGATCAAAGGATCATAGATCTAAACTGGAGAAGACCTCAAAGGATATCTACTCCAAACCCCTCAGAAACTAACCCCCAGGGAGGTTAAGTAACTTGCTCCAGATCACACAGATATTAAGGACTTGAACCCATTTCTTCTGACATGTGAGCCATTAAACCATATTAATGACCTTTATCTAACTCACTCTTCATACCTTACAAAGACTTTGAACCTCTCCTATGCTCTTTTTATTATTAACATTGTAGTTATTGTAAAAGGCACTGTGATGCAGTGGAAAGAATGCTGGACTGGAGTCACAAAAACCTGATTTCAAATCCCAACAATTTCCAGCTATATGATGATAAGCAAGTCGCCTTAGACAACTCCTTAGGGCTAACTTAGTCATAGGTTGCAGTCTGAGGATTTGAGGGAATTTCCACAGTGATAAAATCACAGAACCTTTGCATGTAAGTGCATCATTATTTCTTTATATATTTTAGATATCGATATATTCCTACTAAATTATAATGTCTTTGAAGGCAAGAACTATGTCTTATCTAAACTTTTTTCTATGTGTACCTACCACAGTGTTCCATATACAGTAGCTGCTAATGTTTGTTGACTATGTAGTCAAACTAAAATATCATCTGATGTCACTAGACTTTCCTTGGTGTTCCTAATCCTGCCTTATAAGTCTACATTTTATTACTTAAACCTAAAATTTTTTTTTAATTGTTCGGGGAAAAATTCTACCTGTCTTAAAGATTTTTTCTTCTTCTATGGTTCTGTGATCTCAGCAATGTGGGTATTTTTAATGTGCAGAATACAACTGATTTACATCTTCTTATTTTGTACAACTTTTGTTTATGTCCTCCAATATGCTGAGTCCTTCTTTCTACATGGCATGAATATAACAACAAGAATATCTATAGTTGATTCTTGCTACATGATCAGCCTACCTCCTCTTCTAATTATTCATCTACTGGATAACTTTTATGCCACTTCTGGTGTACAAGTTATCATTGACTATATGCGATAGCATACCTACACCCACTATGTCTTTCCATTGTCTACAGGTAACCTATAATGTTGCTTCTTCAAGTGACTGTGATGTTCCATAACTTACAACTTTGGTGATAATATACTATCACCAAAAGGATATCTGTATTCAAAAAATAAATTTTTGTTATAGGAAAAAGTTTGGGATCCCTGAAAGTAGTATAAGTCTTTGAAAAACTTGGCTCACTATTCAACAAAAGCATTTTCTACAAGATTTTTATATACACACACACACATATATATATACATATATATATATACACACACATATGCATATGTTTTATATGTATGTGTATATATATGTATGTACTGATGGACTAATTAAATGTGTTATCACCATATAATGTTAATCATGTTACCATCATCTAACATGTAATGTTAACTACATCCTAAAGTCTATACAACAGGAATGTTGTTCAGTGGTTTCTGGCTCTTCAAGATGACCCCATCTGGGATTTTCTTAGCAAAGACAAAAGTGGTTTGCCATTTCCTTCTCCAGTTCATTTTACAGATGAGGAACTAAGGCAAAACAGGGGTAAGTGATTTTCACAGTGTCACACAGCTCTATCTGAAGCCAGATTTTAAACTCAGTAAGATGAGTCTTTCTGACTTCAGGCCCAGAACTGTATCCTAGCTGCCCAATACAAATTACATCCACTTGATTTTCCTTGCTTGGAATATTAAGGTAAATTTTTTTGAGTGGTTATGAGTCATGGTTATGTGGTCCTACAGAATTCTGACTCTTGACACAACCAGCACAATGTTTATCCACAAACAAGAACAACTGGAAGTTTTTACTATTTATAGGCAATCCCTTTGTAATTTGGTCTCTGCCTTAGACATCCTTTACTGCACTGTCAAACACCTTTGACAAGTTTAGGCACCACTTGGCAGATATTGGTGGATTTTTCTGTCATTCAATCAGTCAATAAAACTTTATTAAGTGCCTACTCTATGCCAGGAGCTGTGCCAAGCACTAAGGATACAAATATAAAAAAGAAAGTTAGACTCTGTATCAAAGAGCTTACAATCTATTGGAGAAAGACAACACACAAAGAAGGTGAAGCAAGGCCTAGCATTGTGTCATGGTGAGAAGTTCAAAGGAATACAGCTGGGTGGGAAATGAAGAGATGACTAGCCTGGGTGACCTCTTAAATGGAAGCTCTGAGAAGAAGGAGAGAACATATAGGGGTGAGTACTAAGGCTGATGAAATCTTGCAGGATAATGAGTTTCCTAGCAAACAAGTCCAAAAGAGGATAGTTGAGGGGAAATGAAGATATAAGTATGTTGTCATAATCAATCAAAAAAACCCTACATGCTTTAAAGATATGCACAGAAGAGTCACTGTTAGAGGAAGGTTTTTGTTTTTTTTGAGGGGGGAAGGCAGAGCAATTGGAGTTAAGTGGCTTGCCCAAGGTCCTATAGCTAGTACACGTCAAGTGTTTGAGGTCAGATTTGAACTCAGGTTCTCCTGATTCTAGGACTGGTGCTCCATTTACTATGCCACCTAGCCGCCCCAAATGGAGCTTTTCTTTTTTTGTTTGTTTTTGTGGGGGGGGAAGGCAGGGCAATTGGGGTTAAGTGACTTGCCCAAGGTCACATGGCTGTTAAGTGTCAAGTGTCTGAGGCCGCTTTTGAACTCATATCCTCCTGACTCCAGGGCACTATTCACTGCGCCACCTAGCTGCCCCATGAGGAAATTTTTAAGATTATATTTTGCTTGGTCAAGTCAAACACTGTTTTAGTAATAAGGAAACAGTAAATATGGTAAAACTGAATATACTTTTCAACCAAATCAATTTACAAGCATTTATGAAGTGTTTACTAACACTGGGAACTAGGTAGATGTAATCTACTATAGAATATCATTTAGAAATACCTAATCTCGTGTTTTCATTAAGTATATCCTCCATATGTTTGCAAATAATTCATAGAATTCAGAAATTCTCTTAAATATTTTATATGAGAAAGTAGGCATGTGGGTCAGTAGTTACTGACTACCACTTTTTTAATCATCTTTTTCAGTAGTGTATCATCCCTGATTTTTTTTTTCTAGGCATTCAGCATTATTTTTTTCAGATACCTAAAGACATAAGCCCTCAGTTCCCTCAAAATCATGTTACCTCCAGGACAAATTTCCTCTAGTGTGTTGGCCTAGTCCAATTGCTCTTCCTGTCTTTGGCTTTTGTTTTGTTTTGTTTTTAATCCTATTTGTACTTCCTCATGTAGCACAAAAGAAACCAAGATGTTAAGAGTCCAAATGTTTCGGTTCCATAGTCACTGATAAAAATAATTATAAATAATTCACTTTATTAAGTTCTCCGGATACAAAGTCTTGAATGAAACAATTCCCACAACAAGGAGCTTATGATGTGTTGAAGGGAGATTAGCAATGTACACATAAAATATAATCAAAATAAATACCAGGTAGCTTGAGAAGAGAAGGCACTAGTAGCTGAGGGGATCAAGAAAGGCTTCATGTAGAAAGTGGATACTGAGCTAGGTTTTGAAGGTAACAAGGAATTCTAAGAGGTTGAGGGGAGGAGAGAATGTATTGAAGATATGAGAGTGCAAACAAAGACAGAAGATGAAGTGTCATGTGAAGAACAGCAAAAAAATATAATTAGTTGGGATGAATTGTAGGAAAGGCAGTAGGGTTTAAAAGACAAATATAAGAGTTTGTATTTTATTCTAAAGGCAGATCTACAGAAGCTTATTTAGTAGGCAGGCAATTGACATGGTTAGAATTGTGCTTTACAAAAATTATGTTAGCAGTTTTGAAGGATAGATTAGAATAGGCCTAGAGGCAGGGAGATCATTTAGGAGGTTATTATAATAATCCATGTGAAAATGATGAAGATCATGTGCGGCACAGAGTGCTGGATTGGTTACAGATTTATCCTCTCCAAGCCAAACATTTGCATTCAACAAAAGTGGTGGCTCTAAGCCACAATGACTATCAGAAGACTTAATGTCAAAAGATTAGAGTGCTCCTCCAAGTGGAAACAGTTTGAGCCCAACACAAGTGAAGTAGAAAGGGATTGGGCAGCTTTCAGAGATTTGGTGTACAGCATCACATTTCCCTATATGGGCCAGAAAACTCAGAAACATCAAGATTGACTTGACAGGGTCAGGGTACAGTACGTCCAACTGTGGTTGATCAGGTTCAGAAGGCTCTATCACAAGTCAGGCACAAATAGTCTAATAAATATTTGGAGTGCAAATGTCTCTAAATCTGCACATCTCAAGCTTCTTTTAAACTACAGAAATTCTGCTTTGCTCATAGAGCACAGAGTCTTTTTTGATATAGACACACCATGCTAGGAGGTTGTGTCAGGTCTCCCATGTCTCACAATCAAATCCAAAGTTCTTCAGAGAGACTTTGAGAGTGTCCTTGTATCACTTCTTCTGACCTCCATGTGAGTGTTTGCTTTATTCGAGTTCTCTGTAAAATGGTCTTTGAATGCCATATATTTGGCATTCAAACAACAGTGCCAGCCCATTGGAGTTGTGCTCTCTGCAGTAGAGTTTGAATGCCTGGCAGTTAATCTCAGGAGAGGACCTTCATGATAGTGCCTTATCTTGCCTGGTTATCTTCAAAATCTTCCTAAGACAATTCAAATGGAAGCAATTCGGTTTCCTGGCATAGCACTCATATATTGTCTGTTTCACATGCATACAACAATAAGGTCAGCACAATGGTTCTGTAGACCTTCAGTTTGGTAGTCAGTCGAATACCTCTTCTCTATCACAGTTTCTTTTGGAGCCTCCCAAACTAGCTCTAGCTGGGTGCATCAACCTCATCATCTATGTATACATCCTTGGAGAATATACTGCCAAGGCAAGTAAATTTATTCACAACATTCACTGGCATAGGTCAACAACAAAAAGTCAAGCACCAACTCTCTCTCTACTTTAGTCTTAACTTGTAGACTTTTCAAGTTAAATAATTTATGACCAGTGTAGGAGCTCACCTTGATGTGATTTTCATCCTTGTTGAAGGTGTCTGACAACACTGCTGAAAACACCATGCTAAAAAGTATGGGAATAACATGACCCTGCTTCATTCCACTGGAACTCGGAAAATGTGAGAGCATCGTTCATTATCCAGAACCCATGTAAGTATGGTGTACAGACTGGTGTACAATACTGATGAACTTCTCTGGGCAACCAAATTTTGCCATGTCTTCCACAAGTCCTCAAAACTAACAACTAACAGTATCAAAGGCCTTGGTAAGATTGTCAAATGTTGTGTACAGACACCTCTGTTCTACTCCTGGCATTTCTCCTGGAAACTGGAGTTGTCAGCAAACATGCATTCCTTGGACCATTCCTTGGTCCTTTCTGAAGCCAAACTGGCTCTTGGGCAGATATCTGACCATCTTCCAGGTGAAGGATCAGTCTATTAAGGAGGACTCCATCATTTCTGTCAAGCCAATCTTGATATTTCTGAGTTTTCTGGCCCAGATAGGGAAATGTGATGCTGTACACCAGATCTCTGAAAGCTGCCCAATTCTTTTCTACTTCACTTGTGTTGGGCTTGACTTTCCTCCAAGTTACAACAAACTGTTCCCACTTGGAGGAGCACTCTAATCTTTTGACATTAAGTCTTCTGATAGTCATTGTGGCTTAGAGCCACCACTTTTGTTGAATGCAAATGTTTGGCTTGGAGAGGATATATCTATGACCAATCCAGCACTCTGTGCTGCACATGATCTTCATCATTCTCACATCTTGTCTTTTCTCCTTACAATGACATAGACCAATGTTTGCTGCAAGAGTGTATCCACAAAATTTTATTGTGTAAATGGGAGACAATGTTGGTGATGAGATCAGGAGATATACAAGTCTTCAGCCACTGCTATTGCTGTTTCCAACTTCATTCTTCTCAAAAACTCCTTCATGTCTGGTAGTCTGTGGCTACTCTGGTGTTAAAGTGACCCAGAATTACAAAATTAATTCCAAGCACAGTGATGATGAGGGTCTCCAGGTCTTCTTAAAATTTTCTTTGACCTCATCATAGTTCATCATAGTGGAAGCAGTGATAATGGTGGTGTGGCATTTTCCTACAAGTAGCAATCACATTGTCATAAGCCTGCCATTCACTCCTTTTAGACATAAAAGTTTATTGACTAGATCAGTTTTGTTTGAGAAACCTATGCCAACTTCAGTTTTGGTACACTGGCCTTCATTTGCCAGCCTTGTTTCACCCAGGGCTGCTATTTAAATGCAATACCTGCTGGGTTCTCTTCCAATAAAAGCTGTTCATCTTTCAGGTCTACTGGATTTTGTGCATGTGCACATTTCATATACCAATAGTAAACAGAATGATCTTTGCAAAAGTTTTTATGCATTTTTTCGTGTTTCAACTACAAGGTAGTGTACTTGCATGTCATGATAAGCAGGCCAGGGCTGAGTGAAGCAGACAATTTTAAGGGACCTTTTCTAGCCCATTCCTCATTACAGGAGGTAAATAGTACAGTCCTTTAAAAAGGTTGCTCAGACATCCAGGGATATGCTACATCTCACTGCTGCTGTTCAATGAGAAGATGACCCTATGGCCTGGGCAGCCTGTGCACACAATTGTAACTATAGCTCCAAGTGTATATATATCTGCTGCTCCATCACTTGTCTGTATCCACAGGAATTTAAGGTAAGAAAGATGGGAAAAGTGGCATGAGTTATGTCTTTTGACTTGCCCATAAACCAAATTTAAATGAAGCTCAGTTGCATGAAGTCATAGGCCTCACTCTCACTTCGAGAGACATTTAATTCCAGTGACAAGACAAAAATCAAGACAACTAATGATGGCTCAGGATGCAGTGGATGACCTTGGCATTTTCAATGGCTAACCAAGCTCAAAGTATTCCATGGCACCTGCTTCAGCCACTTACATGGTCACTGGAACAAACTGTTCTCATCTGCACATTCCACCTAACTCATCAATGGATTTGAGGCTACTCAGTTACCCTCAATCTGGCTTAGCCTGTCTGTCAAAACAGTTCACCAAGGTATAGTAATGGTACAGCTCCTTGGAGCCACAGATGAGAGCTGGGTGACAAGTGGACACCAAAGGTGAAAAGGTGCCTCGAAAAAGAGTTCAGGGGCAACAAGGTGGCGCAGTGCATAGAGCACCAGCCTTGGAGTCAGGAGAACCTGAGTTCAAATCTGGCCTCAAACACTTAATACTTACTAGCTGTGTGACCTTGGGCAAGTCACTCAACCCCAATTGCCCTGCCTTCCCCCTCCAAAAAGCCAAAAAAAAAAAAAGAGTTCAGCACATAGCAAAACAGAAAAATGATAAATGTTGGAGAGGATGTGAGAATGTTGAAACACGAATGCATTCTTGGTAGAGCCGTGAGCTGATCCAACCATTCTGGAGAGCAATTTGGAACAATGCACAAAGGGCTATAAAAATGTGCATAACCTTTTACCCAGCAATACCACTTCTATCACAAAGAGATAAAAGAGATAAAACAAATGGAAAAAGGACACACATGTACAAAAATATTTATAGTAACTCTTTGTTGTGGCCAAGAAATGAAAATCGAGGGGATGCCCATCAATTGGGGAATGACTAAACAAGCTGTGGTATATGAATGCAATGGAATACTACTGAGCTATAAGAAATTATGAACAGGCAGACTTCAGAAAAACCTGCAAAGACTTATATGAACTGATACTGAGTGAGGAGAGGAGAACCATGTGAACATTGTACACAATAATAGTCAGACTGTGCAACAACTGATTTTGATAGACTCATCCATTCTCAGCAATGCAAGGACCTAAAACAATCCCAAAGGACACACAATGGAAAATGCCAGCCATATCCAGAGAAAAAAACTATGGAGTTTGAATGTAGAGTGCAAGCAGTAGAATGAAGGCTATTTCCTTTTTTGTTTTACTTTGGGGTTTTTTTTTTTCTTTCTCATGATTTCTCTGATTCATTATAATTCTTCTATGCAACATAATTAACATGAAAATGTGTTTAATAGGAATGTATGTGTGGGGTCCATATCAGATTGCAAGCCATCTTGGGGAGGTAGGTGGGAAGGAGGGGGGGGAAATTTTAAACTTATGGAATTGATTGTAGAAAACTAAAAATACGTAACTTAATTTTTAGAAAAGAAAAGAGAGGAGCCAAGATGGCGGAGTAGAAACAGCGAGTCCAAGCCACTCTGCCCCCAGATTACCTCCAAACTATGTAAAAGGGGACTCTGAACAACTTCTGGAGCCCCAGCACCCACAGAACGACACAAAGAAGCTAACCTCCCACTGAGGACAACCCAGCAGCCCTGCAGAAAGGACCAGCTCAGCAGTCTGGGAGCCGACAGTGCAGCGCACAGAGCGCTGGGAGCCGAGCACAGGTGTGCCTGAGTCGCGGTTTTAGCCCCAGGGCGGCAGGGCCAGCAGCTGGCTGGAGGGACCCCAGAATACCAGCAGCTGTGGCGATTCCAGAATTATCAACATAGACATGCCTAGGACAAAGTGAGAGGTTAGTGCCCTATGGACTTTGGGACCAGTATTTGGGGAACTTGTCGGCTTCCTCCCCTGGGGGCTAGAAGCCGCTGAGGAGACACGCCATTTTGTAGTTTTCAGAGGCAGCTCCAGCTCCTGGCCTGTAAACTGGAGGGAGATCCAGCGATCAGTCTTGGGGGGGTAATCGCTCTTGCTTTAACCTCCCTGGATCTGGATGGTGATCTGGGGTGGAAGTCGTGGGTGGGTTTACAGCTTGCCAGAAATGGAAGTTGCCCCCCCACATGTTCGAGACGAAAATTCCCCTATCTGGCAGCAAAGCCATAGTGTGGCAACAAGCCCAAAAGTCAAGTAATTAAGTGGCAACATGACAAGGCAAAGGAAACAAATTAAACAGAAAAATGCAACCCTAGACTCCTACTTTGGGGGCAAAGAGGGTCGAAGCATAGAGCAGGAAGAGGACTGTGAGGTCAGAAGTCCTACTCCAAAAGCCGCAGGGGAAAACATGAGCGGGTTGCAGGCCATAGAGGACCTTAAGAAGGACTTTAAAAATCAAATAAGAGAGGGGCGGCTAGGTGGCGCAGTGAATAGAGCGCCGGCCCTGGAATCAGAAGGACCTGAGTTCGGAGCCGGCCTCCGACACTTAATCCGCACAAACAAAAACCTAGCCGTGTAACCTTGGGCAAGTTACTTAACCCCAATTGCCCTAAAGGGGCGGCTAGGTGGCGCAGTGAGTAAGAGCGCCGGCCTCGGAGTTTGGATGACCGAGATCAGATCCGGCCTCAGAAAATGAGCACCCACGCATAAATAATGACTAGCCGTGTAACCTTGAGCAAGTTACTTAACCCCAATTGCTTTTAAAAAAAAAAAAATCAAATAAGAGAAGTGGAGGAAAAATTAGAAAGAGAAATGAGAAGGATGCAGATAAAGTATGAAATGAGGGTCAACAGCCTGACTGAGGAAAACAACACCTTAAAAAATAGACTAGCTCAAATGGCAAAGGAGGCCCAAAAGGGCATTGAGGAGAAGAATGCCTTAAAAAGTCGAATTTGCCAGATGGAAAAGAATCTCAAAAGTTCACTGAGGAGATTCATTCCTTCAGAGTTAGACTGGAGCAAATGGAAGCTAATGACTTTATGAGAAATCAAGATGCTGTTAAGCAGATCCAAACAAACGAAGATTAGAAGGCAATGTGAAATATCTCATGGGAAAAACCACTGACCTGGAAAATAGATCCAGGAGAGACAATTTAAAAATTATTGGACTACCTGAAAGCCATGATCAAGGAAAGAACCTAGAAATCACCCTTCAAGAAATTCTCAAGGAAAACTGCCCTGATGTTTTAGATCCAGAGGGCAAAATAGAGGTTGAAAGAATCCACAGATCACCTCCTGAAAAAGATCCCAAAAAGAAAACTCCCAGGAATATTATAGCCAGGTTCCAGAATCCCCAGATCAAGGAGAAAATACTACAAGCAGCCAGGAAGAAACAATTTCAGTATTGTGGAAACACAATCAGAATAGCCCAGGACCTGGCAGCTTCTACACTGAGGGATAGAAGGGCATGGAATATGATATTCCAGAGGGCAAAAGAACTGGGAATGAACCCAAGGGTCACCTACCCAGCAAAACTGAGTATTTTGTTTCAGGGAAAATATGGTCATTCAGTGGAATAGAGGACTTTCAAGCATTCTTGAGGAAAAAACCAGAGTTGAATAGAAAATTTGACAGCCAGACGCAAGAAGTAAGAGATGCCTGAGAAGGTAATCAGGGAAAAGAAATCAAAAGGAACTTATCAAAGTTGAACTATTTACATTCCTATATGGAAAAGCAATAGCTGTGACTGATGATATCTTTTTCACTATGAAAATAATGGAAGAAGGGGGTGTGGTCATATGAATACATATGTGAATGTGTGTGTATATGGTTACAGTTATATATGGATAGGGCATAGGTTGATTTTGTTGGGAAGGGAGAGTACTCAAGGGATGAAATTATGAGGTGAGAGAGGAAAGTGGCAAGAGGAGATGGGGAGAGACATGGTAGGGTAAACTATCTCATGTAGGGGAAGTGGGTGCAAAGGAGGCGGAGAATAAGGAAGGCTAAAAAGGCAAAACCACATTCACATTGAATTTGGTTCAGGGAGAAAATGACATACATACTAAATGGGATATCTCAACCTGCAGCAGGATAGGGGAAGGGGGATGAGAGGAGGGATGATGGATGGGAGGGCATCCTTGGGGTGAGGGGAGGTTGGAAGTACCCACTATAGAAGAGGGACAGGATCATGTAGGGAATGGACCAGGTGGGGGGTGGGATGAGTGGGAGGGAATTATAAGCAGCCTTGTACAATATATCTACCATGATAATGTTTTGCATAGCTAGACATGTACAACATATACTGAATTACTTATATCCCAAGAAGGAATGGGTGACAAGGGAGGAAGGAAATGGATCTGAAATTCGAGGTCGTAACATTAAATGTTTCAAATATATATATAAATACTATTATTAATACTCTTTTGCCTATAATTGGGAGATAAGATGTGCAGGCATTGGGACACAAAGATTCATCTTCCTCTAATGGAAAAGTCGATGGGGGTATGGGAGAAGGTATGGGAGAGAGCAGATTGGAGGAAGCGATATCTTGTGGGACTGCTATTCTGGGAGGTTGGGTAGGGGAATAATGGGGAAAATGATTGTAACTCAAAATCTGGTGGAAATGAATGATGTAAAACAGAAGTTAATAAAGTATTTGTTTAAAAAAAAAAAAAAGAAAAAATTCTCAAGGAAAATTGCCCTGATGTTTTAGATCCAGAGGGCAAAATAGAGGTTGAAAGAATCCACCAATCACATCCTGAAAAAGATCCCAAAAAGAAAACTCCCAGGAATATTATAGCCAGGTTCCAGAATCCCCAGATCAAGGAGAAAATACTATGAGCAGCCAGGAAGAAACAATTTCAATATTGTGGAAACACAATCAGAATAGCCCAGGACCTGGCAGCTTCTACACTAAGGGATCAAAGGGCATGGAATATGATATTCTAGAGGGCAAAAGAGCTGGGACTGAACCCAAGGGTCACCTACCCAGCAAAACTGAGTATTTTGTTTCAGGGGAAAATATGGTCATTCAGTGGATTAGAGGACTTTCAAGCATTCTTGAGGAAAAAACCAGAATTGAATATAAAATTTGACATCTAGACACAAGAAGCAAGAGATGCCTGAGAAGGTAATCAGGGAAAAGAAATCAAAAGGAACTTATCGAAGTTGAACTATTTACATTCCTATATGGAAAAACAATAACTGTAACTGATGAAATCTTTCTCACTATGAAAATAATGGAAGAAGGGTGTATGGTCATATGAATACACATATGAATGTGTATGTATATGGTTACAGTTATATATGGATAGAGGGCATAGGTTGAATTTGCTGGGAAGGGAGAATACTCAAGGGGTGAAATTATGAGGTGAAAGAGGAAAGTGGCAAGAGGATATGGGGAGAGACAGGGTAGGGTAAACTATCTCATGTAGAAGAAGCAAGGGGAAGTGGTTGCAAGGGAGGGGAAGAATAGGAAGGCAAAAAGGCAAAACCACATTCTCATTGAATTTGCTTCAGGGAGAGAATGACATACATACTAAATGGGATATCTCAACCTACAGCAGAATAGGGGGAAGGGGGATGAGAGGAGAGATGATGGATGGGAGGGCATTCTTGGGGGGAGGGGAGGTTGGAAGTACCCACTATGAAAGAGGGACAGGATCAAGTAGGGAATGGACCAGGTGGGGGGTGGGATGAGTGGGAGGGAATTATAAGCAGTCTTGTACAATATATCTACTATGATAATGTTTTGCATAGCTAGACATGTACAATATATACTGAATTACTTATCTCCCCAGAGGGAATGGGTGACAAGGGAGGAAGGAAATGGATCTAAAATTCAAGATCTTAAGATTAAATGTTTCAAATATATATAAATACTATTATTAATACTCTTTTGCTTGTAATTGGGAGATAAGATGTGCAGGCATTGGGACACAAAGATTCACCTTCCTCTAATGGAAAAGTAGAAGGGGGTATGGGAGAAGATATGGGAGAGAGGAGATTGGAGGAAGCAATATCTTATGGGACTGCTATTCTGGGAGGGTGGGTAGGGGAAAAACAGGGGTGAAAATAATTGTAACTCAAAATCTGGTGGAAATGAATGATGTAAAACAGAAGTCAATAAAGCATTTGTATAAAAAAAAAAGAAAAAAGAAAAGAAAAGAGCTCAGTGGCCTTCACATCAGAGGTACTAGTCTTCTCTGAGCACCTGGTACACCCTGTTACGGATATTAAGTTAGTGCTAAAGGCACAGGCTAGATAATAGGCAACAAATATTGAGGGGAACACGGCAGAATGGGAGCTCAAGCTGATAGCATTATAGACATTCCAACCTATCTGGGTTATCCATGTAGCCCTAAAAGGTAACTATCCTATGTGGACCCAATTTGGCAAACAAAGTGAGAATTAGAATAAAGACATGTAACCCCATATGAACTATAAAGGTTTTATTAGTAACTGCAAATATAAGGATAACAACAGCATTTATTTAGTTCTTTAAGGTTTATAAATTACTTTATAAATATTATCCTCACAGCAAACCTGAGAAGTAGGTGTTATTATTTATCCCCATTTTACAGATGAGGAAACTGAGACAAAAATTTTTCTTTTCTTAAGTGATTTGCCCAGGATCACACAGATAGTAAGTGTCTGAGGCTGGATTTGAACTAAAGACTTTCTGTCTCCAAGTTCAACTACACAGACATGAAGACATAAGATAACAGGATGCAAAATTTAATGAAACAGTTATCATATAAAGCCAGGCAGATGTACATCTTATATGATAACATGTATAGTCAGAGCCTTACACAGCTAAATTCCTATAGCTCATCTTGCCACTAAGACATTGTCATTCTATCTGTTTTGTGTGTATGTTTTACCCCCTCAATGGCACTATAAAATCCTTATAGGAAATTACTTTGTTTTATACTACTTTTGCAGTCCTGATAGCCCTTCAACATGGTGCTAAGCACACAACAGGGACTCAACAAATGTTTCTTAAAATGAATTATTTCCAAAAGTTTTGTTTAGAATTTATTAATACAAATACTGTACTTACACAAGTAAATATGCCATGTCATGGGGCCTCAGAACAAGAAACTTGTGCTTCCATGCCAAAAATCTGTGTAGTAAATCATTAGCATCTCCAATGGTAGAAATTTTGTTTTTATCTGACCAAAATTCCAAGGAAGACAATATAACTGTCATTTTAAGCTGGGTAAACATCTAAAAGGAAAAAAATATCTAAATAACCTTGAATGCCACATCAAAATTCCATAAACAATAATGTTAAAGAGGCTCACTTAAGTCTTTTGGGAGATATGGATGAATGAAGCTATTCAGTAACATGATTTTTTATAAATCATGTAAATTCAGAAAAGCAAAAACTTACAGTATTAACAAGGCCAATAATCTGGACAATTTTCTGTGTCACAACTGCCATTTCAGAACCCATATGATCATACTGGAAAACAAATTTCAGATAGTGGTGAAAATAATGATGCCACATTTTCTTTGAAATACAAAACCCAACCTGATTAATTGGTAGGACAGGCAAAGGGAAGAAAATAAGCACTTACATAGCACTATTATGTGTCAGGAACTGTGCTAAGCCCTTTTTACAAATATTATCTCATGTGATTCACACTAAAACCCTGGGAAGTAGGTGATATTATTATCTCCATTTTACAGTTGGGGAAACTGAGGCAGACAAGTGTAAGTGACTTGTCTAGGGTCATAAAGCTAGTTAAGTATCTAAGGCCAGATTTCAACTGAGGTCTTTCTGACTCCCAGACCAACGTTTTATCTCATATGCCACCTAGCTAATTCTAGGATATAAATACATAGAAAAAATAATAATCCCTACTCTCAAGTTGCTTATTCTAATTGGGAAAAGAAGAACATATTTAGAAAATAAGGAGATCAACTAGGGTTAGTCATATAGATCTGGGAGTCATCTTCATAGAGATGATAATTGAATCAACAGGAACCGACTTTTGTTGCTGTTGTTCAGTCATTTTTCAGTTATGTCTGACTTCATGACCCCACTTGGGGTTTTCTTGGCAAAGATACTGGAGTGGCTGGCCATTTCCTTCTCCAGCTTATTTTACAGATGAGGAAACTGAGGCAAATAGGGTTAAGTGACTTTCTCAGGGTCATACAGCTAGGAAATATCTGAGGCCAGATCTGAACTCAGGAAGATGAGTCTTACTGACTCCAAGTCCAGCACTCTATCCACCTAGGAGCCATAAAAACTGATAAGTTCACCATATAAAATGTAGAGAAAAAAGAAAAAAGGGCCCTGGAAAGAGATTTACACATTACAAATTATAGAGCATAATACATTATGATTTAGTAAAGGAGTATAAGAATGTGGGGGGCAACCAGGTGGTGCAATTGATAGTGTCAGGCCTTAAATCATGAAGACTCATCTTTCTGAAGGCAAATCTGGCCTCTGAGACTCCCCAAGTTGTGTGAACCTAAACAAGTCACTTAACCCTGTTTGACTCAGTTTCCTTATCTGTGAAATAAAATGGAGAAGGGAATGGCAAACCTCTCCACCTTTGCCAAGAAAACCCCAAATGGGGTCACAAAGAGTCAGATAGAACTGAAAATGACTAAACAACAAATGAGAAGAGGAAAAAAACCAAGAGACAGTAATGTTAAACACACACACACACACACACACACA
This sequence comes from Gymnobelideus leadbeateri, assembly GCA_011680675.1. Lineage (NCBI taxonomy): Eukaryota > Metazoa > Chordata > Mammalia > Diprotodontia > Petauridae > Gymnobelideus > Gymnobelideus leadbeateri. The sequence goes on along the minus strand of WOXC01007038.1, from coordinate 471,934 downwards.
CACACACACACACACAGAAATGAATGAGGGCATAGGAAAAATGGCCCATTTTCTTCCTATGAATTAAAGGGAGACAATGGGAAATTAGGTCTGGAAAGCTAGTAATAAACTCAGTACTTCAACCATTCTATTCCCTAGAGCTAACCAAAATTCCCATTTCCTATGCCCAAGCACAAACTGGATAGTCAATTTTGTTTTAAAATTGCTAGATGCATACAGAATCCTAGAATTTTTTTGGAGTGGCTGGAAAATTGAGGTTAGGCAGTAGGGAGAGATATTATAGGAGGTAAAAGGTCTATAAGCACCTCAAGGGTTTTAGTCAAAACAAATGCAAGCCTAAATGACATAAAGCATCATATTTTTCACCTATATGGATGATACAAATAAAATTGAGCTTTATTACTTTATAGCATTTAGAATAGGAGTCCCCAATTACAAGATGAGGATCTACCAGGAGATCTCCTTACTAGTGTCTCTTCCCAGAAGAAAAGAGAACATGAGACACCACTACCCCTTAATCTTTCTTGATCTGTCCATAGCTTTTACACTGTTGATCACACTCTTCTCTTTGTTACTCTTCTCCTTATGTTTTCATCAATCTGTCCTGATTTTCCTCCTACCTGATGGTAAAGTTATACTCATGAACCAAGTATATCTCATAGGGTTATGTCCTGGGCCCTCTTTTTCCTCTCTATTTCACTTAGGGATTTCATCACCTCCAACAGATTCAACTATCATCTCTCTGAAGATGATTCTCAGATTTATTTGTCCATACCTAAACCTGTTCTTGACCTCCAGCCTTCCATCTCCAATTACTTTTTAGACATTTCAAAATTAATGTCCCAGAGAAACCTTACAAAATTCAATATCTTTTCCCAAAAACCTTCCCTTCTTCCTAATGTCCTTATTATTGTCCAGGCCCCCAGATCACAACCTAGGTGTCATCCTCAACTTCTCACATTCTCTTACCCAATCATATCCAATCAGTGGTCAATTCCTATTGTTTCTACCTTCACAAAACTGTGTTTGTATGTGTGTGCGTGTGTATACACTCATACACATATCTAGACATAAATATATAATAAAAATATAGACATATAAATATATAAGTATATATACACATGTGTATGTATATATACACCTAGACGTATACATATATACATGCATGCATGCATACATACCCCTCTTGTCTCCTTTGACACTGCCATTACCCTGATGTAGACTCTTACCACTTCATACCTAGACTATTTAATAGCCTTCTGATTCAAGTTTCTCCCCACTCCAATCCATTCCCCACTAAGCTGTCAAAGTTTTCTTCCTAAAAGCTCAGTTTTAACCATATCACTACACTATTCAATAAACTCCAGTACCTCCCCAATGCCTCCAGGATCAAATATAAAATCTTCCGTCTGGCATTTAAAGTCTTGTATCATCTGGCTCCTTCCTACCTTTCCATTCTTCTTATACCTTACTATCCCCTCCATGTACTCTGAAATCCAGTGACACTGACCTCCTTACTATTCCTCTCAAAAGACACTCCATCTCTAGATTTTGTGCATTTGCACTAACTGTCCCTCATACATGGAATATTTTCCCTTCTCACCTCCAACTCTTATCCTCCCTGGCTTCCTTTAGGTCCCAGCTAAATTTTCACCTTCTGCAAGAAGACTTTCCTGATACCCTTAACGCCAGTGTCTTCTCCGTTGATCATCTCCAGTTTATCTTGTATATCTTGTCTGTATATAATTTTTTGCATGTTGTCTCCCCTATTAAATTTAGCTCCTTGACAGTAGGAGCTGCTTTTTGCTTTTCTTTGCATTGCTTGTTCTCAGAACTGTACAAAGGACACAGTCAGCGCTTAATAAATGATTGACTCAATTATCCCTTCCTCTTTGCACTCAGGGCCTTTTCTATACTCAGGTAAACCCCTTTTCACTAACCTCAGAGATCTAGAAAATTAAAACTAGTTCCTCCTCACAAAATGTTAAGGATCTCTGGTTTAGAACATAATAAAAATTTGAATATAACAAAAATTTGATGTATACACAACTTTTAGGAAATATATCTGCGGCAAAAAAATCAAAGTACATCTATACTACAAAGAAAAGGAAATGTTTAATTCCCCTTTAAATTAGGTTAAAAACAAATATAAGTTTACTTACCAAAGCTTTATCCACAACAATATGCATTTCCAGATATCGAGGCAATATGTATGAAGCAACTGTTTTTTCCTGAAATATATAAAATGTGAATATTGAGTAACTTTTAAATGTCTACCTTCTCCTGACACTGTTACCAGCAGTGTAAGCCCAAAGACAAAATAATGGGATCCCCACTAAATCCATGACAGAGGTCCTATCTTACATACAAGTATAAATCAGTAAGCTACTACTTCAAAATCTGTCCTTGGCTACTAAAAATCCTCATTGTGGCTGCTGAAACGACAGTGAAATCCAGTTCACTTCAGATTTTGCTAGAAACCTAGAAGATGGAGCTTTTCTTTTCTTCCTACTATAGCATTCCCATGATAACATGACATTAACCTTGCATAAAGCTTTTTCCCCTGAGGTTATGCCACCATCCTCATGGCAAATTTATAGGCATCCCAAGGATATGAGATTTAAGATACTACATTAGATCATCTTACTATACTTGTAAATAACATATTGAGTCATTTTTTTAAACCAAAAAATCTTTAGACAAAATCTCCATTAGGATGAGCAGCAGACACATTTCAGATAAATTAATAGGGTTGCCTTGGTACACTTTTACTATGATTGAAAGGAAAGCTATTTAGACTATAAGAAGAAGAAAGCATTACAAGGGCCTAATGCTACCAAGCTCTAAATAACCATATCATCCTTTGTAAACCAGATACCAATATTAGATATGATCTTTCTTTCCTTCACTAACAAGGATATACGGTTTATATTGGAAACAATTTATACAATCCAGGGCCCCCCAAAATAGACTTTTACCTGAAATACAGAATCATAGAATCATAAGAGTTCAAAGGGACCTCTCACTGCACCTAGTCCAACTCATACCTAAACCAAATGGAGATTCATTCTCAACTTGAAGAGACCTATTGATAATGAACTTACTATCTGTATCTGCCAAGCCAGCTGATCCCACTTTTGGATATAGCTAATTGTTAATGTTTTCCTCACACAGAGTAAGAAATTGTTTCTCTGCCACTGCCCTAGTTTTGCTTATGTCCAAACAAAACAAGCTTAATTGCTCTTCCACATGCCATGCTTTAGGTACCTTATGATACCCTAAATCTGCTCTTCTCCTGGTAAAATATAACCTGGTTCCTTCAACTGAACTTCATCTGGCATGTACCCTAGTCCCCTCACCATATTACTAACTCTCCTCTGGAAAGACCATACCTTGTCCATAATTCTTGACAAAACATGGTACCCAGAAGCAAGCACAATATTGAAGATGTGTTCTGATTAAGACAGAGGCCCGCAAGCAGGTTTATCATTTCCTTTGTTAAGGACACTAAGATGCTTATATAAATCTGAATAATCAGTGGAAATTTTCATATTTTTTGTCTCAATTCCCCAAATATCCCTATAGTGATAAAATTTTTAAATTTCTCTTTCTTCCTTTTGAGAGAAATGATTATTTCTCTCTCCTATTAATAGCCAATTGTTAATATCGGGGAGACTCAAGTTTCCCTTCCTGCTCCTCCCCCTTTCTCTTTCCTTGTCCAATCTCTCAAGTACCGGGATGATGGAAGACAGGATTAACATTCTCCTCATTCTGAATATTGTTACTCCACCCAAGTAGCACAGACTTGGGGGGGGGGGGGCAATATAGATTTTTTGTCTAAACTGCCCAAGGCTTAGGGTGGTCTGGGTTTAGGGACAATCTCTCCATCCAAGTGACATGATGTCATTGTAATATTCATTCTCTCATTAATTGTTAACCAATCAGTTGAATGCCACCTCACTAACAACACTCTTCAATGGGCATATAAACCTTGAGCCTGCTACCATGACTGTCTTTGGTCTAAGAGAGAGATAACCAAATGATCACACTTTTATTAATAAACATGCTGGCATTACTACTAAAATAATGAAATTATCCAGAAATTATGTCTCTTGAACCTTTTTAAATGCCACACTATAAAATACAGGATTTCTATTGTCTTAAGAACAATGAGATTTAGCCTCAACTCACAGGTATGGGCGGTAATATAAATTAATACTCCAAACTCTTTAGAAGTAGCAAAGTGTTTTCATTAAAAGGCAAATATATAAAGATTTCAAGATCAGTAATCAGTAGTTTCTTTGGTGATTTTTAAAGCTTAAAATTCTAAATTAGCATTTTAAGGTATAATACTAAAACAATTTTCATAGTGAAGATTAAAGTTGTTAATACTTACGTCTGAACCTATATGAGAATCATAAGGTAAATATCTATACCAGATATCTGTATCATTTTCTTCCAAGAGAGGAACACTGACATTTTCATTTTTTACTTGGTAAATAAGGTGTTCAAACCCTGCAGTAGACTCCAATGGTTCAATTCCATAGCTGATATTTTCGAACTGGAGCACTCCCCTAAATATTCAAATAACAAAAACAGAAAATAATCCTACCAAAACTATAATCTCATATGCCTAACTGAGGAACTATAGCCAAATTTAAATGTTTTAAAGTTCACACTTTTATTTTTAATATCACAAGATCAAATACTTTCCCTGTTGCTATTACCATTCCTAGACACTATACCTCTTCTAGCTATAGAAAACATTCCCCAAGAGGAGTCTCCTGCTTCTACTTCTATTGCACTAATGGTAGCTAGAGGTATGATTTATTGGGAAGAGATTTTTTTCATTCCCAGAGTGCGAATTTTTGAGTAATATGGGTGTACCTTAACAAAAGTACTACATAGATGCCTTCTACCAATATAGAAATGACCTTGCATTCTCAAAGGTCATAACAGCAGAGCACAAACTCAGATATGTATTACTAAACCGGAAATATATACAGCACATTGGATTCCCAGTGATACATGGTTACCCAAGGACCAGCTAAAGCAAAAGGGACTCATAACTACCATGAGGACCAGGTACTGATGAATTCTTTGGCTGACTTGTCCCATAACAGAGATGGCCTTTACTCTTGTAAAAAGCCTTTTTTTGTTGTTTCCACAGTGATGGAAGAAAAGCAGACAAGGCAAAAGAAGGTGCTAAAATCATTTAGCTTTTGGATTACCTACAAACATTAACTTTTAAATATAATCTAAATATGCCTCCATGAAACCTTTTCTCAATGTCTTGCTATAGCATAAAACAAAAGTTATGCCAACTGATCACAAAGTCTAGCATGTAGGTGGCACAATGGATAGAGCACTGGACCTAGGGTCAAAAAGACCTGAATTTAAATCTTACCTCAGACACTTACAAGTTTGTGACCCTGGGCAAGTCACCTAACCTCTGCTACTTCAATTTCCTCAACTAAAATGGGGATGATAATTACACCTACCACTCTGGGCTACTGTAAGGATCAAATGAGACAAAAATTGTAAAGTGCTTGGCACAGTGCCTAATACACAGTAGGTACCTGATAAATTTTTTTAAAGTTTTTTCCTACTACTAAATTAGAAAAGCTTTAAGTATTGCCATGACAACAAACAATTATTAATGACCATCATGAAGAGTCATGCCAGACTAATCTTACTTCCTTTTTTGGCAGTGTTTTGTAAATATAGTCTAAGTAGATTTCAGCAAAGCATCTGATGAAGTTTCTCATATTATTCCTATGGAAAATATGGAGAGATAGGGGCGGCTAAGTGGCACAGTGAGTAAGAGTGCCGGCCTCAGAGTTGGGATGACCCAGGATCGAAACCGGCCTCAGAAAATGAGCACCCACACATAAATAATAACTAGCCGTGTAACCTTGAGCAAGTTATTTAACCCCAATTGCTTTAAAAAAAAAAAAAAAGAAAACATGGAGAGATGAAGGTTAAAAAATAGTACAATTAGGCAAAAATAGTACAATTAGATTCAGAAGTAGTTGAATAACCTGGACCCAAATATCTTAATTTTTCAACTATCAACTTAGAAAGTGGCCTGGGGTGAAGTTATAGAGGGATCTGGTCATGATTTTTTTTGTTTAACATTGTCATCAAATACTTAGATAAAGGCATAGTTAGCATGCTTACCCAACTGACAGATAACACAAAACTATGAGACACATCTGCTACACTAGATGAGTCTGGAATCAAAAAGGTCTGAACAGGTTAGAATATTTGGGGGGCTGTATCTAGCAAAATGTGTAGCCAATAATTTGGCTTACCTGTTTATCTCTTTAAATTGTTATTTTCCTCTGAGCTCAAGAAAATGATTCACAAAGAAAGAAAATGGTAAAATACTTCTGGGACCCTGGTACAGAAAAGGCCAACCTCTTATCTGAGACCACAATGATCCACTCTTTTCATGACAGGTAAAAAATCAAGAGGTACCTACCTTCTGCTCTCCTCTGTTTCCCTTCTCCTCCCTTCCCTCCCATTCCCCCTTCTCTCCCTTTTTTTATCTGAGTGACAACATCAAAGAGGTTAAAAGAAGCATTGGTAGCATGAAAAGTGTAACCAAGATGTGGGAGAAGTCAAATCAATCCAGACAGCAGGAGTCACAGAGAAGATCATCATCTGATAGTCTCAAACAAGGTCTACTAGCTACCATGACTTCCATTCAACTGGATGATGGAAAGCTGAGGAAATGAAATTTTCTGTTTTCCTTTTAATCAATGAGCTAGAAGGGAGGGAGACTTAACATCCTTCTTCCCGTTACTTTTCATGAGCCTCTAGTGTTTGTTCCTGGGAGCTTTCCCCTCTATACAGAGATCTGAGAATTTGTTAGCCAGCAAAGAGAGTTTATATATTCATTCTGCATTTTACTTCATGTTATTAAAGACTAAATGATCACAACATAAATTAATTATGTGAATCTATGAGTGCTTTGGGAAATGACCTGAAATAGTAGAAAAACCCCAAGAGGTGAGAGCTCTGAGAGCTATAAATAATAAATTTTCTATTTTAATATTTAACCTACTATTTCATTTCACCTCCTAGACTAGATGCACATAGGAGCCAAAGGAAAATGCTAAATATGAATAAGAGTTCATGTTGGTGCTGGGCACAGCTACTGAACTATTAAGGTTGCAAGGTATTTGTGGGCTCAAGCAACAGCAAATGGTCAGCTTAGATATTGTATTCTGAGTTAATTTAAAGTCCTTTAGCATTTTGGAGTCAAAGTATTACAATTAAATTGAATAAGAATGACTATAAATTAGGTTTGAAAAATCACCTTCATAAATAGAAGACACAGGAGATATCTCTAGAAGCAAGTTCACATGAAACAGACCTGCAGTTTTAGCTGACTATGAACTCAATATGATCAAATTATGTAATATGACAGCTAAGAAAATTAATGCAACCCTAGGGTATAGCAATAGTACTGCCCTAGTCAGACCACATCTGAAATACTTTTAGTTCTGCTAAAGTTTAGAAAGAACATTAATAACCTAAGCTTTACCCAGAGATCAAATAGGATAGTGAAGAGCCATATGAGGGTGAGCTAAAGAAACTGGGGTTGGATATCTAGCCTGGAGAAGAGAAGATTTACAGGGGACATGAGAGCTGTCCTCAAGCCTGTGAAAAGCTATCGCACAGAAAAATTAGATTAATTCTTCTTGGCCCCTGAGTACATAACTAGAAACAATGGGTAGTTTCATAGAGGTACATTTAGGTTTGATGTTAAAAAAAAAAAAAGACCCTTTCTAACAAATAGTCATTCAAAAGTAGAATGAAATGCTTCAGAAGGCAGTCAGTTTCTCCTCACTAGAAGGAAGCAAAAGGTGTAGAGGAGATTCCTGTTCATGTCTGAAATACTATCCAACTCTAATATTCTGTGATTCTATGTAAGCCAAAGTCTGGTCACTATAAAGTCTCCTTTCAATTTACATAGTGGAGCTTCTTCTTCTTCTTCTTCTCCTCCTCCTTCTTTTCCCTCTCTTTCACCTTCTCCCCCCCCCTCCTTCTTCTTCATCTTCTTCCTCCTCTTCTTCTTCCTTGTTTTTATACTTGTTCTTCTTGTTCTTTTTAATATCATAACCTTAATGTAACATGTACACTTTGCTGTAGTTATTTTATATGTTGTAAACGTTGGTCTAAAACTAATTTTACTGCCAAAATGCTCTCCAGTTTTTCCAGCAATTCTTTTTTTCATGTAGGGACTTCCTCTGTGAATAATTTATGTTCTCATATCTATTGAAGACTAATTATTGAGTTCAGTTGTTTCTGATTCTTTCTTATTTAATCTGTACTGTTGGTATACTTTCCTATTTTTTAAACTAGGACTAAATAGTTTTAATGATTCCTGGGTTATAATATAATTTGAGGTCTAAAAATGCTATTCTCTAGAAGAGATTAACCATTGTGAAAAAAACTACATTCATTACCCTGAAAAGAAGATGACAAAAGATGGTGATCATAAATTTCGTGCAGTGTGATCTTAATGTCTACATGTTCCCAGAATCTCTGTTCTATTCTATGTAGCTTTGAGAGCTTGAAAGACCTAGATATGAGAGAAAATTCCTTGGAGGAGGGTACAATAAAACTTCTGTGCAAGGCATCAGAAAACCCAAACTGCATGTTAGAGACACTGTTTGAGAGCATGTTATCTCCCAGATAACATGTACCCAGAATCTTTGCTCTGCTCTCACTAGCAATAAAGAGCCTAAAAAAACTGAACCTGACTGGAAATTTCTTTGAGGAGGGTGGAATAAAACTTCTGTTCAAGGCCTTGGGAAACCCAAACTGCAATTTAGAGACACTGAGTTTGGCATCTTGTGGTCTTACCTCTATGTGTTCTCAGAATCTCTGCTCTGCTCTAAGTAGCAATGAGAGCTTGAAAGACCTAGATCTGAGTCATAATTCCTTGTCGGACAGGCAAGGAAAACTTCTATGCAAGGCCTTGGGAAACCCAAACTCCGAGTTAGAGCAACTGAGAACCAAGGACCAACAACAACCTCTGTGAGTAGTAGTTGACCAAAGAAAGTTACTTTAGTGACAAGAAAAATCAAAACATACACTTAGAAAAAGGTTATCCAGATGTTATCTAACTGCTGCTTGTGTTCGGGATCTCATCTCTTTTCTCTATAGCAGTGAGAAGTTAAAAAATGTGGACCTCGGTTTCAATTTATTTCATGATGAAGGAAAGAAGTTGCTGCATGAGAACATGGAAAAGTAGGACTAAAAACTACAAAGACTAATCTTCTTACAACATGATTTAAATGAAGAATCAAAGAGAGCACTGTCAATCTTAAATCAAGGAAATCTTTTTCTGTCATTATAGAAAAATATGAAGATGGTTCAGAAGCAATTCTTTGACTGTGAAGCTGAAGACACTATGTTTAACCCTTGCTCTGCCCACTTACTGGGTGACTTTGAACACATCACTTTTCCTTTACAAGCATCAAATTTCTTTTGAAGTGAATTGTGATTTTTCATGTTAATCAATGGGATATATGTAATGAATATACTAATAGATTAGATTCTCAGAATTGCCAAAAAAAAATTACATAGTGGATTAAAGCTTTTTTCTAAAATTTTTAATTCCCACTGGCAAGCTATACTCTGAAGACCACCTAAAATGGCCAGATATACTCCCCCTTCCTTTATCCTATCTATAGAGGAGACCAAGGGGAGTTGCATATCTAAATATTAAAACCTATCACATACTTATTTAGATATACTTTAAAACATATGTGCCTGTGGTTAATTTTGTCTCCAACAACTATAATGAATATATGAAAACTTTATCTGTTAATGAATACTGTATGAATTTGAAACAACACTGTTGTTAATGGTTACTATCACAGGAACACAATAATTATATCCTACCATAACATATGACTAATAAAGTTTTGCTATTTAAGGCAGAATCTTGTAGGACTTTAATTTGATATACTTCTAGTTTTGATTTCATATATAAATATCTGACCTCTCATAAGTCCACTAGGGCATCACACAAGAAAAATGTCAGCAGTTCAATGGAAGTGGCATCTACGAACTCCCTTTGGATATCAGTCCCTGGGGAATTGGGCAGGGGGGAGTAGGAGGTGAGGAGTGGGAGGGGAGCTGCAACCTTAGGGAGACTAAGATAAGGACCCTCTTGACTCAATTTCCCATATAAGACATTTTCTCTTGGGGCAGCTAGGTGGCGCAGTGAATAAAGCACCGGCCCTGGAGTCAAGAGGACCTGAGTTCAAATGTGACCACAGACACTTAACACAAAAACTAGCCATGTGACCCTGGGAAAGTCACTTAACCCCAATTGCCCTTCAAAAAAAAAAAAAAAGACATTTTCCCACCTGATTAATTCTGAACCTGGTTGTAAAATCCTATCATACAACTGGCTACTTTGACCAAAACTTGAAATCAAACAGAACTAACAAACAGTGCTATGTCCCTCCTTTTCTCCTCACATAGCAGATTCCACTGATAAGGGCAAGTATACAATGATGCCTCATTCACTGTAATAAACATAAAAGATAAACTCTATTGGTGACTTCTGACTAAATAATATACTCTAGTATAGTACTATAATAGTGAGGAATCATATTAAATTGTCGTCTGAATTACAAATAATAGAGATCGTGAGGTCTTACAATTGATAGGATATTTAGTTTATAGAAGATCAGTACAACAACATCTTTTCATTATGTTACTATAATAATAAACTCAGAAGGGGGGGAGTTTGTGGGAGATGTGATACACAATTTTCAAAACTAGATTAAGAATTTTACGTGTAAAATTGTATTGATAATTGTGGAGGGTGAAACTGTTTTCCTATTTGAAATATTTGATAATTTTAAGAGAGACAAAGATTCATTTTCCAATTCAGACCATCATGATGTTAACAACTGAAATTTTCTGAAGTTTCAGATGAATTATGTGTTCTTAATTTCATATTCTTTTTATAGCTCTATTTTTATTGAGTTTGTATTAAGTCTTCCTACATTGCTTTTGTAACCTGAGAAGCAGATCTAGAAGGAAGAACCACATCCTAAGAATATGACTTGTTCCAGAAATGTACATCTTATTCCTACAATTACAAAGTAAGCTGAAAAAAAATCACAGCATGAGGGACTGCAGTATAGATTAGACTTCTGAACTTTTTCTTGCACATTAAGGGTTTCTGGTGGAACTCAACAAAGGACTTTGTCTTTTTTCCCATGTGCCATTGCTTCTGTACCAAAGGAGACTGCCCCCTAAAAATTTTGGCAATGTACTGACCATAAGTAATAAGACTTTAACCTATAAGAGAACCCAATCACTTTTTGAAATTGTACTAAAATTTTTCACTGCCATCAATCCTAGCAAAATTGCCCAAAGCCCTCTCTTATCACAACTGAGTAGTAAATAATACTGTCCCTAGACTTCATAATCAGGTATGATATAATCTGCTTATAGGGCCCTATAGATGTTAGGTCCATCACCAGTTCCACCAAAGCATTCCCAAATCATGGGTACCTATTCCTGTCTACCTATTTTTCTTATTTACAAAATAATGATTGTATAATCAATAGCATTAGTAGATGAAGTTATTCAGCATGTCCCTTAAGAAATATTTCTACGCTGATATAGATGTAAGTAAGAGACGGGGAATGCAGATTCATATACCACTTCTGCTACTGCTTTACAGCATTCTAAAGATTTCATTGTAGAAACTGTGTATATCATCTTGACCCTGCAATCTCAATCAGATTTTCTGAGCAAACTGGTTATTAAAACCACAGACCACTGAAAGGAGTTTGAGTCTCTGCTCAAGTAATCCAGAAGAAAAATGATTTCCTTAAGGATTAAAGGGAGGAAATGAAAAGGATGACTCCAAAATTAGTATTGATTACTTTGATTATTGTAGGATTAAGTTTCCCTTCTTTAGGAAAAGCTAACTTTAACAGCTAAGCTAGCATAAATATTCCCTTAAGCCTAAATTACCTATAGATTTAGTAAATAGGCACATTGATAAAATTTTATAGTAGACAGAATAAAAATATATCTTTGTAGGAATAAGATAATCATAGGGTTAAATTAGATAACACAGGACTCTTTACTAAAGGTTAAGCTCCCAGTTGTGGCAGCTAGAGGGTGGGGGATTGACTTCTAGCTTACTGACCATAAATTCTATAAATTAACCAAAAGTTAGTTCTTTTCAGTGAGCTATATAAACCCATAGCAAACAGCCTTGAGAGACCACTAAAAGGTACTTCCCCAAAAAAGTTCACAGAATGATAAAATGAGTTCTAGATCAATAAAATATTAAAACTAGCAGTTATACCACCATGGAAGCTCCCCATTATACCCCCAATACACCCAACCACCAAATATTACAAATCTAAATATTTCTTTGTTCTTATAATACTTCCCTATTCCTGTAAATCCTATGAATAATCATTAGTGTCAGGAATATGTATTAACCTTATGAATACAGTTCCTCTTTTTCTGTTATAAAAATGATCTCTGTAAACTTGTCAAATTGCCATTAATCTCTGAGGGGTTAATGACCTTGATTTATTGGCAATAGTGGATCATGTTATTAAATCAATATACTGTGCCTCAGACTTTTCCCTTTTTAGATTTAAATAACAAAACTAAACTTTTCTAAGTTTAATCAATTACAAAATAGTTATCACAACACAAATGCCTAAAAACCCCTGAAACCTCCTTAGCCAACAAATATTTGATCTTATTCAAGTAAGAAGACTTATGAAGGTAGGGATGAAAAACAGTTTACAATATAAGCTCATTTACAAAACATTATAAAGAGAAGGAATATGGTAGATTCTAAGTAGTATCAAACCACAAGCCAATGAACAAGATAAAAATTCAGGAGAAAGCATATAATAAATAAATAAAACAAGTCATCCCAAGAATATTTATAGATGAAGCTAAAAAGGAAAGAGGAAATATATGTGATAGGGAACAGATCTGCCAGCATTTCTATAGCGATTTATTCTGATCATTGGTTAAAGTTGGACCACCACATTTATACTCTAACAGAAAAAAAGTAAGTGATATGAAGGAGAAATGGCATTCAAAAAAATAAAAAAGAAACTGAGAACAGCTAACCTTACCAAATACCTCATTAAAGGAAATTTGTGTGAACAGGGTCAAAATTTTAAAGGTGCTCAAGGAATTGTTTCTAAGATAATTCAAAGACATGACAATTCAAAGAGAATGGAAAAGATCACAAATGTTATTATTCCCTCTCCCTCCAGCCAGTGTGATGAAAAGTATGAATAGAAATATAAATAAGAGAAAGAAAACAAAAGAATAAGAGAAAGCAAAAAAGAGAAATAAGGGCACACAGGGAGAAACAGTTTCATTTGTATGTTTTCCCTTCTATTTTCCATGTGGTTACTAGCCACTAAAAATTATTACAAAAGTTTTCTAAGGTTTTCAAGTACAGCCACCTAAGGAATATGTCATGACCTGAGTCCAGAACAGGTGTTGAGTGTCACGAGTGAATTTGGAAAACCTGCAACATATCCATGGTAATTGCATTGCATCTGAAAAACAGTACACACAAATAAGTAGTTTGTTTCTATCCAAAGACAATTTGTCAAGTATGTCATTCTTTTTTTCACTTATTACAAATGTTTCGGGGCAGCTAGGTGATGCAGTGAGTAGAGCACCGGCCCTGGAGTCAGGAGGACCTCAGTTCAAATGTGACCTCAGACACTTAACACTTACTAGCCATGTGACTTTGGGCAAGTCACTTAACTGCAATTGCCCTGCCTTCTCCCCTCCAAAAAGAAAAAGAAAAAAAATACAAATGTTTCAAAAATTTCAAAGAGTTGACAATCATCCAAGTGGGTCATAAACAGATCACATCACATGTCTTCCACTAGAATTCTATAGTGGTGCCTCATACTGTCATGGAAGTGGCCCCAGGTTCTCAAAGTCTAGCAAAACCCATGCCCTCAGAGGTTGTAAACAAACTGCAAACAAACAAACATAAGTGTATAGGCCAAGTGATGTCTGTCTTCCAAGAACCAGTCTAAGTATCAAAAGGCTCATTATCATAAGACTAGCCACCAGATGATGAAGAATTCTAGCCACAGCAACTCATGAATGTCATTTAGAATGGTGTGGATACCCACAGAGATCAAAGAAAAGGGAAAAAAGGACCTATATGTACAAAAATATTTATATCAGCTTTTTTTTGTGGTTACAAAGAATTGGAAATTGAGGGGATGTCAATCAACTGCTGAATGGCTAAACAAGTTGTGTTACATGATTGTGATGGAATACTATTGTGCTAAAAGAAATGAAAAGCAGGATGCCTTCAGAAAAACCTGGGAAGATTTATGTGAACTGATGCAAAGTGAAGAGAGCAAAACCAGGAGAACACTGTACACAATAAAAGCAATACTATATAATGATCAAGTGTGAATGACATAGCTCTTCTAAGTAATACAATGATCCAAGATAATTCTGAAGGACTTATGATGAAAAATGCTATCTGCTTCCAAAGAAAGAATTGATGGAGTCTGATTGCAAAGCAAAGTGTATTTTTTTTACTTTACTTTTCTTGATGGTTTTATTTTTTTGGTCTGTGTTATCTTTTGCAACATGGCTAATATGCAAATATGTTTTACGTGACTTCACATGTACAACATATATCAAATTGTTTGCCTCATCAAGGAAGGGGGAAGAAAGAGAATGAAGAAGAGAATTGGAACTTAAAACTCTAAAAACTGAATGTTTGAAAATGTTTTTACATGTAAATGAGAAAAAAAAAAGAAAAAAGAAAAGAAAGGTGTGGAGAGATTGAGATCTAGATGAGTGGAGGAAGTCTCCACAATAATTCTATAACAGATCTTTCTTTTGGAGCACTGACAAAGTGTGGGTAGTTCAGAAACAAATATCTATTGCCAATTCTCTTCATTTCCTTACTACATACATACCATAAGATGTACCTCTACTCAATAGTCAATTCAAAGGATTTATCTTCAAAATTTCATAGTTTTGCCACCATGCATTCTGTTCAGCAAAGCTAAGCAGAACACTTTTATTCTTAAGAAATGAGTCGTCCTGAGTTGCTGTGACCCCAAAAATTTATCATCTAGTAGCAAAGCTTCTGGTGACAAACTTCTTTAAACCTAACTAGACCAGTTTTTGAACTCATTCCTGAAACATTTCCACCCTGTCAAAACCTTTAGAGCATGTGTTTTGTTGGTACAGCTTTCAAGAACGCAAAGGTATCTCTATGTCAAAATAAAGCTCTAGGTAGGCCTTTATGAGACACTGGAAGATTATCAGAGGTTAAGTAAATTATAAACTTGAACTTTGACTATAAAAGATCATCTATTAATACATCCACTTTCAATTTTTTAAATAGCATGATAAATCTTTAAGACTAAAAACTAATTCTTACCATAATTTTTGAAGAAGAAGAATGAAAGACACCCTGTTTGTTATATGTATAAACCATGAAGTCCTGTGGTAAAAATATTCTATAGAACATAAAAAAGAAATTTATGACATAAGATAAACAGCATGAATAACACTGTTTAAAACAATAAAAATGAAACTTGAACTGCATGTTTCCCTTCCCAACTCCACTCCCTCCCCTAAGAAGCTCAAAGTGGCACAAAATAAACTGGTCTTGATTTTCTCTATTGTCATCCTAAGTACATGCCTACTGCTTTAGTTGTGTTCTTTTTTTGTTTTTGGTCTATACCTATGATTTCATCCTATAGGGAATTCTGGATGTGCAAGTTCCCTACAGGCCCTATCCATAACTTGTAATCACAGAGAATAGTCTAGGGCATTAAGAAGTTAACCTACTTGCCAACAGTCATAGCTAGGATATACCAGAAACAAGATTTGAATCCAGGTCTTCCTGACTCTGAGGCTAGCCCTCTAACACCATTCTGCCTCTCAAGTTAGGTGCTTAAGGAGATGAAGTAAGCACATGATATTTGTGGCTATGCAGTACAGTTGAAGGCTCAGTAGAGTGGAGGCTTCTAGACCTGCAGGTTGCTGTTGTTGTCCTTCATCCCATGGACCACAACATCAGGAACATGATGCAATAACTTGCAGGTGAAATTGGATTTAAGTGAGGGAGGGCTGTGCAAGGTCGACAGCCTCACTCTTTTTGTTGTTTTGCTTTTTGGAGGGGGAAGGAAGGACAATTGGGGTTAAGTGACTTGCCCAAGGTCACATGGCTAGTAACTATTAAGTGTTTGCATCTGCATTTGAACTCAGGACCTCCTGATTCCAGGGCTGGTGTTCTATTCACTGCACCACCTAGCCACCCCTCAGCAACCTCACTTTCTCCTCTGGAACCATCTAGGTCCAGCAGCAAGATACAGACCAGGACAACTGGAGATGGTCCACTCCCATAGAACAGTTTTCTCTTCAGACTGTGCTATCCATGTTTATCATGCTCGACTACAGTAAAATTAAAACATTTTTTGTAGCTCTCAGTAGCATACACCCTATGCTTTAAATTTGTCACTGTTTAAGAGCTCCCCAGTGAGAAAACTACTTCTATGAGAGCCAATCAGCCATTATTCTGTAACTTACATTTATAGATCTCAGAGCCTAGGGTACTAAGGTGACATTCCCTAGATCAGAGTCAGTAAAACTGTACTGAACCCAAATCAATCTGATTCCAATCTGATTCTTCCATTATACCACATTATCTCTATTATTTCATATTTTACTTACTGTCGAGCACATCTTAAAATGATCACATAGGCCCTAAGTTATAATGATTGTACTCATCAAATGCTGATTTATAAAACTGTTGGTCCATTCAATCTCCTAAAACTTAGATTTTAAGCTTAAGATGCATCTAAAAGGTAACTGCTTTCCAATTCTAATATTAATTCCTTGAATACAATTGAATTTTGGTGGAAAAAGGCTAAAAACTATACAGTGATATTTCATTCTCAATTAATAATTAAAATTCAAGAAACTGAAGGCAATCAGAATTCCAAAAATGGGAAACAAAAATCATTACTTACTGTTTTTGGAGCTGTAAAGTATATGGTTTTCCTTCTATTATAATAATATATGCCACCTATAACAAGAGTATACAGGAAGGTGGATAATAAATAGTAATTCAGAAATTTATAAAGTACAATTCATTATTTTTCCTGTCAAATTTAATAAAAATTTTAATTTATGCCCACAAATATTTTATATGGATTTCATTATATATTCATTATCCTTATAGAATATCAATTTCTGATAATTAAAAAAGGTACCTACTATCAATGCTAGTCATTTATCATAATCATTTTATTAAATTGTAGATTCTCAGAGTTGGCAAGGACTTCAGAGGCATCTAGTCCAACCCAAAACTTATATAAGAATCCTCCCTTTTACAACATATCTAAAAAGTCTAGGTCACATGAATAACAAAATGACAAACTAGACATTTTCTCTGATCCCCATGACTTCTCAAAAATCTCCAAAAGAGAAATTATAAACCAAAGATAAATTAACTTCAACTGTTTCCATGATTGAGGACTTCCATAATCCAAAAGTTTAAAAAAAAAAGACACTTACTGACCCTGTGTTCATTCAGTATCCCCCTTTCCCTAGAATCTACTAGTAGCAATATTATACTAGCAGACACAAGGATGTGACATAGGCTTATGTCAAAACTTGTGATTATACCCCAGCCTCTCCTTCATTCTTTTCAGTGCCCCAAAACTCTGGCTCCAGGCTCCAAGCTCCAGAAGTTTGCTTGGGCCATGACAACCAGCTTGGTCAAAACCTTTCAGGAGCAAGATCCTATCATGAACTACAATCAAAAGGACTGAAATGCAGGTGCTGGAGAAAATAGGCTGTGACCTTCAAGTACCAGGTCAGAGAACTGAACAAAACAAGTGGCCCAGGTCACCAGAACAGGACATCCTGTTCAGCATTCCATCCCACCTGAAGAAAGATCATACACCCAGCTAGAGCTGGTTCTGACCCCTCAAAAGTCATTTGGGGGCAGAAATCTATGCTGCTGAACCCTGAATTACCCAGAGTGGAAGGAGGCTGACTCTTTGAGACCCAGCCCCCAAGGAAGCCACAATCAGAGGAAAGGAAACAAGAAGTGAGTGATAAGGAAGATGGGGGTGGGGAGGGGAGGGCGAAGACTGAACTACCAAAGATCCCAGGAAGAGGGGCGGCTAGGTGGCGCAGTGAATAGAGCGCCGGCCCTGGAATCAGAAGGACCTGAGTTCGGAGCCGGGCTCCGACACTTAATCCACACAAACAAAAACCTAGCCGTGTAACCTTGGGCAAGTTACTTAACCCCAATTGCCCTAAAGGGGCGGCTAGGTGGCGCAGTGAGTAAGAGTGCAGGCCTCGGAGTTGGGATGACCCGAGATCAGATCCGGCCTCAGAAAATGAGCACCCACGCATAAATAATGACTAGCCGTGTAACCTTGAGCAAGTTACTTAACCCCAATTGCTTTAAAAAAAAGATCCCAGGAAGAAGAAATCACTAAGACCTTGAATATAAATAACAACAGAACAATAGATGGCCTTTAGATCCAGTAAACTAGCTCAGGCATCTAGAAATAAATACTGCAAAATGAAGGAAAACGATCCAACATGTGATGAGCCAATGGACCCTGGGAAAAGAGCCAATGGACCCTGGGAAAATTAAGAACATGGAATCACCTGAGTGGTTTAAAAGAGAAATGAGAGTTATGAGAGAAGAATGTATAGCCTGTACAGCAAAAATAATGCGAAGAATAAAAAAACGGAATCTAAATTGACAAGAATCATCACAGAAACCAAAGGCTGAACAACAGACAGAAATTCAGAAAGAGAAGGAGAGTAAGAGAGCTTTACCCTGGAGACGGGAAGGGATTCCACTGATGAGTGTTCTTTACCTTTTAATTAACTAAGAGGGATAAAAGAAGGAAACCACATTATACTGAAAGGAGCCCACAAACAAACGTTCTAAATGCTTCAGCAGCCGAACTCATAAAGAACACGTTATCTGAGTGTCCTGGGGTGATAGAAAGCTGTGGTTTACGGAATCATAAACAAAAGATGCAAATCCAGATGGAGATTTAACAAAGAAATCATAAATATCAAGTAGGTTACAGAACAAATCACAGAAACAATAACTATGTAAAAGAAAATCATAACACTAACATCTCTAGGATGAATCTAAAGCAGTCCTCTGGAGAAAATCACATTCTTATAATCACACATGAACAACATAGAAAAACAGACTTAAACTGATTATGTACTTAAAACAGAAAATAAACAAATAAACCAAAAATAAGTACAAAACAGGAAATACCAAAAATCAGAAGAGAAATAAACTGGAAAGAAACAAAAAGAAACACACAAATGATAAAACAAAAAACTGGTTCTTGGAAAAGATTAATAAAATCAATAAACCATTAGCTAATCTGATTGAAAAGCAGAATAATCAATAAAATAGCACATGAGCAAAATGAAACCATAATTAAACCAAAATAAATAATATAAAGAATAATGAAAACATATTATGCAGTTATATGCTGTCAAAACTGAGAACATAAAAGAATTTGAATACCTTCAAAAATATTAAATACTCAAACTACTAGAAGACCAGATAAGAGATCTTTAAAAACCTGATCTCAAAACAGGGCTAGAAAGGGAATACAAAAAGGGAAAAAAAAATTCTTGGTCCTGATGGATTCATAGAATTCTATCAAACTTTTAAAAAGAAGAGTATCCATACTTCACAAAGTACTCTCAAAAAACTAAGAAAGAAGCCAACAGAATCTTTTTATAAGATAAATATAGCCCTAATGCCTAAAGTGAGGAAAGACAAAAATCAGAAAACCACAGATCAATATTATTAATGAACACTGACCCAAAAATTTTAAGCAAAATCCTATTAAACAGACTATAACATTTATCCAAGAAATGATCCATTTATGATCAAGTGGGATTTATACCAGGGATACAAAGATGGATCAACATTAGGAAAATAATCAACATAATAAATCATATTAAAAATCAAAACACCCAAAATGGTATGATCATTTAATAAATGCAGAAAATCCTCTGACAAAATACATTTTATGATAAAAATTCTATAAAGTATAAATACAAAGGAAGCAAGCATGACAAGCAATGAGGATACACTAGAATCTTTTCCAGAAAATATGGGAGTAAAGCAAGGATGCCCATTTTCCTCACTATTACTTGATACAAGTCTGGAAATGGTAGAAACAGTAATAAGAAAAGAGAAAAAAAATTAAAATACAAAGACAGATAAAGAGAAATTAGAACTATTCCTCTATTTGCTGACAAATTGACTGTTTACTTGGAAAACCCCAGAGAATCAGCAAAGATTCACTGAGACAATTAAAAGCTTTAACAAAGTTGCAGACTAGAAAATAAATACTCAAGAAGTAATAATGGAAAGGAATGTACCATTTCAAATAGTTTACAAAATGAATTAAATATCTGAGGGATGACCTCCCAAAGAACACAAATAACTTTTATAGATTCAATTACAAAACACTCCTTAAAAAAATAAATTCATAAACAGATGGGAAAATATTCAGCTTATGACTAGGCCATGCCAATATAACAAGAATGACAATACTACCAAAGTGTGTAAATTAATTTTGGTAATATCACTTGTCATCATCCAGGTAAACAACCTCTATCTAAATGCTACTACCACTCAAACCACCATTGCTGGGAGCAAGACCATCTGAAACATAAAAGGACCCGGAACAAGGGGAGACAGGAAGTGGCATGTGCCAGACAAGATAAATCAGGATCACCACCTTGACCACCACCTTCCTTCAGACATCAAGGGAGACAACTCAGGACCCAGCAGTCATAAACCCTAGGGAAAGCAGCTGCTCCGTTCCATCATTCTCCAGACCACCAGTCCTGCTTCCAGCCTGACCCACAGCCATCATCTCAGGAAGCAACCCCTGTAGAGATGAGGCCTGGCAACTGCCCCTATAGGTGCCACAACTGCCTACTCCTCAGTCACAGATATTGAAGTCCAAGAAAATAAAGTTCTCCTGACCAAAGTCCTTGGCATTTTCTCTAAATGCTTCAGCATCAGAAACAAATATAGTTTATTAATGGAAATATCACTAAAGAAGATGTGGTACCCTCTTTCTACTACATCCTAGAAACACTGAGTATTTCATCTGACTTGCAGCTAAAATTCTTTATTTCTTGGCTCCCTCGGAATGTGAACTACCTAACAGCAGTGATCATCTTGATTTTCTATTGGGAGAAAATGTGCAAAGCATAATACTAAATATTTATTTATTTAAAAGAATATGTGCAAAAGATAGAAGCTAGGATGGGTAACTGATAAGACCTATAAGAGGTCCTAAAGGAATAGTGTCAGAAGCATTAAAGTATAATAATGTTAAGAATAGTAAAAAAAAATTAATTTTTTTAGCTATGTTGGTGACAAAAATATCAAGATCTGTTGCTTAAGGTAGATAAGATAATGATAATGGATGATTGTAAGAAGACAGAACTACTCAAGTCCTATTTTACGTTTTCTGAGGTTAATGAGAACATATACAAAAAAGTTTGCTTTAGTTGTTGCTGATATTCAAGATACTCTTAGAATTCCTATCTTTGTTGAGTCCTTGGTAGCTCATGTCAAGGAACAGTAGGATCTATCATTACTGACCCAGTAACCTATTTTGACGAAAACAGTATTAGTGGAAATATTTCCTAAGAAACTGATTGTGACATTAGAGATTTTAATACCATCTTAGGTACTTCTCTAACCCAACTTGAAGAAAAAAATGTATTTATATATCTTTGCTCCCAGAAAGCAGCCAAAACTAAATATTGACCATACAGTGGGCATTCAGTGAGCAAACAGTTAATGAATTACTACCAAGTGCAAGCAAGACATGGAAGGAAGGAAGGAAGGAAGGAAGGAAGGAAGGAAGGAAGGAAGGAAGGAAGGAAGGAAGGAAGGAAGGAAGGAGAAACATTTATAAAGTATTTAATATGAACCAAGTGCTAAGGATGCAAATAGAAAAGACAGATCAAAAAGCACATTCTAATGGGGGAGACAACACATATGGAGGGTTTCAAATAAAAAAGTCCCATGTTACTTAGGATGTCACAACAAATCAGATGTCAATTCCTGTTCTTTAATGCCATTTCCGCTGATAAAATCACGTTCTGATGAGCCATTTCTGAAAGACAAGGACTCTGGTGGAAAGCACTTTCTTTTCTGAATTTTCAGTAGCTGAAGGTACTGAATTACAGAAGCAATAGTCAGGCCTGGCTCTCCACAGATGTAGCTTCCCAGGATGATGTCTTAGGACACTGGTTGAAAGCACTGCTATTCCCAAGGCTCTTGGGTTCAGAATCCTGAAATGTCTATATCAGGGTCTCAAGAAAGACAGTGGTCAAGGTAAAAGTAATGGTTTTATTCGTTGGCACATGTTGACTCCTCTTCCCTTGAGGTGCCTTGCTATTTCAGCTAAATTTTAGGCTTTTCTGCCTTCTGTGTGGCAGTTGATTGAGGATTGGTGGGGACCACTGATCCTTTCTGCACAGAAATTGCTTCCCTGGATGATAGGTATAAGGGCTGGGCTAAAAGCAAGAATTTTGGTCTGGGGGATGCTATCACTCCCAGGGCTCCTACCAGTAGCACTTGGTCAACAGTTGCTGCTATTGGTAATGAGGAAGGTGGGCCTCTTCTCCACAAATACTTAGCCCCTCAGTGGATTGAAGACAAGGTGAAACATGTATAAATAGGTAAAAAACACA
Organism: Gymnobelideus leadbeateri; assembly: GCA_011680675.1. NCBI lineage: Eukaryota > Metazoa > Chordata > Mammalia > Diprotodontia > Petauridae > Gymnobelideus > Gymnobelideus leadbeateri. Next base: position 449,116 of record WOXC01007038.1, on the reverse strand, counting down.
GCCTTGAGCCTTTACAATCTAACTGGAGAGATCAGACATGTACATAAGTGACTATGATACATGGCAGAGTGTGGAAGTACGGGAAGAAAAGTACTCAAGTCTTATGTTGGCTCAGAAGAGGGAGGAAAGCTTCCTAGAAAAGGCGACATTTACCGCCTCTGTCTCTGATAAGGGCCTCGTTTCTACAATATACAGAGAATGAGCCAAATCTAAAGAATACCAGTCATTCCCCAATTGGTAAAGGGTCAAAGGATATGAACAGGTAGTTTTCAGAGAAAGAAATTAAAGATATCTATAAGCATATGAAAAAATGCTCTACATCACTACTGATTAGAGAAATGCAAATCAACACAACTCTGAGGTACCACATCTCTCCAGTCGGATTAGCTAAGATGACAAAACAGGAAAGTGACAAATGCTGGACAGGATGTGGGCAAATTGGAACACTAAGGCATTGCTGGTGGAGTTGTGAACTTATCCAATCAATCTGAAGACCAATCTGGAATTATGCCCAAAGGGCTATAAATAATTTCATACCCTTTGACCCAGCAATACCACTTCTAGGGTTATATCCCAAAGAGATCATAGAAGTGGGAGGAAGACCCATATGTACAAAAATATTTATAGCAGTTCTTTTGTGGTTGCAAAGAATTGGAAATTAAAGGGGTGCCCATCAATTGGGGAATGGCAAAACAAGTTGTGCATGTAAATGGAATACTATTGTGCTATAAGAAACGAGGAAAAAACGTTTTCATATTTACCTGGAGAGGCTTATACAAAGTGATGCTGATGGAGAAGAGTAGAACCAGGAAAAATTTGTATACAATCACAGACACAACATATTTGTGATGACCAACTATGACAGACTGGACTCTTCTCAGCAATGCAGTGATATAAGTCAATCCCGAAAGACTCATGAAGGAGAGAGATGCCTACATCCAGAGAAATAACTAGAAAGAACTGAGCTTGAATCCTGATGGAAGAAAATTACTTGATCTTTTTCTTTTCATTGTTTGGTTTTATTTCCTCTTTACCATTTTTCATCCCATATAGTACAATACGCCTTTGTAACCTAATGTCTAATGTGAAAGTATTTGCAGATCCTATACTGCACTATATGCTGTTGTGGGAAGTGGGGGGAGGGAGGGAAGGGAAATTTGAAACTCAAGGAACTATGGAATTGAATCTTGTAAACTAAAAATAAACAAATTAATTTTAAAAAAAGAAAAGGTGACATTTAATGTGATCTTTGAAGAACATGTGCAAGGCCACATTATACAGTAGAATGGGTGCCAGATTTGTAGTCTGAGGATCTGGTTCAAATCTCACTTTTCCTAGTAACTATATATAATCTGTGTGGCTTTATATGTCATATCACTTCCCAAGACCTCACTTTACTGTATAAATGAGGTAACTAGACTAGATGACCCCTAAAGCTCATGCTCTAAAATTATAATCTTATGATCTTTGATTGGTGGATCTTGGACAATAAAAGGATAAAAAATGGCAATCAGAAGTTAAAACTCAAGGTGAGAAGATGTGCAGAGGTAAGTTTAAGTTATCAGATTCCAACAAACTACATCCCCACCACTCCCCAACCAGGGCACTGAAAGAATTAAAATATATTATTGCTGAGCCACTGTTAGTAACCTTTGAAAAATCATGGAGATGTCCCAAAGACTACTTAAAATTTACTGAACTAGTGCTATCAAAGGGGGCATCAACAATATATGATTTTCTAAGCCTTATGAAGAATGGGAGAAGTGCTTTTTATTGTTGTCATTTTTCAGTCATGTCCAACTCTTTGTGACCCCTTTTAGGGTTTTCTTGGCAAAGACACTAGAGTGGATTGCCATTTCCTTCTCTAACGAATATGACAAATGAGGAAACAGGCAAACAAGGTTAAGTGATTTGCCCAGGGTCACACAGCTAGTTAAGTGTCTGAGGCTGAATTTAAATTCAGGTCTTCCTGACTCCAGGCCCAAAGCTCTTTCCACTGATTTACTTAGCAGGACTAGAAAAGGACAAATGTTTCCCAATTTTCAAAGGATGAAGTCTATAAACTATAAATCAATGAGCCTGATTACAATTCTGGTCAACATTCTATGACCTATTGTATTAAAATGGAAGGGATATGGGGAGGAAAGGGGGAACAAGCATTTATTAAGCACCTACTATGTAACAGATACACGTATTTTACATATATTCTTTTATATTTTCCCCACTCTGCAGTTGAGAAAATGAGGTAAACAGAGATTAAGTGATTTGCCTAGTGTCACACAGCTACAAAGTAATTGAGGGTAGATTTGAACTCAGGTCTTCCTGACTCCAGACCCAGTACTCTATCCACTGTGGCCCCTAAGGATGGTTTATGAGCATTTAAAAAATGAAGCAGTGATTTATTATTAAAAACCAACATGGTTTCCTCAAGAATAATTCAAACCAGACTAATATGCTTTCATTTTTGGACTGGTAGTTCAAAGCAATACCTACCTAGGAAGGTAGGTACTTTTTTCCTTTCCTGTAGGTCATTTTATTTAAGGTAGAATTTGAAGGACTACTTATTGGGGATGGGTTGTTTTATTTTCTTCAGGTAGGGGTTGGACTAAGATAGCTTCTAACATGAATTCTGAAGTTCTTTGTGAATGTGGGCGATAGACTGGAAAAGGTTTATTGGTTTTGGTGGAAGGAATTGGGTATTCATAAACTCAGTTTTCAAAATATAAAATTTCAGTGTTGGTGGGACATTCAAATAGAATAAATCCATAAACAAAGTAAGGTCTAGAGATGAGATATATTTCATTCATTCTCTTCATGCAAGTGAAAAAGAAATCATCTACTATTAATTTGATTCATTTTTAGTTTGATTATAGGATGAAAGTTCTTTCTTTAGGAAAAACTAACTCTCACAACTAAGTCAAACTAAAAATGATAGTCTCTTAAGTCTAGGTTGCCTATAGATTTAGTGAATAGATTGATAAGTCTTTATCATTTAATAGCAGATAATTTAGAGGAATAAAATAATGTTAAGTTCCCCTCATTGGCAACTGGACAAACGTTGGCTAGAGGTTAAGTTCTTCTTTCCAGTCTTAGTGAATAAGCTCCCTTTTTTAATCTGAGCTAGGGTCTATGCTGAATAACGGAATCTTCTAAGGAAGATGGGGGAGCAGGGTTTGGGGTTTGACTGATAACTACTGACCATAAATTCCTCTTTCCCAGGATGCTTTCTGGTTACAGAAAGGACTTCTGGTGTAGGATTATGAAAGCCTGGGAGAAACTAACTAGTCAGATAATCTGCCTTCTCTAACTGAATTATGTTGAAAATCGGTTTCTATCATTTTTTTAATTCCTCTTTTCTGTTATAAAAACCAGATTTATAAATCACTAGGAGTTTCTGACATCTGAGGAGTCAGGTGACCTCATCTGATATGAAAATGCTAGCTTTTGCAAATTAAATCACACATGCCCGGCAACTTTGTTGTTCCTTTTATTTTAGATATTTAATTATAACACACACACACACACACACACACACACACACACACACAGAGTTAAAAAAAGAAAAGAAAAAGAAAAACTAAAAACAAAGAACATACCTATTAATTGAGGAATGGCTAAACCAATTATAGTATATGAATGTAAACAAATACTTTTTGAGTTAAAAGAGATGAGGAATTTAAAGAAAAACAAGATTAGTAAAAACTGTGCAGATGTCTCTAAGTAGAGCCTGAATGATTACTCTCATTGGAGGTCTTCAAGGAAGCTGGATGACCATTTGTCAGGTCTACTAACTACTGTGGAGATCGATTTTCAAGTACAAGTTGTACCTGATGGTCTGATGGACTGATAGTCCTTTCAACTTTCAAATTCTGAAAGAACAACATAAGCAGAACTAGAATAATATACACAGTGACTATTATCAAAATTAAATTAAAACAACATTAAAAAGCAACTGAACTTTAATTGCAATTCCTAGGCTTGATCCCATAGAACTGAGAGAAAAAATTATCTATTATATTAATAACAATTATTAAATTAGGACTATGATTTTTCCTTTCTATTTCCTCATTCAAGGACAAGCCCTTGCAGGTCAGTCATTCATTCAGTCAGTCAGGCAGTCTCTGAAGGACACTGCTAATAGATGAGATTGCCGAATTCTCCAGGTATATGCTCCGCAATCTTAGGCAGAATCTCACCCAACCAGAAGACTCTACAAACTGAATCTAATCTAGGTGAATCCTTGCTCTTAGGAAATGAGCCCTTGTCCTCAGAACTCTCCATTAGAATTTAGGGTGATCCAGCTTATGAAGGAGAAAAAACCAACCACACTGGTCTGGGTAGAGATGGATTCCTTTGTCCAGATTGCTGGAAGCAGCTGAATCTCATCATCAATCAGGTTCTCGGCAGAAAAAGCCAAAGATTTTTGGCCTACCTCCTCATTAATATATCTACCTTCTCATTAATTATTCACCAATTATTCACCAATCAGTATTGATTTTCACCTGTCAGAAATACTTTCTCTTCCAAACATATTTAAGCATCCAGGGATCTCTGTGGTTTTTGTCTTTGGTTACTAAGAAAGACCACTGACCACCAATTTATTATTTGCTAGCCTAATTAATAAATTGATTGTTAATTATCCAGAAACTCATCTCTTAGGTTTTATGTCACAGAACAAGGCATATTTCTTTCCTCTCATTGGAAATGATAAGAGTAATAATAGAAGAATTATAAGAATATGATACGTATTAATAAAATTAAACTTAATTAAATAGAGATGATCTAAAGGATAGGATAAACAATATAATCAAATGTAGTAGAAAAGTCCAAAGGATGAGACCTGGAAAATAAATTACTGGATTTGCCCTGACATGACAACTGCAAAAATATGAATGAATGAATGAATGAATGAACAAAAAATATTTAAGTTCTTATAAACAACTATATTAAATATGAAATTAATTCATATCACCTGAGTATATAACTGTTAGAACGAATGATTGCAACAGCCTGTTTTGGGGAAAGTTACTCTGATATTTAAACTTATAATTAATAATACAAAAAATTAATAATATAAACAACAGAGATAACTGAGAGTTGACTACATGTATATATTTCTATATAAACTATAATCATTGCTTGGTCTTTTGAAATAAGTGTAAGCTTACTAAATGTTTATATTTTAATGTCTAAAATCTATTCTTTTGCTTACAGCTACTGTAACAAAACTTAATATTAGCATTCCCACAACAAATATGGATACACTGATTCTGATAAATGTGTAAATACAAAATTGTTTTTTGGCATGTTACACAGCTATTGAAGGAAATACACCCGTTATGTTTACTTTACTAAACATTTTCAATTATTCTAAATTTTTAAAAATAGTTATTTCTCATTTACGTGTTGTTCCATTGAATCTTCAGTTGCATTTGACCAAATCTTCCGTGGAACTGTAATTTGAAGTGGAGTTTGCTGAAAACCTGTAGTAAGCAAAAAAGTTTTAATATCTTAATAACTTTCAATTTATACTGTCATCTTTCATTTGCAAATCTAATTTTAAAGTTAATTCAATTCTCCTTAAAAATGTTATATGACAAGTTTGCAAGTCGGCGCTTTCAGTTGCCCCGTTTGTTTTGGGAGCTACAGCCGAGGTCAGGATGCCGGAACGAGATAGCGAGCTGTTCTCCAACTCGATAGCCCCGGATGGCCATGATGTGGACGATCCTCACTCCTTCCACCAGTTCAAACTCACCAATGAAGACTTTAGGAAGCTTCTTATGACACCTAAAGCTGCATCCACCTCTGCACCACCATCAAAATCTCAACATCATGAGATGCCAAGGGAATTACAATGAGGATGAAGATCCAGCAGCACAAAGGAGGAAAAAGAAAAGTACTATGCTAAACTCCGTCAACAAGAAATTGAGCATGAAAGGGAGCTAGCAGAAAAGTATCGGGACTGTGCCAAGGAACAAAGAGATGATGTGAACAAGGATTATGAGGAAACAGAGTTGATCAGTACAACTGCTAACTACAGCGCTGTGGGACCTACTGCTGAGGCTGACAAATCTGCTGCAGAGAAGAGGCAACAGTTGATCCAAGAGTCCAAATTCTTGGGTGGTGACATGGAATACACTCATTTGGGGAAAGGCTTGGATTTTGCCCTTCTCCAGAAGGTTCAAGCTGAGATTGCCAGCAAAGAGAAAGAGGAGGAGATGATGGAGAAACCTCAGAAGGAAACAAAGAAAGATGAAGATTCTGAGAATAAGATTGAATTTAAGACACATTTAGGCCTCAATGTTTACCGTATGCTCTTCAAGAACAAAGCTTATGAACAAAATGAACTGTTTCTGCCAGGTCGTATGACCTATGTGGTAGATCTGGATGATGAGTACGCAGACACAGATATCCCCACTACACTTATCCAGAGCAAAGCTGATTGTTCTACCATGGAGGCCCAGACCACACTGACCATGAATGATATCCTCATCAGCAAATTGACACAGATCCTTTCCTACTTGTGGCAGGGCACCTAGAATAAGAAACTAAAGAAAAGGGACAAAGGAAAGCTGGATGAGAAGAAACCTCTGGAGGCTGACATGAACATTTTTTAAGACATTGGAGATTATGTACCATCAACAACTAAGGTTCCAAGGGAAAAAGAAGAGGATCGAGATCAGGACCGGGACCAAGAACGAGAGAGAGAGAGAGAGAGAGAGAGAGAGAGAGAGAGAGAGAGAGAGAGAGAGAGAGAACTGGACCAAGAGAGAGACCAAGAAAGAGAGTGGGATCGGGAAAGAGAAGAGAAGAAGTGACACAGCTATTTTAAGAAGCCCAAAGTGGATGATGAGCCCATAGATATTGACAAAGGTAGTGGATCTGCCAAGAAGTTGATAAAGTCCATCAATGAAAAGTTTACTGGTTCTGCTGGTTGGGAAGGTAGTGAATCACTAAAGAAACCAGAAGATAAAAACAGCTGGGAGATTTCTTTGGCATGTCCAACAGTTACGCAGAGTGTTATCCAGACTTGATGAAAGACATGGCCGTGGACAGTGATGAGGAGGTGGATTAGTCCAGCACTCCAATTCCTGGAAGATTACTTGTCTGGATATTTCTCAACTTTCTTTCTCTCCCTTTGCACTTTCCATGTGTATGTATGTATGAAATTGCATTGTTTTGACTATTAAAACTCATGATAACCAAAAAAAAATGTTATATAACTTCTCCAAGTTATTTCTTTTTTTTTTTTTTAAAGCAATTGGGGTTAAGTAACTTGCTCAAGGTTACACGGCTAGTCATTATTTATGTGTGGGTGCTCATTTTCTGAGGCCGGATTTGATCTCGGGTCATCCCAACTCTGAGGCTGGCGCTCTTACTCACTGCGCCACCTAGCCGCCCCAAGTTATTTCTTTTTATGATATTTTTCTCTGACTTCACTATTCAGCACAGTATAGTGAAATTGCACAGGAACTGGAGTTACTAGCCCTGTGACCTTTGAAAAATTCTCCTATCACCAGTTTCCTCATCTGTAAACTGGAGATAATATCATTAGCATTACCTACTTCACTTGGTTGCTGTGAGTAAAATCCTTTGTAAAACTGTTATTTCCAATCTTCAAAGGAGAAATCAAACTAGGATTTTCTTCCTACTATCTCAGTTAGTCAGTCAAAGAATAAACATTTATTATGTGTCTACTATGTGCCATGCCCTTGAATGCAGCCATCAGAGGGGCTACCTGACCGTGACCCCCATGACTGGAGCAGGTTGAAGCCCATCTTGTGGTTTTTCTGCAAACTTGTCATTGCTGCCCCTGGAGCCTGCTGTTCTGACCAGATATCACTACTGCCCAAGTCTCCCTAGCCTTGTCTATGAACTTTCAACTATTCTGCAAAACAGTCTATGAAACAGCTAAAGCTGTTTCCTTCCGGAGACTGTGCTTTCTATGAGACTTCCTCCTTGCTGAAATATTTAAAACCTGCTTCTTCTGCCCTTCCCAGATACCCCAGTACTTTGGGGCTGCAGAGTAATACAAATTGAAATTCCCTTGCCTCGATTAAAGACCTTTGTTTTTGTTCCTTTGGTAGTCCTCTTTAATTTAGGTTGACAATGCTAAGCACCGGAGATAAAAGAAAGGCAAAAGTTAGTGCCTGCTTTCAAGGAGCATATAATAAGTGTCTGGGACAAGATGCAAACTCGGGTCTTCATGATTTCAAGTTCAGTACTACCCCTACTGCATCATGGATAATCAAAATACTGTAATAACTTCACCAAAGAGGTAGGAGGGCATGGCAAGTGTACATTTTTTTAGACTTAGTCCCTTCTAAAGCTGGCCCAATTTCATCAAATGATAACAAATGTTGATATTCTCAACAAACTAAGGAGACAATCAAGTTTTCTATAAAAGACACTTCTTTTTTTCTCCCTTCAAAGATAAGGCCTTTTATATTTATTGAAAGGGGGCAGCTGCATGATACAGAGGATAGTGTCCCAGGTCTAAAGTCAGAAAGACTCATCATCCTGAGTTCAAATCTGGACTCAGACATTTACAAGATTTGTGATCCTGGGCAAGTCACTTAACCCTATTTGTCTCAATTTTCTCATCTGCAAAAATGAGCTAGAGAAGGAAATAGCAAACCACTCCAGTATCTTTGCCAAGAAAATCCCAAATGGGGTCACAAAGACTCCAATACAACTGGAAACAACCAAACAACATCAATTTATTGAATATCTGAAATATTTTTTTTCACTCCAGCCCAAGGCCTATTCTAGAAGCCTGCACTTCAGGAATTACACAACACCCACTAAAATTAAATGTCTGTACTGATTTGTGAATTCCCTTCTCTAAGATCTTTTATGTCCAAGAAATACCTTCTCCCTTCCCTCTATCTCAATGTGGCTTCCCAGGGAGGTGAACAGCTCAGACCTACCAATCAATCAATTAATATTTATTAAGCATCTATTATGTGCCAGGTATACGGCTAAATGCTACGGATATAAAAGAGGAAAAAAAATTAGGTCCTTTAATTACTGGTATTGTATGCTTTGATTGGTCCTGGCTCTCTTCCTTTTTATAGTAATTCAAACATATTTCATTTCAATCTTAAAATTCAATAAAAATTTACTGAGCTATGTGCATAATACTTCCTAGATGAAGTGGGGGATACAAGGAAGTATTAACATGTAATCTCTCTTTGAGGAGTTTCTAATTTATTGGCAGGAAACAACATTGTCAAAATAGTTGAACTAAACAGCAGAAAAGGTTTGACTTTGTTTTTTTTTAATGTAAGCGGGACAAAGATATGACAAAAATGGCATTAACACTAAGAGTTTATATTCCTATAGCACTTTTAGGTTTACAAACTGCTTCACATATATCTCTTTTATCCTCAGAGAAATCCTGTGAAGTAGACGTTATTACTATCCCCTTTTCACAGATGAGGAAGCTGAGGTTCAGAGATATTAAATTACTTGCCCAGGGTCACACAGCCAGGACATGTCTAAGGCAGATTGGAACCAGGTATTCCTGACTCCAAGTCCAGTACTTTAGCATTACAAACATTATACAATAGAAAAAGTTACCTAGCAATACTAGAGAAGGTAAAATCTAAATATGGAAAAATTAAGAGGCTACTGAAATAATCCAGGCATGCAGGGACAAAGACTTGAATGAGAATGCTAGTAGCAGGAATGGAAAGAAATATTGAAGTGTAAAGGTGACAGGACTTGATAAGTAACTAGACACAAGGTGAGAGGGAGAAATAAAAAATCACTGACATCCTGAGTAACTGCAAGGATGGAGAAAAAAATCAGTTTGAAGATAGAGAACACAGAAGTAAATTAAGAGTTGAATAGCTCCTTCTCTACTTCTTAACTGGCCCATATAGCCCAAGTAGCAGTCTCATCCCTTCTTTGATCTTCTTCTTTTCCCCAATAAAACTTTTTTAAAAACATTCTTTGGTTGTTCTTAGCTTTCTTTGTTCAGGGTCAGCTCACTGTATGCTTTAGCATTCCACATTCCTAGTATCCTTACAGAACCATGGCTAAAATTTACACATGTATACACATATGCATACACATATACACATATACATACACATATGTGCATAAACATATTACTTCCTGCTACCTGCTCTTAGAGAGATGACTTTCTAATAAGTTTCAGAGAAGGTGCTGATTGCATTAATAAAGGAAGCTCTTGCTTAGTACTCCTACACCAATGAAATTATAGACCCAATTAAAAAAATAATAAAACTGTGCTCTTGCTTCCATTTTCTGCACATGCCCTTTTCTTAAGCTAAAAAAAAAAAAAGAGGGGAAATGTAGTGCGATGGTACTTAATATTTTCCCTTATATTCTCTATATCTTTCAGATAATAAAGATGCCATCTTCTATGGAAAATTCTTGCAAATGCCTGTTTCTCCCCTACTAATACTCTAAATAAGGATGCCCTTAGTGCGTGTGTAGATTTACACAGGGGAAAAAGAAAACACATAGGTCAGTAACTGCTGATGTTCACTTAGGGGCTTGAAGGATGAAAGCCGCCAAGTTGGCCACAGTGCTAAGCTATAGAAGTTACACTGAACTGAAAGGGAGATAGGGCAAACTGCCTGCCAGGAGCTCCTAAATGAATTTATGCCAGGGCAGTGAGGACTGGTTGTCATAATAGCATTACTATAACAATCACACCTGTGCAGTTGATACTATCCAGCTAAGTTACCATATCTACGCACTGCTCCTCTCCTTTAAAAGTTGGCTTTTGAAATTTGTAAGGCAAGTGAATGCTCTGAGTTTGTCACTGAAGCCAACAGTAGGTGTTTGAGTTTTGTTTTTTTAATTTCCTAAATGCTAACTTTCTGAGCTCAAGATTTCTCTTACCAAAATGAAGTCTAGAAGCATCCTGGGTATTTTTGCATGAAAGTAATCACCTCTCTGAAAGTAAAAACCTCTCTCCAGTTCAGCTCTTTACCTAATCTAAGAAAATACCTCACCTCTGGGGGCAGCTAGGTGGCTGCCAGCCTCTGGAGTCAGGAGGACCTGAGTTCAAATCCGACCTCAGACACTTAACACTTACTAGCCATGTGACCTTGGGCAAGTCACTTAACCCCAATTGCTCTCCAAAAAAAAAAAAGAAAATATCTCATCTCTGAAAAGGGTAATAATGTCCATTCTCTCTTCTTATTTATATAACCTGCCTTGGCTCTCTGTCCATAGGTACTGAAAGAAGCCTACCAATCAAAGAAGAGGTGGAAATGGACTGGATCATCTTAAAGAACTTGCAAAACTCCTTTAATGACCTCAGCCTTCTCACAGAAACAAAAGCTTTTTTTTTTTTTTTAATGCTAGTATCCTACCAGAATTACTGTATGGATATAAGTCAACTACACAACACTAAAATTTATGTGGGGAGGTTAATCAAGGACAAAGACTAAGAAAAGGCCATTAAATTTGGCAATTAAAAGGTCATTTGGAAGGGGCAGGAATGATTAAAGTGAAAAGGTCAGATGACAAATTGCAAAGGGACATAACAGTGATAAAAGACAGAGAAAAAGTGGTCATATCCAACATACAGTTTTCTCAAAGACTTTACCCGAGAAGTAGACATACAGGACAAAAACGAGTGAGGATGATCAGATCAAATGAGAATTGCTTTAAAAGGAAGAGGCAGATAAATTTTAGGGATTAGCAAAAAAGAAACAATCTGCTGGACACTGGAAGAGATGAGATCCTAAAAGGGTGGGAGGGGGTGGCCCTGGTCATGGTAAGACAAAGAGCCATCTTTTCATTAAAAAGGCAAAGGAAGAGATAGTAGGAGAAAATGTGTGATTTGAATTGAAAAGAGGGGAGAAAAGGGAGCTATCGGTGAATGGCCTCAATTTTTTAATGAAGTCGAGATTCTCAGCTAAAGTAGGGGGAAGAGATCCCCTGGAAGACTCCAGCAAGGATGAAAAGGTATGCAATAACTGCTATGGTGAACAGGACAGCAACCTAGTTAGGGAGGTATAGAACGGATTATCTTGCTGCAGCAAGGGCCTAAATCAGCAGAGTATATTTGTATTTCAACAAAGTATTTGACAAAGTTTCCTTCTTTGTGAGCAAAAGGAAGACTAGATGATGCTACAGTTAGGCAGAGTGAATGAAGACGGGAATATTCTGATGCACATATCTTTGCCCCTGTGTTGTTCAACATTTTTATCAGTTAATTGAATGAAGGCATAGCAGGAATGTTTATCAAATTTGCAATGATGGGAAGTTGAAAGGTATAGCATGTTGATCACATTTTATATTTATAAAGATCTCAACAAGCTGAATTATTAACTAAATCTAAATAAGAAGATATTTAATAGGAATAGATGAAGAGGTACACAGAGAACATTTATTAATCACTTATTATAATTAATAATCTGTGCTAAGTGCTGGGATTGGAAAAATGATTAAGGAAAACCCTATTTTATTCCAGTCAGTATTAATCAGCTTAATATGATTCCATAGGGGTAGTGAGTACCTCTACTCTTGTTTTTCTTTGTTGTGGTGATCAAGCCCAGCATGGTGGAGGTGACAATGAAATGGAAAGTTCCCCCATCCCCAGTTATTTCTGTTGCTCCTCTGTTCCTTATCATCTCTCTACTGACCAACATGAGGAGATGGACATGAGCATTTAGCCAGTAAGTGACCCCGTTTGCCAGCCTGTGGCCTGCCTTTCTATTGGCCCAAAGGCCCACATAGATGTTTTGATCTCTATCAGCCCACCCCATAGGTCTGCTTCTTGGCTCAGTAGCCTGAAAGGTAAAGATAGGGCTACTCACAGGATCGTTTGTCAACCAATGGGAATCTGTATTTTGTGTAGATCCTCCTGGAGGGTCAAGGACAAGGTCTATCAATCAATGAGACTATATTTTTAGTTTGCTCATCTGTATTGTCTGGGTACCAAGCACTGGAGGAAGGGGGCAGCTCAGATTTTGAAGATCTGAGTTCTACTATATTAGAAGGGAATCATAGACCCTTTAATAAAAGTGCTGTTGGCTTGGAGCTCTGCCTCAGAGGTCTTTCAGGTAGGATAATTTTGGACTCGACAGCATACAAATACAAGCAAGCAAAACAATCACTCGAGGACTATTACATTATAAGGGGGAGGGAAATAACATAAAACAGGGCCAAAAGTGGGGAGAGGATACCTTTATGGGCAATGCTATTGATAAGGAAGAGGAGGAAGCATAGAAGAAGTTTGGAGAATTGAAATGTGAGTCAATTGAAAGTATGGCTGAACACCTTCCTAAAATACTGGGCCAGGGAAGCAATTCACTATCAGGAAAGAACACAGGAGGACAGTTTCTCCACCACAGGAAAGCAGCCAGCTGGCAAAGAGTAGAAGTCAAAGTTGAAAGCAACTGACTGGTGAAGTGGAGGAGGCAGAGAAATCCAGAGCACTGAGTTGTGACTATAAATTCCATACTTGGGCTCAAAAAACAACAACTACTGTATAAGCACAGGTTATAGCTAGACAGTAGTTTCAGTAAAAAAACATATCTGGGAGTTTTAGCGGAATACAAGTTCATCATGAATTATGCACATCACATGGCAGCAAAAACTGCTAATGTGATCACAGGCTACTTTTCCAGGGTAAATCAGTAAGGAACCAGCAGGGAAAGGCAGAAGTAGGTGGCATGTGCCAAGCAAGTCAAACCACTACCATCATCTTGACTACCACCTTCCTTCAGACCTTGATGGAGACTGCCTAGTATCCAAGAGCCCTGGGAATGGTAATGCCACCACCCAACCACCAACCTGCTTCTTGGCTCCTATAACCATCATTCAGGGGAATAATCCCTGTGGAGAAGCAGGGTTTTCTCATCACTACCAATGCTATCCACTGTGAATGAAAGCAAGGTAAGCAAGTCCAACAGCCTCAGGAATGAGTAACCACCATACCACTAGACATACTTCTAGTTCAGTCCATACAGCCACCACCTAAGAAAGTAATTGGTGTCCTTCAACCCCAACCTTCAGCAAGTCCTACAGCAACCATAGCTACTAAAGATCAAGAAAAGAAAGAAAACTTGTCACCAAAACCTTTGGTACTGTCAAATGGTTCAACACCAGAAACATAAATGGTTTTATCAGTGGAAATGAAATTTTAAAAGATACATTCCTACCCTAAGAACCATGGCAGAGCTTCACATGACTTACGGCTTTACATGACATACAGTCCCCTACTATGTGGGCTCTTTGAGAGAAGGGACTATTTCCACTTTTTATTTTGCATCTGCAACTCGCAGTACATTGATTTACATATAGCAAATGCTTAATAATTATTCTTTCATTCGTTCATTAGAGAGGCATAGTGTACAAAACGAGAGAGGGAAGAGTCGCACTGCACTGTCTTGGTCAGACTACTCCTGAAGTCCTGCGGTCAGGTCTGGACATCACGTTTTTGTAAGGACAATGATAAGCTGTAGAACACCCACAGGACAGGAATCAAAGCAGTAAAATGCCTTCAGATCACGTCACTGAAGGAAAGGGCGATGTCTAACCTGGAAAAGATCAGACGGGGGTGGAAGCAGGAGGAAGCCCAACTTTATCAAATCTGGTCTCCAACTTTTACTGGATGTGTGACCCTGGGCAAGTTTCCTCCGCCATAAAATGGTGATGATAATACCACCCTCCTCCGTGGGGGCTGTTGCGAGGCCACTGACATAACGTTTGTCAAACTTTCCCTTCCTCTTCCGGTCCCCAAAACTGCTGGATCAAAGAAGATGGTTCGGACCCCGCCTCCTCCACCTGCCCCCAAGAAAAGTCTGGGGAAAGGTTAGGGGCCAATGGGGACACTTACTTTGTGCGGCACACAGGGCCCCGAGCAGTACCAGCGGGGGTAACATGGCGCCGTGGCCGTGGGACGACGTAGCAGGATAGACAAAGATGCAGTTGGACCCTTCTCGAGATTCGTTTTTCTGCATGCGCGCGTGCGCAGATACTCCCTCCCTCCCCCAGGAGGCTGGGCGACGCCCAGCACGAGCCTGGGAACTCCCGCGCATGCCTTAGAGCCCTACGGCGCCTGCGCCCAAGGGGACCTGCGCGTGCCGGTGAACCCAGAGCGCTTAAGCAAGGTGCTGGAGCCAGCGGGAGCTCTGAGAGGGTTTCACTCTAGTTAGGGAAAAGCAGAGAATGGGGCATATGTGCAAATGAGCAATAGAGATTTTCAGGAAATTTTAGATATATTGTTAACATGGTTTGGAAGAGGGACATGGAGGGATAGAGCATTGACTCTGGAAGCAGAGGACCTAGGTTCAAATGCCACTCCTGATGTTTACTACTTATATTACCTTGGAGAAGTCACTTAAATACCCGGTGCCTCAGTGTCCCCATCTGTAAATTGAGGGGGTTAGAGTAGATGGCCTGTGAGGTCCTTAGGTCAGTGGACCTATGAGGGGAGGAATTCACAATGACACTCATCAATGTATATAGGCACCTTTCTGAGTGCCAAGAATACCACCTGGCTTGGATAAAATTAACTGCCCTACTGTGTGATTGATTTGTCTACCTCTGTTGTGATGAGAAATTGCCAGTGGAGACCATTAATCATTTTAAATGGAATTTATTGTGGAGCATAATTAATGCGAGGACTGCCAGGGGTCATATACCCAAATCAGGCAGCCCCGAGCATATGTATCTTGGGGTTTATATAGACAAAAGCTACAACATAAATGTCACCAAGGGGAGCGAGCAGGAAAAATACAGAAGCCGAAGGATAATATTGCTTAACGATTGTTGTCTAGGGATCTGTTTGTTACACAACTGGAAAGTTCCCAAATCTATTTCAAGAACTGGACAGAAGAGGGGGGTGACTATGGGCTTCAGGGAGCAGGCTTGGGCAGGTTTACTTGGCATGTTTGCTGCCTGGCAAGGCTTTGTTGGGTTTGGGGCAGGTTTCCTAGGCTGCTCTCCTATGATGGGGAGAGATGGAGGATGTTCACAAAATGGAGGGATTACTACACCTCGATAGGAACTGGTCTGTTAGATCAGAACTGACTGCTACTAAGTACATAGGGCTAGTGTGCTCCCCAAGGTCACAGTGAAAGATAAATAGCCTGTCTTGACATAAAATCCCCTAACATCCTAGCAGGTCATAGAAGACAGTGATCGAAGCTAGATGTTCTCACAGGCTCCTTCTAACTCGGAAAGCCCATGAAATACTAAAAACAATAGTCATCAATGGGCCGGTGGTGCCCTGGGAATGTGTTCATAGCAGTTTCATTTTTCTTCTTTCCAAAAATGCACTATATTGTAAACCCTCCGAGTCAAGGGTCCAGGAGTGAATAATAATTCTGAATTGCAATTGTTTACAAAATGAAATCGGGATGAGAGATTAGGCCTTTATTACACACAGTAATAAAGAAAACTAGATGACTATAAGAGTTCTTGCTCCAGGGTTGTTGTTATATATATGCTTGACTACTTTAAAGAAGGCAGACATACACATATGTGGGATGAAGACCACCTCTTTCTGTCTTGAAGGCTTTACAAATTTATAGGACTTCGCTGAATCCTAAGGCTGCTGATAGTGAACCAGGAGTAGCAAACTCACAGGCATATGGGGATGAGATAAGACTACCTTTAATTGGCAAGGGATGAGGTTAAGATGGGACATCAACAAGTTAACACACAAAATCGTTGAATTTTCAGGTGGAGCTAGGATCCTTAGCTAGTTCCTACACTAGTTCCCTTAGAATTAGAGAGTTTTATCAGACTATGGAATTTCTAAACTCTAGATCAGAGTTTCTCTTTAATTAACAATGATTATGAAAAACCTTAAACCTTTGGCATCTAATTCTGAAAGAGAGGAAGACTGAACTTTTGAACTCATGAGATTTTTAGAGACAGAGAAGAGACTGAAATTTGGTACATGGGGCTGTAGAATGAAATCACTTACAGAGTAAAATCAAATATAAAATACAGAATCAATAGTTAATTTTCACAGATTACTTAGATTTCACAGGGTCTGTGAACTTGGTGGCGGGGGGGAAATTATTTTAATTATCCTTTAACTGAAATTTAGCATTTCCCTCAATTATTAAAAATATTATTTGAGAAGGGCTCCATGGGCTTTACAATTTTGTCAAAGGAATCTATGACACACTAAAAGGTTAAGAACTCCTGGCCTAATTACATTAAAGCATCTCATCTGGGGAGTGATAAGCACTGAGTCATAAATCAAGGTGAAATCAAAATCACTTACCTTGTGAAGTTAATAGGGAAGATAAAAAGAGCTCTCAACATTTTTTTTTTACATCCTTAGAGCTTGTTTTGCTTAAAACTAATTCCTCCCAAAACCTACCCTCCCAGCTTTTTTTCTTTTCCTTCTCCTCTGTTGAATGAAATATATTTCTCTACCCAACTTTGTGTGTGCATTCTTTCTTAGATAATCTAACTAAAGCTGGAAGGGACCTCAGTGGTTATTCAGTTTAATCTCCTTTATTTCATAGAGGAGGGAACAAAGGCCAAGAGAGGTAAAGGTCCAATGTCACACAGGTAGTAAATTGTAGAGACAGGGTTTAAATTCTAGTCCTTTGATTACGATGGGTGTGCTGGAACCAGTTCAGAACTAGCTCAGTCTAATTCTAAAATTTGCAGTGTGCACATTTCAGGCTTAATTTATTTTTCTGTTGATTGATTGACTTAAAAACTGTTCATGCAAATTAAATGTAGGGGCGGCTAGGTGGCGCAGTGAGTAGAGTGTCGGCCCTGGAGACAGAAGGACCTGAGTTCGGATCCGGCCTCAGACACAACGCACACACAAACAAAAACCTAGCCGAGTGACTTTGGGCAAGTTACTTAACCCCAATTGCCCTCAAAAAAAAAAAAAAAAAACCAAAGCAAATTAAATGTAAAAGGGTGTCATGCATTTTGGCAGAAAGTTTGGGATACTCAAATTCTCTATTTTTTATTTTAATTTAGGTTCTTCAAAATTTTGTAAATATTTATCTATTGCATTTAAAATATCGGTTTGGTTGGCAGAGTGAGTAAAACAGCTTCTAATATTTTTTTAAATTTCCTCTTCATTTATTATGAATTCTTTTTTCAATGTTATCAATAATTTGTCTTCCTTCTTTCAAAAACCAGATTAGCTAGCATTATTTTATTATTTAAAATAGTTTATAGCATCATCAATTCAATGTATTGGTTTGGTTTAGTTTTGGTTTTCAATATTGTTATTTCTTCTTTGATTTCAGAATTTCTATTTTTATTTTGGTTGATGTTTTCTAATTTTTAGAGTTATATGTCCAGTTCATTCATTGACCCTTTCTCTTTTTTGATAAAATGATAAATTATGTCACTAAAGTGTTCCTTTCTCTCTTAGAGTGTGTAGTTTCCTTCCAGACTCAAGTTCAATGCCACTATTAATACAAAATTTTCCTTAATCCTTCCAACTGTGAGTGCACTCCATCAAAAATTGAATTTCTTTTTCTATCTACCTATAATGTACATTATCCTGTCACAATCGAATATAAACTCCACATTTCACTTTTGTGTTTATATCCCTAGTGCCTAAAAAATGGGAGGTGCTTAATAAATGCGTGTTAGGTGACTGACCATATATTTTCATAAGTGATCCTCTTGTTTGTCAACTAAAGGCTGGGTTAAGGTGAATGTGGCTTTATTCATAGGATCATAAACTTAGCCGAAGTCCTTCATTGCACATGAGGAAATTGCATTCCAGAGAGGTTCAACCATTTGCCCAGGCTCATACAAGGACTAAGTGATAGAGGTAGCTTTTGAAGCTAGATGCAATAACTTCAAACTCAGCATTTTTTCCAATGTACCATATTACCTTCTTCAAGTACCATATTTGCCCCATGCAAATAAGAAACCAAGATACAAATGAGAATATGAGATTCAGCCTTGATGTTTTCTTTCCTTTTTCTTAAATTTTATTTTATTATCAAAAAAATTAGACTTGTTTCCCTCCTACTTCCCTCACTACAACTCCCCAACTGGGAAATAAAGATAAACAAAACCTCTGTTTACAAACATGTAGAATCAAAAAAACCCAAAATTTCTCATTGGCCATTTTTTTAAAAGTCTCAATCTGGAGAAACAGGACTCCCACTTCCACCTCCTCCAATATATGTAAAAAATGACTATAAACAAACTTTAGAGCTACAGAACCCACAAAGTGAACAAGAGAAGCAAATCTCCCACCAAAGGAAGCCTGGAAAACCAGCAGGAAGGGTCCATCAGAGTGAGGTGGGAATGGATCCCAGTCCAGACTGAGCCATGGTTTTAGCCCCAGGGAAGCCCCTATAGCTAGAGCAGACTTCTTGAGAGTAAACCACCAGAAGCTGTAGCAATTTCCAGATTTCTCAATTCATAAATGCCAAAGACAAAGTAAAATGTCAGTGTGGAACTTGGTTGGCCCAGAGAGGGATAGAAGAGGTCTGGCTACTATCCCTGAAGCAAAAAACATAGGAGATATGGTGGCTGTAGCTGCTGCCATGTGGCTGCTTACAGAGCTCCTGGCCTGCAGATTGCAGGGGGACCAAGCAACCATTTAGAGGCTAAACGCTCTTGCTTTGACCTGCTTGGATCCAGATCACAATCTTGGGTTATGGTCCTGCGGTATGTGACCAGTGAGCTAGAGCATGTGGGGGGCTGTAGAGAGGGTGGCAGTCTAATAGCTCTGGCAGCTGCAAAAACCCCAGAAATTTGGGACATAGCTCCCTCCATTCTGGAAGCACAGTTCTACTGTGGCAAAGACATCAAAAGTCAAGTAATTGGCTGCCAAAATGAGCAAACAACAGAAGCACAAACAGATGATAGAATCCATTTTTGGGGACAAAAAGGATCAAGGCATGGAGCAGGAGGAAGACACTGAAGTTAGAACTCCTGCATCAAAAACCTCCAAGAAAAATATGAACTGGTTACAGGTCATGAAGGAGCTTAAGAAGGATTCTGAAAAAGAGGAAGAGAAATGGAGGAAAGATTGGGAAGAGAAATTAGTATGATGCAAGAAAATCATGAAAAGTGAGTCAACAGCCTGCTAAAGGAGAACCAAAAATACACTGAAGAAAATAACACCTTAAAAAATAGAATAACTCGGGCAGCTAGGTGGCGCAGTGAGTAGAGAGTCGGCCCTGGAGTCAGAAGGACCTGAGTTCGGATCCGGCCTCAGACACTTAATTCACACACATAAAAAATACCTAGCTGTGTGACCTTGGGCAAGTTACTTAACCCCAATTGCCCTCCAAAAAGCCAAAAAAAAAAAAAAAATAGAATAACTCGGGGCATCTAGGTGGCGCAGTGAGTAGAGCGCTGGCCCTGGAGTCAGAAGGACCTGGATTCAGATCTGGCCTCAGACACTTAACACACACAAACAAAAACCTAGCTGTGTGACCTTGGGCAAGTTACTTAACCCCAATTGCCCTCCAAAAAGAAAAAAAAAATAGAATAACTCAAATGGCAAAAGAGGCCCAAAAGGCCAATAAGGAAAAGAATGCTTTAAAAAACTGAATTTTCCAGATGGAAAAGGAAGTTCTTTTTTTTTTAATCAAATGTTTTATTAACTTCTTTTTAATAAAAGTTTATATCATTCATTTCCACAAGATTTTGAGTTACAGATTTTCTCCCTGTTTTCCCCCTACCCACCACCCCAAAATAGCAATCCCACTGGATATCCCTTCCTACAATCTGCTCTCTCCCATATCTTTTCCCATACCTGCTCCAACTTTCCAGTAGGGCATGGTGGATCTCTATGCCCCAATGCCTATATATCTTATTTCGCAGTTACATGTAAAATAATATTAATAATAGTATACGTGTGTGTATAAAACATTTGATTTTAAAACTTTGAATTACAAATTAAATCCCTTCCTCTCTTGTCACCCACCCTTACTGGGAAAATAAGCAATTCAATATAGGTTCTATATGTGTAGCTAAGCATAGTGGATATATTGCAAAAGACTGACTATATTTCCCTCCCTTCTATCCCACCTCCCACTTGTTCTATTCTCTAGACTTTGATCCTGTCCCTTTTCAAAAGTGGGTGCTTCAACTTCCCTCCCCCTCAGTACATTTCTATTCCCTTCAACTATTCTCATACTGAGAAAAGATTCATAAGTTACAATTATCATTTTTCCATGTAGGAATGTAAATAGTTCAACTTTGACAAGTTCCTTATGATTTCTATTCCCTGTTTATCTTCTCATGCTTCACTTGCTTCTTGTATCTGAATGTCAAATTTTCTATTCAACTCTGGTTTTTTCATCAAGAATACTTGAAAGTCCCCTATTCCACTGAATGACCATATTTTCCCCTGAAACATGATACTCAGTTTTGCTGGGTAGGTGATTCTTGGTTTTAATCCAAGCTCCTTTGACCTCTAGAATATCATATTCCAAGCCCTTCTATCTCTCAGTGTAGAAGCTGCCAGATCCTGTGTTATCCTGATTGTGTTTCAACAATATTGAAATTGTTTCTTCCTGGCTGCTTGTAGTATTTTCTCCTTGATCTGGGGATTCTGGAACCTGGCTATAATATTCCTAGGAGTTTTCTTTTTGGGATCTTTTTCAGGAGGTGATCTCTGGATTCTTTCAACCTCTACTTTGCCCTCTGGTTCTAAAACATCAGGGCAATTTTCCTTGAGAATTTCTTGAAGCATGATTTCCAGGTTCTTTTTTTGATCATAACTTTCAGGTAGTCCAATAATTTTTAAATTATCTCTCCTCTATCTATTTTCCAGGTCAGTGGTTTTTCCAATGAGGTATTTCACATTGCCTTCTATTTTTTTGTATTTGTTTGGATCTACTTAATAGTATCTTGATTTCTCATAAAGTCACTAGCTTCCATTTGCTCCAATCCAATTCTGAAGGAATGATTCTCTTCAGTGAGCTTTTGAGATTCTTGTTCCATCTGGCAAATTTGGCTTTTTAAGGCATTCTTCTCCTCATTGGCTTTTTGAGCCTCTTTTGCCATCTGAGTTAGACTATTTTTTAAGGTATTATTATTTTCAGTCAGGCTGTTGACTCTCGTTTCATAATTTTCTTGCATTGTTCTCATTTCTCTTCCCAATTTTTCCTCTACTTCTCTCATTTGACTTTCAAAATCCTTCTTAAGGTCCTCTATGCCCTGTAACCAGCTCGTATTTTTCTTGGAAGCTTTTGGTGCAGGAGTTCTGACTTTGTTGTCTTCTCCTGTTCCATGCTTTGATCCTTTTTATCCCCAAAATAGGAGTGTAAAGTTGGATTGCTCTGCTTGCTTTGCTTCCTTTGCCTGCTCATGTTGCCACTCAATTACTTGATTTTTGAGCTTTTTGACACAGTAGTACTCTGCTACCAGACAGGGTTGCTTTGTCCCAAATTGCTGGGGTTTTCTCAGCTGCCAGAGATATTAGTTGGGTGCCCTCTCTGAAGCCTCAACACACTCTAGCAAACTGGTAACACACCCCAGGACCTCCACCCTAGACCTCAATCCAGATCCAAGCAGGTTAAAGCAAGAGCAGTTACCCCTCAGACTGGTTGCTTGGTCCCCCTACAATCTGCAGGCCATGAGCCGAAGCTGCCACATGATGGCAGCTGCACAGCAGTGGCTGCACAGCTATGGGGCTTTAGTGGCTTCTCCCTCCACAGGATAAAGGCTGGATCACACTCCCAAACTATCAGATCCCAAAGTCCACACTGCACTAACCTCTCACTTTGTCCTTAGCATCTATGGGTTGATAATTCTAGAAACTGCCACAGCTGCTGGTGATCTGAAGTCCCTCCAGCCAGCAGCTGGCTGTGGCAACCCTGAAACTAAAACCTCTGGTTTGAGCGGGGCTGGGGTCAGTTACCAGATTGCTGCTCTGGCTGCTTCCTGTTGGCCTACTAGGCTATCCTCAGCAGGAGGTTAGCGTCTCTGTGTCATTTTGTGGGTTCTGTAGCTTCAAAGTTTGTTCAGAGTCACCTTTTACATGAATTAGAGGAGGTGGAAGCTGAAGCCCCGCAGAAGTCCTGTTTCTACTCCGCCATCTTGACTCTGCCACCCGAAAAGGAATTTCAAAAAGTCATTGAAGAGTGACTTCTATATATGTATGTATAAGAGAATGTGTGTGTATATAAATATATATGTGAGTGTGGGCATTTGTATGTTCATGTATACATAGACAGAGGGCACAGGATGAGTTGAATATGAAGGGATGATATCTAAAAAATAAAATTAAGAGGTGAGAGAGGAATTTATTAAGAGAAGAAAGGGAGCAATAGATTAGGGTAAGTTATCTCATATAAAAGAGAAGAAAAAACTTACAATGGAGGGGAAGAGCAGGAAGGTGAAAGGGAATGGGACAACCTGATTCTCACTGAATTTGGCCTAAGGAGAGAATAACATACACACTCAGTTGGGTATCTTACCCTACAGGATAATGGGGGTGTAGGGGATAGGAGTGGGGAGTATAGAGGGGAGAGCAGATTGGGGGAGAGGGTAGTTAGAGGCAAGCATTTTTGAAGGGGGGGTGTGGTTGAAGGAGAAGGTGGAGTGGGTGGGGGGCAGGATGATATGGAGGGAAATGTGGTTGGTCTTTCACAATATTACATAGGAGGAGATTTGGGTAACTAACTACACATGTAAAATCTATATTGAATTGCTTGTCTTCCCATTGCGGGTAGGTGAGGAGGGAAGAAGGGGAAAAAAATCTGGAACTCAAAGTTTTAAAAACAAATGTTTAAAAATTGTTTTTTTACATGTAACTGGGAAATAGGATATACAGGTAATGGGGTATAGAGACCCATCTTGCCCTACTAGAAAGTTAGGGGGTGAAGGGGGAGGATATAAGAGAGAACAGATTGGGGGAAGAGGTATTCAGTAGGCTTGCTATTTTGGGGTGGGGGTAGGGGAAAGATGGGGAGAGAAAAATTGTAACTCAAAATCTTGTGGAGATGAATGTTAAAAACTAAAGATAAATAAAAAATCAAGTCTCAATCTGCACTGAATCCGTGACCTACTCATGCTCTGAATCAGGGCTTCCTTCCATTGTCTGTCAAAAGGTGAGTGACATGTTTCATCATGAATCCTTAAGAATTGTGGTTGGTCATTGTGTTCATCAGAGTTCACAAGATTTCTTTTTTTTTTTTTAATTAAACAAATGCTTTATTAACTTCTGGTTTACATCATTCATTTCCACCAGATTATGAGTTACATTTTCCCCCATTTTTTCCCTACCCACCACGCCAGAATAGCAGTCCCACTCGATATCCCCTCTTCCAATCTGCTCTCTCCCATATCTTCTCCCATACCCCCTTCGACTTTGCCATTAGGGCAAGGTGAATTTCTGGGCCCCAATGCCTGGACATCTTATGAAACATTTAATTTTAAAACTTCAATTTTCAGATCCATTCCCTTCCTCCCTTGTCACCCACTCCCTCTGAGAAGATAAGCAATTCAGTATGTGTTGTACATGTATAGCTATGCAAAACATTACCATAGTATATATATATTGTAAAAGACTGCTTATATTTCCCTCCCACCCATCTCACCTCCCAACTGGTCCATTCCCTACTTTGATCCTGTCCCTCTTTGATAGTGGGTACTTCCAATCTCCCCTCCCCCCAGAATGCCCTTCCCTCCATCATCCCCCCTCTCATCCAACTTTCCCTTACTCAGGAGAGTGAGGGTAAGATATTCCATTTAGTATGTATGTGATTCTCTCCTTGAGCCAACTTCAATGAGAATATGCTTATGCCTTTTTGCCTTCTTGTTCTTCCCCTCCCCTGCAACTACTTCCCCTTGCCTCTTCTATATGAGATAGTTTACCCTGCCCTGTCTCTTTCCATCTACTCTTGCCACTTTCCTCTCTCACCTCTTGACTTCACCCCTTAAGAATCATCCCTTCCTTGGGGTGGCTAGGTGGCGCAGCGAGCAGAGCACTGGCCCCGGAGCCAGAAGTACCCGAGCTCGGATCCGGCCCCAGACACCCAACACACAAACAAAAACCCAGCTGTGTGACCCCGGGCAAGTCACCCAACCCCAATTGCCCTCAAAAAAAAAAAAAAAAGAATCATCCCTTCCCATCAAATTCAACCTGTGCCCTCTATCCATGTATACCTGTGAACATATGCCATGTACCCTTCTTCAATTATTTTCATAATGAGAGAGGGTTCATCAAACACAGTTATTGTTTTTCCATGTAGGAATGTAAATACTCCAACTTTGATAAGTTCCTTTTGATTTCTTTTCCTTGATTACCTTCTCAAGCATCTCTTACTTCTTGCGTCTGAATGTCAAATTTTCTATTCAACTCTGGTTTTTTCCTCAAGAATGCTTGAAAGTCCTCTATTCCACTGAATGACCATATTTTCCCCTGAAACAAGATACTGTTTTGCTGGGTAGGTGACCCTTGGCTTCAATCCCAGCTCTTTTGCCCTCTGGAATATCATATTCCATGCTCTTCGATCCCTCAGTGTAGAAGCTGCCAGGTCCTGGGCTATTCTGATTGTGTTTCCACAATATTGAAATTATTTCTTCCTGGCTGCTTATAGTATTTTCTCCTTGATCTGGGAGTTCTGGAGCCTGGCTATAATATTCCTAGGAGTTTTCTTTTTGGGATCATTTTCAGGAGGTGATCGGTGAATTCTTTCAACCTCTATTTCCCCCACTGGGTCTAAAACATCAGGGCAATTTTCCTTGAGAATTTCTTTAAGGATGATTTCTAGGTTCTTTCTTTAATCATGGCTTTCAGGTAGTCCAATAATTTTTAAATTATCTCTCCTGGATCTATTTTCCAGGTCAGTGGTTTTTCCCATGAGATATTTCACATTGCCTTCTATTCTTTCATTTGTTTGATCTGTTTAATAGTATCTTGATTTCTCATAAAGTCACTAGCTTCCATTTGCTCCAGTCTAACTCTGAAGGAATGAATCTCCTCAGTGAGCTTTTGAGATTCTTTTTTCCATCTGGCAAATTTGGCTTTTTAAGGCATTCTTCTCCTCATTGCCTTTTTGAGCCTCTTTTGCCATTTGAATTAGTCTATTTTTAAGGTGTTATTTTCCTCAGTCAGGCTGTTGACTGTCATTTCATACTTTTCTTGCATCTTTCTCATTTCTCTTCCCAATTTCCCCCCACTTCTCTTATCTGCTTCTTAAGGTCCTCTATGGTCTGTAGCCAGCTTGTATTTTCATTTGGGGCTTTTGGTGCAGGAGTTCTGACCTCATAGTCCTCCTCCATGCTTTGAGCCTCTTTGCCCCTAAAATAGGAGTCCAATGTTGAACTTTTCTGTTTATTTTGTTTCATTTGCCTAGGCATGTTGCCACTTAATTACTTGATTTTTTGGGCTTGTTGCCACAGTAGGACTCTGCCACCAGACAGGGGAGCTTCCGCCCAAACGTGGGGTCTTCACAACTTCCGCCAGTTGGGTGGCCTCTGTAAAGCCTCCACCCACTCTGGCAAGTTGGATACCCACCCCAAACTTCCCCCCCAGACCACAATCCAGATCCAGGTAGTTTAAAGCAAGAGCGATTAACCCCCAGACTGATTGCTGGATCTCCCTACAGTTCGCAGACCAGGAGCTAGAGCCACTACTGAAGCTGCAAAATGGCTTCTGTGCAGCTGTTTCTTCAGCAGCTTTTCGCCCCCAGGGGAGGCAGCCAAGCGTTCCCCAAATACTGGTCCCAAAGTCCATAGGGCACTAACCTCTCACTTTGTCCAAGGCATATCTGTGCTGATAATTCTGGGATCGCCACAATTACTGGTGTTCTGGGGTCCCTCCAGCTGGCTGCTGGCCCAGGCGCCCTAGGGCTAAAACCGAGGACCTGGGCTGGGCTCTGCACGCTGCACTGTTGGTTGGTTCCCAGCATGCTGTGCTGCCTGCTCTCAGAGCACTGCACTGGCCGCTTCCTGCAGGGCTGCTGGGCTGTCCTCAGCAGGAGGTTAGCTTCTCTGTGCCGTTTTGTGGGTGCTGTGGCTCCAGAAGTTGTTTGGAGTCCCCTTTCACATTATTTGAAATTTGTGTGGGGCAGAGCACATTGGAAATGCTATTTCTACTCCGCCCACAAGATTTCTTCATATAGACATTTTCAATCAACCAAGATGCATTTTCTCACTCTCCCACCTCAACTCCAGTCCCTTCCCAACTGAAAACACAAGAAAAGCAATACCTATTACAAACCTATAGTCAATCATAATAAATTTCTACATTGGCACATCCTAAAATAACATGTTCCTACATTAGTCTTCTGAAATCTTGTTTGATCATTATACTGATAAGAGTTCAGCACAATAGCATTCCACCACATTTATATACCATAACCTTTTCATTCATTCCCCAAATTGCCCTCAGATTCCCATTATTTGCCACCTTAAAAAGAGCTCTCAACATTTTTGTACATCCTTAGAGTTTGTTTTGCTTAAGACGAATTCCTCCCTAAACCTATTCTCCCAGCTTATTTTCTTTCCCTCCTCCTCTGTTGAATGAAATGTATTTCTCTTTGTGTGTGTGCATTCTTTCTTCTTTGACCAGTTTATATGAGAGGCTTATGTGTCAGATGCTCCTCTTGACTCCCACCTTCTTGTTTGTATGGATGCCTTTGTGCACCCTGATTATGTGAGATAATTTTCCCTAAAATTACACCAGTACCCTTATCTCAACATATTCCCTTCCTCTTCTTTTTAGATTTTTTTTCTCAAAAGCATGAAGGCATAACAGAATTATTCCTAAACCTTGTCTAACTGGATTCCTTCTATGAACCCTGATGATGATAAGGATAAAAAAGGGCATGTATAATTTCCCTATTTTTTTTAATGTAAGCCATTGGTCTTTGTTTTAGTCCATTATCATTGTTCAATCATGTTTATCTTTTTATATGTGCCTTAACTCCTGAGACAGAAAAGAGGCATGCAATTTACAGGAATAGGGAAGTAGAACAAGAACGGGGAAGTAGGCCAATTTGCAGTGATTGGTTGCTGGATATGTGGGAGGCATAAGGGGAAACAACTATTAAATCTAACATTCTACTGGATTAGGGCCCAAGTTCATCAAGTGAGATTGCCTCAAGAATCTGCCCTGCTGGGGCGGTAGTGAGTAGAGTGTCGGCCCTGGAGTCAGAAGGACCTGAGCTCGGATCCGGCCTCAGACACTTAACGCACACACAAACAAAAACCTAGCCATGTGACCTTGGGCAAGTTACTTAAAGCCAATTGCCCTCCAAAAAAAAGAAGGCAAAAATAAATAGAATTATGAGATCTTATCAAATGGTCTGATATGAGGTTAAGGGAGAAAAAAAAGAGTCAATGATAACTGAGGTTATGAACCACTGTAACTAGGAAGAGTGGGGAGGGTGTACTCTCAGAAAGTTTGGAGGAGAAGCTGGTTATGGAGAAAAGATGAGTAATTTGTGACATGGTTAGTCTTAAAATAGCACTAGAACATTCATACATAGATGTCCAGAGAGCAGTTGATGGTAGATTAGAAATGAAGAGTTAAAGCTAACAGGTAAACAATAGTGGGCCACTTGCATAGAGATGATAATTAAGGCCATGGATGTGGCATGAGAGTCGTGGAGCACAGTCTTTTTCCTAAGCCTCCCCTGCCCACACCCCACATTGCACCGAGACAAATGACATGGCAACAGGGTCTGTGTGTGAGAGGGAGTAGAGACCATGGGGTCATTCAGCCTAGACAGCAGGCCTGCTTGAGTTTCCTCAAAGGTCAGAGAGTGGGTTCACACCACACCATAGATGTTTTTCATGAGTTACTACAACCAGCAGAGAAATCAACCAGCTGATTACCAAGGCTCTTTTGCATTTCATTATGCTGATCCTCAAAAGCGTGCTAGTTGCCCAGCTTGCTAGTGCATACTAGAGCATGTACACCCCTGGTATAACCTTTCATTGGAGGAAGCACCTGGAGTCAAAATCAACCAACAGGTATTTTATTAAATGCTTACAATATGTAAGGCACTGTGCAAGGTGATGGAGATATGAAGAAAACAAAGGAAACAGTACATTCTACTGGGTTTGCCACTTACTACCTTTGTGATTTTGGCCAAGTCAACCTCTTCGAGGCTTATTTTTGCAGGCTGAGATTAAGCAAACAAGAAGACTCTTTCAGCTCAAATCTAGGATTTTATATTGTGGAGAAGGTTTTGATCCAGGGAAGGATTCGACTAGATAGCTTCTAAGGTTCCTTCCAAATCTGAGAGATTGAGATACATCAGAACCCAGTGTCACTTCCACCCCTTATCTAAATCTTCCCTTGACTCCCTCTAATTTCTCCATCTTTATCATGGGAACTCACCAATTCCTCTTAGCCTCAGTTACTCTAAATGAAAAAAAAAAAAAGGCAAGAATAGATTTTAAAACAAAATTTTACTGAATTATTTGTAGAACTTAAATGCAAAAGCTCTTCAGGATTGTATGCTTCTTATTATTATATATTATTATATTATAGGATTACCCTTAGGAGCACCTTGGTGTCAAGTGAACTACAGATACCTTTGCCAGGGTCTTATTAATAAATTACTGTTTGTTGAGATAATCAACTAGACATCTCATACTAAGCAGCACAGGGCTACACTTAGACCTCTTGTCTTCTGCATTAATATACTCTAGAATTTGTTTCAGATTTGATTGGGGATATTTATACTTGGTCACCACTGGAATTGCTGGTAGGCTCAGTGTTGGGCCATGTTCCTCCTACTCAGAAGTGCCAACTCTCAATTGAGATAAGGAAACTACAACCAATTTCTGCCCTTTTGAGACAGGATAGTAAATAAGTGAGACTGTAAGGTTGTCAGTTTTGGTTTTGTTTTTTCTGGCTTGGCTGAAAGGGAAGGGTTAAGATTCACTGGATAGACCTAAAATCTCCTAAGCAAAAGGGAGGTTTATGCACTAATGATCAGTGCCAATCACTGTGCTAAGTACTGTAGAAATATTATCTCATTTGATCCTCCCAACAAGTGGGAGATAGGTGCTATTATTATCTCCATTATACAGTAAAGAAAACTGAGACAGGCAGAGGTTAAATTATTTACCCAGACTCACATGGCTGGTAAGTATATGAGACTAGATTTGAACTCAGGTCTCCCTGATTTAAGGTCCAACACACCATCTACTGTCACCTACTGTCTCTCTCTCCCTCTTTTTTTTTGCCTTGCCTTTTTATCACTCACACTAAGCTCACACAAGCTATACCCTTGACTCTTTAAAAACATATTAAGCAGATTTTATTTTTAAAAGCCCTTTATTCTTTTCCATTTCAAACTCGGCAAGCATGATTGGGCATTTTACACTATAGATGGCAAGTCAAAATAAAATTAGCAAGGAAAATTTGAGTGCAAACAAGGAGAAATCAAATATATAGAAAAAAGTCCTGATTGTTCAAATGATCAGAGTATAAAATCAGTAGTCAAATTCCTTATTTTCTAAGAGTTCAAAGGCATATGCTACTATCATAAAAAACTGAGTCTACAAATGATGAAAGGCACACAGATTTTAGCACTTGTATCTTAGATGTACTTATTCACAAATTTACATGAAAGCAGGGCCTTCCTTTGGGATTGTTTCACAATATAGTATTTTTCTGATCAATACATGGTCATTGAAATAATGAACCACCTTCAGAACACGTCAATCTGCCTACCTTAAAGTAAAGCTGTATCACTTTAAAACAGGCAAGCCATGATATAAAATACACCAAAAAACTGGCAAAAACTAGCCAAGAGAGATAATCATGTAAAAGCTCTTCTGCTACTTTTAATTTAACGTTAGATAACTGAATATTTTATTATTTTCTGTTAACGGAGAGCAACAATACATTACTTCAAGTATTTTATTACTGCAAATGTTATAGTTATATATGTATTTATGCATGTATGTATACATATACAATATGGAAAACTACCTGAAACCTCAATGGAACTCAATAAACATCATTTTTGCACCCTTCAAAGACATTAGTAAAAATTAAGATGTGCTCCAACATAACTTAGTAAATGTAAACATTTTTATATTAACAGCAAAGTCTGAAAACTCAGTTCAGTTGTTAGTTGAAAGTTTATTTTAGATTTTAAAGTGCGCATGAAATTCTCAAGTGTCTTCATAACAGATTACTCCACTCAAGATATTGCAGTGATTTCTGCTTTCTCTTCTCACCCAAAAATAGTCCCCAAAGTCTATTAAAGACTGCTATTCTTCGTACCTTTTATAGCCCATCTGCAATATTAATGCTAATGAAAAAGGTTTCCAGTCTAGTAAGGATTACCATGATTAACATTAGAAACACATTTAAATGAAATTTTCTAATAATATCCATTGTCTATAGCTCAAAAGACTATTAACATGGAATTATTATAATAAGTGTACCTATATATACACATTTAGAGCACGTACTTTTACATTTCATTGAAAATAATTTGACATGTTAACTTCATCTCATATCCTTAACACAGTAATGATAATTATCAGTTCATGCAAAATAAGAAAGATTTGATTTTTTTAGGTAACAAGATTTTCTGATGTTTATTGCTTTACAACATGGCATTTTCAGTTTATGTTGTATAAGAATCTAGACTATAACAACCAAGGTGAAGACTGCAGAATCACATTTCAGAGTGGAATAGAAAAACTTAAAACAATTTCCAACTAATTTGAAGATTATAAACATTAATGATCTGTCCATGACTAGCTAAACCAACTAAATTTTATAATGCCACACTTCTCAAAAGACCTAATTAGGCCTAGTCATGAAATAATGGAAATTATTTACTCTGGAAACCTTGGCTTATTGCATTTTCTTACATTATTGAATGCTGGCTGGGCTTCCTTTCTCACTTAGTTTTTAGTGGTTCGTTTCTTAAGCATTTCCATGTAGCTTGTTTTCTTTATGCTTGTTGCAAGAAGAAAATCTTCCAAGAATGCCAAAAAAATAATATAAACAACTCAGTTTCCTGAAGACATCTTCTATACAAAGGAGGAAAAACTAAAGGAATCTCTTTACAGGGGCTGCAGGTGCGGGACGAGTAGGAATAAAGTTTCCCTGAGATGATACTTTTGGTTGTGGTGGAGGTGGCCTACGGAAAGAAGGGATAAGTAATCATTTCTCCATATCTGGGTATTATAAAATGGAAGTAAAACAAGGTATTGCATAATTAGAATCTCCCTATAATTACTCATCTACAGGGTCTTTGCCATGAAATTGCCTCATAGATATGAACACTTCATATGAATTTGGGGAGGCTATTTTGTCAACCACATTCCCTTAAATGGGGTCCAAGCAAGGGTATGCTGGTAAATGTTTAATAATCAGTTCTCTGGGGGGTGGGGAAGGGGAAGTACACATATCATCCTTTTAAGTTTAATCTGCATTATTAACATTTTCTCCATAACTTTCTTAAGTTGAGACAATTGACAAACAAAACAATAAACCAAGCACTGATTTAATTATACAAGTTTTCTTGAGGACTTTCTTGAAAAAATGTTCAACCTAATTTCTGGCATTATTCAATTCAGTTCCCCATTCTCTCCAGTTATAGAACTATAATCATATCAACACTTATGTGGAAATATGTGTTAGTTAATCTGCTTTTCCATGGTTCCACCCATCACCCTTGTAAGTTTCCACACCACAATACCCTTCCATGGCCATCACCCCCTTTTGTATCCAGTCTTCCTCTGTTAGAATATGAGTTCTTTGAGGACAGGGAATCTCTTTAATTTTATATCTGTTTACCCAGATATATATAGTAAATACTTGATAAATATGTTTTCATCCATTCATATTGCTTATTTTCACATAACACACAGATTTCATTAAAATCAAATAAAATGAGTAATTTCATTTTGTACCTTGATGGGAATTGCTGAGGCTGCTTGGCTGCATAAGTTGGAACTGGAAACCTGTTTGGATAAACAGCCTAAGGAAATAAAAAGAATAAGTCAGTATCACTAAGTATTCATAAACAGCCTCTAAATACAGTTCAGTATTTCTTGCCCTGAAGAAATTAAAAACATTTAACAACCTAAATAGAGAATAGTTGCTTTAAATATGACATTTTAAAAAGTCTTATAGAATATATCTTTATTGTTAAATGAAAGATACTTAATTCTCACAATACCACAAACATTAGTTATTATTCATTTTGTCTGACATGTACAGACATACTCAGGTGACTGTGATGAGCCCTACAGAGACTGAGTTAGAAAACAGATGTTGATGGGGAGCTTTCAGTCTAGGACTTAAGGAAAGGGGATAGGCAAAGGGAACAAGTATTTATATAATACTTACTATGTGCAAGGCACTGTGTTAAATGCTTTACAAATATTATCTCATTGATAAAATGAAATACTATCTCATTAGAAGATAAAGTACCATCAAATATAGCCATGAAACACATTATTATACAGAAAAGTATAAAATGTTAAGTGTGAGAAAAAAAGTGCCTTTGGCTTATAATTTTTTTTAGACAAAAAACTTAAAATGTAATCTTATCTAATAAAATATAGTAGATTAACTAATAAAAACAATAGTTGGAGATGCAGCGTATAAGACAGATAAAGACCAAACTGATTCTGTCTTGCCTCTGACAACACATCTCAGCCATGAGACCTAATCCAAGTCTATTTATCATCTCAGAGCTCTCTAATAGTATTCTAAAAACTGCAGAGCACTTTTCCTTAGCAGTAATTCCCTACACCCGTGAAATCACTGGCCCAGATACAAAAAAGAGCTGCCACAATGAAGTGTTTATGTTTTACAAAGTTCTTTTTAGTAGTTATATCATTTGTTTTATAGTTTTGTTTTGTTTTTTTTAACAGATATCTCATTTGACTCACCCTAGGATATTACTGGATACTACAAATATTATTCCTATTTTTTAGATAAGGACAATGAGACTAAGTGACTTGACCAAGATCAAACAAGTGTCAAAGCTCAGAACCAAGGTTTCTGATTCAAAATATTGCTTAATACTTATAGTGACAGAACAGCAATAGTGGAAAAAACACTGCAGAGTTAGATTCACTGACATAATTCACATATTTCACAAGTCTAAAAAGAAGATATACATCACAGTTGTCTCTAAAGGGGAAAATTTCCTACCCCCAAACCTACTCACCAGTGAGAGATCTCAATAATGAAGGCACTTCTTCCATTGGCACAATCCATTCATGCTTTCCTAATCTATACAATCTTCACCCAAGTTTTCCCTGAATCCCACACAGAAGATCCCAACATCTAGAAAGCATTCCTCTAGGTCTTTTTGATATTTCATGGGTAACAGTGAAACACTTGGACTGAATAACATTTGTCATTTCTAAGTCAAATGTATGACCATGTTCCTCTCTGCTAACTACAACCTTGGAGTGCTGATAAGACCTTGAAGGGGTTGCTGCCTCAGTAGATCTACTTCTACTATAGCTCTGAAAATCAAGGCGATGCCTCCACATTCACTGTAGGGTATACTCAAATGGCATTTTTAAAGCATATATTTAGGAAATGGTCCCTGGCAGCATCTAACTTGCTTCAAAATAACAAAAAAGAAAACTCTTAACTATTAATTCTCACTATGCACAAAGCACTGGAAGCCCTAAAACAGTATGTCACCATAATTTCACTCATTTGCTGAAAATAAGCATAGAGTAAGCTCTTAAAACAGATCCAGAAAATTCTTTCATAAGGGATAAGTTGTTCTAGGTTAAAAGGACTACTTGATAGGATTTTGGAGTAAGAGGAAAAAATTTTGGAGTAAGAGGAAAAAAAAGGAAAGATAAAAATGTTACTTATAACCACAGTCTCACTGATAATTTCTTTTTAAGCTACAAAAATGACACAATATCCCCGCAGCCCACCTACTCTACAAGCTTCTTGTCATATGTGTACTACATCAGTCAATTCAGTTAAAAAAAAAAAACAAAAACCAAAGGTCATCCTTTGCTTCTAACTGCATACTTAATTGCCACCTGGCCAAGACCTTAAAAATACAAATATTTATGACAAAAAAATTATATATTTAAAACCCAAATGCTCACAGTAAGAAACATAGAAAAAAATATGAAAACAAAAATTAAACTTACAGCATCTCTGGGGCTATGTACTGGAGGGGCATTTCGAGTGGCATTCACTGGTTGTCTAGAAACATTTGTTTGACTTTTTCCATCTGATCTGGAAAAATAGAATTATATTTAGAATTAAATTAAAATGAAAACTTTTCTGTACTGACTCCTAAGAAAAATATTTATGTGTGATATATTCCCTTAACATACTGTTAGAGGACAGTCAAAGAACTGACAACAAATTATATTCTTTACCAAATGCTACACATGCTAAGTATATTACTACGTTAAAATTTTATCTTGTCCTGGGCCCCTTCACCACTTCCTCCCCTTCTAGTCAGTATAGTAGCAAGAATGTAGAGTGTAAAAAGGAATGCAAAAGTCATGTAGACTGTCCCAAAGATGAAGGAAGCATAATCTTGCAAACATCACATTGTGAGACTAGGAGCTAAGCTAAATCAAAAGAAGCCATTTAGGCTTTGCTGTGAGAGTTTTTTGGTCCTAAGAGATGTAAATTCCAGGTAAGTACCAGACACCTGCAATTAAGACCAGAAGAACACCAAATGTTGCTGATAACTTTGAGAGGACATGAATATGTTAATGAAATAACCCCAAAGTAGCCCTGATAAGATTTAAGTCTGCCCTCCCCAAAAGCTCATAAAAATGAGACCCCAAACTCCTGCATCCTCCCACCCAAGCACTCTTCCATTTCCTATGGGTCCATGCTGCCCAAGGGCTTCCAATGTAATCCATGGTTATTTGAGTGAATCTCTGTGGTTCTCCTCCTCTTCCCATTCTCTTCCGCACACTGTCTGCCTGCCTTCATGGCTCCATCCCCACCACCCCTGCCTCTGCATTTCCTCACTCACATCATCAGTTGTCTTTGTCTTTGTGTGCTATTATAGCACCTTCTGTTCTTTATTAAAGTATAATTGGTACCATCATGGTCTATCCATGAATACCCAAAGAACTGGATGTGCCAGCCCCAATTTCATAACACCATAAATTAATTAGCAACTCAATCACAACTGCCCTTCAAAGTAGATAGTAAAAGGCCCACTTGTCTCATATTCCAATATATATGCCAGAGAGCAAATCTCTCCCCCTTCTAACTGCTGAGAGAATTGCCTCCTGAATGATACAGTATAATATTTTATATAATATGAAACTAATTCAATAACAAACATTTCAAGGAATATGGCATGGTGAAAAAAGTGCAGCACTTGGAATTAGGAAAACCTGGGCTTAATGACCAGCTCTGAAATTATAAACTATATGACCATGGATAACAAATGTTACTTCTCTGAGCCTCAGTTCTTCATCTGTAAAATGGGCTTGATAACTGAATTGTACTGCCAACCTCACAGAGTGCTATGGGGAAAGTACTTTATAAACCTTAAAGCACTACATATTTTCTTTATATTAACTAGAATATATTCTACATTTCTGTCTTTTCACTGTGCTCTTATCTTGTGATTAAGACTCTTTAAGTCTTAATATTTATTGTTAGATTTCATCTTTTGTTTTCCCTAATTTTGTTAAAAAAAACAACAAAAATAAATTTCCTTATTCTGTCCCTACCTTCTAAAATTGTACCTGCAATCCAAACAAGTATAAATCTATCTCCCTGGTTGGGGAGGGAAAGGCTAAAGTTTATTCCTCAATATGGTATAAACAAAAGTAACAACAAAACAAAAATGAAAACTTACAACCATCTTACTTGGCCAAGTAGCAACTGTAATAGTAATGGAATAGGAAGATTTTCCCTGTCCATGGCCTATGTGACCATGTGTCCCCTTTTCTCTTGGAACAGGAGCCATGTTCCTAGATGTAAAGGTACACAGGTATTTCAATCACAGCTATGATACATCCTGAGTCACACTGGGGGAGAAACTTGCCTAAGGAGGAGCTTACTTAGGTGGAAGCTTGCTTGTAAGAAGGTTTTCATACCTTTTTGTACTAAGCTAGTTAGGCACCAAGTCATGAGGGTTGTGGTGCCTTCTGGCTCTGAGCCAATTAATTGAAAACTATATATATACTGGGAGGTTGGTATTTTACTTTGGGGATTCACTTATGAGAAGGCCCTTTTGATTCCTTCAAGGGGACTCTGGGTAGCCATTTGTTAAGACGTCCTCCACTCCCCACTGTGCAACCACTCAAAGGTTTGTGCTCTCCTAATCCGGTGGTGTATGTAGGTGATTGTATTATTTGTTCAGACAGTTGGAGCCCTGTCTGTTGAATCTCTGTGCTAATTTCTCTGTTTGTATTTTCTCCATGCTCAGGGTGTTGATCTTTCCCCTGACCTAGTGAAATGTAATTAAAGTAAGACTGCTGACCTCTTTAAAAGTTGTCCCCCCCCCCAAAGAAAAAAAAATTAAAAAAAAAAGTTGTCTTTCCTTTAGCAAAACAGAGCAAAGAACTTGTGCTAGCAGGCCCTTCTGGGTGTGCTAGGGTGCTTGCTAATACAGTCAACCTAAACTTCTTGATAATTATCTAGGGAAAAAAACTCATAAAATTCTTATAGAATATTCACGGGAAGCAGACAGAACCAAGGAACCAAGATGGTGGAGGAGGATGAAGCTGTAGAACCTCCATCTCTCCACAACTATTCCAACAATAATCTAAAGAGAAATCCAAACCAAGTAGTGATTGGAAAATCAAAGAAAAAAATGACAGTGGTTCAACTTTCCAGTCTAAGTTAACAAATCATATCTGTGTAACATAGGGGAACTGGATTCAGTGCCTCAGAACAGGGTCAGAAACTCTGTCAGTTTATCTAGAGCAAATTACTGGAAAAATGGGGTAAATGGAAAAAAAAGAACTATTATGATGCTGGGTATGTTCAAGACATAAACCCAGTAGAGAATTCCAAAACATTTATAAACAAAGACTCAAAAAAAAAAAAAAAAAAGCACAGCTTGCCCACAAGATCAATCAGAATTTGTAGAAGAAATGTCGCAACAATTTGGGGGGAAAAAGGTTTTAAATGACATAAATGAGCAAAGCAATAGAGGAAAGAAATGGAAAGTAAATGAGAGCTATGGAGTAAAGAAAGATAATTCATAGTTTAGTATAAGCAGCTCAAAACTTTATATAAATCATAGAATCATTGAAAAGTAGAATGAGTAAAAAAGAAGTAATGATTCCATGAGACAACAGGAAATATCAAAACAAAATTAAGAGTGAAAAAAAAAAGAAAAAGTAAAGGTATCATAAAAAAAAAATTCAAGCTCTCTAATCATATGGAAAAATGCTTCACAATGTTTATAATTTAAGAAATGCACATTAAATAAACTCTGAAGAGCTACCTCATACCACGTTTTCACCCATTTTCTCAGGAAAATGACAAATGTTAGAGAGGCTCCTGAAAAATGGGCACTGATGCACTGTTGGGAGATGTAAATTGGTAGAATTATTCCAGAAAGCAATCTGGAACAATGTGTAAGAAGTTATTCAATTATGCATACTCTGATCTAGCAATGCCATTACTAGGCTTAAACCCCAGGAAATCAAAGACAGAGGAAAAAGTCACAAATGAATAAAAATATTTATGCCACTTCATTTTGTGGTGTCATAAAAACTAGAAACTAAGGGAATGCCTATCATCACTTGGGGAATGGCTGAAAAAACTGTATAAATATAATGGAATATTACTGCACTGTAAGAAATGAAGAGACAGGGGAGGCTAGGGGGCACAGTGAATAGAGAACTGGCCCTGGAGTCAGGAGGAACTGATTTCAAATCCCAAATTTCAAATCAGACACTTAACACACACACACACACACACACACACACACACACACACACACACACACACACACACACACACCCCAAAAACAAAAACCTAACCTAGCTGTGTCACCTTGGGCAAATCACTTAACCCCAACTGGCCTACCTTCCCCCCTCCAAAAAGAAAAAAAAAAAAAGGAAGATATGAAGAGACACATTCAGAAATATCAGGGAATACTTGTATGAATTGACAGAGTGAGACGACGTAGAACAAGAGAACTATTTATGCAATGAACATATTTTAAAGGAAAATAACTTAGAAACACTTAAGAACTCTAGCTGATTCGGTGACTCAAGATGTACAAAGAATCACACTTTCCACCATGTGGCAAGAGGTGAAGGGCTGTAGGTGCACTATGAAACATAAATTTTCAAAGACATTCAATGTGTGAGTTGGTTTTGGTTGATATTGACTTATTCCCAAAATGGACTTTTATTCAGGGAAAGGAGAGGTAAGTCAAAAGCAGGAAAAATTATGCAAAACAAGGAAAAAAAGAAAGCAGAGGGCATTAATGAAACATTAAGAAAGAGCAGAGAAGAGATCAAAAGAAAGTTAATTGGGGGAACAGACAATTAGGGAAATGCTGGTACTATCATGTTAAATTTAATATAAACTTTTAAAAAACAAGTTATACATAAGAGATGTGGATTTATGTATAATCCTTTTTTTCTCTGCTTTGCATATGAAAATATTCATATTTGCCTATTTTTATTAAGTTCATAATAAAAAAGAAAATTTTAAAAGGAAAAAGTAAGAAATATTATGATTAAATGTAATGAGTATGGTAACCTTCAGAGGATTTCACAGACTAATTTTCAGTGATACACAATCTAGGCACCATACCCCCCTCACTCCTAGGACTTTACTTTGACTGACTCTTCTGCTTCTACCCCACCCAACTAATGAGAGTTGAGATAATTATCACTATCTTTTAATACTTCCTTGCATTGACAGAAGAAACTTGGGTCAAAACTTGACTCAGCTTTTAAAAAAAATGCTGACAACCACTTCTTCAGTTTAAGAAATTACCCCCTAACCGTAAGTGTCCCTTGGTGTTCTGTCCTGGGTCCCTTTCTTTTTTCCCTCTCTACTACATCATTTGGTAATATCATTAGCTCCCATGGATTTAATTACTACTTCTAGGCTGATGACTCTCAAATCTACCTCTTTTGCCACAAGCTCCCTGCTAACCTCTAATGTGGCACCTCCAACTGCCTTTCAGACATCTCCAATTGGATGTCTAGTAGAGACATCTTAAAAGAAACACGGCTAAATCAGAACTCATTATTTTTCCCCCTAGATCCTACCCTGTTCCTGCTTTCCCTATTGCTATAGATAGTGAGAAGTCAAGAATGACTATCTCTTACCATCCCCCCTCCCCCATATCCAATCTGTTTCAAATGCCTATCACTTTCACCTTTGCAACATTTCTTCTATATATGCCCCTACTCCTTAACAATGTAGCCACTCTGGCTCAGGCCTGAGTCACCTTATGCCAGAACTTCTTCGATAGCCTGTAGGAAGGTCAGCCTGCTCAAGTCTCTCCCCATTCCAACCTATATTCCATTCAACCACAAAAGTGATTTACCTAAAGCACAGGTCTGATCATGTTATCTCCCTCTTCAAAAAACTCCAGGAGCTCCCTGTTGCCTCTAGTATCAAATACAGTATGCTCTGCTTGGCCTTCAAAGCCATTCATAACCTAGCCCCCACTCTGCCCCTTTCCAGTTTTCTTGCACCTTCCTCCCTAACACTGCCACTGGCCTTCTGACTGTTGCACAAACAAGATACACCATTTCTCAGCTCCAGGCATTTTCTCTAGCTGTTCTCTATGACTGGAATGTCCTTCCTCCTCAACTCTGCCTACTGACTTCCCTGGCTTTCTTTAATTCCCAATTAAAATCCCACCTTCTCCAGGAAGCCTTCCCCAACCTCTCTTAATACCTTCCTTCCGTTAATCATTTCCTATTTATCCTGCAAGCTATACACTTGCTTTGCATATATTTGTTTACATGGTGGTACCCTCTTTAGATTATAAGCTCCTTGCAGGCAGGGAATGTCTTTTGCTTCTTTTTGTACCCCCAAGTCTAAGCAAAGTACCTGGACCATAGCAGGTACCTAATAAAGAGCTACATAAATTCGATAGCTATTAATCATCAAAAGTCACAAAAGCAAATCCTCTTTTCTTTCCACTCTGCCAATCTTCCATAACATCTATGATTTCAAGCTTTTCCATGCTTTTGAAAGTGGTCTCAAATTATATTCTTACACATTTTCTTCAACAACACCAGCAAAAATTGTCTTCATGGTTAGATGTGCACCATGTTCATGATTTTACAGAATTCTCTCTAAAAAAGCTTTTTGGTGCTCCAGCAACCTAAGTAGCCGAGCAAGTACTCACTGCTTCATCTATTTGCTCTACAAAAGAGAAGGTCACAAAACTAAAGCCTCTGAACATTTGTCTGGGATCTCTCATCACCACACAAACTGAGAGTGCTTCATTTTTCAAAGTGTTCTCTTAAAACAAAATCCACAATTTCAAAGCTCAAGTCACCAATAAACAAACAATATTCCCAAGTGCTCTGGTTCCTTTGGATCATGACCCTTCTGCCCCTTAAACTGCCTATCCCCAAATTCAGGCTGACACAAACTCTATCTCCAAAGAGCCTCACAACAGTCCTGGGAGGCAGGGGTTATTATGACCCCCATGTCAGAGTTGAGGAAACTGAGACTAAGACAGATTAGGTGACTTGCCCAGGGTCTTACACAACTAGTAAGTAGCTGAGGAAGGATTCAAACACAGGTCTTCCTGATTACTGAGTCCAGAGTTCTAACCACTCACCATCACATTAATTTACATTAAGAAATTCTAGGCTAAAAAAAAATAATAATAAAATTCTAGGGTCAGCTGGATGATACAGTGAATAGAGCACTGGCCCTGGAGTCAGGAGGACCTAAGTTCAAATCCAGCCTCAGACACTTAACACTTACTAGCTGTGTGACCTTGGGCAAGTTACTTAACCCTAATTGCCTTGCCTTCCCCCCACAAAAAAACTCTATATGTATTTATCACCTAATATTAACTGTAGT
This sequence comes from Gymnobelideus leadbeateri, assembly GCA_011680675.1. Lineage (NCBI taxonomy): Eukaryota > Metazoa > Chordata > Mammalia > Diprotodontia > Petauridae > Gymnobelideus > Gymnobelideus leadbeateri. Next base: position 407,226 of record WOXC01007038.1, on the reverse strand, counting down.
GAAGAAAGGGTACTTACTCATATGTTTGGGATCTTTTCTTTCTAAAGAATCTTCTTCGAAGCTGATCCCTCTTAAGGAAGACAAAGGCAGCTAATACAAGAAGGGGAACAATTAGGAAGAAAAACACTAAAAGTCCATCCCGAAGTGAAGTGTCTTTATCTAGAGAAAACAGAATTTTCATGTCAATGGTCATTAAATTAAACAATATGTCAACTCAACTTTGCACATTCAAAAACACAGATTATTTCATAGAATCATGAAATATCAGAGTGAAGTAACTTTCTCAGTGTTATCCCAGGATACTTTTATAGAGGCTGAAAGTAAGTCCTAGAAGAGTAATATATTTACCCAAGGTCACCCAGTGAAATGGTAGCAGACCTCGGAAAAGAATTTGAGTGCATTCCCAGATAACAAATAGTTCCCCTATTTACTGATTAGCATTAGCAGCATTTATTAATGAAATTTTCTAAGTCCTTTGAATGAACAGAGGGAATGGATATAAATAGTGGTGGCAAACTGCATTTAAAATGATTATGAGGCTATAAAAGTATGGTTCAAAGGATTTACAGCAGGGTAGAGACCTTGGGGATCATCAAGTCCAACCCCCTAAGAGATGAAGAAATTATGGCTCAGAGAGAGGTGCCCAAAGTCCCCGAGTTTGGATGTGGCACAGCCAACGCCTGAAAACAAAATAGGTCCTCTCGTTTCAAATCCAGGCAGTGTTTTTTCCATTTTGCTACAAGAGGCAGGAATTTTATTTTAAAATGTTTTGGGTTTTCCCCCCCATTAATGGTATTAAAGCTGTCTGGATTTTAGAATAGAATTCTATTTCAATACACAGTGAATCATTATTTCTCATATATATGATTCAGGCAAATAATTTCTCAGATATCAGAAATGGAATTTTAATTGGCATGTTTCTAAGCAACCAAGCAAAATAAGTGTCATGAAATGGTAAATATCCAACTAAAGATAGGAAGGTAGGAAATCCTGGGGGATTTTTTTCTCTTTATTACTTGCCATTGTAAGTAGGTCCACTGTCCACACTTCCTCCGTACCCTGTATTCTCACAATTTGGGGGAGCCCAGCCCACGTTACAATGACAGTTCTTGTTGTTATTACACACCTTCAAGAAAACAAAAAACTATTTTTGTATACTGTAAATAGTGTTTGGCATTACTACCTCACAGAATCATGAGTCTCAGAGTTGGGAGACACCTGAGAGACCATACAATACCTGAACAAGAATCTCTTCTATAACGTAACAAATCGTCATCCAGCCAACTGTGCCTAACACACAGTAGGTCACTACCCCTCCTACTTTTAGATTGCTCTGTTAAGTTTATTTGTTTGGTTTTTTAGTTATATCAAGCCTAAATCAGCTCTCTGCAACTTCTATCCACTACCCCTAGTTTTATCCTTGGGGGCTAGCAAGTCTAAACCTTCCTTCCACATGAAAGTCTTTCTGGTATTGGAAGAGAGCTCCCTCAAATTTTCTCTTCCCAGGCTAAAAATCTCTAGTCCTTTAATCTGATCTCCATAAAGCAGGATTGGCCTAGACTCCTGAAGCAGCCCACTAAATCATATTTCCCTTTTCAATCCACATTCCACATACAGCTGCCAAAATTGTTTTCTTAACATGTCACTCCTCTGGCTATAAAAAAAGAAGAAAAGAGAAAGAAAGTAAGAAGAAAGCTTTGGAGAACACCGTTATCTACAGGACATAATACAAACTCCTGGATCTAGAATTTAAGATTCTCTGAAACCCAGATCCCACCTATATGTCCACTCTCAATACTATTCCCTTTCATTTACTATTCTTTTCTAGCCAAACTTGAATAGTAGCTTTTCCCTGATCTTAACAATCTTTATCTCCAATTTCTAGGCATTTGCAAGAGCCAGCTCTCTTGCCTGAGCACTGGTCCTCCTCACCTCCTCTTAGACCCTTCATCTTCACTCAAGGATCAGCCTCTACCATGAGTCTTTCTTGTTTTACCTGCCTCCCACCTACACTTATTAAGGGTCTTCCCCTCATCACTCTTCCTTATGTTATAGCTATTTGTGTCTCTATCTTCCTTGCCTTTATACCCAGTAAGGGATTAATGATTTTGAAGCCCTTTATTCTACACTTCCTATGAACAATCTATAGCTTATTAATGTCCACCCCTTAAAAATGGTGCCCAGAACTGAACACAGTACTCCAGATATGTTTTAACTGAGGCAGAATACAAAGGGACTATCGCCTCTCTATCCCAGACAACTGTGCTTCTCTACAAACAGCCTAAAGTCATGTTAGCTTTTTTGGCTGCCAGCTCACCCAGATTAAGTTTTCAGTACAATTAAATTTAAGAAATATTTATCAAGTACCTCCTGTATGTAAAGCACAGTACTAAGTCAGGGGACACAAAGACCACAACAAATCAATCCCTGCCACAAGCATTTAATATTTTACTGGGGTAAAGAACATAACGTGTACACAAATAATTAAATGCAAAATCTATGCAAAGCAATGTGTGTAGCCCTAGTGTAGGAAGTGGTACCTGAGCTAAACTTTTAAGATAGCCAGGGGAAGGGGCGGCTAGGTGGCGCAGTGAATAGAGCGCCGGCCCTGGAGTCAGAAGGACCTGAGTTCGGATCCGGCCTCTGACACTTAATCCACACAAACAAAAACCTAGCCGTGTGACCTTGGGCAAGTTACTTAACCCCCAATTGCCCTAAAAGGGGCGGCTAGGTGGCGCAGTGAGTAAGAGCGCCGGCCTCGGAGTTGGGATGACCTGAGATCAAATCCGGCCTCAGAAAGTGAGCACCCACACCTAAATAATGACTAGCCGTGTAACCTTGAGCAAGTTACTTAACCCCAATTGCTTAAAAAAAAAAAAAAAAGATAGCCAGGGGAAGAAAGTGAATACTGTGAAATCAGTCTAAAAAAACCCAGGCCAGAGGCAGGGTATAAAAAGTTTTAAATGTGAAACAAAAGAGCTTTTATTTTATCCAAGAGGTAAAATGGAGTCACGGAAGCTTCTTCAACAGGAGAATAATGTGATCATGCCTATGTTTTAGGAATAACAATCTGGCAGCTGGGTAGACTAGAGATTGGAAAGAAGATGGACAAGAGGCCAGAAGAATGAGGAGCCTACTGTAACAATCCAGCTGAGCAGTCATGAGGACCTAAATCAGAATGAGGGTTGTGTGACTGAAGGGGAGGACAGGGACATAATCCACAAAACATGGTGGGTGGATATGTGGAGTGAGGAAGAAGAAAGGGTACAGAATGATGCTAAGGTTGCAAACCTAGATAACTGGAAGGATGTGGATGACTTCAACAAATAAAGGAAAACTAACAGGAAGTGTGGGTTTAGGAGGAAATATGAATTCTGTTTTCGACATGCTGACTTGGAGAAGAAGGGCCACTTCTTCTAAAACTGGAGCACAAGAAATAATTCGAATTGACATCAATGCTAAGATTGTTACAATCCACTAGACTGTCAATTCCTTGTGTGAAGGAAATGTCTTTTGCCTCTTTTTGCATCTGTATTGTTTAGCACTGTGCCTGGTACATGGTAGGTGCTTAATAAATGTTTATTGATTTGATAGGATTAGATTGGCAGAGTAGGGAAAAAAGGGAGCTCCAAAAAATCACCTCTATTTCCACAATAAAATATTAGAGATCCTGTGCTGAGAGGGGGGGAGAAAAGCAGTAGTGTATGCGGCTTACAGAGAAAAGACGGCATGGAGGCAAAAAGCACCAGATCTTTTTCAGATAAATGACCGTGTAGCCAAACTTCCCCCATTGTGTATGTGCTAAGCTGATTTGTTTTTAAACCAAGAGTAAGACATTCATTTATCCCCTTTAAATTTCATCTTAAGATCAGAGAATAGATTAAAATTAGGGGACATCTTAGAGATCATATAGTTCAACTGTCTTATTTTATAGAAGAAAAAATGGAGGCTTAGGGAGATTAAATGATTAATTTTCCTCAGTAGCTGTGGCACAGTTGGGACCTGAACTCCAAATCTAGCACTCTTTGCACTGTACTAATACATATCTTAAGATTCCTGAGATTTTCTTTTTGTAAACCTCTTTGCTATATAAACCTTTAAAGCACTATTGTTCAAGTTACTAATAACACTGTTATTCCATTACCAAGGAGGCAGAGAGAAATAGAGGACTGAGGGGAATCAAGAAGATCCAAGTTCAAATGCTTCCTCTAACACATACATATTGGCTGTGTGACCCTGGGTAAGATACTGTAATGTTAATGGAATAGGAAGATCTTCCCTGTCCATTAACAGGCCTATGTGACCATATGTGTCCCCTTTTCCCTTGAAACAGGAGCCATGTTCCCAGGTCTAAAGGTACACACAAGTATTTCAACCACAGCTGTGATACATCCTGAGTCACATTGAGTCCACTGGGGGAGGAACTTGTCTTGCTTAAGGGAAGCTTGCTTGTAGGAAGCACCTTTTGGTACTAAGCTAATTTGGCATTGAGTCAGGAGGGTTGTGATACCTTCTGGCTCTGAGCCTATGAGTTGAAAACTATATATATACTGGGAGGTTGGGATTTTACTTTGGGGGTTTGCTCATGAGAAGGACCTTTTGATTCCCTGAAGGGGACTGTGGGTAACCATTTGTTAAGAGCCCCCCAACTACTCAGATGTTGGCGCTCTTCCAGCCTGGTAGTGCATGTAGGTGGCTGTATTATTCTGTTTAGACAGGTGGAACTCTGTCTGTTAGATTCTTTCTTGGATACTCACTTCTTTCTACTTATCTGTAATTAAAGTAAGATTGTTGACCCCTTTAAAGTTGTCTTTCCTTTAGAAAAGCAGATCAAAGAACCTGTGCTAGCAGCCTATCCTGTGTGCTAGGGGGCTTGCTACTACAGACACATATAACATTTCACTGGCCTGTAATGGAAATGCAGATTTAAAGATCTTCCCTGCCCCTAGGCCCTTTGATAGGCTTAAAAGACTCAGAGAACCTTCCTTGATTTGAAAATATACTCTGCCTCCTAACAGCCTGTGGCAGGGGGCTTGGTTTTCAGGCATGTCCACACCTTGATGCTGTATGATTGGGCAGTGGGTCAAGAGGGTGGTTACATTCTCTGATCCAGGAGAAGTCTATATAATCCCTGATGTGAGGCTTTGCTTTGGGGCTGGCTCACTTTGAGAAGTGTAGTGTGATTTGACCAGATGACTTCCCAGAGACTCTGGGAAGCCGCTGAGAGCCCCCCGGCTTTGAAAACCCAGATGTTGATACTTCCCTCTCTGGTAACTGTAATTTGATATTAATGTAATGTTGGGACAGTTTGGAAGCCTGTCTGCTTGATCTGTTTGTTTCTTGTAAGTTCTGTCTGTATACTCTGAAGTTTGGGGTGCTGACCTTTTTCCCCTGAACTAGGCAAATGATATATGTTTGTTTGATTAAAGTAAGCTTGTTAACCCATTTTGAGTTGCTTTCCTTTAGAAAAGCAAATCTAAGAACCTGTGTTGGCAGTCACCCTGGGGATGTTAGGGTGCTTACTGTTACATGGCGCAGGCAACTTTCTTAAGACTGTAAGTTGCAGAACAAATGATGATCTGTGTTAGTTCAGGGAGTTCCCTATGCCAGAGTTCTCTGGGAATCACTTACACCAGAAATTCTGGAAACAGACTGAAATGTAACTGGAAATGTTTAACAAAATAAAAATACAATAAAACAGAAATAATGTTATTTTGTGATTTTCTAAGTCAATATGCAGCCTACAGAGATGCACTTCTATTTGAATTTGACATCACTCACCTACACCAATGAAATCACAGACAGAGGTCTGACCCCTCCCCATGTTCATCCTAGTCAATAAACCCACTTTTAGCCATTGTGACATTGTGGCTAAAGATACTCTACACTGAAATTATGAAAATGACCCTTTGTAACCTTTTCTTCTCTGGGACTCTAGTCCTGAGGCCCTGCTGTCCTGACTAGTCAGTGCGTAACTGGGTTCAATAAGGTAAGCCAGGTCCAGTCAGGCTTTACTTTACTGATTTTCTTGACAGTCACCTTGTAATTCTAACAACCTCAGTGCTATCTCCCCCCTCCCCACCCCTATACAAACACAGACAAACATCTAGTTTTCCAGTTCTGTAACTATAATCAAAATCAATACTATCATCGATGCTTATAAGGATGTATCCATCTTTACTTTACAAACCAAAATATCATTCCCTGACTACCTCTAGATGTGTTTCTTCCATTATTGCAATATAAGCTCCTTGAGGTCAGTGATCATCTTTGCTTTTATATTTGTAATCTCAAAACTTAGCACAGTGTTTGGCACAAAATAAGCACTTAAAAATTAAAGCACTAAAAAATTATTTTTCCTTTGTTTGTAATGTATTAATAAATTTTGTAAAGTTTATATCACTTTGTATTGACCTGTCACTAGAGGTAACTTTGACTTCACCAGGCCTTCATTTTCTCAGTGGCTTCTCTATGCTCCCATAAGGTGAATGGGGTTCAATGCAGGAAGATAGAAGCAGAGGAGGCAAAGAAATCAAAGAAAGAGGAAAAGGTGCCAGATGTATAAAAATATTTAGAGTAACTCTTTTTGTAGCAGCAAAGAACTGGAAACTAAGAGCATGCCCATCAACTGGGTAGTGGCTGAGCAAGTTATAGTATATGAATATAATGGAATACTACTGTGCCCTAAGAAATGACAAAAGGGATGGATTTACTGAAATCTGGGAAAATTTATATGAACTGATGCAGAGTGAAGGGAGAACCAGGAAAACAATGCATATAAGCACAATACTGTAAAAAGAAACAACTCCAAAAGACTTAACTCTGATCAACCCAATGATTAACCATATTCAAGAGGAACAATGATTAAGCATGCTATCCACCCTCCTGAGAGAGAGGTAATGGACTTGGGGTACAGAATGAGACATATTTTTGGACGTGGCTAATGTGGGAATTTGTTTTGCTTGACTAGGTATATTTTTAATTTTTTTTTCCTTCTTAATGAGGACAGGAAAGTGAGAATGGGAGAGAAATTAGTTTTTGTTAATTGAAAAAAAATGACAATTTAAAAATTAAATAAAAAACTAAATAAAGGCAGAAAAAAGTTTAAGCAGAAAATCAGCAATAGCGTCAGAAAAACAAAAATCAAATCTAGAACTAGAACAGAAACCATGGATAAATTGTGAGAAGATATGGATTCTTAAAAGAAGAGGGTTGCAAGTTCAATTTACTACAAAGAACTAACCCATCAAGATCTTTTTGCATCCTGACTCTCATCCAATATGTTAAATGCCCTTCCCAAGTTTTGTGTCAGCTGCAAATTTGACAAGCATGGCATCTATACCTTTATCCAAATCATTGATAAATATATTGAATAGAATAAAATAAAGCACAAATTCTTTGGGTACTCCATTAAATGTCCTTCTAAGTTGACATCAGACCATAATAAGTCTAATCATTCAATGAGTTTTCAATCTACAAAACTGTACTAAATTATTTCTCTCCTTCTTGTCCATAAGAATAGTATTAGATTGTCAACTGTTTTGTAAAAAGCAGCTGAAAGTCAATTAAAATGAAATTATATAAGCTACATGAATTCCCTGAACTATCAGTTTAGAATGAGCAGGAAGCAGAACAAGGAAAAGGATTGGACCTATGATTTTGTTGGTATAGGCCAGGAACTACTTGATGAAGAAATGTTTTTTATCAGTGCAGGTCCTCAACTTCTCTATAATTTAGTCTTAGTGAGAGGCCTAGAGGACTGAGAGTTTTAAGTGATCTGCACAGAGTGACCAGTTTTTATCAGATCTTCTTGGTTTCACAGGGAGCTCCCTACCCACCACATCATGCTGCTGAGTCTAGTAGCTGGTCAAAAAAGACTATAAGGTTAGTCTAGCTTTACTTCTTTGAAAAGTCCATATTCTGTTTTTTGGAGGTAATTGATGCTTTTTTAAAAAATCTTTTAAAAATCTGCAAAATACTGAAGTTGAGTCTTGTCTACAATTGGTGAATTCTATTCTATTCTCTCTCTCTCTCTTTTTTTTTTGTTTTTTGGAGGGCAATTGGTGTTAAGTGACTTGCCCAAGGTCACACAGCTAGTTTTTGTGTTAAGTGTCTGAGGCCAGACATGAACTCAGGTCCTCCTGACTCCAAGGCTGGTGCTCTATTCACTGTGCCACCTAGCCACCCCTCTATTCTCTTTTTAATAAATAGAATATTTGCCCTTTGATAATCCTGTGGTACCCTCTTCTTTTCTGCAAATGCTCAAAGTTAGTGGCTCAGTAATGCCCTTTGCCTATTATTTTAGTATTCCTATGACACAGTTCACCTGAATCTGGTGACATGAAGGTGTTCCTTTTAGTGTCTTATAGATATCAACTGTCAAACAAGTAATTTTGTTTTGCCTTTTTATTTCAGGTCTAGAAAGTCTTATCCATAGAAATGAAAACAAGCATAGAGTTGAAAAGTCATCTTTTCTGTTATTAACTATTACTGATCTATCCACTAGGAATAGCAGTCCCATCCACTTTTTTGATCTTCCTCTCTTCCTTCTTCCTTCAACACTTAGCACACAGTAGGCACTTAAATGCTTGTTGACTAACAACACAACAAAAATAAAAACAAAAGGCACTTTTTATTGTCCGTTATTTTTCCTACCAGCTTCTGCATTCTTGATATTATTCTTTCAGGAGCCTGACCTGCTATGCTTTTTTTTATTTTCTGCTACTTGTCCTTGCTTACCTCTTCTAAACATGTGCCAGTCTTGCCAGGTACTTTCTACCCCTGCCTAAAAACCTTTCATTCCCATATTTTAAACCATAGTCCAGAAATCCAAATTTCAATCTCAGAAATTATCCATCATTTTCTTACCCAACTATACACTTCCCCAAAGTGCAGATCTTTGGAAGTCCTTGCCTTTTATTGATAACAGTTATATTTTGTGCTTCAAAGGTGTTCAGTTTCTTTCTCAATACTTCATAGTCCTTACCAATATTTCCTAGATTCCTTTGTGGTTTCACAAAGTACCAGACTTGGGGAGCAATTATCATATTTGAAAAGTGTTTGAAGCTTCTCTGACATGTCTAGATCCATGCCCCAGAAAGATAGCAGATCTCTCTACTGCTGTAAACAGGTCAATAAGGAGCTGCTTCAGGACCCCTCAACACAAAGTCCCAAGCCATCACTATTATCTCTTTTTCCTTTGCGCCTTCATGGATGATCTTACTTGAAAGGACCTATAGATCCATATCATTGATCCTTGGAGTATAGACTGGTGTTTCTGTCTAAGAAGCTCCTTCACTCTACTCATTGAAAAAACACTCTTATCTGTTACTATGTTCCCAGTATTACAGGTCTTTATTTTCTTTTAACTCCACCCAGCAGTCTTCTACTCTGACCCATAGGAAGATGCACCTCTTCCTCCTCAGATCCTTCTGTTCTTTATTTCCACACAGGAGCCATTCTGTTTTCTTTATTAACAACAATTGTTTTCTATTACTATTACATGACAGAGAATCATCATAAACTCTAATTAGGTTACTGAAAACTGATCACTGTACTTTCTAGAAGCAAATTTCCTAGTCCTTACTAGTAGCTCTTATGGTCAATTCTCCTGGAGATCTTTCCACACATATTCAGCACCTTGACAACCACTTCCAAATTCCTTTTCCATCTCTCCTTAATTATAACTCCTTCTCTTACCCAATCTTTTACCACCAAAGTTAGTAAAAGTAAAAAAATATATATATATCATTGCTTTTCTTAAAATGTGGTACCAGAAATGGAAATGAAAAGGGAGGATTCAATTCATGTAAATTTATATCTGCTTTCAAAAGAAGAAAATTTTGGGGAGATACTAAAATCCTATCCTAATTCTTGCTACATTGTACAAAACTTGAGGGTAGACTGTAACTGTATACCAAGAAAGAACAATTTAGAGAACAATGATAAAAAAGAATAAAACCTCTTTTGACTTGAGTAAAAAAATGTAAAAATCCTTCCATACTATGTTTTCATTTCCAGCTTAATTCTTGGAATCCTTTCTTAGTACATTTGACCTACAGAGATTGGTCAAAAAGAGATGGGTTTTTTTTGGCCAAAATAACTCATTAAATCTTTTACTAAGACATGAAGAAGTATCTGTGTCAGTGAAGGGAGAACCTATATCAATAAAAATCTAATCTTTTGAAGAGAAGTATTTTTAAATGTATACCTGTATACATATAGATTGTTATCTTTTCAAAGATAATTATTTCATCTTTGAAATGAGACTTTCATTGGAGCCAGCCTCTCTTTGAACAAAAATGGCAAATTAACAAAGTGATCAGAAAGAATAAGTTCACATCTGACCTGCAATATCACTATTCATAACTCTCTTGTAAAAGTCAAACATATAAAAAAGTAAATTTTACACCATTTTGTATTACTTACCCCTCGTCCACTGCATTTTTTCTCTATATCACAGTCATAGTTCAGAACAGAGGCACTTACACATTGGAAATTTCTACAGATCTTTAAAAAAAAAACCAAAATGTATTCTTAATTCAAAGAAACATTCAATTGTTAAAAGAGCATTTCAAGAGTCCACTTAATAAATGAAATTTTTTGGATTACCTTTCCATCATCACATTTTGTGCCTTCATTCACCATGCCAGGATCAGGCACATCTGATCCTAACTGGAAATCCACACCTGAACATGTAGTGCCCCTAATTGAAGTATGAATGACGGCAGGGACAATCCCAAATACAGGCAGCATACCTAGCACGTTTTCACACTGAAGCTTTCCACACAAAGCATTCCTACAAAAGGAACAGTTATGTGTATATATATGATATTCAATTAGTATGTCTGTATAGATGTACATAGAAATGATAGGAGTGGCAGCTCTGGGGCTTTTTAGAAAAGCTCTTTTCAATCAACAAGCATTAAACAACTATACGCTGTTAAGTGCTGGGGATACAGAGATAAAAGTGGAACAGTCAAGGAAGCTACTTCTTCTTTGGAGTAGACAACGCGTACAAAGGTAAATAAATACAAAGAAGGAAGGCACTAGTAGCTAGGAGATCAGGAAAATAATCATGTCTCTTCCAATAGACTGCCCCTTCTGTTATCCATACCCTTTTTCTTATCTTCCATCTCTCCTCGATGACTGAATCCTTCCTTTCTGCCTACAAACATACCCATGTCTCCCCCATCCTCAAAAAACTCACTTGATCCTTCCATCCCCATTAACTAATGTCCACTTTCTCTTCTATTTTGTAGCCAAACTCCTTGAAAAGGCTGTCTATAATAAATGTCTACACTTTCTCTCTTCTCATTCACTTTCTAATCCCATTCAATCCAGCTTCCAATTTTACCATTTCACCAAACTTACTTTCTCTAAAGTTATCAATGACTTCTTCATTGCCAAATCCAGTGTCTTTCTCAATCCTTATTCTTCCTGAACTTTCTGCAGCCTTTGACAATACTGATCACCTCTTCTTCCCGATAACTCTTTTCTCCCTAAGATTTCATGCAAACATTCTATCCTAGGTCTCCTCCTATCCTAGACTACTCCTTTCTCAGTCTCCTTTGGCAAATCCTCATGCAGGTCACACCCCCTAACATAAGTGTCCTACATGGTTCTGTCCTAAGCGCTTCTTGTTTCCCTCTATACAATTTCATCTGGGGATCTCATTAGCTACCATGGATTTAATTACTGATGATTCTCAAAGCTACCCATACTGCACTAACCTTTCTGCTGACCTCCAATCTGGTATCTCCAATGGACTTTTCCCCATACCTGGAATGCTCCCTTTCCTCAACTCAATCTACTGACTTGGACGGTTTTCTTCAAGTCCCAACTAAAACCTCATCTTCTACAGAAAGCCTTTCCCAACTCCTTTAATTCTAGTGCCCTCTATTGTTTTCTTTTACACATATGTTTGCTTGCTGTCTCCTCTATTAGGCTGTAAGTTCTTTGAGGTCAAAGTCTTTACCTCTTTTTGTATCTCCAGTGCATAGTGCCCAGCACACAGTAGGTACTTAAAGAATGTTAACTGATAGACTGATGTAGAAGTGGTGTTTGAACTGAGATTTGAAGGAAATTAGGGATCCTAAGGAGCTGAGGTGAAGAGAGAATGCATTCTGGGCATGGGAGACAGCTACTACAAATGCAAAGCCAGAAGACAAAATGGTGGTACAAAATGTATGAGGTTCAGTAATAAAGTCAGTATAGCCTTCTTACTGGAAGGGTAATATGTAATAAAATTGGAAAGGTGATTAGGGCCTGTTTGTGAAGGGCATTAAATACCAGAGAGGAGTTTATTTGATCTTAGAGATAAGAGGAAGTCACTGGATATTAATAAGGGAATAACATAATTAGACCTTCCCTTTACAAAAATCACTCTGGTAGCGATGAGGAAAATTAATTGAAATGAAGAGAGATCTGAAGCTGGGAGACTAGTTAGGAAGCTAATACATTAGTATAAGAAAGAGATAAGGGCTTTAACTAAAGTAGTAGCTATGTGAGTAGAGGAAAGTTGTTGTTGAATATTCTCTCTTCGTGATATTTTGAAGGTTTTCTTGGCAAAGATCCTGGAGCTGGACATTTCCTTGTACAGCTCATTTTACAGATGAGGAAACTAAGATAAACAGGGCTAAGTGACTTGTCCAAGACCACATGGCTAGTAAGTGTCTGAGGACAGATTTGAACTCAGGAAGATGAATCTTCTTAACTCCAGGCCTGGTACTCTAGGGACAAATGAAAAATACTTTGTAGAGGGAGAAACAACAAAATATGGTAAATGACTGGATGAAGGAAATGAATTATCAAGGATACAATAAGTCTCGGTGACTGAAATGATGGAGATATTCTTGTTAAAAATTGGGAATTTTAGAAGAGAAGTGGGCTTGGAAAGATAAATGATTTTGTTTTTTAAATGTTGAGTTTCAGAAGCCTATTGAGACCTCTCCATTCTAAGGCATTAATAAGCTGGATGCTTTACTCCTTCCTTTGCCTTGCTGGTACTCCAAGGCAGAAATAAAGGTGAGTCTGAGCTCTCCTAACCAACATAGCTGAAGCTCCTCGATACCAGATGAAGGAAAATTTCCTTCTTCTGTATCAGATATGAAAAGTTTAACCAAGAAGATTAATAAAAATACACACACACACACACACACATATACATGGTGGTGCACTTCTGTAGACATTATCCTGCAGATGAACATTAGTTCTATCTTCCCCACACGTACTAAAATGTCTAATATATCATGTCTGGTACACGTCTGAAAACTTACCCAAGTCTTTTCTGAAAAGTTCAGGGCTAGACCTTCTAAAGTTCCTTCAGGCTCAAAAAAGTCTGCAAATCTACTATATGTAAACCAGTACTGGTAAAATCACAGAAATTGGGAATGGAAGTGACTCCAGAGGTAATCTAAACCAACAAGTATCTAAACAAGACTCATAAAAATAAGAGCTTACAGAGGAGTGGATGAAGAAGAGAGGGGGGAAAGACTGAAAAGAAAGGTAAAGGAAGCCTTACTTTGAAGGTGGGATGAATACTCCCTAGAGGTGAAAGGAGATGAGAACCTTACACTGGATGAAGTCTGGGGGATTTGGTGTTTCAAAAGTCTACTTGTCCTGGGAGCAGGGGAATTGGAACCCCTGAAAGCAACTGGCATCTGGAGGATTGGAAGAATATAGACACAGGGAAGAGATTTCCAGGCAAATGTAGGAAAAGAAAGGGCATTGTTCTCTCTGACACTTGCATTAATAAGGATTTTTCTAACAGTGGGGCACAATGGAAACAGGGAATTCATGGGATAAACCTTATAAAGCCATGGCAAAAAGCAGCCAGAGGAGATAAACTAAAATGAACCTTGGATGTTTTGATATTATGAAGAATACAGAGAAAAGGGAGAAACCAGATAATCGCCGGGGTCATGAAATCAGAAAATGCATACGCAGAGCAGGATGATAGAGAAAGGAAAGAGAAGGATGGATAATGAAGAGTTGGGAGAAATCCTTTTTGCAAACAGGACTAGCTGAAGAAGAGGAAAGGAAGGAAGACTCTATTTGACTAAGAAGAAAAAAGAGGGGGAAGAAATATATAACTAGATAAAAGCATGGATAAAAGGAAATAATAAATAAAATCCTAAAGTGAAAGTGGTATAATAAATGAGAAGAAGTATCAGGGGTGAGAAGAGAGCCAGTGGGAACCGGGCCACCTTAGAAAAAGATTAAAGTAACTGAAGGAACAGAATACTGTGTTTATAGCAGAAAAGGGAAAAAATTTCTAACTTGAAAAAAAAAAAAGAAGCAACTTTAGAAGCAGATGGAGGGAAATATAAACCTAACTCTCATGACTTTAAATATGAATGGAATAGGGGTGGCTAGGTGGCACAATGAATAGAGCACCGGCCCTGGAGTCAAGACGGACCTGAGTTCAAATGTGGCCTCAGAGACTTGACACACTTACTAGCTGGGTGACTTTGGGCAAGTCACTTAACCCTAATTGCCATCCAAAAAGCAAAAAAAAAAAAATGTGAATGGAATAAACAATCTAATAAAATGAAAAAGAATGATAGACTAGATAAGAAAACAAAGCCTTACTGCCTACAAGAAATACATTTAAAAAATAAAGACATACATAAAATAAAACTAAGGAAACGGAAAAAACAATTCCCTATGCATCAAGTGAATATGAAAAAGCAGAAGTTGCCATCATGCTATCAGAAAAGCAAAAACAAGTGTTCAAAAATAAAAGGGATAAACAAGGAAATTATACTGAAAGGAACCATAGACAACATCCTAATATCAGTAACAAACATTTTAAATGCCTTAGCATTCAAATTCACAAAGGAAACATTATCTGAGCTTCAAGAAGACACAGACAGTAATATAGTTGTGAAACAAGATTTTGATATCCCTCTATCAGTTTTGAGTAAATCTAAAAAAGATAAGGAAAATATGGAAATGAAATAACTTTTAGAGAAACGAGTTGAGACTTATAGCATCTTCTAAATGGGACAGCAAAAGAAAGTATACTTTTAGTACCAAGAGCCCTTTTAAAAAAACTCTCCCTATATTGTGGCACAGAGATACACTGCACACAAATGTAAAAGAGTAGAAATAGTTAATATATCCCTTAGAGATCATGATACAATAAGATTAAAAACAGATTCAGGAACCACAAAGATACATATCCAAATGGAGACTTAACAATGAAATTGTAAATACTGAGTGAGTCAAAGAACAAATCACTGAAACAATTAATACCTATGTAAAAGAAAATGATCACAGTGAAACATATCAAAATTTCTTGGATGTAGTTAAAGCAGTCCTCAGGAGGAAAATCATATCCTTATAATCATACATTAACAAAATTGAAAGTGAAAGGAATAAACTGAATATGCATTTAAAAAATTTTAAATGCCATCAAATAAACAAACCTAAAATAAACATAAAAGAGGAGAGAATAAAAACTAGAGGGAAAATAGATAAATTTAAAACAAAACAAAAAAACAAACAGAAATGATAAATAAAACTAAACCCTTAACTAATCTGATTTAAAAAAAAGAGATCGGAAAATCATATTAACAAAATAGCAAATGAGTAAGGTGAGACTGCAGTCAGAAGTCAGAAGAAATATAAAGGACACACAAAATAGTTTTTCTAGTGCCCAGAGTGAAGACTAAGATTTCTTCAACTACAGAAATCATAGAGCACTATCACCATCTAATGGAAAACTGAATACTCCCAGTGCAATATTCTACTTGTATGACTTTTAAGTCATTTGTGGAAGTAATGGTATATAGGGAGCCAGGTGCAGAACTGGTAAGATCTGTGGACAAGTCCTACATCTGACACTGACTGTGTAGGTCATTTAACTTTTCAATGCCCCCAGCAACTCTAGAAAATGATGAGTTTCAGAGACAAAGTGATAATGCAATGGTAGAAGGATCTCACCATTACATCTATCCCTGACAAAAATCACAGATCTGGGCTTAAAGTCTATGGAAATCCCCTAGAAAGCCATGATTTTTCAGAGACATTGATTTGTTTTGTTGACATATGTTGGGTTGGCAAAATCAGGAGGCAGAAACTCTCAAGTTAATAAGAAGTTTATTGACTGTTAGATGCAGTAGTCTGAATACATGCAATGTAGATGACCACAAAATTCCCCTAAATCATGCCAATTTTTATATCCTTGATCAAACAACTTTGACTTCTTCTCTTTACCAAACATTGTTCCCCAGTTGAAATAATATTGATGCATGTCCTTTTCCTAATCCTGAAAATATTGTTTTCTTTCTTTCTTTCTTTCTTTCTTTCTTTCTTTTTTTTTTTTTTTGCTTTTTTGGAGAGAGGAAGGTAGGGCAATAGGGGTTAAGTGACTTGCCCAAGGTCACACGACTAGTTTTTGTGTGTGTGTGTGTGTGTGTGTGTGTGTGTGTGTGTGTGTGTGTTAAGTGTCTGAGGCTGGATTTGAACTCAGATCCTCCTGACTCCAGGCAGTGGTCTATTCACTGTGTCACCTAGCCACCCCAAAATATTCTGTTTTCAAGAATATCCAAACGTCTCTTGTATAATTCTGCAATTTATCAGCAACTCAACTGCCTTCTTTCTTTGTTTTGCAAGCTTGTGGATCAGAATGAATTATTTCCCCTTATTTCCACATTCCATTACAGTCATACAAAGTTTTAGGCTTCAACTCCTGCCCTCCCTCCCCCATTTACAGTCTCACAATTTTTAAACAATTCCTAAAGTGGTATAATTCTGAAAAGGAACGTTATGCAGCTTACAGAATGGGTTAACGGGTCCATAATGCATGAAAAACTAATAAAGCAAACAAAATAACGGTATGGTAAATAAAGAAACACACTACAGCTGTAACTTTTAGGGATGTCAAGTCCTCTGCAGTGGTAGTGATCTGTTCTTGCAGGTGTCTAGCAAACAGGTTTTATGCTTCTCTCAAACATCTATGCACATCCTCTTCAGTCATTCCCCAGATGAACAACACCAAGAGGAACAACACCACTACCCCTTTGTGCCTAGACAAGGGCCTAGGGAGACTTGTCTTTATGGTCTGACAGGTGTCATAGTTCACATCTGAGCAAGTGTGGTTCATGTTTCCACAAGGCACACTACCAGATTTCATAAGGGGAAAGCAATGGACCTTGCAGTGTTGGGTAAAAAATAAATGGCTGTCTTAGATGTCCTCTTACCAGGTGGCAGGTTTGTGACCAAATAATAATTTAGTAAAAGCTGACAAAAATCTAATCAGATTGGCCTTCCAGTAATTAGTTCATGTGGTAAACAAACAAACAAACAACCTGTTTAGACCTTGTGGTGTTAATTTTTACAAACAGAGCTATAGGAAGATCATTAAACTACCCAATAGGGTAGCCTATACTTGCATCTCGTTATAGCATTTCAGAGGTGCTGGAGCATTGAAACAAGATTCACTATATAAAAAAGTTATAGTTTTACCTGTCATGGATAGAGAAATTCACTATGAGAGGAAGGAACGCCACAGTTACAACAATAAAACTGTTCCTCAGAACTAAGCCCAACGACAAAGAATGACAACTAAGGTGTAACAGGATAAAATATCATTGGTTCTATTTGATTTCAGCTAAGCATCATAGTTAACTTTTCAGAATAATGCAGCAAAGCGCCACATTATGCGAGGATATCCTAGCCAGGGTCAGATTTAACCATATGGGAAATAGTTCCACTCAAAATAGAAATAACACGATGGGGAAACTGAGTCAAGAGGATCCTGCCATTACCTCATATGGTTGTCCTTTCAGCCTTCCCAGGCACATACATCTACCTGTAGTTCTCAGATCACCCTTTCTTTTAGGTAGTACATAGTATTTCTCTCAAACAGTAGATTACTAACTTGATGATAATTCAGATAATTATACCTGAATTTACCTCAAATAGCAAATTTCACTACTCACTGCTTAGGGCTAGGTACAGTTTATTATTAAGTCTCTCATGTTGTTGCAATAGCAGTCAACAATAAAAAGTTTAACGGGGCTTTCAAAAAAAAATTCAACATCCCTTTCTTATTTTTCCCCTAGCTTTAAATTCATCCTGGTATAAAAATCAATATGGAATTAAGAAAATAATCATTTCTGGAATTCCGTGTAAACAATGAATATACAATAGTTTAACCCAGAAAAACATTGGCTACTTACTATAAGCCTACTGACTAACAGATATCTATTACTTAAGACATTGTATATGAAACCCCACTAAAGCAAAAATAAAGCAGTAAGCCTGGAGTCTGTTGAGACTACATTGGCTTACGATGTAGCTTCAATATATACTATTCTGGGTATAATATTTCATAATTTTCATACAAATCATAAAATCAGTTCTATAGTATAAGCAAATTTAAGTCCTCCCCCCTTTACTTTGGTGGTGAATGTAACAGAAGATGGGATCCAAGTTCCCAGTGAACCAGTTCATTATTTAAGAATTCCACAACATTTAGCAAGTTCTTTCAAAGGGCCAATAAAATTTTATGACCTTGCTCTAGTAGAAGGTCCCAAGATACCTGGCAAGGTTACATACAGATGGGGAGATACAAGGTTTTTTTGTTTTTGTACTCTTCCCACACAGTAAGTAATTATCACTCTTCTTTTTAAAAGCAAAATATACCCAATAAAATACTTGATAGAATTTTAGCATTATGACAGTAGCCTATAATAATTAACAAATTCACAGCATCCATTTCAAAAGGAATTAAATTTTCTAATGACGCAATTGAGGGGCAGTAGATAGTGCCAGGCCTGAAGTCAGGAAGATTCCTGATTCACCTGTATAATTCTGAGCAAGTCACTTAACCCTGTTTGCCTCAGTTTCCTCATCTGTAAAATGAGCTGGAGAAGGAAATGGCAAACCATTGCAGTATCTTTGCCAAGAAAACCCCAAATGGGGTCACAAAGAGTTGGACGCAAGTGAAACTACTGAACAACAATAACAATACAATTGCATTATCCTCTTTACAGCATTTTATACACAATGATTTCCCAAAATTCACAGTTAATTTAGAAACACGATAACCTATATAAACATCACAGATTTAAAACATGAAACAAAACTTACTGCCGGTCAAATGATATCACTTCAATTTATCTCCAAATTATCTCACATATAAAATCATTTTGTTCATTTTATCAGTTCTGACATTCTATACTGATTGCATTTAAGATCAGTATGAGTAATTATGATCTAATTACACTTTTAACAAACTTACTGTTTGTAGTTTCGAAAAAATTGTCTTAATAAATATTAAATGTATTTTCTATTATGGTCTAATTTACTTATGTAGTGTCAAAGATCACAATTATATTAATAGAATGCATCTCATTTAAAATGAAACTGGAATAAATTCAATCAATCATATCTGGATCTATATAACAAATGTTATCTCAAGTTTCTCAAAGGTCATTTGCTGACAGGCCCCTTTCAGTTAGTTTACTGCCAAAGATTTAATGTGGCAGTCTTGTATTCTCACCTCTCTCTTAATGATCCATGAGGATCTTCTGAAACATGGAAATTGCAAACATAATCTCTGTTATGTAGTAACAAATTTATGATTGCATATTCTTCATTTAAGGACTAATGATCCTTCAAGAAAAGAATTTTTTGGTATGCTCTCCTCAAATAATTCCATGCTGCAATTTATTTCTACAGTTTCCATTTGGTAAATTCTGCAACTGGATAAAATACTATCAATTTCAAACCACTAACAAGCATTTTTCAAAAAGTTTCGCATATCATTACCTGTCTCTCCAATTTAGCCAGAGTTAGAAATGTAAAAAGAAAGTATATTTTTTGAAAGCTTTGAAAGTTCTGTAGAAAAGTTCTCACTCTTTAAACCTTTTTCCCTTTGCGTAATCAGGCCACAGGGAAAAGTCAGTTTGGATTTACCAAAACATAAAACAATGTAAATACACTCAACATAACACAAATAAAACACTTAACACTTACTTCAAGTTACCAATATTTTTCTTTTGCTCTTTTTTGTCCTATAACAATCTCCATTAGAGCAATCTTTAAAAGCACTGCTGATTCTACAGATCCCATGACCCCACGTAATGAACATCTAGATTGCCTCTTAAACAGAACTTAGCTCATTTAGTTTCCTCTTCCAGGGCTGTAGTGGAGCAAGAGAAATCAGAAGAGGCCTTTTCAACAGAAACTTTAGGACCAAATTATTGTCCCGTCATTTCAATCATGTTTAATTCTGTATGACCCCATTTAGGGTATCCTTGGCAAAGATACCGGAGAGGTTTGTTATTTCCTTCTTCAACTCATTTTACAGATGAGGAAACTGAGGCAAACGAGGTTAAGTTACTTATCCAGGGTCATATACCTAATAAATGATGGATGCTGGACCGGAACTTATGAAGATGAGTCTTCCTGACTTCAGGCCTGGCACTCTAGTCATTATGCCACCTCGATGCCCCTAACCTGCTGTAGTAACAGCTGCTTTTCTACATGATGATTCCAGTCCTTCTGAAATTTATTGGAGGAATATCCTCTTTGTTGTCACAACTGTTGGGTGTCTAAAATTAGAGGAGGGAGAACTATTTCAAGTTAATGAGAAGTTTATTGATTGTCACATGCAAGTAGCATGAATATATGCATGCAGATGGCCTGTGAGAGACCACAAACTTCCCCTAAACTGACTTAATTTTTATACCCTTGATCAAAAAACTCTGGCTTCTCTTTAGCAAACATTGTTCTCTAGTTGAAATAATATTGACACAAGTCCTCTTGCTTATCCTGAAGATGTTCTGTTTTCAAAAACATCCAGATGTTGCCTGTCATACAGTCCTGCAGTTCATCAGCAATTCTATTGCCTCCCTTTCCTGTTTTACAATCTTGTGGGTCAGCATGAATTAATTTTCCCGTATTTCCACATTCTGTTATATTCATACAAAATTTAACATTTCACATATTTCTTAGGTTAATACTGAATACTGGCAACACGCAGATTTAGGTTCTGATCCCCTAATCAGTTCCCAGGGTGACCTTGGAAAGAGAACCAAGTCACTGAAGTCAGATCAGAACCAGGGCTTCTGAGTAATTCTAGAGAAGGGCAAAATCCCTGAGAATCCTACCCACAACATACACCCAGGGGCTTTTTGGTCTTCTCCAAGGAACTTGTAGGCCTACAGAACTTTAAGTTTGCACATGAGAATCTCAAGACAATCTAAAAATGGAAAAAAAAACTTTACAGAGAAGAGTCAGCAAAAACATAAGTAGAAGAATTTATGTAAGTCCATGAGTAATGGAAGTTACTTAAGTTAGTATATGTCATCAACTTCTGAGGGGACAGTCAAGTGAAATTACCAACCAGTTTCCCCACAAAAAATTCCTCAGGATTTATGTCATAGAGTTCATTAGACAGACTACTGTTCTCACAGTATTTCTCAAATTTTTGTGACATTATTCCTTTCTTGCTGGTTCTAAGCTGTTGTTCCATAAACTAGAGACAGCATTCCAGGACATACTTCAGAGAGAGTACGTCAGCTTAATTTATTTTTTATTACATCCTTGCTATCAGACAAATAACCTTTCTGGCCTTCAGTTGCATCAACTATAAAATAAAGGAAGTGAACTAGGAAGTGGCTACTAATGTCCCTTCCAGCTCCAAATTGGTGCAGTATGTATCTACTACTGTCTCTGAAATTGTCCTTGCACCACAGAAAGGTAAAGAA
Organism: Gymnobelideus leadbeateri; assembly: GCA_011680675.1. NCBI lineage: Eukaryota > Metazoa > Chordata > Mammalia > Diprotodontia > Petauridae > Gymnobelideus > Gymnobelideus leadbeateri. The sequence continues at coordinate 385,501 of WOXC01007038.1, read as the reverse complement.
ATAGACAGCTAAAGTAATTGTGGCCTCTGCTGGTCTGTGTTCAGAAACAAATGTGTAAAAAAGTGTGATTCTGAAAATGGGTGAGGCCAACATAAGCGCTGGGTATTTTGATTACCAACCACAAACCAACAGATAGCCTCAATTTATCTATCCTGTGGTCATGCCATTAAAGGCTCATAGTCACAAACACTGAAAGCTAAAGGACCAAATAATATATAGAAAGAGTTTTGCAAACCTTAAAGCATTGTTACTGTTGTTATTACTACAATTACTAAAAAGAGAAAGAGATGGAAAAACATTTATTTACTATAAAAAGATCCCATTACAACAAAAAGTTTTAATTCCTTAAGATCATAGAAAAATGTAGATAATGTCTATTTCAGAAGCTCATTTTGTAGGTAAGGAACTTGAGCCCTAAAGGTTTTAAGAGATTTGAACAAAGTGACTCGGCAAGTTAATAGCAGAGCCAAAAATAAAACCTAGGTCTCATAATTCCTAGGCCAGTGATCTACTAGACTACAGCTATTGCCAATATTTATATCTAGTGTTTGTTGTTGTTCAATGGTTTCAGTCATGTCTGACTCTCTTTGACCCCATTTGGTGTGTTCTTGGCAAAGATACTGGAGTGGCTTGCCATTTCCTTCTCCATTTCATTTTACATATGAGGAAACTGAGGCAAACAGGGTAGAGTGACTTGCCCAGGGTCACACAGCTAGTAAGTGTCTATGGTCAGATTAGAACTCAGGAAAATTAGTCTTCCTGACTCCAGGCCTGGTACACTGTGCCATTTAGCTGCCCTCTGTTTTTACAATATAGCAAAAAAATTAAGCAATTTGCCTTAGAAATTATACTGATGGGAATAAGGGAGAAGGAACCAAGCATTTATTAAGCTCCTACTATGTGCCAAACCTGTGCTAAGCACTTTACAAATATAAGTATTATGAATTTCTCTGGAGCTAAAAGAAGAAATCTTTAGTACTGAATTAGTACCATATAGGCAATGACCAGATCCACTCCCTGCCCATGCCTCACTATGATTCCTACACCTACAGTCACTTAATTGTTCACCCACAGGCTCAGTAGGATATAAGTTCAATCAGCTCTTTATCAAAATTATAGATCCTTAGTAGACTGATAATTTCACTGGGTTATATTCTTATTACAAAGTCTTTGAAATTGGTTATGATGACAACTGTATCATCCTTGAAGCAATTTGGTGATATATACCTCCACGTATCTAGATTGGTCATCAGATGAGATATAATACATCATTCACCTATTCTTAAGGACTTTCCAAGCTGGTAGGAGAATTTATATTTCACTGGCATAGACTTTAAGAATCCTGGGCCTTCCTAGTATTTCTCCTATGTAGGGTACCAATTTTTCTACAAAACTCCTCCTTTGATGTGTCATCATCAGATGGAGATGGAAGAGAAAGCAAAATGACAAATGGTGGAAGCTGTGGGAAAACAGACACACTAATGCACTGTTAGCTGAACTATAAGTTGGTCTAGCTATTCTGGAAGGCAACATGGAACTAACCTGAAAAGTCACCAAAATGTATATGCTTTTTAAGATTCAGTGATGTGACTATTAGGAATATACCCAAAAGAGATCAAAGGAAAAAAGGAAAACAACCCTTATGTACAAAAATGTTTACTGCATCTCTTTCTAAAGTATTAAAAAATAAGAAACTAAAAGGGTAACAATTTACTGGCGAAAGGCTAAACAAATTATGGCCTACGAATGCAATGGAATACTATTATACCATAAGGAAAGATTAAATTTCAGAGGAAAATGAGAAGACCTATATATAAACTGAAGTGAAAAGAACCAGAAGAACAATTTATGCTCTAACAACATGATAAAGAAAAATAACTTTGAAAGGCATCAGAAGTTGATCAATTCGCTGATTGACCAAAGATGATTCTGGAGGCCTTAAGATGAAGCTCATTAGACAGAGGTGATGGGACTCAGAACGCATAGTGAGACAGAAATTTTTCAACATGGCCAATGATGGAATTTGCTTTGTTTGATCAGGCATATTTGTTACAAGGGTTTTCTTTTTATTTTATTTATTGGAGGGTGGGGGGAGAGGAGGAAGAGAAAAATGTTCATTAATAATTTTTTAAAATACCCCTGATGGCATCTACAACAGTAGCCAAGTAAAGATGACTCTGAAAGAGGCATAGATGTAAGCAAGGCAGGACAAATCAAGAGTAGTAGGCAGGCTGGATAAAGATTTGAGATGATACTGACTCAAAGACCTGAAGTAAAACCACTTACCTAAGAAAATCTAGAGAACCCAATCTGGATAAAATTCAGTAACTTCAAATCAGAGATAATTTCTTTATACACTTCAAAAATATATCATAGATGGGGCGGCTAGATGGCGCAGGAGTAGAGTGCCAGCCCTGGAGTCAGAAGGACCTGAGTTCAGATCTGGCCTCAGACACTTAACACACACAAACAAAAAAAACCTAGCCATGTGACCTTGGGCAAGTTACTTAACCCCAATTGCCCTCCAAAAAGCAAAAAAAAATAAAAATAAAGAATTGTCATTCTTAGAAAAAAAATATATATCATAGAATTAAACCAGAGGGTACCTCAGAGTTATCTATTCCAACCCCTTCATTTTATTTATGAGGAAACTAAAGCCTAGCAACAAGTAAGTGACCTGCCCATGGTTTCATGTGCAGTAAATATAAACCTGCACTGGGCTTTGAATATATTTTCTTCCAGGAGGGGTTCTTTCCAGGACCACACTGCCTCCTTTCTACTACAAAGGGATAATACAAGGACTTCTTAGTTAAATCTTTAATCATTTCATTTTCCAAAGGAGAAGTGAGAAGAAATTGAGTTTAATTTTTAATATCATGCTTTAGAACAGTCAGTTGAGGTAAATAGTGATGTATATTCTGGGAAGGAAAAAAACTTACTTGGGAAACAATTTCCACCTTTAAATAGTTGTCACGTAGAAGGATTAGACTTATTCTGTTATGCGCCACCCCAAAAGAACCAGGAGCAATAGGTGAGTGGAAACTGCAGAGCCAAAGATTTAGATATGGAAAATCTAATAATCACAGTTATCCAAAAGTGCTGCCTCAGGACATTAGTGAGCACCCCGTCATAGGAGGTCACTTAGGTTGAGGCTGGATGACTATTTATTAAGATGTTACTGAAGGGCATTGCTGTTTAGTCACTGGCTGAACTAGCTGGTCTATGAAATCACATACACCTGAGAGTCTATGATACTCTATTCTCTGAGTGCAATATACCCTGTGAACATGATGTTTATTGTTACTTCAATCAATTCAACAAAAATTATAATAGACTTCTACTCTGAGCAAGGATGGGTACACCAATTGTATTTTAAAATTCTTTTAGGGCTGATAACGTAATCTGTAAATACAGTTATAGAAAGTTAAGACAGAGAGAAGACAGAGGAGTAGAATTTTTTTTTTTAAAGCAATTGGGGTTAAGTAACTTGCTCAAGGTTATAGCGCAAGTCATTATTTATGTGTGGGTGCTCATTTTCTGAGGCCGGATCCAATCTCGAGTCATCCCAACTCTGAGGCCAGCGCTCTTACTCACTGCGCCACCTAGCTGCCCCTGGAGAAGAATTTTTAAAGTGTATTTTTAATAAGATTCTTCTGGCATATAACCTCAAGCTTTACAGTCTTCCATACTGTACCATTTCTTCACTTCTACTTACCCAGCAGAACATTTTCTATAACTAGTACCATGGTAACCACAGTTGCCAAATCTGTCACCTTTAGAGTTTACTTCAATAAAACAATCCTTTGGAGCAGCTTTTGCTTCTGAAATGCAAGAAGAAAAAGTGGTGTTAAGCAAGAAATGAGCTTTCTCTGGAATCTCTCTAGTGCCTTGGTTCCCCATTTCCTAACTCCCTGCCAGATGTAGCCTACCTTGATAGCAAGGTTCAAACTCAACACCTCCTAAAATGAATTCATTTTCCCAGAATATAAGACCCTCCAGGAAAGTAAATGCTCCTTGAAGGGAGGAATAGCCCAACTTCTATATTTATATCCTAAGTGTTTAGCAGAATACCTGAACTTAATTAATGCTTATGGATTAAAAGTACAGAACAAGGGGCGGCTAGGTGGCGCAGTGAGTAAGAGCACCGGCCTCGGAGTTGGGATGACCCGAGATCGAATCCGGCCTCAGAAAATGAGCACCCACACATAAATAATGACTAGCTGTGTAACCTTGAACAAGTTACTTAACCCCAATTGCTCTTTAAAAAAAAAAAACAGAACAAAACAAAATAGAACCCTACATCTGGTGATTGTACCACAGCACTCTTACTTTTTGAAATCCCTCTTGTACTTCATAGCCTGATTGAAAGTTCTTTCTCTCCTCCATGGTGGCTTTCCTGATCCCCTCTAACTTAAAGTATAGATTCCTCCTCAAAAATTTTAAAAGTATTTTGTCTATATGCCATTGTAGCATGTATAGTACTAAATTTGTGTTTGTTCTTCCTTATCAGACTGTCAGTTCCTTAAGTGTTGTTGTTCAGTCACATCCAAATCTTCATAACTGCACTGGGGTTTTCCTGGAGTGGTGTGTCACTTCCTTCTCCAGGTCATTTTAAAGACGAGGAAATTAAGGCAAACAGGGTTAAGCAACTTGCCTGGGTCACACACCTAGTAACTGTCTGATCCTGGATTTGAAATCCAGGAAAACGAGTCTTCCTGACTCATCTATCCACTGAGCCACCTAGCTGTAGCTCTGTAAGCACAGGGCCTGTCATTTTTCATTTTTTATATCTATAGAGATATTATCATGGTATCTTGCATAAGAGACATTTAACAAATGTTTGTTGAACTGAATTAACTTGCATAACTATCTTCTACAAAAGTGGTGTGCCTTATAAGCAGCCCCTTCCCTAAGGCCCCAAATTACACTTTGTTTCTTCTATGCCTTTATAAACCACTTTGCACGATATTTATTTGAGCTATGTCTCATCTCTTCTACAAAATGTGTTCTTCATGAGGATAAGGCCTCCTATTTTATTTAATCTTCTGTTATTCCTCTAATGCCCAGAATGGGTTCTGCACAAAAGTGGTGTGCAGAGAATTAATGTGGGAGTAAAGAAGTAAGGAAAACACTGAGCCTGTAAAGGGGTGCCTGAAAAGATGATTGTATCCCCAACAGGGATTGTCTAGAATAGCAGTGGATTTGGGAGGAAAGATGAGTGATTTTGGACATGATGCGTCTGAGATACATCCAATTTGAAACATTCCACAGATGATGTTGGATTGGAGTTCAGGAGACAGAGAGGCTGAATATATAACTATGGGTGTGTCTGACTCTCTGTAACCCCATTTAGGGTTTTCTTGGTAAAGATACTATAGTAGTTTGCCATTTCTTGCTCTGGCTCATTTTACAGATGATAAAACTGAGGCAAATAGCATTTGTTCAGGGTTACACAGTTTGTAAGTGTCTGAGGTCAGATTTGAACTCAGAAAGATGGGTCTTCCTAACTTCAGGCCCAATAATCTACTGCACCACCTAGCTGCCCAGATAAGGGAGTGACCTGCATAGATGATTACTGAACTCATGAGAGTCAATGCGATTGCCAAGGGAAGAAGCGTAGGGAAAAGAAGATCTGAATATCCCAGAGATCCCCAGGGTATATCCAATTAGAGGGAAAAATACAAATGATGGTCCAGCAAGGAAGTCTGAGGATTGGTCATCTAGGATGGAAGAGAAGCGAAAAGAAGAGGGTTGCAAAAACTCAGAAAAAAGCATCCAGGAAGAAAGGGGGATCAGTAATGTCAAATGCTGCAGAGAAGCCAAGAAGAATGAGAACCTCGAGTTGACAGTTAAAGAGATCATTAGTATGTCATTTACTTGACTTATAATGTCACAAGCCAGATTTATAAAGGGTTAAGAGAAAAGTGGAGGCAACAAGTACATATACCTTTTTCTTCGAGAGTGAATGTGAAAAGGAAGAGTGTTATAGGACCACTGTTTGATAAGATGGTAAGACTGAACAAGGGATTTTTTTTTTGTTTTCTTTTTTAAGGATGGGGGAAACCTGGGAGTCTATGGGCAGAAAGGGAATAAAATATTAGGGACAGATTTAAGATGAGTGAGTAGGGGTTGGGAGAAAGATTGTGGAGGATACAAGTAAATGATTGGTGAGGGAGAAAGGCCATCAGAGACAGGTATTTCTCCTCTTTTAGGAAGAAAGAATAAGGGATCATATGTCAAAGGGTTTTGAGATGTAAAGAAAGGAGGGCTCAATGTATAATTAAAAAGTATTCATTAAGTGCTTACTAAGCACTTGGAATTCAAATACAAGGGGCATGAGGAAGATAACACAGATGGGGAGGAATGTTGGCTGGGAAAGGATATTCTGATCTGGTAAAATTTTTAAAAAAGGAAAAAATGATGGTTGAGTAGAATCTCAGGACAAATGATTGAAAAATCCTTTCCAGGAATGGAAGCACTGACTTACTTAATGTTCCCAGAGGAAGAAGTGGAAAAGGGAAGTAATGTTCATGACCAGTAGAACACGAACATGGCTGGCGTGCACTGTGAGGAATCCTAGGGCACCAAGATAGAGGGAACTCTCATCAATGAAGAGTATAAGGTTCCAGGCCAAGAGCTAGAGTTCCAGTTTAAAGGCTGAGGGTATAAGTAAAGCTCTTCGATCTTAGCTGGAAAAGTGCAAAAGGGATGGCCCATTTCAGCAAAGTTGGGCAGCTTAAACTGCATTTACAAAAAGGTATTATTTAGACATGCCTATTATTTAGACAATCCCTATTTTGCTGTGTCATACCTTATTAACTGGTATCATGCCTTATTATTAACTGAGCTTCATATGTGTCAGCCACAAATTCTCTAGGAATTTGTCTTCATAAAAGAGAAGTAAAAGCAGAAAGAGAACAGAAGAACCAAAAGTGAGAGCTTTGCTCTTACAACCAAAAAAAAAAAAAAAGGATCTCAGTGGTATAGGGAAGATGTACAACAGGGTTAATTAGGAGAATCCACTTTGTTGTGAATTTTATTTAGAAGGTTTCCAAGAAATAACTGTATTTTTGGTTTTAAAAAAATTATTGCATTTTTCTTTGTTTCATGGAGAAAAATAAAAAAGGTACCAAGAAAATATTCCAGGTAGAACCTGAAACCAAATCAACTTTCTTAAATAAATCAGCCATAACATGTAAGAGGTGAGACACTATGAAAAAGAACAAAAATAAAAGATTTCATCAAGTAACATGATCAAAAGAGGTAGACCACTCAGTCAAACGGTAAGAGAAGACAAGTAGACAGATAAAGTATTCCACTAGCACCCTTGTACTGTCAGGAAAAATTGAAGAAGGCCTCTGGCATTTTGGATATACCCTTTGTGCAAAACTCTTCTAGGACATAGACAATTTGAGTTGCACATCCAGGCAGGCCTGGATGGTTTGCAGTCTGCACAGTTAGAGGGAACATTCAATAATGAGTTCTGACAGTGCTTCCTTTAAGTCAAAGGTAGGTTGCTAGGAAAACCTGAGGGTCACAATCTGAAGGTCTCTAACCCCATAAAATAGCCGGAATAGACTAATAAACCAGGATTAAATTTAATAATACATTACACATCAATTTGTGCTTAAAAGTAGTATTTCTTTATAGTTTGCTGCAAACAGTCTATCTTACAGCACATGTAAACCTAGATAGTACTTAATTAATATGTATTCTTTTATTCTTAACATGCTGATGTTTACAGAAAAGGATTTTTATAGATCATAGAATCACAGTTCTAGAACTGGAAGGGTCCTCAGAGATTATCATCCCAATGCTCTCATCTGACAGATAAGAAAAATGAATCCCAGGAAGGTTAAATGATGTATATAGGATCACAAAGATAGTGAAGGTAAGAGGCAGAATCTGAAAACAGGTCCTCTAATTCCAGGGTGAATGCACTTTCCACTGTAATACAAGGCCCTCAAGCATGACTTCTTCTGACCTATTTTTTTTGTTATTTTTTAAATTAAATTTTATGTTTATTTTTAGTTTACATCATTCATTTCCACAAGATTTTGAGTTACAAATTTTCTCCCTGTCTTTCCCCTACACACCACCTCAAAACAGCAATCCCACTGTATACCCCTTCCCCCAATCTGCTCTCTCCTATATCCTCCCACATTCCCCCTCCAATTTTCCAGTAGGGCAAGATGGCTCTCTATACCCCAGTGCCTGTATATCTTATTTCCCAGTTGCATGTAAAATAATAATAATTATACATACATATATATATATATTTTTTTTTTAAAACATTTGATTTTAAAACTTTGAATCCCAATTTCCCTTCTTCCCTCATCACCCACCCTTACTGGGAAGATAGGCAATTCAATATAGGTTGTACACGTGTAGCTATGCAAAACATTTCCATAGTGGATATATTGTGAAAGACTGACTATATTTTCCTCCATCCTATCCCGCCCCCAACTTGTTCTATTTTCTTCTTTGACCCTGCCCCCCTTCAAAAATGTGTGCTTCTAACTTCCTTCCCCCGCAACCTGCCCTCTGCTCCATCAGCCCCCTTCTCATTCCCTTCCCTCCTACTCTCCTGTAGGGTAAGATACCCTATTTCGTGTGTATGTCATACCCTCCCTAAGCCAAATTCAATGAGAGTAAGGTTGACACATTTCCTTTTGCCTTCCTGTTCTTCCCCTCCATTGTAACCATTTTCTCTTGCCTCTTTTATATGAGATAATTTACCCCATTCTCTCTCCCCATCTCCTCTCATTATATTCCCCTCTCCCTTCTCAATTTCACCTTTTAAGTATCATCCCTTCCTATTCAATTGCTCACCTAATTTTTTTTAAACTACCCGTTCCATTCATTCTTCTGTGTTGAAAACCCTGGTGTTATCTTTGACTCTGGGGAATTATCTGTGACCAGAGATAGCCCAACCAAATGGCTCCCAGCCAATGAGTACAGGATTCTTGGTGGGCAACAAGACTAAGAATACATAAAAAAATATATAAATAAGCAAATATAGCTTCTATAAAGTGAATAAATAATGCCTCACACATATGTGTATCACTTATTTTCAAATTTATTTAGATGCTGCTGTAATAAAATATAAACTAATTTAAAATGAGAGAAAATTCATAACTCAATCAATGGATACTAATAGTCATGTTGAGGTCTAAACAGACTATAAAGAGACCTCATACTTGAAAAAAAATGGAAAGGACTAGTCTAGCTGTTATGACTCTATTATCCTAAAGGGCAACATTACCTGTTTAATAGTAGCTAAGCTATGGGGTGGCTAGGTGGCACAGTGAGTAAGAGCGCTGGCCTCGGAGTTGGGATGACCCGAGATCGAATCCAGCCTCAGAAAATGAGCACCCACACACAAATAATGACTAGCCGTGTAACCTTGAGCAAGTTACTTAACCCCAATTGCTTTAAAAAAAAAAAAAGTAGCTAAGCTACTTGTCATCTGCATGAAGTATATGAGAGGAACTAATTATTCTCTAGGTTTATGCCTTGCAATTTGGCATTTGGTAGAGACATGTGAATTCACTGCTACAGATAATTCCAAGGGAGGGAACCCTTCTGGCAATGAAGAACAGAAACTGTTCTGCAAATTATAATCTTAGACTGGGGTTTCTTAATGTTTTATGCATCATGGAACCCTCTAGCAGAAGACCTATGGATTCCTCAGAACTATTTTTAAATACTTAAAAACAAAATACATGGAATAACAAGGAAATCAGTTATATTTAAATAAAGATGCAATTCTTTCCTCCATCCAAGTTCACAAGCCCCCTGAAACCTATGCACCAAAGCCAGGTTAAGACCCTTGGTCTTAGGTTAAGTGACTTTCCAGGATAACAAACACAGCCAGAGGGAGGACTTAAACCCAAGTCTTCCTAACCCCAAGGCTGGCTCTTTACCCTCGATATCATAGAACCTCTCATGTCTTACAAATCCAACCTTTCTAAATAAAAGCAAACATTACAGTCTTACATTACATAAAATACCTTAGTAAAAGGAACACCAGACTGGATGTTTAGTAAGTTCCAGAAGGGCAGTAAGCATCCTTTGGCTTATGTGAACTGCTAACAACTTACATATTCTCATAGAGCTTATCACTATGGAACCTATGTAACTGAGTATTTGATAACAACACTTCAACAGAGAAACTGCATAAGCATGAGCAAATGAGGGTTATACATCTTCACACTACAAAATTTTAACAAAACTAAAATTAGAACTATTTTAACTTGACAAATTAAATACATCTTTAAAAAAAATCAAAGCACTCAAAATGTTTTCTAGGTGAGTCTTACTTGAGCCAAAGATGACTTGACACTGAGCATCATAGAACTGGCACATTCCATTGTAACAATAAGCTTTACTGTTCTGGCACGGGTGTCCATTCTGAATATAAACATCTAGCTGACAGAACTGAGATGAGCCATTGCAATACTCCGGGAGATCACATTCATTGGTGCTTTGCCTGCACAGAGTGCCTCCTGGAAGGAACTGGAAAAACAAAATTCAAATCAAACAAGACTCTTTGATCAGTTTTAATAAATAAACCAAAGTTTGACACATCTTATGCAATAACTCCACAAAAATCATTCCATTATGACATAAGGGTGACCCTGGACACACTGGGGGAAATATATACTCTAGGAAGATCTACTATGTTAGATTTTATATACTGTCCTGGTAGCAGACTGAGTCTACTCTCCAAAGACCTGCCTAGTCCAGCAGAGAAAAGTTATCATAACCAATTGCCCAGGAACTAAATGATGAATTATCTTATCATAGCAACTCATTAAATTAAAAAGCTACATAAAACAGCCATTCTATACTATGTGTTCCCTTTCATCTCTGCAGAAAAAGTGGCAGAAAAGAGGCCTCAAGGCAGATAGATTCAGTTTTTAAGTACTCAATGAATGTTTGTTGAATGACTGATCAAATATACCAAAGGCATTTGCCATGGTAGAACTTTCCTCAATGCCACAAACATACAACATAGTAGAACCCAATAAAGTCATTTTTCCTAATCACTCAACAAAACAAGCACTTCTTTACTAGATATTTCAGAAGGCAAAGGACTGATATCTTTATTTTTCAGTAAAGAAAGCTTTCTTACCCGACAGTTTTTACAACAGTCACCATATGCACATTCTGCACCTGATTTAAGTTTACAAGTACTGGGCTCACAGCAAGGGTCCAATTCACATTCCTGTAGATGATATAAATTGACTGTCAGTACAAAGGTAGGATAACAGTGTCAACCCTGACTACTGATATCTATCTTAAAGAGAATAAATAAATATTTCACTGAGATGCCATTTTTTATCCTCCTAACCTGACCAAATTAAATATTAAGACAGCCACTATTTCCAACCACTTGGATTTAATGTATGTTCTAGACATATAATACTATAAAACCACAAACATTTTACTAATATCTATAACTAGGGCATCACCAGCTTCACCACTGGTACTAAAAAAAATCTTCAAATTGCTCAAAAGTAACCCCAATTAGTAGCTAGTCCCTATTATGTTTGGACTGCAGCTTCCCTGTATCCTCATCCTATGACCCTTCTATATAACTAGCTTCTTAATGACCTCCTCCATATTCCTGATCTTGCTTTTGCCTTGTCTTTGGGAATGAGTTCTTATACTCTGGGCCACCTTCCTCTTATCTCACATCTCTTCTCAGGTGTTATCTCACGTGGAAAGGATGTAGAAAACTCATTCATGGCTTAATACGTGGCTGCCCCTTCAAAGGTATTTGCATCCTTAGCAGTTAGAAATGCCTTAATGTCCCCAATTTTTGCTTTTTGCATTTGATCTTAGAATCAATAGGAAGCTGCTAAAGCTTCTTGGCAAGGAGTAACATAGTCACACCTGAGCTTTATGAGTCACTTTTGCAGCTTTATGGAAGGTGGCTTAAAGAAGAAAGTGGCTGGCTTCAGAGAACAATTAAAAGACTAAGCAGGCTACCTAGTGACCCATACCTAAACCAGCAAATCTCTCAAGTTTGACTAGTCAAACTTCATATCTTTGGTCAAGATATCCAAAGAAAAACTATAGGAAATGAAATTTTCTGTCCCCAAAAAGCACAAAAAGTCTTCTGGAATAATAGTGGGAGATTTTAATTTTCCCCTCTCAGAATTACATAAATATAAGAAAAAATTAAAAAGAAAGAAGTTAAGGAGGTGAATAAAATCTTAGATAAGCTAGATATGCTAGTTATCTGGAGAGAACTGAATGGAAATAGATAGGAATACAGCTTCTTCTCTGTGGTCCATGACTCACCACATATTTGGGCATAAAATTTTTACAGTTAAATGTAGAAAAGTATTTATTAAATGCATACCTTTCAGATCACAAAGCAATAAAAATTATATTTAGTAAGGGACCATGGAAATAGAATAAAAACTAAATGAAGACTAAGCAACCTAATTTTAAAGAATGAGTGTGTTAAAGAAAAACCAATGAAACAAATAATTTCATTAAAGAGAATGACAATAATGAGACAACATATCAAAACTGATGGGATACAGCAAAAGCGGTAATCAGAGGAAAAATTACATCTCTAAATGCCTACATCAAGAAATTAGAGAAAGAGAAGACCAAGGACCTGGCTATGCAATTAAAAAAAAAAACTAGAAAAAGACCAAACTAAGAATCCTCAACTAAACATTATTAGAAATTCTAAAATTTAAAACTGGCATTAATAAAATTGAGTGTAAGAAAACCATTGAATTAATAAATAAAGCTAGAAGTTGGTTCTATGGAAATTTTTAAAAATGAATAAAATAACCTTGTGTTAATATGATTAAGAAAATTTTGAGAGAAGAAAACCAGGTCACTGATATTAAAAATGAAAAGGGTGAATAACAGTAACGAAGATGAAATCAAAGCAATCATAAGGAGTTATTTTGCTTAATTATATAATAATAAATTTAACAATTTAGGAGAAATGGAATAATATTTACAAAAATGTAAACTGCCTCAATTAACAGAAAAAGAAAAAGAATAACTAAATAAACCTATTTTAGAAAAAGAAAAAGGCCAATCCCTTCTTGCCTCCCTTGCTGTTTGTAACCCGGGCTGTTGAGGCCCCGTGGCTCGTGGGAGCCGTGTGTCCGCCGGCGGCCACCATACGGACCGCGGAGCGAGCCGCGTGCCATGAAGCCAGGATTCAGCCCCCGAGGGGGTGGTCGGGGTGGGTTCGGAGGTCGTAGAAGAGGTGGTGACCGAGGGGGCCGAGGAGGCTTTGGGGGACGAGGAGGCTTTGGGGGACGTGGCCGTGGTGGCTTTGGAGATCGTGGGGGCCGAGGAGGTGGCCGAGGAGGGTTTCAGTCACCTGGCGGTAGGGGCAGAGGCACCCCCCGGGGCAGAGGCCGGGGCGGTAGAGGAGGTTTCCAAGGAGGAAAGAAGGTCACTGTGAGCCTCATCGACATGAGGGGGTTTTTATTTGTCAAAGAAAGGAGGATGCCCTGGTCACAAAGAACATGGTTCCCGGGGAGTCAGTCTATGGTGAAAAAAGAATCACTGTGGAGGATGGTGAGGCGAAGTTGGAGTACCGAGCCTGGAACCCCTTCCGATCAAAGCTGGCTGCAGCCATCCTGGGTGGAGTGGATCAGATCCACATCCGACCTGGGGCCAAAGTACTCTACTTAGGAGCAGCATCAGGCACTACTGTCTCGCATGTCTCTGACATCGTGGGTCCAGAAGGTCTGGTCTATGCTGTCGAATTTTCTCATCGATCTGGCCGAGATCTCATCAACGTGGCCAAGAAGAGGACAAACATCATTCCCGTCATTGAAGATGCGCGACATCCCCACAAATACCAAATGCTCATTGGGATGGATGTGATTTTTGCTGATGTGGCCCAGCCGGACCAGTCCCGAATTGTGGCTCTCAATGCACACAACTTCCTGCGCAATGGTGGACACTTTGTGATCTCCATTAAGGCCAACTGCATAGACTCCACAGCCTCCCCAGAAGCCGTGTTTGCCTCAGAAGTCAAGAAAATGCAGCAGGAAAACATGAAGCCCCAGGAACAGCTCACCTTGGAGCCTTATGAGCGAGATCATGCTGTGGTGGTGGGCGTCTACAGGCCTCCCCCCAAACAAAAGGAAGTAGCTGCCAAGTAGCTGTCGCTGCCCCACCCAACCCCACCTTCTTTTCTACTCTAGCTGTTTTGTGTGAGATCTTTGTATTTTCTATTAAAAGGTGTGACCCCCCCCCAAAAAAAAAGAAAAAGGAAAAGAAACCTGAACAGGCTGTAAATGAGCTTCTTAAGAAAAAAGCATCAAGACCAGAAAAACACTGTACACAATTACAGACACATCATATCTGTGATGACTAACTCAGAAAGACTGGGCTCCTCTCAGCAATGCAAGGCTATAAGACAACTCCAAAAGACTCATGATGGAAAGGGCCATCTACATCCAGAGAAAGGATTAGAGTCTAAATCCAGACTGAAGCAAACTACTTGCTCTCTCTGTTTTGTTTTGTTTTCTTTCTTCTTTCTCATTGTTCATTCCATTGGTTACAATCCTTCTTTACAACTTAACTAATGTTTAATGTGAAGGTATTTGTAGAAGCTATTTTGGATTGCATGCCAACATGGGGGGAGGGGAGAAAATTTGGAACTCAAAAGTTTGCGGAACTGAATGTTGCAAACTAAAAGTAAATAAATAAATTTATTAATTTTTTAAAAAGAAAAAGAAAAGAAAAAGCATCAGGACCAGATATTTATCAGTGAATTCTACCAAACATTTAAAGATCAACTAATTTCAATATTAAGTAAATTACGTGGACTAAAAGGTAATAAAAGGGTCCTACCAAACTCCTTTTATAAAACAAATATGGTAAGGATATCTAAACCAGGAAGAGTAAAAACAGAGAAAGAAAACTACAGATCAATGAATCTGGTAATGATAATGAATATGGATGAAAATTCCTAAATAAAATACTAGCTAGGAGATTACAATAATACATTACAAAGATTTTACACTGTGACCAAGTAGGATTTATACCAGAAATGCAGGATGGTTTAACATAAGGAAAACTATCAACACAATTATTTTATCAATACTAAAAGTAAAAAAACTTTTTTGATTATATCAACAGATGCAGAAAAGTTTTTAGAAAAGTATACATTTCTATTTAAAAAGTATTTGAAGGTACAGGTATAAAATGATTTTTCCTTAAATTGATAAGAAGCATTTACCTAAAACTATCAGCAAGCATTATTTGTAATGATAAGCTAGAAGCCTTCCCAATAAAATCAGAAGTAAACAAGGATTCCTATTTTTACCAATATTATTCAATACTGTATTAGAAATCCTACCAATTACAACAAGAAAAAGAAATTGAAGGAGGAATCAGAATGGGTAATGAGGTAATAAAACTATGTCTTTTTGCAAGTGATATGATATACTTGTAAAATCCTGAAGATTAAACTTAAAAGTTAGCTGAAATAATTATTAATTTTAGCAAAGTAGCAGGATATAAAATAAGCCCACATAAATCATCAGCATTGCTATATATCACCAACAAAACCCTGAAAGAAAAGATAGTAAGAGATACCTTATTTAGAATAACTCTAGTATAAAATACCTCAGAGTATACCAAAACAAACCCAGGAAGTATATGAACAAAAATTATCAAAAGCTTTTTATACAAATAAAATCAGATTTAAATAACTGCAGAAATATTAATAGCTCATAGGGTCAATATAACAAAAATGACAATTTTACCTAAACAAATTTATTCAATGCCATCTCACTTAAATTACCAAAAGATTATTTTCCCAAGTTAGAAAAAATAATAACAAAACTTATTCAGAAAACAAAAGATCAAGAACACCAAAGGAACTAAAAAAAAAATAAAGGAAGGAAGTTTAGCAGTACAAGATCTCAAACTACATTACAATAGTAATTATCAAAATTATCAGGTACTGGCTAAGAAATAGAAAGAGACAATGCAACAGTGACATACAATACACAGTAGCAAATAATTCCAAAAACCTTGTGTTTGACAAGTGTAAAGACAAGTTTGGGCGATAAGAACTCACTATTTGGTAAAAGTTATTGGGAAAGCAATCTGGCAGAAATTGAGCATAGACCAATGTTTACCATTTATGAAGACAAAGTCAAAGTGGTTACATGACCTAGATATAAAGGAAACATCACAAGAAAATCAGAAGAACATAAAACATATTACCTGACTTATGGATAGGTGAACAATTTATGAACAAGTGATAGAGAGCATTGTGAGACAGAAAATGGGTCATTCTAATTACAGTAAGTGAAAAAGGTTTTGTACAAATAAAACCAACGTAGCCAAGATCAGAAGGAAAGCAGAAAATTGGAGAAAAATATTTAAAGACAGTTTCTCAGATAAAGGTCTCATATCTCAAATATATAAAGAACTCTGTGAAATCTACACGGATATAAACCATTCCCCAATTGATAAGGGTCAAAGGATATTAATAGGCAGTTTGCCCATGAAGAAATCAAAACAATTTATAGTCATATGAAAAAATGCTCTACATCATTATTAATAAATGAAAAGTAAAACAACCTTGAGACACCATTTTACACCTATTAGATTGGCTAAAATGACAGACAGGGAAAGTGAAAAATGTTGGAGGGGATGTGGAAAAAAAACTGGGACATTAATTTACTATTGGTGAAACTGTGAATTAATTGAACTACTTTGGAGAGCAATTTGGAATTATGCCTGAAAAGTTATTAAACTGTCTATAAACTTCGACCCAGCAATACCACTGCTAGTTTTGTTTCCTAAGTTGAAAAGGAGAAGAACCTATATGTTCAAATATATTTATAGCAGCTCTCTTTGTGGTAGCAAAGAACTGGAAATTGTGGGGATGTGTGTCAATTGCAGAATGGCTAAACAAGTTGTGGTATATGATCATGATGGAATATTACTATGCTATAAGAAATGATGAGGTCACTGATTATAGAAAAACATGGAAAGACTTCCATGAAATAATGAAGAGCAAAATGAGAAGAACCAAGAGAATGTTGTACCCAGTAACAGCAATAATGTTCTAAGAACAATTTTGAACAACTAAGTCATTTTGAAAATTATAAATATTTAAATCAACTACAAAGGGACCTATGAAGAAAGACTGCCTCCAGAGAAAGAACTGAAAAGCAGAAGTATATATAATATGGTTTTACACACAGATACACACACACACACACATACAGATATTTGTGTCTAATGGTAGTCATCTCTAGCACAGGGGGTAGGGAATGAAAAAAAAACATTAAAAGTGCACAATAGAGAATAAAAGAAAATTTGCAAGTATAGAAAACTGAGTAGCTTTAAAAGCAAAATATAATACTTAATATATAGTTTTTCAAAAAAAGTAAACAGTGCAAAATATAAATTCATAGTTCTATAGTGAAGCCTCTTTTTATGTTATGCTCTGTAAATGAAAATGTTCTCTTTTTTGTCTTTATGTATATAAGTTCAAAATGAATAATTAAAAAAGAAGAATTCAAAAATTGTAATAATAATTACTGACCTTTGGAGAACCACAGTCACATTCTTCCCCAAGATCTATTATTTTATTACCACAGTAAGGGGCACTGTAGGCTTCATCAGGTTTTGGTATATTAAGTAGACAGGTTCCTCCTTTATTCAAAGTTAAATTCTCAAAGTCATCTGCACTGCAACTACTAAAGTTTCTGGAACCTCTAAAAGAAACGTAAGAAGAAACATTTTTATGTTATTTTGTTTGAAAGTACAACTAAACTAAAAAACCAAAATTAAAATTTTCATATTGCTCCATAAAACAGAACAAGTACTTGTAAGAATTCATATTTACTTGGAAAAAATAAAATTTTTTAAAGTTAATACAGAAAGATCCTCTTCTCTAACAATATACTACCATAATGGTGATAGCTCATATTTATATAGTGCATTTGCTATAGATATCCTTTACTACATCATAATAAACAAAGATCACATGTACATAATGCTTTGAGGTTTACAAAGCATTTCACCCACAGCACAAATAGATACAGGATATACATAGATACACCTCACGTACACATACACATACACACACACGACATTAACTCAAGGAAATTGATATAATTTACCTACAGAATAGCTTTCAACTATAACCCTCCTCCAATAAGTCCTATAAGTATTTCCAGAAGGGAGAGCAGTGAAGCTACAGGTTATTGCTATAACTTTCTAATCTGAAATGGTCATTAGCTATGGTAACAAAAATACTGATTAATACTACAAGCTAGTTTGTAAAATCTCATGCAGGAGGAAGGGAATGATCTTGTAAAAAATTGTAAGACGTAATTTAAAAAACCAGGCTTGGGGCAAAAAAAAAAAAAAAACCCTGGCTAATGACCCAGCTAAACTAGATTATCCTCAAGGCATTTAAAGATAAAACTGGGAAAACAAGATCAGGAATCTGTGGCCTCTAGGATATATGTGGCCCACTAGGTCCTAAAGTGTGGCCCTTTGACAGAATCCAAGCTTTATAAAACCAAATCGAGGTCACATGATCGGTTCTGTGAAGTTTGGATTTACTCAAAGGGATGCATTTGAGGACCTAGAGGGCCACATGTGGCCTCAAGGCCACAGGTTCCCCACCCCTGGAGTAAATCATTTTTAAACAAAAACATTTTGCTCTGTTTTAACAAAAAAAATTTCTAAAACAGTTTCTAAAACTTATCTTTTCTCCATCAATGGAGACATCACATTTAGTTTCTAAGAGCAGTCACCAATATATAGCATGAGAAAAGTAAAACTGGCATTAACAAAAACCAAAGAAAGGAAAAAAAGTTAGGCTAGAACAAATATATACATAGGAGGTCCATGATGGAGAAGAAACAATTTTGGGGACACTGAGGATTAATTCTCATGGATAACTAATGCTTAAGGGTGAAAAAAAAACCCACCACAGACATTATCATGACCAAGAAGGTGATTAAGAAAATATATCTACATAAGCACTGAGAGCATCCTTAATGAAGGTTTGAGAAAGGAAGAAGCAAGACAGGCTTCTACAAGTGATATGCATCGCGTACCCCATCTCTACAGTTAGATACGGGGAATATAAGAGTCTACTGTGCTTATTATTTATTAACTATTAAAAATTTTGATTCACGGGGCGGCTAGGCGGCACAGTGAATAGGGCACCAGCCCTGGAGTCAGGAGGACCTGGGTTCGGATCTGGCCTCAGACACTTAACACACACAAACAAAAAACAGCCTCGTGACCTTGGGCAAGTCACGTAACCCCAACTGCCCTCCAAAAAGCAAAAAAAAAAAAAAATTTTTTTTGATTCAATAGAGCAGAAAGCTAATCCTTCAATGAGATGTTTGTCATTCATATGTGAAAAGTATACAAGATTCCCTGAACAACATGACAGGGCAAAATTTGTTCAAAAACTTGCTATCAAGCGAAACATAAAACATGGAGAAGCTGCCAAAAGTTTTGAAGTCTGTTTAGCTTGGAATCCAAATCAAAGAGAGGTTCCCTATAGAGGGTATGACCCTCCAGAATTGATTTGCAGATGACATTGTGCTAACTACATGAAGGCCTCCTAAATGAGACTGGTAATCATTTGAGTTCAGCCTAAGTAAAAACCAAATGATTGAAAAATGCCTATTGTCCAGATAATGATATATACTTAAATGATCAATCCACAGAACTAGTTAATTAGCATATATATAATACATATACTATAAATGTACAATGAACTAAACTTAAAACTAAACAGGAGGAAACTGGGTTATCTTTGGGAAAATGTGCAATATTTTTAATTACTCCAAGTTTCTCACTGAACCAAAGGTCATGGAATATCAGTCTCTGATTAATTAAAACTGTAGATAACTGAAATGCATATGATAAATATGCATTTATATTATTTATTATTTATTATTTAAATTTATTATTTATTTAAATATAAGTTTGTGGCTGTTGTTCAGTCATTCAGATGCGTCTGACTATGAGTGACCCCAAGGACCATATCTTAGCAAAGATCCTGGAGAAGTTTACCATTTCCTTCTCCAGTGGATTAAGGCAAAGAGAGGTCCAGGGTCACAAATCTTCTAAGTGTCTAAGGCCAGATTTGAACTTAGGAAGATGTCTTCCTGACTCCAGACCCAGTGTTCTATGCACTGAGCCATTTAGCTGCCCCCAAAATATAAGTAAGCTTCAACATATTACCAGAGAAGAACTAAAAAGTAAGAATGTCACAAAGCATAAAATTAGAGTGATGTGACTGTAAAAGGAGGTGGACAAGACAGAGGTAGTGAGAATAAAGGAAAACTGAAGGATAGGTCATGTATTCCATTACTATCTACAAAATGTCATGAAATCTGGGGGAGGATATTTGTTGAATACCTTATAGAGGATTTATAAGAAAGACTGGATAAGAGTTGCACAAGATGCAATGCATATAGATTGAGGCTTGCACTACTAAAGAAGTAAAGTAAATACAGACATCAAGGAGTTCACAGATCCATACCAAAGTATGGCAAAGTAGTCATATGTTTTGACTTCTAAACCCACCCCTTTGATGGAAATGCCACCTCCATCATCTCATGCATAATCCTCTCCCCCTAGGGTTTCACAGTTAGTATTAACCATGTTCGCAGAAATCACAGTAAAGCCCAGATCTTCATGTCAATTAGTCAGTCAATAAACATTTAAATGGCAGACACTTTGCTAAGCACTGGAGATACAAAATAAGTAAAAAACAGAAGATTGTAAAAAACAGTCCCTGCCCTTGATAAGCTCAAAATCTAACACTAAAGACAATGTAGAAATAACTGCAAACAAAAAAGTTATATGCAGGATAAATCAAAGATGATCAATAGAAGCAAGCTAACAGAAGTGAGAATTCTTGTATCAGGAAAAGTTTCCTGTAGAAGGTAGTGTTTAAATTGGGACTTGAAAGAAAACAGGAAATACAGGTGAGGGAGGTGAGAAGGGACAGCATTCCAAGCACAGGGGTCAGTCAAGGAAAATATGTGGAGTGGAAAAATGGGAGTTATCTTGTTAGAAGACAAGGAGGTTAGTGTCATCACACATCAAAGTATATGGCACTAGAGTCTAAAATGTAAGAAGACTGGAAAGGTGGGTGTAGAGGGGCAAGTTATGACAGGCTTTGAACACCAGATGGAAGATTTTATATTTGATCCTGGAAATAAGAGGGAGTCACTGGAGTTCATTTAGTAGGTAGGTGATATGGTTGAACCCGCACTTTAGGAAGATCACTTCCTTAATGCAAAAAGGCAAATAATTGTAAAATTCTGATCTAATCATCTTATTTTTACAGATGAGGAAACTGAGGCACAAAGACTACATAAGCTGGGCAAGGTCTCTATACATTATTTGATGACAAAAATCAAGGCTAAATCCAGGTTTCCAAATACCTATGCCCATGCTCTACCACAACACGATATTTTTGATTATGAAACAAATATAGCTGAATGCCTCTATTATAATTGTTTTAATTTTTTATTTGGTTTTCTCCAAACCCAGCCCCAAAAGGGAAGGAAGTAGTATTTTGTTTCTCTAATCTTGATCAGTAGTTTTCACAACAAACAAACAACAACAGTTTTTAAAGTGTGTTTATGGAAACACGTGGTCTGGGAGCATCCTCCAAGGGTCTACAGGTGTTAGTCTCTGGCACAAATAGAAAGATGTAGTATAGCAGTGGATTTAGACTTGGAAGACTTAGAAGTTCAAACTCTGGTTGTGATATATACTAACTGTATAATCAGATAAAGTCATGTAAAGCTATCTGAGCCTCATTTTACAAATCTGGAAAAAAGTTATCATAGGATTTAGAGCTGGAAGTACCCTCAGAAATTATCTTGTCCAACCTCTTCATTTTACAGGTGTGGAAACTGAGACTCAAAGAGTGAATTAATCAAAGCTACAGAGCAGAAAGGTGAAGAGCTGAGACTCAACCAGTCCCATGACTTCAATGTCCAGGGTTTTCCATGTTGTGGTCCACTGTTAGGAGAAAAGGGCTTTTTTTTAAACAAGCATTACATAAATGTGAGTTATTATTCAAGTTTTTAATATGCCTCCACTTTTATTTTAGAAATTAACAGTTTCTTTATATTTAATTTCTAAAATAACAGGATGGTAACTCATTCATTCAAGTTTGAGGGTCATTTCTCTATTTTACTATCTATTCCAAGGACAAGGAAGAAAACACTGAACTCACGATGCTCCTGAATTCATGATGCAGCTCTTTGCTCCACAACTGCAGTTTCTCCCATCATCATGGTTCATTCCCAAGTTATGTCCCAATTCATGAGCAACAATAGATGCAAAGGTCTCCACGCTAATTTGTCCAAACTATACAAAAGGAGGAAGGTGATTATGGAGTGCTATTTCCCAAAATTATTTCCTCAACAAAAAGAATTTCATTCAGCTTGAATAAGGTATTCTACTAAGGCAGAATATAAAGCAACATTTACATGAATGTCTTTTGGACTTGTATGTTCAAAATATCAGCAAAATATGGATTTAAATGCAATGATTTTTAAAAAGCAACTGATGGGGGATATGGCTTCTGAGAAACAAAGTGATAGCCTGGGGTGATGATACTGTATGCTTTTACTTCATCTATTTTTTTAAAAGTTATAGTTTAAAAGAATACCCAAGTATTAGCAAATTTCATTCATAGTCTTTGTTGGAAGGCAAAAGAGCTAAGATAACAGTCAAAAATCACCTACCCAGGGAAAATGGACATTTAATGAAATAAGAGACTTTTAAAACATTTCTAATTAAAAGATCAGAGATAAAAAAAAATTTAATCTTCAAATACAAGACTTAAGAGAAGCATTAAAAGTGTGTAAATAGGAAAAGAAAACATAAGACATTCAATAAGGTTAAACTGTTTATATTCCTACATAGGAAGCTGATACTTGCAACTCTTAAGAACTTTCTCACTCAGAGCAATTAGAAAGAGTATACATAGACAGAGGGTGCAGGTGTAAGTTGACTATAATGGGATACTGTACCCCCAAAAAAAGAAAGAGATGAAAAAGAGTACTGCACTAGGAAAAGAGGGAAAGAAGAGATAAAATAGGGTAAATTATCACACATCAAAGAGGCACAGAGTTATTACAGTAGAGGAGAAAATGGGGAGGGAGACTGGCAGATAATGCTTGACCCTTACTCTCATCAGAATTGGCTCAAAGAGGGAATAACACAAAAACAGTTGGATATAGAAATTGTCTTACCTTACAGGAAAGTAAAAAGGGATGGAGAATAGAGAAGGGGAGGAGGGAAAACTATTAGAAGGGAGGACAGATTTGGGGAAGCAGTGGTCAGAAGTAAAACACATGAAGAGGGATAGGTGAAAGAGAGAGAGAAGGATAAACAGGAAAAATAGGAGAGAAAGAAATAGTTATCATAACTGTAAATGTGAATGAAATAGGGGCAGCTAGGTGACACAGTAAATAGAGCACCAGCCCTAGAGTCAGGAGGACCTAAGTTTAAATCTGGCCTCAAGATACTTGACACACTTACTAGCTGTGTGACTTTGGGCAAGTCACTTAACCCCAATTGCCCTCCAAAAAAAAAGTGAATGAAATAAATTCACCCATAAAATAAAAGTGAATAGCAGAATGGACTAAAAGCCGGAATCCTACAACATGTTGTTTCCAAAAAAACACATTTGAAGCACAGAGACACACACATAGTAAACTTGAGGGGCATGTTAGGATGAAACAAGATATAGAGAGCATTACAAAATGTAAAACGGTGAATTTTGATTCTATTAATAAAAGTTTTGCACAAATAAAACCAATGAAGTCAAAATTAGAAGGAAAGCAAAAAATGGGAGAAAATGTTTTTACAGCAAGTATCTCTGATTAAGGCCTCATTTCTCCCATACATAGAGAACTGAGTCAAATTTATAAGAATACAAGTCACTCCCTAATTGATAAATGGTCAAAGGATATAAACAAGCAGTTTTCAGATGAAGTAATCGAAACTATCTAGTCAGATGAAAAAATGCTCTAAATCACTGCTGATTAGAGAAATGCAAATTAAAACAACTCTGAAGCATCACCTCACACCTATCAGACTGAATAATATGACAGAAAAGGAAAATGATAAATGTTGTAGGGTATGTGGGATATCTGGAAGTCTGCCTGTTTATCATTTCTTATAGCACAATAATATTCCATTACATTCATATACCACAATTTGTTCAGCCATTCCCCAATTGATGGGCATCCCCTCAATTTCCAGTTCTTGGCCATCACAAAGAGAGATGCTATAAATACTTTTGTACATGTGGTTCCTTTTCCCATTTATATGATCTTTTTGGGATACAGCCCTAAAAATGGTGTTGCTGGGTAAAAGGGTATGCACATGTATAACCTATATCAGATTGCAGATTGTTTACCATCTCATGGAGTGGGGGAGGACAAAGAGGGAGGTATAATATTTGGAAATCGAAACTTTTTTAAAAAGTGTTAAAAATTATTTTTACATGTAATTTTGGGAAAAAACTAAAATATTTAATAAATAAATAGCTACATAGATAAATGAATAAATAAATGAACACTAAATAAAAAAGCCAATGTACCACATTAATGCCTCCTGCATGACTTCTTGAACACACTGTTCCCACAAATGCCATTCCTGCAGTCCCTCCAAAGCCCTTCTTCCTGAATTGCCAGAGAAAGAAAAAAAATGGAACTTCACTAATAAAGTAAAACATCTTTCCTGCTGCTTAGGATGATGCGATCAGATCTATCACTAGGAACAGTAGTAGGAAAAGCTGTGTCAAACATACATAGCCAGAATCGAACAGAGCCAACAACTCATTGCTCATTCATCGTAATAAGTGAAGTTTTCCACATTAACGAATTTGTTCAGCAATTATAACATACTTTCTAAAATATCTAAACTTGTTTAAATTAAAACACTTTAATGGAAATCCTCCTAAACTGCATTATACAATTAATAATAATTTACACTTCCATAGTCTTTTAGGGTTTACAAAGTGACTTTTTCTCAGGAACCCTGATGAGGTAGGTTGTGCAGAATTTATCTTCCTTCTGTAAGGGCTAAATGGAACAGTAGATAGACCACTAGGCCTGGAGTCAGGAGATCTGAATTCAAATCCAGTCTAGATACTTAGTAGCTATATCACCCTGGGCAAGTCACTTACCCCCTCATCAGTAAAATGAGGAAAATAATAGCACCTACCTCCCAAGGTTAAAGTAAGGATCAAATAAAATAATATTTGTAAAGCAGGTAGCACAGTGCCTGGTACATAACAGGTGCTTAATAAATGTTTCTTTCTTTCCTTCCTTTTATACATTTTAAATAGTTGGGTACTACCTCATACCACCTCTTATATCCCGTCTTTTTAGAAAGGCTATTGTACTTTGATATTTGAAGGATTTTATCAGCATGCACATTCTCTTTGCTGGTACAGATAAATACCCTTCCACAACTTAGCACCCAGAGAGCTATCATGAGCTGTTGCGGTCAAATAAATTTCCCTATAATCCCAAACCCTGTTCTTCATCACTATTGTGACAACCATTCCTTCTACCGCTCCATTCATCCCCTTGTGCTAGCTATGTTCTTGTCCCTTCCCTATCTCAACCCCTTTCCAAAGAAACTCAATCCTTCAGTATTCTCTACTTTCAAGCCCTTTGCCTCCCTTGTCCTGTGATTAACCATGCCTTTCCAAAATGGAACCCAGTATTATTCTTACCATCAGTTGTTGTCATGCCTGACCCAGTACTGCCCTTGTTCTTATTGAAGTGATATTGATCAGAGACAAAGGAATCAGAAAACCACTTTAAATTTATTATATCTAAACTTAACAGAGCTCTCACTACATTAACAAAAATATTCTAATACTCCTTAGGTGACTGTCTATTTTACTGTCCTCAGCAATTGTTCTAAATCTCATGAATCCTCAAGCCTCCCACAGGACACTCTCACTTGACCCTCTCTGCTGAGAACATCACCCCATATTCCTTTAAAAAAAAAAAAGAGCTTATTTGCCAATGTTATTTGCCACTATTTTGGAGGTACAACACAAAATCCAAGTTGATGCTGCATAGATGACAAAGTCTTCAAGATGTTCTTATGTGTAATTATTTACAAATAGGAATAATGTAATAAATGTAATAAAATCATTGTAAAAAAAACCTCTTAGATGAGATTCACAGCCACTTAAGACAGTTTGATCTTTATGCCCAAAAAGGAAAAACTCAGTGGATAAAAAAATGTCTATAGTCTAACTTGACTATAGTATGTAGCTGGAAAGGCAACCTAAACAACTTTTCTATGAGTGGCTTAGACAAAGACTACAATAGAAAATGAGTTAGGACGAATGTCAGGGGCAGCTAGGTGGAGCAGTGAATGGAGTACCCGCCCTGGAGTCAGAAGGACCTGAGTTCAAATCCGGCCTCAGACACCTGACACACTTACTAGCCGTGTGACTTTAGGCAAGTCGCTTATCCCCAATTGCCCTCCAAAAAAGGAAAAAAAAGGACCAAGGTCAATGAAGAAAGGTATAGTTTTTTTCAATGACCTCATGCTTCTTTCTGGGGGAAAAAAGAGGTAAAAAAAAAAAGGATCCATAGGTTTTAATACTGTAATCATCTAGTAAAGTTGTATGGTTTTGAGACATAGACTCTGAAAACTGAAGTTGATGCTCACCCAAGGACTACAGGAAGCGACACATTGGTGTGAGCAGGTTGCAAAATACTGTCAATGATGAATTTCTTAGGAAAAGTGTTAAAAGGAAATCATTGGAGAAATAGATAACTAGGAAAAAATGGGTCATACAGCAAAAATGAAAGACTACCAAGGAACAGTGGACTATTACTATCCACATAATGGGAAGACAATGCAAGGAAGGTTCTGAACATGTTGAATGGACTCTGTAGCAAAGCTACAGGAGGCAATGAGCAAGTCCCAATCAATGAGTAGGCATGGGAAGTCTTTGATCTTATCCTCAGAGGCAATTCCTACTAATGAGATCACAGATTAATAGCAATACTAGATTATTTGACATTTGCTCTAATTAGTCAATGGTATAACTGCATGCAGGAAGCTGATTTAAAAATGACTCCAAAATTCATAACTAGTCATTTCCTATCTGTTACAGATAGAGCCAATTTCGCTAAAAAATAAAAATAATATTGCTCACTTCTCACAAGGTCCAATACTTTCTAACCTTTTCTGAAGAAACATCTATACGGGGCAGCTAGGTAGTATAGTCAATAGCACACTGCCCCTGGAGTCAGGAGGATCTGAGTTCAAATCCATCCTCATACACGTAATACTTACTAGTCACGTGACCTTGGGCAAGTCACTTAACCCCAAATGCCCTACCTTCCCTCCTTCAAAAAGCAAAAAAAAAAAAAAAATCTATATGTCCTTGTATATGCATGCATGACCCTTCCGTCTATATATACAAGCCTTTGTCTCTTTCATTTTTTACTCCTAGACTTTATTTTCCATTATGTTTTTCTCCATTCCAGCCTCACTTCATAATGAAGTTACCAGAATCAAGGTATATGCTGATGCTTTGGAGAATCTTTTTAAGTTTTTCATAAAAGTTATCTATCTCTTCAGCCACTACAAGTCGGCACATCAATGCAATTATTTTACTGGCATTTTTTTTTTTAAAGCAATTGG
Source organism: Gymnobelideus leadbeateri (assembly GCA_011680675.1). Taxonomy (NCBI): domain Eukaryota; kingdom Metazoa; phylum Chordata; class Mammalia; order Diprotodontia; family Petauridae; genus Gymnobelideus; species Gymnobelideus leadbeateri. Next base: position 357,784 of record WOXC01007038.1, on the reverse strand, counting down.
GGTTAAGTAACTTGCTCAAGGTTACACAGCTAGTCATTATTTATGCGTGGGTGCTCATTTTCTGAGGCCGGATCTGATCTCGGGTCATCCCAACTCCGAGGCCGGCACTCTTACTCACTGCGCCACCTAGCCGCCCCTTTAGGGCAGTTGGGGTTAAGTAACTTGCCCAGGGTTACAGGGCTAGGTTTTTGTTTGTGTGGATTAAGTGTCGGAGGCCGGCTCCGAACTCAGGTCCTTCTGATTCCAGGGCCGGCGCTCTATTCATTGCGCCACCTAGCCGCCCCTTTTACTGGCATTTTTGCTGATGTTCATTATAAAGACTACAAAGTAAAATGGTCAAATGACCCATATTTAATGATGTCTCTTTTTTCCTTTAGGTGAACAAAGAAACCAATTCTCCCAACTTCTTTATTTACCTTTCCAAGGATAGCCTGGGACTCTTCCTAACATTTAGTTATAACTTCCTTATGTATTCCAGTTATATATATAAAAAAGTCAACATTAATCCGGTTCAATTGTTCTAATAGTACTGTATAGTCACTCATTAGTCATGGGACAAATATTTCTAAACTTAAAACCCAAGAGTAAATGTTTATAAATGATCTAATAACTAGGTGCTTCAATAGTTCCCTTTGCCCCTTTTTTACCATTCTGCCATGGTCACTATAGAAGTGGAAAGGGGCTATCCTTGACTGAGGGAGATTTTATATTCTTCTTTGTTTCACGGACTACCACAGTCATAGAATTTGTCATCTTGTGACCAACCCACTAATTCTGAACCCCTTCATACTTTACTAGACTTGTTTTTGGAGGTTAAAAAAAAAAACAAACCACAATAGAGCTTGCAGCTGGCACTATAGTCAAAGCCTTAATAAAACCTGCCAGAGCTTGTGGTCCAGTGTAAGAAATCAAGTTCACCTCCACATCACAATAAGCTATCAGAATGGGATAACATCAAAATAGGAAGACTAAAATGTATAACTTAACCAACATACTATACTTTACACAATCATGAAAATAATGCTTGTCAAAGTAATAAATTCAAAGTGGCTATATGCTTATAGCCAAAATGAACAGCCCAAAATATTTTAAAATTTCTGAATTGCCATCAGAAAGAATTTATGAATGACAGATAAAGCTAGCATTGAAGTAAAAACTTATTTTTGCCCCCCAAATAGTATAACCTGCTAGCTTGCTTACTCACTGCTGACTAGAAACATTTCTCCAAATCACTTTTGGCTGTTTGCAAAAATCAAATCCATCCTTATAAGATAAAGATTGGTTAACATAAAAGATATTTTAAATAATATAATGTTGACTCTAATGGCCAAAAAATGAATTCCAAATATAATCTGAACAATGGAAGTATCTTCCAAAATAAATACACATATTTCCACAGTAATTAATTTGAAGAGAACAACAACACTCACTTGGCTGCATATGTTCTGTTCAAAATAAGTCAGTATTTAAAATATTGTTTATTTTATTTAAAATATAACATATTTTTATTTTTAACATATTTTAATATTTAAATGTTTTTAATATTTTTATAATTTTTTATATTTATATTTTATTTAAAGTATAAAATAACTTAAAATCATACTTTGAGTTTTTAATTTTGCTTAAGGCATAGAAGCCTTGAGAGAAAACAATAGTAATAAATGTAATTATCAAATTATCACTTTTTAACAAGACTATTTGAAATAAAAAAAAACATCACCTACAGAACTAACTGTGCACTGTCGTGTCTCCGACGTGGAATCAGTGACTTCTCTCTCCATTGTACAAAGTTCCCCAACACATCACCAGCACTTCCAACTGTGCTGATCTGGTTTGAGTTTGTCCAAATCTCTAGCCCAACTAGTACAATGTGGATATTTAACATAATGTACATCTGGAAAAAAAGAAAAATATACCCCCCAAAATACATTTAAGAACATGGGCTAAAAAAAGAGCATGGAACAGATGTCATCCATGTAAGTAAAACAATTATAAGTTTAGAAGTAAGTCCCAGGGAAATTGCTTTCTTTGTTAGTAAAATGCTGTTAGTTGTCTTCTGGATACATACTTTAGAGATAAAGCTACTTTATACCAAACTATAAGGAGACAGTGGGTACAGCTGACAAAGGGATGGAAGAGGAGTCAGGAAGACATAGGTTCAAATCCTACCTCTAACACTCAATAACGGGTGACCTCAGTAAGTTACTGCCCTCTCTCAGCTTTAATGTCCTCATCCATAAAATGAGGACAATAATGACATCTATCTCCTATGGCTGCTGTGAGGGCCAAATAAGAGAATCTATATAAACACTATGCAAACCTGCAAGTACCATACAGATACCAGCTATTACCACGATGATTACTTAGTAAGAATATTGTTATACCAAACTTTAAACTGTAGAAGGGAATTCTTATTTTAAAAGTTTCCCTTAATAAGAATATGTTTAGAAGTAAGTCAATTAAAGGCAAATATTCCTAGATAATTACTTTGACGGCAAAAAAACTGATAACAGACTCCTCTCCAGCTAACATCATTAACTGTATCCACAAAAATACAATGTTAGTTGCAGCAACATTACTAAAGGAATTGAGTTCCATGCAAACTATGTAACAAGTACTTTAAGGGGGCAATCAAATGATATCATAGTAAGGTTTTACATATTATGAAATGACATTATCAGATCAACCTTAGAGAGAATATATGTCCCATGAAATTAGGAGCTTTATAGTTTTAAAAGTATTTCAGATAGACCCACATACACCTTTACTTCTGTTTCAAACATAACAAGTATCACAAAGCAGGACAGTCTACAAATCTAAGAAATAAAGCTCCGTAACACTCAAAGCTAAACACCCCCAAGTCCCTGGATGATTCAGAGCTCAAACTGAGAAATTTACAACCAGTTCTGAAGATCTGATATAAACAATGAATATTTTATCATGCCATTAACCACAACTCACACTATCCAAGTAGTTTGCTAAATGAACCATCTCTTCCCTCAAGGCTGTCTGATTACTCCCCATCATGTCATACTGGAAAATAAAATTTAAAAGAAAAAGAAAGAAAATAACTATCAGGATACGTAAAATGATAAGAGTGTAGTCTGAGAAGGGATTTTAGAAAAACAACAAATTAGTATGACCAGTTTACAAATCTTCTATGTCTAAAATTAAGGGGGCGGAGCCAAGATGGCGGAGTAGAAACAGCTCATCCAAGCCACTCTGCCCCCAGATTCCCTGCAAACTATGTAAAAGAGGACTCTGAACAACTTCTGGAGCCCCAGCACCCACAGAACGACACAGAGAAGCTAACCTCCCACTGAGGACAGCCCAGCAGCCCTACAGGAAGGACCAGCGCAGCACTCTGGGAGCCGGCAGCGCAGCACACAGAGCACTGGGAGCCGAGCACAGGTCTGCCTGAGTCGCAGTTTTAGCCCCGGGGCGGCAGGGGCAGCAGCCGGCTGGCGGGACCCCAGAATACCAGCAGCTGTGGTGATTCCAGAATTATCAACATAGACATGCCTAGGAAAAAGTGAGAGGTTAGTGCCCTATGGACTTTGGGAGCAGTATTTGGGGAACTTGTCGGCTTCCTCCCCTGGGGGCTAGAAGCCGCTGAGGAGACACGCCATTTTGTAGTTTTCAGAGGCAGCTCCAGCTCCTGGCCTGCGAATTGTAGGGAGATCCAGAGATCAGTCTTGGGGGGCAATCACTCTTGCTTTAACCTCCCTGGATCTGGATTGTGATCTGGGGTGGAAGTCGTGGGTGGGTTTACAGCTTGCCAGAAACGGAAGTTGCCCCCCAACACGTTCGGGACGAAAATTCCCCTATCTGGCAGCAAAGCCATAGTGTGGCAACAAGCCCAAAAGTCAAGTAATTAAGTGGCAACATGCCAAGGCAAAGGAAACAAATTAAACAGAAAAATGCAACCCTAGACTTCTACTTTGGGGGCAAAGAGGGTCGAAGCATAGAGCAGGAAGAGGACTGTGGGGTCAGAAGTCCTGCTCCAAAAGCCCCAGGGGAAAACATGAGCAGGTTGCAGGCCATAGAGGACCTTAAGAAGGACTTTTAAAATCAAATAAGAGAAGTGGAGGAAAAATTGGAAAGAGAAATGAGAAGGATGCGGGAAAAGTATGAAATGAGGGTCAACAGCCTGACTGAGGAAAACAACACCTTAAAAAATGGACTAACTCAAATGGCAAAGGAGGCCCAAAAGGGCAATGAGGAGAAGAATGCCTTAAAAAGTCGAATTTGCCAGATGGAAAAAGAATCTCAAAAGTTCACTGAGGAGATTCATTCCTTCAGAGTTAGACTGGAGCAAATGGAAGCTAGTGACTTTATGAGAAATCAAGATGCTGTTAAGCAGATCCAAACAAATGAAAGAATAGAAGGCAATGTGTAATATCTCATGGGAAAAACCACTGACCTGGAAAATAGATCCAGGAGAGACAATTTAAAAATTATTGGACTACCTGAAAGCCATGATCAAAGAAAGAACCTAGAAATCACCCTTCAAGAAATTCTCAAGGAAAACTGCCCTGATGTTTTAGATCCAGAGGGCAAAATAGAGGTTGAAAGAATCCACCAATCACCTCCTGAAAAAGATCCCAAAAAGAAAACTCCCAGGAATATTATAGCCAGGTTCCAGAATCCCCAGATCAAGGAGAAAATACTACAAGCAGCCAGGAAGAAACAATTTCAATATTGTGGAAACACAATCAGAATAGCCCAGGACCTGGCAGCTTCTACACTGAGGGATCGAAGGGCATGGAATATGATATTCCAGTGGGCAAAAGAGCTGGGAATGAACCCAAGGGTCACCTACCCAGCAAAACTGAGTATTTTGTTTCAGGGGAAAATATGGTCATTCAGTAGAATAGAGGACTTTCAAGCATTCTTGAGGAAAAAACCAGAATTGAATAGAAAATCTGATATCCAGACACAAGAAGGAAAAGATGCCTGAGAAGGTAATCAGGGAAAAGAAATCAAAAGGAACTTATCAAAGTTGAACTATTTACATTCCTATATGGATAAACAATAACTGTGACTGATGAAATCTTTCTTAGTATGAAAATAATGGAAGAAGGGTGTGTGGTCATATGAATACATATGTGAATGTGTGTGTATATGGTTACAGTTAAATATGGATAGAGGGCATAGGTTGAATTTGTTGGGAAGGGAGGATACTCAAGGGATGAAATTATGAGGTGAGAGAGGAAAGTGGCAAGAGGAGATGGGGAGAGACAGGGTAGGATAAACTATATCATGTAGAAGAAGCAAGGGGAAGTGGTTGCAAGGGAGGGGAAGAATAGGAAGGCAAAAAGGCAAAACCACATTCTCATTGAATTTGCTTCAGGGAGAGAATGACATACATACTAAATGGGATATCTCAACCTACAGCAGAATAGGGGTAAGGGGGATGAGAGGAGGGATGATGGATGGGAGGGCATCCTTGGGGGGAGGGGAGATTGGAAGTACCCACTATAGAAGAGGGACAGGATCATGTAGGGAATGGACCAGGTGGGGGGTGGGATGAGCGGGAGGGAATTATAAGCAGCCTTGTACAATATATCTACTATGATAATGTTTTGCATAGCTAAACACGTACAACATATACTGAATTATTTATCTCCCCAGAGGGAATGGGTAACAAGGGAGGAAGGAAATGGATCTGAAATTTGAGGTCTTAACATTAAATGTTTCAAATATATATAAATACTATTATTAATACTCTTTTGCTTGTAATTGGGAAATAAGATGTGCAGGCATTGGGACACACCTTCCTCTAATGGAAAAGTCGAAGAGGGTATGGGAGAAGGTATGGGAGAGAGCAGATTGGAGGAAGTGATATCTTGCGGGACTGCCATTCTGGGAGGCTGCATAGGCGAAAAACGGGGGGAAACTGATTGTAACTCAAAATCTGGCAGAAATGAATGGTGTAAAACAGAAGTTAATAAAGCATTTGTTTAAAAAAAAAAAGAAATATCTTTCCTAGGAATTTTTCCCTCACATTCTCATAGCTTACCTTGACTGAACCTTTTCTGGCTGTGAAGGTAGGAATCGAGACCTCTCTTAATTAGATACCTTAGAGAATATGAATCAAGTGCATCAGGGGCTGCTTTATTATTGTATCAAACTCTTCTACTCCCTGGAATTTCAGATAGTCATATATCTTCCTAAGCTGGGAGCCTGCCTATTTTACCATACATGAAAGTTGGACTGGGATTAGCAGAAAAATAACAGAAAGATAAAATCTTCTTTCAGCCCAAGTTCAATGATGAAATTTCACAGTGAACCAAAATGGTAACCAGACAGTTTGCTTGCTTATAAGAAGATATACTCTCAGCTTCATCAGTTTTAGATAACCATCACAATGTAACCATTTAAAGAATTGCTTTTGCTCTTGATTCCTTCATATAATGCTGTCAATACTGTTCTTAAAAATGCAGAAAAGTTAATTAATATGATTAGAATTCCTTCTATGTAGGTTTTGTGTAGGGATGATAACCATTGTAAATATACACATACATACGTATATACAGATATTTACTCACACCGTCTCTTTGCCTATCTTTTCAAATAAAACAAGAAAAATATTCAACAATCTTACCTTTTCTTTGTCTACAACTATGAATAGCTCCACATATCTGGTGTGTGGAAGGACTGCTCTTTTTCTCTGCCAAGAGAACAATCATAAAGGCAAATAAATTCAAAGGATCACACACACAAAAGAGCATGCCCTAATCCTCCATTATTTAAGAATACAACTGCTGAGGTAGATTTCAGAAAAACCTGGAAAGGCTTACATGAACTAATGCAAACTGAAATGAGCAGAACTAGAATAACACTGTACACAGTAACACGAATATGAACATTGCATGATCAACTATGAATGACTTAACTCCTTTCAGCAATACAATGATCTAAGACAATTCCAAAGGACTCATGATAGAAAATGCTATCCACTTCCAGAGAAAGAACTAATGGACACTGAATGCAGATTGAAACATTCTATTCTCAGTTTATTTTTTTTTCTTTTGGTCTGTTTCTTCTTTCACAACATGACTAATATTGAAATATGTTTTACTTGATTCCATATATTTAGCCTATATCATATTGCTTACCATTTTGGGAAGAGTTGAGGAGAGGGAGAAAAATTTGGAACTCAAAATTTCATAAAAATAAATGTTAAAAATTGTCTTTATATATAATTGAAAAAATAAAATACTATTTAAAAAAAGAATACAACAGCTGAGAGTATTATAAAATTCTCATAGATTAAGGGGAGAAACTAAAAAATTAAATTATGCTTTTGGATATCTAAGACAGAACAGTCTGTTCTAGGCTAAAGTTATACATTACACAAATTTTCACATGTAGACCTTAGGTTTTTTTTGAAGTCATAGAATTTAAACAGAAAACACTAATGTTGGGGGAATTTTTTGTTTTCTTTTTTCACCAAAGGGAAAATTTACTTCTTCATCGTAGGGAAAAGTTTCTATTCACCCACAGCAATTATGGGAGATAGTAGCTACTGGCTTCCGTCATTTCTGATGGCCTTACTCTCTGATTTCTATCTAGCCCAGCTTCTAGAAAACTACCATAGTAGTCTATCCAAAGAGACACATTACCAGCTGCTGCAGCCTGAGTTTCTCCCTCCCTTGAAACCAAAATGCTATACTCATAACTTACCTGATCAAGACAGTACCTTAGTAAAGTTTTAATACTTCATTTCTGACACATAACTATATTAGTTGGCTCAGTGTTTCTGATGTTTCTAGTATCAATCCACTAGCATTTATTAAGCATCTACTATTGCCCAGAACTGTGCTAAGCAGTGGAGATATAAAGAAAAGCAAAAAACAGCCCCTGATTTTAAGTAGCTCACAGTTTAAAGGGGGAGACAACATGCAAACAACTATACACAAACAAAATATGTACATGATAAACTGGGGAGTATTCTCAGAGAGAAGCACTAAGGCAGCATTAAGGAAGAGGACTAGGAAAGGCTTCTGTAGAAGGTGCGATTTTAGCTTTGAATTAAAGAGGCCAGGCAAGCCAGGAGGTGGAGATAAGGAGGGAGAGGATTCTAGGCAGAGGGACCACCAGTGAAAATGAATGGCGTTGGGGCAGTTAGGTGGCGCAGTAAGAGCACTGGCCTCGGAGTTGGGGTGACGCGAGATCGAAACCAGCCTCAGAAAATGAGCACCACACATAAATAATGACTAGCCGTGTAACCTTGAGCAAGTTACTTAACCCCAATTGCTTTTAAAAGAAAGAAAGAAAGAAAGAAAGAAAGAAAGAAAGAAAGAAAGAAAGAAAGAAAGAAAGAAAGAAAGAAAGAAAGAAGGAAGGAAGGAAGGAAGGAAGGAAGGAAGGAAGGAAGGAAGGAAGGAAGGAAGGAAGGAAAGAAAGAGAGAAAGAAAGAAAGAAAGAAAGAAAGAAAGAAAGAAAGAAAGAAAGAAAGAAAGAAAGAAAGAAAGAAAGAAAGAAAGAAAAGAAAATGAATGGCATCAGGAGATAGGTCTTTTGTAAGGAACAGCAAGGAAGCAAGTGTCACCAGATTGCAGAGTGTATGGGGAGAAGGGGTAAGAAACCGGAAAGGTAAAAACAGGGCAGGTTATGAAAGTCTTCAGAAAACAAATGATTTGTTATTTTTTTTTAAACAAATGCTTTATTAACTTCTGGTTTACATCATTCATTTCCACCAGATTTTGAGTTACAATTTTTTCCCCATTTTTTCCCTACCCACCACCCCAGAATAGGAGTCCCATTAGATATTCCTTCATCTAATCTGCTCTCTCCCATATCTTCTCCAATACCCCCTTCAACTTTGCCATTAGGGCAAGGTGAATCTCTGAGCCCCAAAGCCTGAACATCTTATCTCCCAATTACATGCAAAATAGTATTAATAATAGTATTTATATACATTTGAAACATTTAATTTTAAAACTTCGGATTTCAGATACATTCCCTTCCTCCCTTGTCACCCACTCCCTCTGGGAAGATAAGCAATTCAGTATGTGTTGTGTATGTATAGGTATGCAAAACATTACCACAGTAGATATATTGTAAAAGACTGCTGATATTTCCCTCCCATCCATCCCACCCCCCACCTGGTCCATTCCCTACTTTGATCCTGTCCCTCTTCAAAAGTGGGTACTTCCAACCTCCCCTCCCCACAGAATGTTCCCCCCTCCATCATCCTTCCTCTCATCCCCCTTCCCCCTACTCTCCTGCAGGGTGAGATATCCCATTTAGTATGTATGTGATTCTCTCCCTGAGCCAAATTCAATAAGAATAAGGTTTTGCTTTTTTGCCTTCCTGTTCTTCCCCTCCCCTGCAGCTACTTCCCCTTGCCTCTTCCACATGAGATAGTTTACCCTACCCTGTCTCTCCCCATCTTCTCTTGTCACTTTCCTCTCTCACCTCTTAACTTTACCCCTTAAGTATCATCCCTTTCCACCAAATTCAACCTGTGCCCTCTATCCATGTATACCTGTAAATATATATACACACATTCACATATGTATTCATATGTCTATATACCCTTCTTCAATTATTTTCATAACAAGAAAGGTTTCATCAGACACAGTTTTTGTTTTTCCATGTAGGAGTGTAAATAGTTCAACTTTGATAAGTTCCTTTTGATTTCTTTTCCCTGATTACCTTCTCAAGCATCTCTTGTTTCTTGTGTCTGAATGTCAAATTTTCTATTCAACTCTGGTTTTTTCCTCAAGAATGCTTGAAAGTCCTCTATTCCACTGAATGACCATATTTTCCCCTGAAACAAGATACTCAGTTTTGCTGAGCAGGTGACCCTTAGCTTCAATCCCAGCTCTTTTGCCCTCTGGAATATCATATTCCATGCCCTTCAATCCCTCGGTGTAGAAGCTGCTAGGTCCTGGACTATTCTGATTGTGTTTCCACAATACTGGAATTGTTTCTTCCTGGCTGCTTGTAGTATTTTCTCCTTGATCTGTGAGTTCTGGAACCTGGCTATAATATTCCTAGGAGTTTTCTTTTTGGGATCCTTTTCAGAAGGTGATTGGTGGATTCTTTCAACCTCTATTTCCCCTTCTGGGTCTAAAACATCGGGGCAATTTTCCTTGAGAATTTCTTGAAGGGTGGTTTCTAGGTTCTTTCTTTGATCATGGCTTTTAGGTAGTCCAATAATTTTTAAATTATCTCTCTTGGATCTATTTTCCAGGTCAGTGGTTTTTCCCATGAGATATTTCACATTGCCTTCTATTCTTTCATTTGTTTGGATCTGTTTAACAGCATCTTGATTTCTCATAAAGTCACTAGCTTCCATTTGCTCCAGTCTAATTCTGAAGGAATGATTCTCCTCAGTGAGCTTTTGAGATTCTTTTTCCATCTGGAAAATTCGGCTTTTTAAGGCATTCTTCTCCTCATTGCCTTTCTGAACCTCTTTTGCCATTAGTCTATTTTTTAAGGTGTTATTTTCCTCAGTCAGGCTGTTGACTGTCATTTCATACTTTTCTTGCATCTTTATCATTTCTCTTCCCAATTTTTCCCCCACTTCTCTTATCTGCTTCTTAAGGTCCTCTATGACCTGTAGCCAGCTTGTATTTTCATTTGGGGCTTTTGGTGCAGGAGTTCTGACCTCACAGTCCTCCGTCCTGTTCCATGCTTTGATCCTCTTTGCCCCCAAAATAGGAGTCTAAAGTTGCATTTTTCTGTTTGTTTCCTTTGCCTAGGCATATTGCCACTTAATTACTTGATTTTGGGGCTTGTTGCCACAGTAGGACTCTGCCACCAGACAGGGGAGCTTCCGTTCCAAAAGTCGGGGTCTTTACAACTTCTGGAGGTTGGGTGGCCTCTGTAAAGCCTCCACTGGCTCTTGCAAATTGGATACCCACCCCAGACGTCCCCCCAAGACCACAATCCAGATACAAGCAGGTTAAAGAAAGAGCAATTAATCCCCAGACTGATTGCTGGATCTCTCTACAGTTCAAAGACCAGGAGCTGGAGCTGCCACTGACACTGCAATGACACTGAAAAATGGCCTCTGTGCCACGTTTCCTCAGCCGCTTTTCGCCCCCAGGGGAGGAAGCCGACTCGTTCCCCAAACACGGGTCCCAGAGTCCATAGGGCACTAACCTCTCACTTTGTCCTAGGCGTATCTGTGTTGATAATTCTGGAATCGCCATAGCTACTGGTGCTCTGGGGTCCCTCCAGCCGGCTGCTGGCCCTGCCGCCCTGGGGCTAAAACCGTGGCTCACTAGGGCCTGGGCTGGGCTCCCAGAGCGCTGTGCTGTCGATTCCCAGCGTGCTGTGCTGCCCGCTCTCAGAGCACTGCGCTGGCCGCTCCCTGCAGTGCTGCTGGGCTGTCCTCAGCAGGAGCTTAGCTTCTCTGTGTCATTCTGTGAGTGCTGGGGCCAAATGATTTGTTATTTATCATGGAGGTGAGAGGGAGCCCCTGGAGTTATTGAATAGGGAGAGGTCAGACCAAGGTCTGATAGCTGAGTGGAAGATGGATTAGAGCGCAGAGAAACTTGTAAAGGGGAAACTGATTTTTCAATAGTCCAAATGTGAAGCAAAGAGGGCCTTTGCCAGGGTAGCAGCAGTGTCAGGAGATGGGTGATATACAACAAAAGCAGAAATAAGAGGTTTTGACAGCTGCCTGGATGGGGGTAGTAGTGGTAAGCCAGAATGAGGAAATGAGGATAACACCTAGGTTGCTAGACAGGGTGACTAGAAACATAGTGGTATCCTCATAATAGGGAAATTAGGAAGAAGGGAAGGAAGGAAGGAAGGAAGGAAGGAAGGAAGGAAGGAAGGAAGGAAGGAAGGAAGGAAGGAAGGAAGGAAAGGGAAGAATAGCAGATCTGAGAGTACTCTGAATAGAGATAATAACCACAACCAACAGAGTTGATTCGATTATCAAGTGAAACAGCACAGATAAAGAGGACCCAGGATGGCTTCTTGAGGGGGCCTCTCAATGTTAATGGATGTAACCTGGATGAAGATTCAAAAAAGGAGACAGACTAAAAAAGCAATCAGACAGGTAAAAGAAGAACCAGGAGAGAGGAGTGTTCTGAAAAATCTAAAGGAGAGACAATCAGGGGAAAGATGCTGATTGACAGTGTCAGAGGCTTCATCAGAGGCTACATAAAGGTCAAAAAGAATTTGAATGCAAAGGGCATTATATTTGCCAATTAAGAGATCACCAGTAACATTGAAGATATAACATTTCAATGGAATGATTAGGTTGGAAGCCAGACTGCAAAAATTAAGAACAAAATGAGAAGAAAAGAAATGGAGACACCTATTGTAGAAGGCCTTCTCAAGGAGATTAGACAAAAAAAAAAAGGAGGAAGGAGAAGAGGTATAGGATGACAGCTAGTGTGGCTGGAGAAATCAGTGAGAATGGGGGAGACATAATCATGTCTATAGGCAGTAGGGAAGCAGTGAGTAAAATGGAGAGACTGGGGGCAGCTAGGTGGCGCAGTGAGTAAGAGAGCCGGCCCTGGAGTCAGGAGGACCCGGGATCGGATCCGGCCTCAGAAAATGAGCACCCACACATAAATAGTGACTGGCTGTGTAACCTCGAGCAAGTTACTTAACCCCAATTGCTTAAAGTAAAATAAACAAAATATAAAATAAAATAAAATAAGATAAAATAAAATAAAATGGAGAGACTGAGGATTACTGACAGAGCAGGGATGCTGGAGGGGACCCATGTGCTGGAGAATATGAGATCACTTATGTTTAGAGGGGTCTGCCTTGGCAAGAAGAAGGGCCACTTCTTTGTGTGAAAAAGAGGTGAATGAGGACATAGTTGTGGAGGACACATGAGTGATGTGAGATAAGGAACAAGGAGAAGAGGAAGCTCTTTGTGAATGGTTTCAGTTTTTTCAGTGAAATATGAAGCAACCTTCAGAAGAGCTGCGGGGCTAAGAGGGAGAATAAAATCAATTAAAGGAGAAGGCATAAAAGGGTGGCCTTTCTGCAGTAAGGGGTTAGTTGAAATTATATAACAAACTTGTAGGAGATCTAGTCTACACAGTTTTGCGATTTTTCCTTTCGATTCACTAGCAGCACATGAATAGGACTGAAGGCACACAGCCACCTAATGGATGTTTCTAAAGCACAGGTTGGTCCAAGTCACTCTTGCTCAAGAATTGTTTTGTTTTGGTACCGCCCCTATGACAAAATAAAAACTCATCTGTTTGGTATTTAGTTCCCTGCTTGTCCCCTGCCTATCTTACCAGGCTCACTCTCCCTCACACACTCTATTCTGGCCAGAATTTCCTACCTGTTCTTCCCCAAACACTCTGGGCCTTTGCACAGTTTACAGAAATGTTCTTTCTCTTCATATCCACCTCTTGGAACCACTAGTTACTTTGGCTCATATCAAGTGGCACCTCCTTAAAGGAGGCTGTTCCGATTCTCCCAGTTATTGCTACTTCCAAAAAATTAACAGAAAATTAAACAGTATGAAGGGACCTCAATGGCCACTTCGACTAATCCACACAGAGAAGGAAAGCTCAGTGTTAATGAGCCTGAAAAGTGGCTGTCCAAACCCTGTCTGAAGACTCTCCTCCATGCAGCCCATTCCATTCTGGACAGCTCATGGTGTCAGCAAACTTTTTTCCCTTGACAGCAGGCCTAAATTGGTCCTTTCTACTCTGGAGCCAAAATGACTAAATCTAATTTCTCTCTGAACACAGCTAATACATACTTCTCCACCCCCAAGCCTTCTCTTCTCCAGGCTAACCATGCCCAGGTTCTTCAAATTGAAAAAGAAATCAGTTATTTTTTCAATTACTTTAATTTATTTTTAGTTTGATTATAGGATTAAGTTCCCTTCTTTAGGAAGAGCTAGCCCTAAAATAAGCCAGACTATCATAGTCTCTTAAGTCTAGGTTACCTACAGATTTAGTGACTAGACAGACTGAGAAGACTTTATCAGTTAGTAGCAGATAATTCAGAATAAGAAATAATGAAATACTCATAGGATTACTTTTTTAAAAAGCTAGGTTTCCCTTTCTGGCAGAAACGGGGGTTGACCAGAGGCTAAGTCTCTCTTTCCACTCTTAGTGTATAAGCTCCCTTTTTTTCTTGAGTTAGATCCTAAAATGAGTCATGGACTCTACTAAGGAAGATGGGGGGGTGACTGAGAACCACTGACCACAAATTCCTCTTTCCCACTTTCCCAGTGCTTTCTGGCTACAAAAGGTGCCACCTGGAGGAAATGACATCTAGCATAGGACTAAGAAAGTCTAAGAGAAGCTTACTAGTCAGGTGACCTGCCTTGTCCAATTGAATTATGTTTCAAACAAGTTTCTATGATTTTTCCAATTCCTCTTTTTTGTTGTAAAAACCATCTCTGTAAATCATTCCATGTCTCTGACCTCTCAGAAGTCAGGTAACCTGGCTTAATGACAAATACTAGCTTTGTAAATTAAATTATAGATGGTTCAGTAATTTTGTTCTCAGTTTCCTTTTTATTTCAGATAATCAATTTTAACAAACTGATGATCCTTATGACATGAACTTAAAACTCCTTCATTATCATGATTAGTCCCCAAACCTCTCCTAGCTTGTCAATGACCTTCCTAAAACTGTGGGTCCCAAAACTGAATATGATATTCCAGACAAGGTCAGAGTATAGGAGGACTATCCCCTCCCAATTCCTGGAAGCTATGCCTCTCTTAATGCAGCCCAAGATCACATTAACTTTTTTCAATGCATACCACACTGCTGACTCATACTTAACTGGAAATCCACAAAAAGCCTTAGCTCTTTTTCAGAACAATTGCTATCTAACTAACCAAGTCTCTCTTATCTCACACTTGCAAAACTGATTTTTTTTTTATACCCAAGTTTAAGACTTTGCTTTTATCTCTACTGATACTGCTCTACTCTGTCAAAATCCTTCTGGACCCTGAATCTATTTGACTTTTTAAGCTCTTTAAGGAATTCTTTTTTGGGGTCTGTGACCAATTCACATGTTTCTTTGAAGCTTTGCGTGTAGCTATTTTGACTTTATTGCCTTCTGAATATGTGTTTTGATCTTCCATGTCAACCCAATAACTTTCTATGATCAGGTTCTTTTTTTGTTGTTTGCTCATTTTCCCAGCCTATTCTTTGAATTATAACTTTATGTTTAAGTTGGGTTCTGATCCCAGAGTGGAGGTGGCACTGTCCCAAACTTTGGACCTTCCTTACTGATATTTTCAGAGCTAGTTCTGGGGAAGTCTGTAAGTTTTTGCTTCTTCCAAGGTAATGTGATCTGAGGAGTGGTGTGGTCACTGCTCTCCTGGCCTTGTGCTCTGGTCTATAAACAACCATAAGCACTCTTCTCTACCCTGGAAGTGTGACCAGGGTCTCTGCACCCCTGTGGCAGCAAGCACTAGTGAGTTAGTGCTCCTCTTCAACCTGGGATTGTGACCTTGACATGACTATGGGCAATGACAACAGGTCCTACAGTCAGTGCCAGCAAAGGGTCTCCTGTAATCTCCTGATCAGTTGTCTGACCACCTTACCACCTGTGGGCTGAGAGCTCCCAATGCTGTAGCTGCCTTTGTTGCAGATGCAGCCACCTCCCAAGGCTTGCTAAGGCTCCCAGTCTGACCACCACCCCAGTGAAACAGTCCTTTCCTGCTGATTTCCTAAACTGTCCTGGCCTAGAAGATTGTTTCATTTTGACCTTTTGTTGGTTCTCCTGCTCCACAATTCAATTTGAGGTATCGTTTTAATGTTATCTGGAGGGGAATTGGGGACAGCTCATGAAAATTCCTGTCTTTACTATGCCATCTTGGCTCCATGAGATGGTTCCTGAATCTACATCTAAAATCTACCTAAACATTTTAAAATTGGCTTTGTCCTTATTTTTGTATACACACTGCACTTACCTCTACATAGCATGTAAATTTCCTGAGAGCAAACACTGTTTCATTTTTGCCTTCGAATCTACTGCCTACCAACGCCTTGCATATGTATAAACACTGAATAAATGCTTGTTGAATGGGACTGAACAAACCTAAGCCTTAGTATCTGACCTATGGAGCCTTATTTCGGCCTGGTTTCCTAACTTTTTGTTATAAGCTAAAACCACAATCCTAGGAACTCCCTAAAATCAAACTTGTTTCCAAGGGAAATCTACTGTATGTCCAGCCAAATTAATCCTGTGTTTCACAATTCAGATTACCATTCTATTCTGTGCCTATATGACAGATACTAAAACATCTCACTGCAGTCTGCCAAGAAATAAAATATAATACTAGAGTATTCCAAATACTCACAGGCCACAATGTTTATATACTACTATACTGATTCTATAGTACTCTGTCAAAATGATAAGGGAGAGCAGCTAAGTGGCATAATGGATAGCACATGAGGCCCAGAGTCAGTAAGACCTGAATTCAAATCCAGCCTCAGACACTAGCTGGGTGACCCTGGGCAAGTCATTTAATCTGTCTGCCTCAGTTTCCCCATTCATAAAATGGAGATTCAGGATTATAGTGCAGATTAAATGAGATGGTAATTGTAAAGCAGAGTGTCTGGCACATAGTGAGCAGTATATAAATGCTCGTTATTATTATAAGAGGGGAAAATGAAGCCATATTTATCAAATAGTACAAATTTACATATTAGTTGTGGGGGTCATAATAACATTTATCAAGCTTTCTTTAAGCTTGTGGACTGATACTGCCAGCATCTGATCTATTTCTAAAGCATTGTATGAAAATTCTAAACTAGAGGTTCATAACCTTGCTTGTGTCATGGCCTCTTGAGCAGTCTGGTGAAACCAATGGACCCCCTTTTCAGAATCACATGGCTTTAAAAAATTCATAACTGAAGGCAAGGCCAAATTTCAGCTGGAGGTTGGTGAAATGACAGATATGCCTTTTTTTTTCCATACAAGTTTACAGACCCTACCGTAATCAATCCACCGACCCATATTAAGAACACCTTTTTAAAAAATGAACAGTAGAGGGCACAAGGGAGTTTCCTTACCCTCAGTAGCTGAGTCATACTAAGAGACTGTTTCTGTAATTCCTTTTTCTCTTCATTTTCTATGGTTTCTTTCTTCAAGTCTTTAGTAGTTACTCCACAAGCCAGAGGTTCTTGCTGAACATTGTCCAGTCGATAAATGAGGTGCTCAAAATGAGAACTAGATTTTAGAGGTTCAATCCCATAGCTGGTACTCTCCAAATGTAGCAATCCCCTAAAAATTTAATCACTTTCAAAATTAGTAAATTGCAAAATTCACTTAAATAGAAAAGGTTCACATTCTCAAAAACTAAAAAAACTTATATTACAGAATACTAAATATAAAAGGGGCTATGGAGATTGTTTAAACTACCACTTCATTTTACAAATAAGGAAATGGAAGCTGAAAGGTGCCTTAGTGGCAGAGCTAAGGATCTCACCCTTGTGACTCAAAACTAGAGACCTTTCTATTACATACCACATTACATCTCACACATACAAAACTACCAGAGAAAAGCAATTCGCATTCAACTTACACAGTCAAAACCCCTAACAGTTACACCTGAAATTTTCCAGAGTTTCACAGGGACAAAACAACAGCAAAAAGAAAATAAACTGGAGGCAAGATTTTTTTAAATGTTTAAATAAAAAAATTTAACAAATTTTTAATTTAAATTTAATTTAAAATTATTTAATTTAAATTTAATAAATAAAAAGATTTAATAAATTGCTTTACCTGAGCCCAAAACAAATGCTAAGTGCAACAGATGAATTTGGGACACCTTCAACATAGCCCCGATAATGGCAATGACCCTAAATGAGAAAAAAATTATCTGTATCATAATCTTATTGCTAACAGTCATCACTGAAATTAAGTTCTATTTACTATCAAGAACTCTTTGTTTGTAACTTACATTACATATAAGGGCTTAAGAATGGAATTTTAAAGATACCGTTTCTCCATTCCCATAATATAAGTACACAAATGCTTAGGCAGAAGGGCCCAATGCTAAGAACAAACAGTTCCGCCAGGATGACATTCCAACCTAGAAGTAAACAAGGCAGCATTATGGGTAGTTTAACATTTCAAAACAGCTATGGGGTTAGTGAATGAAGACCTTGGAGTCAAGAATACCAAGGTTCAACACCTGTAAGCACACTGGCTGAGAGACTCGTTGACTATGTGACTTCATCTTTAATGCCCCAGGCAGTTCTCTAAGACATTAAGCAGTACAGATACTGACCAGCATGGTAGAAGGGGTTTCCTTCTTCAAGAGTTCCTTATACCAATGAAATAACAGGATCAATTTTAAAATGTTTTCAAAACAGAGATACTACAGGGAGCAAGAGCAGTCAACTGGTTTCTAGCATATAAAATGACCTTGGGATGGACTGAAGCCAAGAAAACAGTGAACTAAAGCATCATTATTGTTGCTGTTAAAGATGGATACTGTTGTTTTCTCATACTGGCCAATTTGTTATACTTATGGACTGAGCTGTCTTTCTAAATGTAATGCCTCCTTTCCTTAAAACTGGTCAACAATGATAATCCCATTCCATTGCCATTTACTAAGTCTAGCTTCTTCAGTAGTCTAGAAGCTCTATTCACCTCCAAAAATCCCTTTAAAACAGTTACTTATACACAGGCATTATTTCAGCATTTAACAAATGTTAATCTAACCTCTGGCGATTTAAAACTCGATTTTTCTATTTTTCTAGTTCTCTGTTGGTGACAAATTTATTTTGGATATAATTTTCTACCAGCTAATATTACAAATTAAAGAACAATGACAAAACAGGAAACATATCAAATTCAGAACAGTTTTAATCTGCCTAGGGATAATCTTTCATCTGGCAAACAAACAAAAAAACTCCCACCCACATTAGCTTGTCTTTCTAGGAGTTAACAGGAAGAGATAAAACTCTACAATAATATTTTGCATGTTGACAGCTACACAAGTTCCACTGATGCTATTTAAAATACATCTTCAAATAAAACTTGATCACAAGAAAACTCCATATGGATAGCATAAAATTATGAGAAGTCTGTTTTCAGCTTCCCTTCCACTCAAAAAGGAACCCTAAAGTTTACTGCTTGAAAAAAATAACAAAATGTACATATATTTTCTACCTTATTTCCTGTCTACAAACTGCATTCAATGGATCATAAGATTTAGAGTTGGAATGGACCCTTAGTGATTATATAATTCTGTATGTTAAACTCCAATAGAACTAGATTCACATTATCCAGGTTGCATTGTATTTTTACATATTTTGCTAAATTTTCCCAATTACATTTTGGAGTAGGTTGTACTGGGGAGTTGTACTACAGGATGCCTCTGATGTATTCCAGCCTTTTCATTTCACAGCAGAGGAAAAAAAGATTCAAAGTCACAAAGGTAGTAATCAATATTTGCTGAATTCAATTTCAAGTAACAGAATTAAGCCTCGAATCCAGATCTCCAGACTCAGGCTTTTCCTCTTTCACCAAACAAGGCTTCTGCTGCCTCTGGTGTTTTCCAAAATTATCAGAGGGAGAAGACATTTAGTCCATTACATCAATGCACAATTATTTCTAGAAGGAGGGAAAAAACCAAAGTATCTGTTCATTTGTCAAAAAAAATAACTAAAATTAGAAGATTTTTCCTGACTACTATTTCATAATGTAGTGCTTACAAATCAAGAAAAATAGATCTCTCAAAGCAGAAAAATAAAACCCAGCATAATAAAATACATTTTCAATATGATAAGTAAATGTTCTAGTAAATATTCCTCAAGACTATGACCCTAAATTTATACAATAGATACAGGCTCAATTTATACATATTTTAATAAAACTGCTAAATAGGACAATAGTAAAATGCTCTGATTAACTTAAATAAAAAGCAGAACTGCTTTGCTATAGCTAGACATCCCAGAGAGCCAAATTCAACAAATGGTAATTAATTGCTAAGGTCCAGGCTAGTTCTGTCCCCAGGAGAGATTCCCTAGCAGAGAGAACCACACCTCTTTAGTCATTGTTTTCAGTGAGCAATGGGAGTGTTAGAATACAGAACAGCAAACAAATGCTTATTAGTAAAATGTCAGTGGCTTAATATGGAAGAAGAGCTACTTCCCAAGTTATCAAACCTTAAATAGAATATAAATTAAAGACCTCAACTAGAATTGTAGAAAATTTACTTACAAATGTACAAACTTAAGGATCAGCTACTTTTCTTCAATGTATACAATAACGACCAGGAACCTCTGTTTTTCCTTTGATAAGCAGAATGAAACCTTATTACCCAAGAATATTTTTCTGGTTTTTAAAAAATAAAAAATGAACCACTAAGTGCCTGAACAAAGATATCTGAAAAATACAGTTGTTTAAAGCCTTGTGTCAAGAGCAAAAGAAAAAAATTACCTCCATATCAGGATAGTCCAAGAGCAGAGACCCCTCCTCACTGTAGGTATAAACTACAAAATCTTTGGGCAACAGTCCCCTAAAAGATAAATAAAATAAGATTTTGTTTACTATGCTTTTTTTACATGAATAAAAGGGCTCAGTCACTCTAGAAAAGCCGGTATAACACCAGGAAATAGGTAACATCTGACAGGAATATTGTTAATATCAAATCTAATATTAACTTCTCTGTCAAAAGGTACTTCTCTGACAAGTAAGAAAGCCCCTCCCCCTGACCAATCCTAGTAATGTCAGAATTCCAGTAATGTCTTTGCATTCCTGCTTTTGGGACCTTAACTCTCAATTAGGTTAAAGTCCCCACTCCAGGATCTTACCCCATAAACTGGCTTTGATTGAGCCCTTTCAGCTGCTAAACTAGCTTCTAATGTCCCTGCATTGCTCAATGAGATTTATGGTGAGTTAAATCATTAAGGGAAAAAAAACGCCAGAATAAAGTGCTATCAAGATAGACTGCCAAGGGTGGTGGGGATCTCATGATCAGGCCTCACTACTTAATCTGACTGCCTCCCCCTTTCCTCCTAAAAGTATAAAAACCTTTTTTTTTGTAAGTTTGGGGAGGAGAAGGCAACCAGAACATCAGTTTATTCCAATGTAGGTGACCCCAGGGCCACCTGGCTTTCCACCCTGTTATCTAGATTGAAGATATTCCTTATTCCTCTGCTTATGAGTTTTATTTATTTCAGGACTCGACACATTAAAGCAATTAAAATTAAATTTATGAAGATATTATTTAAATATAGGATACACCACTGCAAAACCAGCAATATACAGGAATAAAATTAGGATCAAAATAGTGATAAATGACAAAAACAGGATTTTAAGTTCCCTGGTTTATCTCTTATGGTCACAAAATTTTTGCTGGGAGAAGTAGGGTAGAAAACATCACTGACTTAATGAGTTTGACCTATTTCTTGGGAATGATTACCTAAATGAGAATCATTGTCTCCTTCCCCTCTCAAGACAGCAAGCCAAAAGAATAATCTAAATGTCCAGGGAAAGGGGTAAAATCCCCCTTCAGAATTTCATCTAAATGCTTTTTCTTTCATATTGAATATTCATATTCCATCTGTCTTGAGAAACAATTGGATCTAAGGCACTGTAGGTAAGAGTATATCAACCACATCTTAAATGATCTACAATAAAATATAATGAATACCCATTTAAAGTAAAACACATTTAAGCCTAACTGACCTTATATGAGTATAGGAAATTGCCACTCCCTCAAAATAAGACTAGGTAAATTAATAAAATGTTGATTGCATTTACGTCACTAACACTGTACTTAATTTAAAAAAAAACAAAAATAGGGTTAAAAATTAATTTAATTACTTAGGTATGCTAAATGTTCCAACCTGTTACATGAGGCAGAGCAAGGAGGCTTAGAAAGATTCTCCAACTGCAGTATAATCACACTACTTGAAATTCTACTATTCAGCAATGTCTTTAGATGCAAATAACTTATACAAACACCAGCTTATACTTTAAGAATGATACGCAGATTAAAACAATGAAAAACTCATTGTATTTGGAGTCAGGAAGAAAGTATAAATTGTTGTGAGAAAATATATTAGAGATATTAATATATTTTAGAGATATTAGAGATATTAATATATTTTAGAGATATTAATAGATTTTCTCACAACAATTTATACTTTCTTCCTGACTCCAAATACAGTATTAATATCTCTAACCAGGAGCGGGCAAATTATGCCCCATGGGTCAAATCTGATCCCTTTAGATACAATAAAACTTACTTTACAAATATAAAAACATTCTTAGCTTGAAAGCCCTCACAAAAACAGAGGGACAATAGGGACAGATTTTGCAGAGTCCCAATCTTAAATAGCTGCCTAAAAGTCAGAAAAGTTAAGTGACTTTCCCATGTTCACATATCTAGCCTCAGCAATGGGATCTGGAGCCAGGACTCCCTTCAGGATTGAATCCAAGTCCAGCACTCTAGTCATGACATGACATGCTGCTTCTCTGCTGTGAGAAAAGCGATAAAAAATGTGAGCTAAACATTAGGCACCATCTAAAATTAAAGGTTTTCTGACAGGACACAGGTATAGGTCATATGTACCTAGATAAGTTTCAAATAAGAATATGATTTAGTTATAAAGGGTGACATTATAAACAAATTAGAAGGAACAAGGAAGAAATCACTTAGATCTATAGATAATGGAAGAATTCATGACCAAATAAGGCAAAGAGAGGGATCACAAAGGGTAATATGGACAATTCTGATTATATAAAAACCAAAAAGGTTTTGCACAAATAAAACCAATGCTGCTAAAATCAGAAGCAGGTAACTGGCAAAAAAAAAATATTTGCAGCAAATTCCTCCCACAGAGAGCTCATTTCTAAGACAGGGAGGGAACTGGTTCAAATTTGTAGGAATAAGAGTCATT
Source organism: Gymnobelideus leadbeateri (assembly GCA_011680675.1). Classification (NCBI taxonomy): domain Eukaryota; kingdom Metazoa; phylum Chordata; class Mammalia; order Diprotodontia; family Petauridae; genus Gymnobelideus; species Gymnobelideus leadbeateri. Next base: position 334,951 of record WOXC01007038.1, on the reverse strand, counting down.
CCCCAATTGACAAATAGTCAAAGGACAACTCTGAGATGCCACTTCACACTCATCGGAATGACAAAGTTGAAAAAAAAAAGACAAATGCTGGAGGGACAGTAAAAAAACAAGTACTTTAATACACTGCTGGTAGAATTGTGAATTAGCTCAGACCTTCTAGATAGCAACATAGGACTATATCCAAAAATCTCTTAAACTATGCATCACATCCTTTCTATACTCCGAAGAGGTCAAAGAAAGGGGGAAAAGACCCATATATACAGAAATATTTATAGATCTTTTTGTGGTACTTACAAAAACAACTCAAAGACTTGGAAACTAAAGGAATGTCCAATTAGGAAATAGTTAAATAGAATATCATGTACATATATGACTGGAGCATTATTGTGCTATAAGAAATGATGGCTTCAGAGAAATTTGAGAAAACTTATATGAACTAATAGAAGAATAAAATGAGCAGAATCATGGAGAACAATTTATATAGCACTGTAAAGACAAACTTTGAAGGACTCAGAACTCTGTTCAACACAATTCTAAAAGGACTCATGATGAAACATGCTACCCACCTCCAGCTAGAGAGGTGGCAGACTCAGAGTACAGATGGAGATTTTTTTTAAAAACCTGCTTTATTTGAATATAAAAGTTTGCAACAGGGGGTTCTTTTTATTCCTTTCTAAATTAGGGGAAGAGAGAGCTGAAAAGGAGATTATGTCTGAAAATAAGGAAGGAAGGAGGGAAGGGAGGGAGAAAAGGAGTCACAATTGCTTTTCAGGTGACTATACTTCTGCAAGATACCATTTTTTTTAAGTCTGTAAGATAATCTATAACAAGAGGCACTAGAGTTTGGTAGGGATCATAATCTTGCTGAACTCCAAAATGTCAAATTAATCTCTACCAGTTATGTTATTATCTTAATGTAAATTAGTTCTTTATACTTTTTTCCTGAGATATGCTCACTAATGGGACAGGAATTTTAATTTCGAGAGAGTGATTTTTGGAACATAAAGACACTGTTCAGGGAAGAAGCTTGTGGGTTGCTACAATGAGAAGCTCTGACAAGTCACGGAAACACCATAAAAACACAGGGAATTAGACTGGAGAAGAGGTGCCAAAGAAAAGCAAAGTGTCCAAGAAAGGAAAGCTAGAAGGGCAATGAAAATAACTTAACTTGCTTCACAGTATTGAAAGTTTTTCCTTGAATTCTCTTCCTGTAATTGAAAATGAATTTTTTACTCAACTTTCAAAAAGAAAATGATGAATAGTTTACCTTTTCCGTCATAACTTCTTAAAAGTTGAAGCACTGCTGCGATTCCTATTTGTTTACCAATTAATTAAAGCAAAACCTAATTAGAAAGAAAATCTAACCCCTCAAAAAGTAATACTAAAAAGTCACTAGATAATGCCTCTTACTTATTTCTTTCCAGGTGAACAACATGTTTCCTTCCTTCAGCCTGAATGACATAAGACACCTGGTCCTAAAAGGAAAAAAAGAAACAATAAGTCAATTGTTTTTCAGGTGATTCTTTATGTCAGCAAAACAAAAAATTACACCCCAAATTAGAATAATGATCAATACAGCTTGTATTTTGCTTCTGATATTGTCACCAAATGTATCTGTATCATGTCAACAGAGCATCTGAATTCAGAACTTTATGGATATACTTTAACCATCCTTAATAGGAAGTAGTTTAGTGTAGTAGAAAGAACATAGGATTTTCAATCAGAACACCTGATTCCAATCCCAGCTCCTACCATTTACCAATGAACATCAACCACAAGAAGTCTATTCCACTACTTAATTGTGATACATGGGCAACCCTGGGTTCTTAAAGGTTAAGTCAGTGGAGGATGATGTTTGACAGGTGCCACCTTACTGAAAAGGATTTGAACGTAGTCCCTATGGTGAAGAATCAACTTTAGAGGACCAGGACAAAGAGACTTAACACCATTTGGCTGACCAAAAAAACCTATGGGAAAAAATATAAAATAATCCTTAGTCTTGTGCAGCCTTTTCTGTACCTGAAAAGATGGTGGCAGAACAGAAAAAAGAGGATGTTGAGCATCACTTTTATCACATAATCAAAAAACATTTATTCAGTGAATAGAGCACCAGCCCTGGAGTAAGAAGGACCTGAGTACAAATCTGAACTCAGACACTTAACACTTACTAGCCATGTGACATTGCGCAAGTCACTTAACCCCAATTGCCCTGCCTTCCCCCCTCCAAGAAAAAAAGCAAAAAAAAAAATATTAAATACACTTAATGACACTTGATCTTACTGAACTGTATTACTCATAGAAAGCAGAAGTGAAAAGACCACCATGAAGATAAGTGCAGTTTATAAGCCAAATCTATTGCAGAAGATGAAGGAGAAAAATTCTGTAAGGCCTTCTCAATTAAATCAATTAGTAACTAAGGCTACCAAAAGTATGTTAGAAAATATTGCTCAGAAATATCAGAAAATTACCCCCCAAAAAGTGGAGTGATAAAGGAAATCAAAGGAATCAGAAGGTCCTTCATTCAGTCTAAAACAGCTCATGAAGATAACCAGAAGCTCAGAGTAGAGGGTCATTAGAGAAGACAAAGATCGGGGAAATGCATAAGCCAATGGAGGCAAGAAGAGAGCTTGTGCCACAGAAGCCAATGTGTTCACAGGTAAGCCAGGAAGATAATCATAAGCACAGGTAAATGATCCCACTGTCAAAGGTAGGCAGAGGAAGCAGCCCAGGAGAGCCAGCACAACCTTCTACAAACAAACCTTAAACCTTCCATCTAGTGCTCAGGGGCTACTACAAGCTCCTGTTATCATGGACTTAAAGCCATATCCCAATCAGAAGCTCTATGTCATTACAAAGGGAATAGGGCCTGGACATGCACCCCTCAGCTAACTGATAGCTATAGCAAGAGACAGGGCCAACTCAAGGGCCAGAGCAAGGAAGACCATGATGGAAGAATAAGATCAGCACAGCCTCTGGCATCCAAATGATTTCTGTCGGATTAAGAAAAGTCTAAGAGAGAAAACGTACAAGAAAACAACTCTCCAACAGCTATAAGCAGAGCCTGAGAGGGGGGAAAAACAGCTTGGCCACATAAGGACTACAATAGTGTGGGAGAAACAGAACAAGAGGTGAAAAGTGAAATCAGAAATGAAATAAGAGTGGGTGGCTAGGTGGCTCGGTGAATAGAGCACCCGCCCTGGACTCAGGAGGACCTGAGTTCAAATTCAGCCTCAGATACTTAACACAAAAACTAGCCGTGTGACCTTGGGCAAGTCACAACCCCAACTGCCCTTCAAAAAGAAAAAAAAAGGAATGAAATAAGGGTTTGGGGGAAAAACTGAAAGACTAAACAGCTTAGAACTGAAGGTATAAAAAAACATTACCAAGTATCAAACTTCCTGAAATACAGAATGGAGCAATCCAAAAATTCAATGATTTCATGAGACAACAAGCAAAATTATAACAGTATCAAAAGATTAGAAAAAATAGTAATATAAGGTATCAACTGTCAAAAATGACTGGAAAAAAATAAAGCCAAAGTGAGATAATGCAATAATGACTGGACTCCTTAAAAGCAACAACCAAATAAAAAACCTAAGATGTATTATGGTAAATAGTAGAATTAAGGCATAATCACAAGAAAACTGCATGGATATGTTGATGTTACATGCAGAGTGGAATATGATATTCCAACGACACAAAGAATAACAAAAGCCCAGATATTCTAGAACCAGTGGGCAAAACAGAAATGGAAAGAATTCACTGATCACCTCTTGAAAAAGGATCCCAAAAAAGAAAACTCCCAGGAATATTATAGCCAAATTCCAGAATTCCCAGGTCAAGAAGAAACAATTTGAGTACTGTGGAAACACAATCAGGATAACACATGATCTAGCAGCTTCTACATTAAGGGCTTGGAATATGATATTCCAGAGGTCAAAGGAGCTAGGGTTAAAATCAAGAATCATGGGGGCGGCTAGGTGGCGCAGTGAGTAGAGCGCCGGCCCTGGAGTCAGAAGGACCTGAATTCGGATCCGGCCTCAGACACAACACACACAAACAAAAAAACCTAGCAAGTTACTTAACCCCAATTGCCCACCAAAAAGAAAAAAAAAAATCAAGAATCACCTACCCAGCAAAACTGAGTATAATGCAACAGGGAAAAATATGGTCATTCAATGAAATAGAGGGCTTTCAAGCATTCCTGATGAAAAACCAGAGTTGAATAGAAAATTTGACATTCAGATACCAGAAGCAAGGGAATCATGAGAAGGTAAACAGGGAAAGTGATTTACCTGAGCATGTTACCTTATAACTGGACAAAATCCAGTGGCTCCCTAATAGCTCTATGATCAAACAGAAACTATTCCTTTTGGAGTCCTTCACAATCTGGCCCCTTCCTACCTTTTCAGTCTTCTTACATATTCTGTTCCAATATGAATTCCCTTGCCCCAGCTATACTGACCCACTAGCTTTCCCAAAGATACAGCACATGTACTGTCTCCATGTCTTTTCACTGTTTGTCCCACAAATCTGGACTCTACTAGCTCCTCAACTCCAACTCTTAGAATCAAAATTCAGCTCAAGTGTCATGCTGATGGGGTGCTTGGGATCTATCAGTTTGTAACATCAGTTTGTAAAAGGGGTGCTTGGGATCTATGTCTGTAATATCAGTTTGTAAAATCAATTTGTAAAACCAGTCTGTAAAATCACATTTCCCCCTCCCCAGCCTCAGAGCATTGGCTCTGCCCCTTCCCGCTGCCAGCACTCTGCCTAGCAACAACTCATGAACTGTTTATCTCTGCTTGGAACAATAACAAGCTACACCTATGAATCCTTCACTAAACCATCTATAAACATTTTAGCTTAGGCAAATATTATCTCCCCTAGTAGAGTGGCCAGCTGCACCCATGAATCCTTCAATGGCCTATCTATAGGTTAACTCCTTAGCCAATATACCCATACTGAGTCTCCGTTAGCCTTGGTTCCCAACATCCATCTTGTCAAACTTGACACTGGTGGGTGGCAGACTGGGCACTTCTTAGTCAGCCCTGACAGATGGCTGACTTAGTGACTTTTCAGGCCTAAAACCACACCTCCAGGTAGCCCCTCCTTGGGCTATTTCCCAGTGAATTATGGGCAATAAGCCTGCGTTGTTGGTATTAAAAGTGCATGTTCCTTTAAGCACTGACCACTCCTTAACTCCTCCCTAATCTCACCCTTACTCACCTAGTTAGCATAATTGACACCTGATTTACTGTCTTGACTCCCTAAAACTATACCTGTGACTTCTGTTAAGTTTGCAAGTCCCTAAGAACTCTTGCCCACTGTGCTGTACAGCATAACAATAAACTTTTACAATCTTGACTCCAAGTTTGTTTGAGACTACTGAATTCCTTCCAGACTTGGGGACTCTGGTCATTGATCCTGATTGGAGCCCCTCTGGAACCTATTGCCTCCCCATCAATCCTCTACAGGAAGCCTTTCCTGATCCCTCCAGTTTCAGTTTCCCTCCCTCCCACAACTACTTTGTCTTCATTTAGTGTATATCATACACATATACACACACAGACATATATATAAATATACATACTTATATGTATATACATATAAGTTGTGTATTATGTTAGAATTTAAGCTCTGTGAGGTCAGACTGTTTCACTTTTGAATTTGTATGCCCATAGCTTAAAACATAACCTAGAACATAATCAGTATACTTGCTGACTTATTCCTTTTAGAATCATTTGCTTGTGTATAGTTAAGATCACTGACTTATTCAAGTGAAGACCAAAACCAAAACCAAATTAGAGATAAATGTAAGAAAAACACTAAAACTCTAACTTAACTGAGTCAAAAGGTACAAAATGGGAGAAGGATAAATAAATTTTTAAAATAGACAAAAATAAGAATTATCACCAGGGGAAAGTTAAATATAGAGAGGGAATAGGGGAGGGTTTGCTTTTCAGCCCCCAAAATAACTGTGACATAGATAAAGGGTATTAATTTTTTAAAAACTGAGGTAAAGTAAAAGAATTTTAAAAGGCAACCTACCTGTGCTGAATAGGGCCTAGGAGCCTCCCTTCTTTCTCTAACTAATCTCCAGGGTGTTATAATTTCATAGGAAGACAGATGTGAGGTCTGCTCAAAACCTATCAAAAGAAAAAGCAATCACATTACAATTGATAAGAAGGGAAGAAACATGTAGTACCCATGAAAAAAAATCAAAAGCTCTAAATACAAATTTCTTAAAAACCTCTCAGACATATACATAAAGGATCACTAAGAAGAGATGAGCTTAAATCTTAATTTAGGTACTTAAATCTTTTCATAATATTTCATGTGGATATTTCTTTTACCTTTATCATACCTTGGCTGCTATCACATTTTACTTGTGTGTGTGTGTGTGTGTGTGTGTGTGTGTGTGTGTGTGTGTGTGTGTGTGTGTGTGTGTGTGTATGATAGATAGATAGATAGATAGATAGATAGATAGATAGATAGATAGACAGACATCATATCTTCCATAATGAACTGAGATCTTGAGGATAGAGACTACATGGCTTTCATCTTTGTATTCCAAGTATCTTCCAATAGAAGGCATAGAGTAAAAACTTATTAAATACAGAAAAGCAACAGAATGTTGTAGTGGATAAGGTAATAAGAGAAACAAAAGTCATTTTATTTATCTCTTTCCTCTAGAAAGAGCACTAATTATCACAAATACGTACTGAAGGTCCCCAAACCTATTCTAGGTGTCATGGAATCAATTCCTGGTATCCCAAGTTTCCCTGAGATGTTGCCTGCTGGCAGGAGTGAAGGACAGCTCTTCCTAGGCACTCAAAGTCCCTTTCTTGCATTCTATCCTGCCATTCAGATGAACCTGAGTTTTAGCTCAGGACCCAGTCCCCTTCACACAGGTTCTCCCCTCAGGGTGGATTGGCTCCAATTTGTCCCAGAGGGCCCAGCACTGTGCAATTTATGATGACTAATAAGTTGGATGTAGTAATGTAAAAGTCTCCATTGTTCAGTTTATTTGCTTTCTTTGTCCTTCCCCTTATTTGGCTTAATGAAGCAGTCAGTTTTTATTGACAAATGCTCTGAGGTCACACTAAAGATCTACCCACGGCAAGTTAAGCAGAACTTTCCAGGTCTAGCACTTAATAGGTCAACTAATACCACCTTTATTTTCTCATCTTTGTTTAGTTCTTACTCAGTTACTACTTATTCTCTTTATTTCAAAGCTTGTACATATACAAAAATGGCCACGGATGGAAGGGCTTCAAATAGATCACCTCTCCAGAATAGTCAGTGAGCATTTATTAAGTGTCTACTCTGTAACAGGCACCACCAAACTAAGAACTAGGAATAAAAAGAAAGACAAAGGACAGTCCCAACACTCAAGGAGCTCACAGATTAATGAGAAAGATGACGTGCAAACAACCATGTATAAATAAGAAATACAAGGGATAAACCATAGGATTCACACTGTGATCACCCTGTCTTCTCTCTAGCTTCTTGTGACACTGCTCTCCCCTTGTTCTCCTATCCATCTGATTCCTTAAGTCTCCTTTGCTGGATCTTCATGCAGATCACACAGGTTAAAGGTGGGTGTCCAACAGGGATCTCTCCCCTGGGCCCTATTCTCTTCTCCCCTTATACTATTTCACTTGGTGATCTCATCAGCTTCCAATTCAATTATAACCTCTGTGGTGAATGATTCTCAGATTTACCTTACCTCAGATTTATCTTATCTACCTCTCTGGACTTCCAGCCTTGCATCTCTGCTACCTATTGGACATTTCAAATTGGATGTCACTTAAATCTCTCTTAAAATCATCATTTTCAAAACTGAATTCACCGTCTTCCCCACCATCCTCTCTTCCTTCCCTATTAGTGTTGAGGATACTACTATCCTCCCAGGCTGACAGCCTAAGTGTCATCCTCAACTCTTCACTCTCTCTAATCCCACTCCCCACATCCATCCAATCCATTGCCAAGACCTGTCAGGTTTGTTTGTTTGTTTTCATAAGCTCTCTCACATTCGACCCCTTTTATCCTGACACTGCCACTGTTGTACCGCAATAAAGCGAGACAGAAGATCCCCAAGATTAAATTTAAAAAGTGAATTTTATTACCGCGGGACTGTCGGGGTGCACAGTCACCCAAATCAGACAGTGCTTTGGCACAGACTGTGCAGGTTTTATAGAAGTTCCGAATCTACAGTGATTAGTCAGTGTACATTTGAATTTCCCAGCCAGCAGGAAACCCTAGGCTGGAACTCCCGGCCACCGATCAATCAGGAGAAAGGAAGGGGTGGGGGGGTCCTGCTAGTTTACAGATCAATTAAGGGAGGGGAAGGTGGAGCTCTGTTTTAGAAATCAATGAAGGGAGGGACAAAGTAGAGTTGTGTCCAACCCACCAGCCATGCTGTCAATCAACAAACATTTATTAAATGCCTACTATGTGCCAGGCACTGTTAAATTCTAGGACACAAAAAAGGGCAAAAGAACAACCTGACCTTCAAGGAGCCCTCGATCTAATGGGAAGAAACAAAGAAATGGCTGCCCTCCTTAAACAGAGGAGCTGAGAGCTCTCCAGTAGCCACTATTTAGCAGAGGATGGGAAGGACCACAGGGCTAGGGAGTACAGATAAGGTATGAGTTTCTAGGCTACTGTGATCTTGCAGGATGATGAGGTTCCAAGGAACATCGTGGAGTCCAGAGAAAGTGGGAAATGAGATGGTGCCTTATTGGCTCTCATTTAATAAAGGATCTGGGAGTAACACTCCACCGATATAGGTCCTGGTCACCTCTTTCCTGAAATATTACCACAGCCTACTGTCTGTGCCTGTCTCTCCACACTACCCTCCCCTTAGCTGTCAGTCATCTTCCTAAAGCTCAGATCTGATCATGTGACCACTCTCCCATTCTCCCACTCAATAAATTTCAGTGATCTATCATCTCTAGGATTTAATATAAAATCTTGTTTAGTTTTCAAATTCCTTCATAACCTGCACCCTCTCAGCATCATCTTTCCAGGCTTCTTACATCTCAAATACCAAAACATACTCTTTCATCTCATGACACTGATCTCCTTGTAGTTTCTCAAACAAAACTCTCCATCTCTCACTTAGGCTTTTTCACTGGTTGTCCCCCATTACTGGAATGATCTCCCTCCTCATCTTTACCTCCTGATTTCCCTAGCTTTCTTCAAGCTCCAGATAAAATCCTAGCCATGCTTAGTGGATAATAAACAGACATCCAAAATTTGCAATGAAATTTTCTTAATGTCTGTGAAAGGTACTGCTTCATATGTTGACATTCTGGTTGCAGAAAGGGCAGAAAAAGAATTTTTGTTCAAGAAAACAACTGAAAATCAACTTGAGAAGATATAGCCTCTCAAATAAAATGTGCAAAGACACATTGCTCTAAGGACCAGATAAAGAACTGTCCTAATGAACGCACTGAGAGGACTTGTCTGAAGGCAAAAAAATAACTGAGGTTAACTATGGTTTCCAGTCCATCAACTCATTTTCATGTCATTTGTTTCCATAGTTTTAAAGGTTACAACTGAGAAACTGTAAATCCAGCAAATATCTGGGAATTATGAGAATTTTTAAGGACTCTACAGAGCCACACCTGACAAAAAGTCAGCACTGCTGAGTTTCACATTATAAGCTACAGATGAATTACTGCTTGTAAAGAAGAACTGATAAGCACTGTAAGCACTGTAAGGAAGCCAAAGAAGAAACTATAGGAAGTAAGAAAGCAGAAAAGTAGTAGTAAAGGGAGAAGAGGGAAAATGCAGCATAGGAGGAGTTGGGGACAAAAGGCAGGGGAGGCCACAAGAGTTGCTTCCAGAAGACAGAATTTAGAAGCTGTAAGGAGCAGAGCTGACAGGAAAGCTTTGCAGCTGTTTTGCTGGGAGCCACGCTGATTGGAAGATAGGTACTGCTTCACTTAGAGCTAACTGACTCACTGTGAGAGAACTGAATCCTATTGGGGTGTGAAAAGTTAGCTGGACTAACTGCATTGTAGAGCCATCAATGGCCTGAGAAAAAGGAAATCTCTCAAAAGTCCCTGGGTTTCCCTCTGCTGCTCTCTCTACTTTGAGAGGGGAAAAAAAGAGGGTGAAAGACAAGCTTTGGATCAGCTTTGCTGTTGAAAAGAGGTCTGACTTCTTTGAGAACTGATTAGACACAGCAAAATCAATTATTTTAAGAGGTAGCTAGAGAAAGTCTATGTGGCCTTATTACTATCTACTGTCTAGAGTCTTGTAAGAGTGTAGCCTCCCCACCCCCACACACCTATATTTCCTCTAGGACCCTAAGAGAGTTTGAATTACAGCCAAGTGGCCATGGAGACTAGCCTTCTGGTGATACTAAGGTCTAGGTAGGGTAAACAGACTAGCCCTAGCCCAAGGAAAAAGGGCACATAGGATATTCAGGGTTGGGTCCACATCCAAACCATACTTGCTAGAGTTTTTATGTTTCTTAGTGATCAAAATTACTTAAGCCTTTCCTATACTATATATTTTTTATTCTGTGTTACTATTAAATAAATCCATATAGTCAGACCTTATTTAATAAGTGAGGATTATTGTTGAACACCTAATAATTACACCTGTATGTCCACTACTTGTGAGAAAACTGTTTCCAAAGCATTTCCTTTATAAGCAAATTGGTACCAAGAGTTGCAGAGTTTAATAGTCAGTTAAATTTTATTTAGTATGAACATTATTAGCAATTGGCATTTCTGCTGGTGTTTGTAAATTCCAAGTACTGTCCTAAACTCACTTGGCATAGGTTGTATAAATATTGTGATGAATACTAAACCTGAGAGATGGTTTCTAGGTAATTAATAATCAATTTGTTAATTAAGCTTGTCTGTAATTAATAAATTGATGGTCAGGGGTTTCTCTCAGTAACCAAAGACCCCAAGGGAGACCCTGAAATGCCTTAAACCCCTTTAGAAAGGGAATTCTCCTGACAAGTGAAAAGCAACCCTGATTGGTTGACATTAAGGAGGAGATGGGCTAAAGTCTTTAACTCCTCCTCCTGAGAATTTGGCTGGATCAAGAGACTCAACAGCCTCAAGCTATTTCCATCCTGATCTTTCCAGTTAGTTTTCTCCTTCATGAGTTGGGTTGCCCTAAACCAGGGGTGGGGAACCTGCTGCCTCAAGGTCACAGGTGGACCTCTAGGTCCTCCAGTGTGGCTCTTCAACCAGTCCAGATTTTATAGAACAAATCCCCTTAATAAAAGGATTTGTTCGATAAAACTTGAACTCAGTCAAAAGGTCACAGCAAAACACCTAGAAGGGCATATGTGGCCCATCCACAAGAGGCCCAAGTTTCCCACCCCTGCCCTAAACACTAGTGGAGGGGATCAAGGACAGAGGATTCTTCTCTCCAGCAAAGGCTGGCCAAGACTGGATTCAGTTTCTATTCTAAACAGAAATTAGATATCCCGGTAAGGTTGGGTCCCAATCTAGTTAAACCAGCATGTGCCTTGAAGGCTAGGGGCAATCACTCAGCCAAGCCTTCAGAAATTGATTGATGTTCTCATGAGTTGGATTTTAACAGAAATAAAAGGAAAAGATGACAATTTTTTTTGTTTTAAAATTTATTTTAAACTTAAATACAAAATAAGAAAACACATCGCCATGTACACAGCAGAACATGAGAGGATTCAATATAACTTTAATCACAAAGTAAATAGTTATTAATAATTCCGTCTAAAAATATTCACTTCCATACTGTGTTACATCAAATCATAAGTTTCTGAGAAAATTATAAATCGTGGATGTGTCCAACAACACTGGTAGAAAAGGATTTTCCTCATCTGAGGTTTCCCTATACCACTGAAATCCTAGATCCAGTCTTACTACTTGGGCAAATCACAGTTTAACCTCTGTCTGCCTCATTTTCTCAATTGTAGAATGGCCACAACACCACCAACCTCCCAGGGTTGTTCTGAGGAGAAAGGAGATGATATTTATAAAGGGCTCAGTACAGCACCTGGCCTGTGCTTAATAAATACTGATTCCTTCCCTTCCCACCCCTTCCTAATAGGTAAGTAGGTAAACATTACCATACCTATCTTAACAGAATTCCTGGCTGGAGCACAAAACCTTAGTAGCGAGAGAGCTATGTGCCTGTAACTCATTCTTGTGGACTTGACTCAGAGGACATAGTAGTAGGATTAATAAGTCAAAGTTGTGCACAAATTGCTTGGGACAAGCAGTAATTTTGATATGGTTTCATTTTGGGACAGCAATGGTCAAGCATGTAAGCTTCTAAACCTCAATAATGGGAGGTGGGGGAGAGGTGAAGGTGTCTAACTACAGGAGAGAGATTGGTACAAGAACCCAGATGCCCCACAAACACATCAACGGGTTTAAAGATACAACTCTACTAAAGTGAGAGAATCACTGCCATACTCCCAAACCACCAGGAAAGCCAAAGAGGGACCTAAGTATATGCAAAGACTCTGGGATACACAGGCCTCAGCAGGTTAAAAAAAAAAAAAAAGACAAACTGGCTAAGTACAGACAGGGAGCCCCTGGAGGTTTGTTTCAGTCCTACTTCCACTTCCCACCTGCAGCACTCAAGCCCATCCAAGCTGGAGCCTTCCTGAGGCCCACTGCTCCAGGAGAGAGACTTTGACCTAGTGTGTCCAGCACTGCACTCCCTACTCCAAGTAGGCTGTACAAGAGCCTCTGAAGACCCCTGGCTGGATTTCCTGAACCCAATTTAGGAGGGAAAAGACTGAAAGCACTGGGGTGAGCATTCTCAGAAACTGAAGCAGCCTCCAGAACCAATGGTTCTAAGGTGTAATGGAAATGTAAATTTAAAGATCTTCCCTGCCCCTAGCTTAAGTGCACCAGGAGCCTGTGGTGGGAGGCTTGTTTTTCAGGAAAGCCCACACCTTGATACTTTGTGATTGGGCAGTGGGTCAAGGAGGTTGTTACATTCTCTGAGCCAAGAGAAGGCTATATAAGCCCTGAGAAGAGGCTTTGCTTTGGGGGCTCACTTTGAGAAGTGTTGTGTGATTTGACCAGATGAGACTCTGGGAAGCCGTTGTTGAGAGCCCCCCGGCTTTGAAAACCCAGATGTTGATGCTTCCCTCTCTGGTAACTGTGATTTGGTGTTGATATAATGGTAGGACAGTTTGGAAGCCTGTCTGTTTGATCTGTAAGTTCTGTAACTCTGAAGTTCGGGGTGCTGACCTTTTTCCCCTGAACTAGGTAATGTATGTTTGTTTGATTAAAGTAAGCTTGTTAACGCATTTTGAGTTGCTTTCCTTTTGAAAAGCAGATCTAAGAACCTGTGTTGGCAGCCACTCTGGGGATGTTGGGGTGCTTGCTGCTATATAAGGCCAATCCTAGCCTAGGAGAGAGATAGACAGACAGACAGAAACCTGGGGTCATTCTCAGAAGGATCTGAGTAGTCCTTGAAGCCTGTGGGGAGTCCAACACAGAAATTACCTCTGAACTCATCAAAATGGGAAAGACCTCAAGTCAGAGTCTATTACAAAGAGAAGTTCCTAAAGCTCTGTGACAAAAGGGAATCCCAGACAATTCAGCATCAGAGCAGGTTAGTCTGGCACACTGTACTAAAACCAAGCCGACCCTATACACAACATTTAGTTGTGGAGCTAGACCCAAATTCAAGTCCAATAACGAGCAAACCAAGGAAAACTTCAAATACCATAAGGAAACACCAAGCAGAAAATAGTCCAACAATACGACAAAACCAAAAAACTGGAGAGAATAAAAAAACAAAAGAAAATCTAAAAAATATAAGGCCAAAAAACTGCTCTCAAGGAGAAACAATCTGACTGAAAACTATGATCAAATAGGATAGATAAAAATAGGATACCGTATTTCAGTAAATTAAACATGAAAACTGTTCAAAACTCTGAAAACAAAGTGAAAACAGAAAGAACAAATAGAATAGAGCAAGGAGAAAATAGAGTCTACTGGTCAGGTCCACAAAGAAACTCTAAAATGAAAACTTCTAGCAACAGCATGGCCAAAATCCAGAGGGAGGGTAGCAATGAGTATTTATTAAGTACATACTATATGTCAGGCACTGTGCTAAGTACTTTACAAATATTATCTCACTTGATCCCTATAGCAACCCTGAAAGGTGGGTGCTATTATTATCCCCATTTTGCAGTTGGGGAAACTGGGGCAGATGGAGATTAAGTGACTTACCCAAGGTCACAGTAGTAACTATCTGAGACTGGATGTGTCTTCCTGATTCTAGGCCTAGCACTCCATCCACTGTGCCATCTAGCTGCCTCTGGGAAGAATGGGGGTAGAATAATTAGGGTAGATGATAAGAAGTATATACAAAACATGGAGAAAAAAGTAGGCAGAGTGGGCATCAGATTAACTTCAATCAACTGACACAAACAAGAGTTGCCTATACACACTTTGGTGTAGAAATATATCAAACTCAACAAGGAAACAAAAGGTAATAGAGAAAGTCAGGAGAAGAAGGAATACTAAGAAAAGAACAGACATTTTCAAAACAAACTTCCTGATCTTGAAGGGGGGGATTAAAAGTAGGAGGAAAGCACTAGAATCTAGAGGGGTGCTTCAGATTGCCTCTTTGTTCATTCATTCATTGTTCGTCCTTTGTTCTCAGACAGGACCACTATAGCAGGAAGGTAATGTCATGACTTGCAAGTGAATTGGATTTAATCGAGGCAGGGTTCTATAAAGTCACCGGCCTCACTCTCTCCTCCTGAGGCATCTGGGTCCAGTGGCAAGATATAGATAGACTGGAGATGACCCCAGATTGCCTCTTAGACAATCGGGAAATGGCTAAAGAAACTGTGGTATATAAATGTAAGGGATTATTATTGCACTGTAAGAAATTATCAGAGATAATTTCACAGAATTCTGGGTAGTATGAACTAATATAGAGCCAAGTGAGCAGAACCAGAACATTTTTTACAAAGAAAGTAATGCAAAAAAAAAAAAAACAGCCCTGAAGGACTTAAGAATTCTGATCAAAGCAGTGAATCTACTATGTCCCCAGAGGATTTATGGTAAAGCACGTTATTCATATCCTGAAAGAGATGGATACAAAGTATAGATATGTCTTTTTTTGGATATGGCCTCTAGTATGGATCTGTCTCTGCTTTGATTATGCTTATTCTTTATAAGGGTTATTTTTTTCTCCTTGCTTTCCCTTATCTCAGTTTTTATTTGGGGTAGAGGTTAGCAATAATAATACTAAAAAAAAAAGAGAGAGAGAATGGTATATTGTAACAGTTTTTAAAATGCACAAATGAGAAAAGAATGAGGGGAAAATGTTGAAAATGAAAAGATAAGGATAGTTTTCAAAGTAATATGCAGAACTTGTTTTTTGATTTTTTGTGGGTTTTTTTTCTTACAAAAACCTCTAGCAGTATGACTGACAAGGCCAGAGTTTATTTGGTAAGATAGATCTGTGCTTTAGGAGCATCATATTGGCATCTGTGTGGAGAATGGATTAGAGATGAGGGAGAACAATTAGAAAGCTATTTCAAGGGGGCGGCTAGGTGGCGCAGTAAGTAGAGCATCGGCCCTGGAGTCAGAAGCACCTGAGTTCGGATGCGGCCTCAGACACTTAATGCACAAACAAACCAAAACCTAGCCGTGTGACCTTGGGCAAGTTACTTAATCCCAACTGCCCCCCAAAAAGCAAAAAAAAAAAAAAAAGAAGAAAGCTATTTCAATAGTCCCAGAAAGAGGTCAAAGCATCCCTGAAAAGGATAGCAGATCCAGACCTGGGGCAGACCTCAGAGGCCACTGATTCCAGCTTCCTCATTTTAAAGGTAAGAAAACTAAAGCCGAGAGAGGTAAACGTATTCCAGGGTCACACAGGTAGTAGCAGAAGAGAAAGCATTTGAACCTTTACACTGTACCACACTTCCTCAGAGATGATCAGAGACTAAACTAGGCTGGTAGCTGAGTCAGAAAAGAGAAGGGGAGGTATATAAGAGATGTGAGAGAGAATGACAAGATTTGACAATAAATATATGGGCTCCAGGTCAAAGTGACCAACAAGATGAAGGACTGGGCATTTTCTCCAATCCTCAGGACCTCTTAAACCTCTCCAAAATAGGAATTATGTGCAACAGACAAAGCAAAGGAATATGAGAAGGAGCAGTAAGCCAAGTTAGGAAAAAACCTAGAGAGAGGGGCATCACAAAAACACGGAGGTGAGAATAACAGGAAGGAGAGGGAGGTCATTGGTGTCAAATGCTGCAGAGAGGTCAAGGAGAATAAAGACTGAGAAAGGGTCATAAGATCTGGCAATTAAGAGATCATTAGTAACTTAAGCTCCTCTTTCTACATTCTTCCCAGTTTTTTATATTAACAGAAATTCGACGCTTACTAGAAGATACTGCATCACTGGTCATAATCTCTCCAGGAATGATTGTGCACCATTCTCTATCTCCCAACACACTGGGCCAAGATCTATATTACTTTTTCTCTGATGCAACTTACAAACTCTTCCCTCTACCACCACCACTCATGGCAACTTTTCCTACTCTAAGATTTATTTCATTCATTTATGACTTTCTCAAGGAGTTCAGTACCTAGCACATAGTGGGTACTATGTAAATGTTAGCTTTTACTATATGATTATACTATTCTGACCTTCCAATGTTACTTTTATTTCATTCTGTCCCAATTTAGGAAGGGAAGGCCAGAAGGAAAAAAAATAAATGCTTATTAACTGAAAAAATAAAATAAATGAAAATCACTGGCAGCCATGTGGAGGATGGTTTACAATGGGGAGACACTTGAGAAAGACAGACCAATAAGAAGGTTAATGCAATAGTCTAGGCAAGAAGTGATGAGGGTGTGAACTAGGGTAGTGTATTAAAAGGAGAGAACAGGATGTACTCATAAGATGTTGAAATGATAAGAATAGGATTTGGCAACTAATTGGATATGTGAGATGAGTAAGAAAGAAAGAAGTCAAGAATGATGCCTAGGTTGTAAGCCTAGATGACTGGAAGGATGATGGGGCCTGTTAGAAAATGGGCAGATCTGGGGAAAAGTTAATGAGCTCTGTTTTCTATGTGCTGAGTTTGAGACACTTATGTGACATCTGGGTCAAAATGCCCAACTACAAGCTAATAATATAGGACTGTAGCTCCAGAGAGAGACTGGGGTAGATACAGATCTGAGAATCATCTGCACAGAGATGGTCACTGAAGCCGTGGAAGCAGATGAAAATAAGAGAGTATACAGAAAGGAGAGAAGATGGACTAGGACAGAGTCATGGGAAACACCCAATTAGCATATGTGACACAGATAAAGTTCTAGCAGAAGAATTTAAAATGGCCCCATGGAATGGATTAATGGGTGAAAGAGTGTTGGAGCAGGGCTGGGAAAGGGTAGGGAGCAGAATAGGAATGAGCCATTAGATACAAGTATCACTCTTCTCCAGATATACCTCAGCTCTGGATGAAGAAAACAAAGCATTGAGTATCTGTTGCTACAAATCTCTGGGTCTGAGGATGAAGAACTACTGAACAGATGTAAAGTTTAGTATGTTCCCTAAGGTTCCCTCTCAAATCTACAATAATCTGTTCCTCCTCTAATTCCTGAACATTTCATTTGTATCACTTGTATGATACCTAACATATACCTCTTTCTGACACTGCTAGGTGATGCAGTGGATAGAGTGCTGGGCTTGGAGTCAGACAGACTCATCTTCCCGATTTCAAATCTGGTCTCAGACATTCACTAATTATGAGACCCTGGGCAAGTCACAACCCTTTTTGCCTCAGTCTCTCATCTGTAAAATGAGTTAAATTGAGATGAAGGAAGGAAATGGCAAACCACTCCAGTATCTTTGCCAAAGAATACTTCAAATGGGGTCACAAAACGTTGGGCAAAACTGAACAACAAAATAGTTATTTGTGCAAGCATCTAATCTTTCCAAGATTATAAACCGCTTGCAAGAATCCATGTCAGCTATCTGTATGTTCTTTACAGCCTGGTGCAGTTCCTGCCTACATATAGCAAATGTTGAATTAATGTTTACTGAAAAAATATATAAATTCAAAACAAGACAAAACATACTGTGAAGCTAAAGGATATACAGATCTTAATAGGTAAAAAAATCTAAGCATCAAATTTAAAGGACATAAATAAATGAAAGCCTTTAAAACAATTTAGTGTGCTGAGGAAGAGTACAAATTATTAATCTCAAAATAGCCACCCCAAACATTACAAAACACTAAAATTTCTTTATTTCATACAGATTCAAGAAACCTCTTATATTTAACAATTCCTAATACTTTATGTAAATCAAGCAGATTACCTTCTCACTTCCCACAACCTACCCTAGACCAATCATAAAAGAAAAATTTAAAGGATAGAATGGTATTGGGTTTCTATTGTATCAAATTCCTCATTGGGCCTTCTACTGGCAATATTTCCATACTACTTGAAGCACTGCACTTCTGTACTACTCCAAGCATTCTCCTGCCAACCCTATGAAGCATTATTATCCCAGTCTTCCAACTCTACAACCAGTACTCTTGCTACAATATTATAACAACTTTTCTCTACACACTCTCAAAATAGCTTTAATTTTTACATTAACTTTTTCTGAGGTTCTTTCCCACCATCTCTAGTGGATTGGTGTTACTTTTCCTGTTGTAAGATGGAGGTCTTATCTGGCTATCTGAATAAGTGGGGCTGAGGCACAATCCTTAGGAGTGACTGATATTAAACAAATATTACTAATGAGGTAATAATATGGCTACAAGTAATCTTTGTAATAGAGCATGATTAAAGTTCATTTCATTTGCCAAGATAAATTTACTGCCTCAGTTCAAATGGGATTTCTAATCACTAGGCAGTAAAAACCTGAGTCACAAGATAACAGAGGGAAAAGCTATTTCCTTCCTGAGGATATACTACCGGAAAAGTTAAAAGCTTTCAAATTACCTTGAGCTTTTTCTCTTAATTCTTGAACATATAATCTAAAAATATTTCTCTTCATTCTTGGATTTGATAACTGAATGTCTGCCTAATTGGTACAATTAAAAAATGGTTACTCACTTCAAGGATTGATAGAATTTCCTAGATGATGAAGGGTGAAAAAAAAATCCTAGACTAAGAGTCAGAAGACTTGGATTTAAGCATTCATTAAGTGTTCACATAGGCCAGGCATTCTGCTAAGTAGTGGGGATACAAAGAGGAAAATAAAACTGTTCTTGCTTCAAGGCCCTTACATTCTAATGGAGACAGCAAGTAAATAACTAGGCATATACAAGATAAGAGAGGGAATAGATAGAAGGGGAAGGAGGGGAAGGAACTAGCAAGCAGCAGGGGACGAGGGGACCAAGACAGACCAGAGAGATTTAAGCTGACTGGGAAAAAGATGAACTTCCGACAACTGACCAGAGAATGATGATCACATGTGATATTTCTTCTTGGATTTGCTTAGGTTGTCTCCCTCCCCTTTTCCACCCCCAATCTTGGAATGTTCTACCTGTGTACATCTACCTCTTAGAATTCCTAGGGAACTTCAAGGCTCAGCAATTACCTACCTCCTAAGATAGATTGTATCCATGTTGTTTATACTTGTATACATATATGCTGCCTCCCTTCACTAAATTGTAAGCTCTTTGAAGGCAAGAACTGTTTTACTTTTGTCTTTATACCCCAATGCCTAGCACAGTACCAGCACAAAGTAGGCACCAAATTGATTAATCTAAAAAGGTAAAATTCAATTGGGATAACTAAAAAACCCAACACTTAAATTCCAACAATCAACTCCACAAGTACAAGTAACTCCACAAGTACAAGTTGGGAGAGGTGTGCCTATACAGCAGTTTCTCTGGAAAAAAACGTGGATGTTTTAGTTAACTACAAGCTCAACATATGAACAACATGATAGGAGAAGCCCAAACAGCTAGTGCAACAGCATACTATTATTAGGCTGCATTGCAAAAGGCATTGTGTTCAGAGAGAGGAATGTGACAGTACCCTGCCCTGGTCAGACAGGTCTAGAGCATTGTATTCAATCCTGAGAACCACACTTTAGAAAGGGAATTGGTAAATTTGAGCAATTAAAATTTATATTCCTTTGAGCAGAGCACCTACAAGTAAGGTTATAATTCCCTATGTGGACAGAGGGAGAAGAAGGAGGGAGGGAAGAAAGGAAGAAAGGAAGAGGAGTGGAGGGGAGAGGAAGGAAGGAAGGAAGGAAGGAAGGAAGGAAGGAAGGAAGGAAGGAAGGAAGGAAGGAAGGAAGGAAGGAAGAATGCCATGACTTGTAAGTAAATTGGATTTAAGTGAGGCAGGGATATGCAAAGTCACCAGCCTCATCCTCTCCCCAGGAATCATCAGGGTTCAATGGCAAGATATAGATCAGGACAACTGGAGATGGCTCTGGATGCAGCAGGAGACCTTGGCCTTTTTAAGCTAGATGGCTCCTGAGGAGAGAGTGAGACTGGTGACTTTGCAAAGCCCTGACTCACTTAAATCCAATTTACTTGCAGGTCGTGACATCACCTTCCTGATGTCACAATCCTCTTTGAGAATGAAGGACAAACAACAATGATAAGTTTGAGAGTATCCAAAGGAGAAGCACCAAGATGGTGGAAAGCAAGAAGATAAGGTTATATGAGGAATGGTTGAAGGAACCATGCAATCTTTAGCCTGTAAAAGAAAAGACACTGGCAGACACCATGGCAGCCATCAAATATGTGAAGAGTTGTCATAGAGAAATATGTTTCACATAGCTTCACATGTATTAAGTGATATCATATTACTTGCCTTCTCAATGGGTGAGGAAGGGGCTGGAGGAAGGGAGAGAACTTGGAACTCAAAATTTTTTTAAATGATGTTAAGAATGAATGAATGAGGGGCAGCTAGGTGGTGCATTGAATAGAGCTCCAGCCCTGGAGTCAGGAGGACCTGAGTTCAAATCCGACCTCAGACACTTAACACAAAAACTAGCCATGTGACCTGGGGCAAGTCACTTAACCCCAATTTCCCTGCCTTCCCCCTCCAAAAAGCAAAAAAAAAAAAAATGAATGAATGAATGTTTTAAAAAAGCTGTCCTACAGAAGACATAGTAGGTTCTAGTTTTTTGTACCAGAAGGTAGAACTAGGGACAGCAGGTGTAAGCTGCAATGAGGTAGATTATGGCTTTATACCAGGAATGACTTCCTAACAAAAAGAATTCCAAAGATTACTGTACTGGCTTAACAAAAGCTGAATGACCATTTGTTAAGCATGTTGGAGAGAAGATTCTTTTTTATGACAGGTTGGCCTAGGTAACCTTTAAAGTGTTTTCCAACTCTGATTCTGTGAAAAACTACAAGCAGAACCAAAGAGTCAAAAGTCATATGATAAAAAATGAACCTCTGAATAGGCAGTGAAAAATACAAACCCACACAGCTGCCCTTCCAAAGTCTGAGGTACAACTAATTTCCAAAGAATTTATGCTTACAATGATTTACTCAATAAGGAAGGTTTTTCACAATCACTTAAAAATAAATATGCCCTTGTCAGCCTTTTACCCATTTACTCAGTTGTAGCCATTCCCATTTTGAAATGAAGTCATGCCACAAGAAATTACAAACACATCAAAATGAACGCACTCTTCTACAGTGTATCATTAAACAAATGAGGGGCGGCTAGATGGTGCAGTGAGTAGAGCGTCGGCCCTGGAGTCAGAAGGACCTGAAAAGGACCTGAGTTCGGATCAATGGGTCAGGAAGGGGCTGGAGGAAGGGAGAGTTCAGATCTCAGACACTTAACACACACACAAACAAAAACCTAGCCATGTGACCTTGGGCAAGTTACTTAACCCCAATTGCCCTCCAAAAAGCAAAAAAACAAAAACAAAAACAAATGATAACCAATGGATACTACTTATCACAAAAAACTCACTATTTTAAAAAAAATTGTCTTTTTTAAACTGCTCTCTTCCAGAGATCCCTTATTCTAATCATCTACATTTAATTTTCAGACATTTGTTCAAATTTACTCCCCAAATCCTATTAGAAAAGTGAGCTTAGTGACACAATAGTGTTGAACTTGGAATCAGGAAGCCCAGACTTCAAATATTGACTTTGAAATTTATTACTTCTTAGCTGTGTGACCTTCAAGAAGTCATTCCTTATGTGTAAAACATAAATAATAATTGCACCCATCTCCCAAGGTGGTTGCAAGGATCAAATTAGCAAACATTTGTAAAGTCTTCTGCAAATCTTAAAATGATAAATAAATGTTATTATTTGTATAAGGCCAGTGAAAAATATTAGATAAAGATCTAGAAAAAGATTAGAAAAAGTTACAGCAAAGTCATAGATAATTCATTAAAATTACTTAGGCAAAGCTGCATAAGTAACAAATCCCAAACCACATTCAAATTGGTTACAATAGAATTTTGAAATTACAAATACATTGTAAAAGATCAGTTAATGGTATCTGATAAGGAAAGAGCTGCCACAAAAAGTGAAAGTCTCAAATTAAAGAGAAATTTCTGCTACTTGAGATTCAACATGGTCAAAATCCATCTTTTCCTCAAACTCTACCTCTCTTCAAAACTTCCTTACTTCCTTCAAGGGCATTCCCATCCTTCCAGTCATCCAGGTCATCAATCTCAGTATCATCATTCTCCAATGGCTCTCTATTACCTCGAGGATCAAATCTAAACTCTATTTAGCATTTTAAAGCTCTTTACAACCTGGCCCCAACCAACCCAGAAGTAGCCTGACTTAAAGAGACAAGAGCACTAACTAAACTTGGAGTCAGGAAGATCTATGTTCAAATTCCACCTCAGACTTTAAACTAGTTGTGCAACCCTGAAAAAAAGGGTCATTTAATTTCTCTAAGCTTCAATTTCCTCATCTATAAAATGAGAGGGGAAAGAAAGGAAAATAAACATTTACATAGTGCCTACTATGTGTCAGGCACTGTGCTATGCACTGTTCAAAAACAACCTCATTTTACTCACCCCAGTACTGTAATGTTCATTTTACAGAAGAGGAAACTGAGGCAAACAGAGATTTTTTTTTTTCCCCCAGGACCACACAGCTAGTCTGAGACCAATCTGAACTCACATTTTCATGACTCTAGGCCCAGCACTCTATCCATCTTACCAACTGCCTCCCTCTCTCTGAAATGGCCAATAAGAAATGAATTAGTGACTTTCTGCTTAATTGAAATACTCAGGGCTCCAAAATTTATAGACTGTACTAAATTCAGTATTTTTTTTTTTTGCTTTTTGGAGGGGAAAGGCAAGGCAATTGGGGTTAAGTGACTTGTCCAAGGTCACAGGATTAGTAAGTGTTAAGTGTCTGAGGTCAAATTTGAACTCAGATCCTCCTGACTCCAGGGCTGATGCTCTATTCACTGCACCACCTAGTAGCCCCCAGTATTTTTTTTTTTAAAGAACAATTCGATTGGGATAAAAAAGCACAAATTATGAGTTTCCATAAGGTCAGCAGCTTTCCATTGATAGATAGCTCCTATCACCACCATAAAACTCCCTAAGCAAATATATTCCATCACATTGTGATATGATAAAAATAAACAAACAAAACCCAGCCACACTTCTTCCCAGCAATAAGGAATTTGATGCAGGAAGAAGCCAGGGTATGACTGGCAATGACTAACTCAGTGCTGACTGATCTCAAACTGAGACAAAAGTCAATTTATGGAAGGAAAAAGATTGCTAAACTATATCAACTGGGCCGCTTAAAATCCAAAGAGAAGCACTAAGGACAAAAGAGAGTCAGGTAAACTACACCTCTTTTTTTTTATTCTACCTTCTAGTGTCTCTAATATCCTAAACTTTTAAATCTGTAAGGAGGTCCCACCTCCAAATCACCAGTCCCATCTAGAGGACAATATCCCAAAGCATTAACTCAGCTTTCAGAACCCAGACCAGTGCGGGGAAGGGGGTAGTCTCCTTATTTACAGTTTTACACTCGACTTCAGGGTTTGACCTTGAGAGTTCAAATAACGTAAGGTCAGGACTAGAAGGGATGGAGAAGCGGTGGAGGGAGTGCCGGGAAGTATGTGTGGAAAAGAGAAAGGGGAGAAGCTGGAGGGGAATCCTTGGGGTAAAAAGAAAGGCGGGATACCGAGTAAAAGAGGGCAGAGGTAGGCATGGGTAAAGGGGGAGGAGCCCGGAGTATAGAGGGGAGCCCAGGGTAAAACTCCCGGGGGTAAAGGAGTTTGGGGAACTCGCGGTACAAAGGGGTGAAAGCCTGGGGTAAAGGGGTGGGGAGAGCCCAGGGTAAAACACCTAATAAAGGAATAAGGAAAACTCTGGGTAGCGAGGGGTAGAAGCCTGGGTAAACTGCAGGGAGGGGGGGGAGTCCAGGTTAAAGCTCCTGGCAAATGGGTGGGAGGAGCCAAGGTACAAAGGATTGAAAGCCGGGATGAAGGGGTGAGACGAGCCCAGCGGAAAGTGCCGGGTAAAGGGTGAAGGGAGACCAGGATACAGAGGGGTGAACGCCTGGGGTAAAATGGGGGGGATTTTGGAGTACAAAGGAGTAGAAGCCGGGGTAAAGGGAGTTTGGGGTACAGAAGACTGGAATCCTGGGCTGAGGGGGGAAGTTTGGGGTAAAGTGGGAGGGAACCCGGTGTACAGAGGAGTAGGAGTCTGGGGTAAAGGGGGAAGGAAGTTTGGGGTACAGAAGAGTATAAGCCTGGGTAAAGCGGGGAGTTTGGGGTACAGAGGAGTGGAAGCCTGGGGTAAAGTGGGAGGGAGCCCAGTGTACAGAAGAGTAGACGTCTAGGGGAAAATGGGAGGGAGCCCGGTGTACAGAGGAGAAGTCTGGGGGTACAGAGGAGTGGAAGGGAGTTTGGGGAAGAGGAGTGGAAGCCTGGGGTAAAGTGGGGGGAGTTTGGGGTACAGAGGAGTGGAAGTCTGGGGTAAAGTGGGAGGGAGCCCAGTGTACAGGGGAGTAGAAGTCTGGGGGTACAGAGGAGTGGGAATTTGGGGAACAGAGGAGTGGAAGTCTGGAGTAAAGTGGGGGGCGTCTGGGGTACAGAGGAGTGGAAACCTGGGGTAAGGCGGAGGGATCCCGGTGTACAGAGGAGTAGAAGTCTGGGGGTACAGGAGTGGGAATTTGGGGAACAGAGGAGTGGAAGTCTGGAGTAAAGTGGGGGGAGTTTGGGGTACAGAGGAGTGGAAACCTGGGGTAAAGTGGGGGGGGGAGCCCGGTGTACAGAGAAGTGGAAGCCTGGGGTAAAGAGGGGGGAGTTTGGGGTACAGAGGAGTGGAAGTCTGGGGTAAAGAGGGGGGAGTTTGGGGTACAGAGGAGTGGAATCCTGGGGTAAAGTGGGGGGGAGCCCTGTGTACAGAGGAGTGGAAGCCTGGGGTAAAGAGTGGGGACCCCCGGTGTACAGAGGAGTGGAAGCCTGGGGTAAAGAGGGGGGAGTTTGGAATACAGAGAGGTGGAAGCCTGGGCAAAGGGAAGGGGAGCCCGGTGCAAGGGAAGGGTTGAAGTTAGAGGATAGGGAGAGGATATCGGAAGGGGATAGCTTGGCCCAGAGACCCCGAGGCCTGCTCCAAGCGCAGCCCTGCCCCTTCCCCTTCCCCTGCCCAGGCTCCAGCGCGCGCCGCGCCCCCCGCACCCTCAGCGAAGGAGAGGGACAAGCCAGATTCCCCAGAGGGAGCGGAGAGGCCACGCACCTGCCTGCGCCGCTCCCAAAGCTGGCCCCAGACAGGCCAGCAGCAGCAACGCCAGTAGCCGCTGCCACCGCCGCCGCCGCCGGCGCCCCGCGACGCTGGAGAACGAATCCATGCAGGTTCTTTCCGCGGGCTTCGCTCACTGCTTCGTCGCCTCCGCTTCCTCCATCATTCCAGACCCGGCCCAGAGCGCTAGAGGCAGCGCGCGCACGCGCATGACAGTCCCGGTTCCAAGTCCCACCGGGACTGAGCCGGGAACAGGGCGCCCCGCCCACTAAGCAAGCCACGCCCCATACTCTGAACGTTTTCCCTCCCCTCCTTTCTCCGCTCTTCCTTTTCACGTGAGACTCCTCGAGGGCCAATGAGGGTGTGTCCATCACGAGGCTCCGCCTCCTGAAAGGTCTTAAAGCGGGGCGGGGGCGCCCCAAGTGAGGGCTTCCATTGGCCGGCTCACGGCGAAAGGCGGAGTCGTGCGCCGCCGACCAGCTGTAGCGAGGCGGCCTAGGCCGAGAGTTCCAGGCTCAGCAGTGCCGGGGCCTGGATTTCTAACCCCGGCCGGGTGACGGCGACCACCCCCCGGGAGGATGGTGTTGGGGGGTTTCCCAGTGAGCTACCTGCTGCTGTGCGGCCAAGCGGCGTTGCTGCTGGGAAACTTGTTGCTGTTGCACTGTGTGTCGCGGAGCTTGTCGTTCAACACCACGGCCGAGCCCGAGGCCGTGGCCACCGGATCTGCGGGCACGGCTCGCCTCGAGGGCCCCGAGACGCAGATGCTGGCATACACGGATCCCCGCTCCCCGGTCATCCTGTGCGCCTTTCTGTAAGCGGTCCAGGCTCTGGGAGGCGGGGGAGTGAGCGCGGGCTGGAAAAGGATGCGTCCAGCGTCCAGTGGGACGCTGTCTGGTCCGCCTGCCGCCAGGGTGGAGGGTAACCCGACAGACCCCACCTGCTTTCCTTCCCGGGGGCAAAGAAGGGCAGGTGATTGCGCGGGGCTGTCAGCAGTTGGGAGTGGGGCTCTTTTGCATTAGCGGGGTTGGTACATTGTCCAGGTCTGCTGGGCCAGGTGGGGTCCTGGCTTTGGGGCAAGCCCTGGAAAAGGGGAAATTGGGGGGAGGGAGAGGAAGGAAGAGAGACAGACTTTCTTTGTGAAAATTAAATAACTTAATTCCTCAAGGATTTATTGTGTCAGTTCCCTATTTTGTGAAGCCGTTTGAAGATAGAAGTCCTTGCCCACAGGGATCATAAAGTAGGATCTCAGATTCTGTACCTTTTTAAACACCTCCCCCCCGAAAGAACCCCCTAAAACCTCTAGTTATCTCTCCTTCGTCCCATATACATTCTCCTTGCACAGGGGTCACCCTGGGTTTTTGAAGGGTTCAAATTTGAAAGGTTCTGAGTACCTACAAAGGGAAGAACTGAATGGTTCTGAGAGCTAGCCTAGCTGACTTAAGAGATCACCAGAAAAGTAGCCACCAGATGAGATGAATTTTGGGGGCCACAGCAAGCCATGAAGATGTCTAATAAAACAGGAAGAAGTTACCATCTAGCCCACACTGAATGAAATAATCACATGTAATGAAACATGTTCCAAATGGGGAAGAGGAAACTGGGAAATTCATAGCACTGGGGATTTAATTTTGATACTAAAATCTTGATGTTGAACTTCAGGCATAGAATCTATGTTAAGACTCTAAAGAATGCAATTTAACAAGGATAAATGTACTAGGATTTGCTCAGATTCAAAAAATCAACTGTGCAAATATATATAGGATGGAAAATATGTGGCCATAGAGCAGCTTGTATCAGGAGACCCCCAGGTCTTTGAGAACTGCAAGCTCCCTGTGGAAATTAGCCCCAGAGCATGGCAGCTATTGTCTAAAACTGCAGTAAAAGAAACAGAATGAGGAAGGTTATAGTTCCACTGGCCGTTGCCTTAAACTACATCTTAAGTATCCCTCTCTGGTTCTTGACACCCTATATAATAATAGGTAGCATTTATATAGCGCTTTAAGGTTTGCTAAGCATTTCACAAAGATCATCTTGTCAAAGCTTACAAGAACCCTGGGAGGTAGGTGCTGCTATTATCCCCATTTTACAAAAAAGGAAAATTGAGTCAAACAAGAGGTTAAATGAAGTTAAGGGTCAGACAGCTAGTCTAAGGACAAATCTGAACCTAGGTCTTCCCTATTCCCAAGTCCAGTGTGCTCTATTCACTACTCTACCTAGCTGCCTAGAGAAATTGACCAACTGGAGCTTACCGGGAAGAAAGCAATCAGGATTGGTAGAGGCCTCAAAACCATGCATGAGGATTGGTTGAAGGACCTGAGGATGTGTAGCATGGGAGAGAGTAACCTAGGGATAGAACTGCTGTCTTTAAACATTTGAAAGGTTGTCATGTCAAAGAGGGATTTATATTTGTTCCATTCAAGCAGAACTTAGACCATAAGTTGTAAGTTTTAATTTAATAATAATTTATAATTATAAGAATTTAATTAATTGCAAGTTATAATTAGAGCTGTCTAGAAGTGAACTCTGGCCTCTAGAGTCAGTGGATTCTTTGTTATTGAAGTTATTTAAGCAGAGGTTGATTAATCATTTCTTGAAGTTGTTGGGGCCAAGTCTGGTTTATGACAATTACTACCTGTAAGACCTTGAACAAGTCGTGTAAACTTTGAACTTCTGTTTCCTCATCTGTAAAAATAGAAATGCCTTCCAATTCTAGTACTTTGAGACTTCTTCGAATTTTAGGATTCCATAGGTCAATTTGTTAGAGAGCTTTTTTGATGACCAGTAGAAAAATCCCAAATGGCAATCCTGAAAGGTTGTCTACCACTTTCAGATCATAACAGAGTATTTCAAAAGGAGCATATTTGATCTGTCTTTGACCAGTCTAATTGACAAAAGTTTGTGATTGGAGGAAAATGGGGAAATTTACATTGTCTGGGATGAAAGAATATACAAAATAAATGGCTTTATACAAAGGTCTATTAACAGTGTTCATTTTACTGGTGGATTTACAGGCCTGATGAATTTATAAAATGTGATGACCCTGTGGATCATGTTGGAAATTCAACTGCCTCCCAAGAACTGGGTTATGGGTGTGTCAAGGTGAGTTTTTAATAAACTGTTCCACATAGAATATTCTAAATATTCTCACACAAATGACTCACATTTTGTGGTAAATGCCATTCAAAATTTTTATTTTTGAAAGAAAAAAAGCAGTTTATATCCCATTACAACACACATCCAGGGAATATGCTAATCATTTTGTTGTAGTGGAATTTCATTATAGTAAATTATTACTATAGAGCACATTCTCAAGTCCAAGGGCTGTAGATAAAATGAAGCAAGATATTTAATATCCCTTAAAAGAGGTACAGTTTCTAAGCAAAAGCTCCCCAGATGTCAAAACCAATGTCCCTTTGACTTGACCCTGCCTTTGGCTTCCTGAAATCAACAGAAAATTTTGATTCTTTTTTTCAAATCCTGCCATCAGCCAGTATTCAGAACATGTCTTTTATGAAAGTTCAAAGAGCTATATTACTCTCTAGGTAAGAGACAACAAACTAGGCAGTAGAAGGAAAGACATTTACCATCGTGAGTTAGCCTCTGAAAAATACTTGTGGCATTCAGATTCAGGGTGAATAATCTGACCAATTAACTTTTTTCCCTTTGAGTACTATTTTTTTTAACTCTTAAGTAATTATTTTTTTTTCTCAATACTCAAATGAATCCTTCCAGCAATGCAAATCAAAGTCCACCCATGCCAGTCCATCCCATGTGACTCTTATCCAGGTCTTCCCATAAATTCTCTCTAGGAGGGGCCTCCCAATATGGTGGAAGGCTTCCTTACTTTCTCCTGACAATGAGAAGGTAGCAGTGGAGCACACTGACTGTCCATCTATCATCCCCCTTCCTATAACTTTTCTTCATGTCACATAATTTCTTGATGTCTTTCACTCTTCTTCAGAATTCTTCATTAGGGGGGCAGCTAGGTGGTGCAGTAAATAGAGCATGGGCCTAGGACTTAGGAGGACCTGAGTTCAAATATGGCCTCAGACTCTTAACACTCACTAGCCATGTGACCTTGGTTAAGTCACTTAACCCCAATTGCCCTGCCTTCCACCCTCTAAAAAAAGGCAAAAAAAAAATTCTTCATTACTTATAATTTACAGCCTTCTCCTATCTACCATGCATTTCTCAGTTGACATCTATGCGATAACTTTGTTTTTAAAAGAGAAAATTATACTTGAATTTGCCCTCAGAGTTTATCATTTATCTTCCTGGAGGTAGATAGCATTTTTCATCATGAGTCCTTCAGAATTGTCTTGGATTATTGTATTGATCACATAGTTAGTCTTTCACAATTGATCATTATTACAGTATTGCTGTTACCATGTACAACGATCACCTGTTCTGCTCATTTCACTTTGCACTAGTTCAAACTTCCAGGTTTTTCTGAAACTATCCCCTTTGTCATTTCTTATAACATAATAGTATTCCATCACAAGCATATACCACAACTGATTCAGCTTTGTCCCAATTGAGGGTCATCCCCTCCATCTCCAATTCTTTGACACTACAAAAAAAGCTGCTGTAAATACTTTTGTACACATAGGTCCTTTTCCTTTTTTTTTGAGTTCTTTGGGATATAGACCTAGTAGTAGTATTGCTGAATTAAGGGATATGCACAATTTTATAACATATGCCTTTGGACAAAGTTCCAAATTGTTCTCCATAATAGTTAGATCACTTTACAACTCCAACAGTGGTTCATTGGTGTACCTATTTTTCCCACATCCCCTCCAACATTTGTCATTTCTGATAGGTATGAGGTGGTACCTCAGAATTGTTTTAATTTGCATTTCTATTGAATAGTGATTTAGAGCATTTTTTTATATAGATAGGTTTGATTTCCAATTCTGAAAACTACTTGTTCATATCCTTTGACCATTTATCAGTTGGGTAATTGCTCTTATTTTATATGGCTCAATTTTATAATGTCTCCATTCCTTATATACTTGAGAAATGAGGCCTTTCTCAGAGAAACTTGCTACAAAGGTTTTTGTATTACGTCATTGTTTAAAGTAACTTTTAATAAAATGTAGATAACTCTAATTATCTCTTTTAATTAGGTCCATTTTTGCTTTGTGATCATAATTGCTATTTCTGCCTTTTTTACTTAAGCTGAGACATAATAGATTCTACTCTAGCCCCTTATTTTTAAATTGTGGATGTGTCTTTCTCTTTCAAATGTTTTCTCTTTTAAATAACATATTATTGGATTCTAGTTTCTGATCCATTCTGCTCTCTGCTTCCATTTTGTGGATGAGTTCATCCCATTCACATTTATAGTTATGATTGCTATGTATTTCCTTCCATATGATTTTCTCCTGTTTATCCTTCTCCCTCTCTTTTTATCTTGTCCTCTCTGATACTTATTTTTAATTCTTTGGTATTTATTCCATGTCTCACTGCTATATAACAACATCATTAGACTTTTGTATTAAAAAATGGGCCTTATGGGGCAGCTAGGTGGCACAGTGAATAGAGCACCGGCCTTGGAGTCAGGAGGACCTGAGTTCAAATTTGGCCTCAGACACAACACAAAAACTAGCCGTGTGACCTTGGGCAAGTCACTTAGCCTCAACTGCCCTCCAAAAAGCAAAAAAAGGGGGGAGGCCTTAGCTTTCTGGGGGACCTCGCTGTTTCCCAAAAGCATTCCCATTGACTTTTCTCCTCTTCTTTGGACCCAACTCACTATCTGTCTGTACTGTCTGTCCCAAGAAAGATAAAAGTTCACACACTTAGTGCTGATCAAATCCAGCCTCCTCATTTTACAGAGGAAGTAACTGAGGTCCAAAAAAGTTAAGTGAGTTTCTCAGGATCTACAGCTAATAAGTGTCCAGGTTTAGATTTGAACCAAGATCTTCCTGACTTCCACTCCTTTATCTACTACACCACAATGCCTTTCATATGAGATCATAGATATATGTCTCTGTCTCTTTTTACACACAAGCGCGCGCGCGCACACACACACACACACACAGGTTGTCTGTCTAATTATATGTTGAAAATGTGGGCAAAAGACATCCAGTTGTCTTTTCTGTATGGATAGATAGGCCAGACTATTTTGAATGATTACAGATCTAATCCAAGTGACTCTGCAGTGTTCGTGGGCTTGATGCAGTCAGCTCAGTATAAATGACAAAGGGAAGCATCAAGAGGACCTTACCTCTTGATTTCTTACAGGAAATTCCTCTTTGACCTGGGATGTTTATTGGATCTTCTTTATCACAATGGTGAGCACTTTGGAAAGGATATATTTCCTTTGCTGTGCCTTGCCTGGTCTTTATTACTAGAGGTTTGTTGAATAAAATTATTTCTGTTGTTATATCTTTCACTGAATCTTAAATGATTTTGATATGTGGGTGGGAGGCATGTTATTATAAAATAATTTTATTTTTTATTTATTTACTTATTTATTTTACTTTATTTACTTATTTATAATAAATAAATAAACGCTTATTTGTAATCAACAGTTAGAACAGTGAAATCCTATATTTTCTGTATCATTTAGTTAGCTGTGAAATAAAGAAGTGGTCTCTGTTGCTTGTTTGCCAATAATTATTTCATTAAGGGTGCTCCTGATTCATGTGTAGATAATTCCCATAAAGATTATGTATAGATAGGAGAGTGGGGATATAAGTAGTTAGTGATGTTCTCTTTGCCACTTTTATTGAGATTAATATGGTCTGATATCAACCTTCTGATATCTAATTCCCTTGAAACACTAGTATACTGTATTTAGACCCTAATTGCTCCCACAATTGTGTTGTCTCCAACATGGATTGCCTCTTCTTATGTTTGAGCCAATCCATCAGCTTTTCCTATCTCTGTTCTCTTTAGTACATTCCTACCTCTTCTTTAAGGACATTCTGTACTATGTTGTTAGGGTCCAAGTGTGGTGATTCCATTGCTCTTGATAGAGGAATTGGTTTGTTATAATTATTTTTTGAGATAGTTTTCATTTTTCTTATATTTGTAGCTTTCTTTGCGTGTTTATCTTGGAATGCCCTTGAAATAATTTGACTTAGTTGGAGACCTTGCCAAGCTTCTTTTAAACTGATTTTATCCTCCAATTGCTTACCTCACTTGAAAACAATACAGTTCATAGATTTTACAGTTCACAGATTTTACAAACGATTTTTCCTTCTAACCATATTTTGCCTTTGGTAGCCATGTTTCTCTTTGGTAGATAAGTCAGATGTTTTCTGACTAGGGCTTTTTTTGGCAAGGAATCTTTTGGCCTCCTTGTTGCGGCAGTTAACGTACAATACTTAAACTTCTATATAAAGTTATTATAGTTGGTGTCAATGACATTTCTGTTATCTATTTCCCATGTTTTATTTTCAGTTACTTGGTTAAGTAGTTCAAGATTTAGTTGTTCTCCTTGTGCATCTTACCTTTTTCTCATTAGTCATTCTTCCTATTTTTTTTTACTAATTGTGATCTAACTTTCAGGAGTTAATGATCTCACTGTATGCAGAGGTGACTCAGAGATAACTCCTATCTCAGTAACAGGTCTTTTCCTGTATATTAAAACAAAATCTAATTTTGTTCTATATGTTATTTAGTGCTTGCTACATCTTCCTTGTTTAGTTATCTCAGTCATGTCTGACTCTTCATGATCCCATTTTGGGGTTTTCTTGGCAAAGATACTAGAGTAATTCGGCGTTTCCTTTTCCAACTCATTTTACAGATGAGGAAACTAAGGCAAACACTTGTCCAGGGTCTCAAACCTGTAAGGCCAAATGTGAATTCAGGAAGATGAAGTCTTTCTGACTCCAAGCCCAGTGGTCTATATGCCTTTCACCTCCCAGTTATCTTCTTGCCACATCCAGTGCCTACCAGTTGTTTTCTTGAAGGAAATGTTCCTGATCTAGTGGAGTTATATTTCTGTGTAATCTCCAGATCTTTGGCTTTTATCATTCTGTATTCTTTAGCCCTGTTTCACCATATATGAGGTAGCTAAGTGATACAGTGGCTAGAATGCTGGGCCTGGACTTAGGAAGACATAAAAATTCAGATTTGACTTCAAACACTTATCAGCTATGTGACCTAGGGCAAGTCATTTAAGCCTGTTTTCCACAGCTGCAAAATGGGAATAATAATAACATTTACCTTGCAGAGTTGTTGTGAGAATCAAATCAGATAGTAATTGGAAAATGCTTAGTGCAGTACCTAGCAGATAGTAAATGCTATGTTAAGTATTAGCTTTATTATTTGTCCCATCCTCACTTTTTCCCAGTTTTGCATGTCAAGACTCATATGATTCAGCTCCTCCAACAGTATGTCTGTTTGTTGGTCAATAGACAAGAAACTCACATTTAGATTATCAACAGTCAGAATTTATTGATGGTCTAAAAAATGTGTGATTCTTAGTACTCTTCATCCTTTTTCTGACAACTCTTTCCACCATGTATACAGAAATGGGAAGGGTCTTCACAGGACTGAGGATCATGTTTTGTCTTTCTTTGTTTCCTGAATTGCCATGGCTCAAAATATTCACCAGCCTTTTGGTGATGTTCCTTTCTGTAGTTAGCTACATTGATCCTTGTAAGACAGACTTGATCTGTTCCCAAGCTTTACTAGAAGCCTTTCAAACATAGTAGAATCTACTAGAGTTTCTGTTCTGCCGGTATAGTCTTGGAGAACCCAAGTTGACCTCCATACTGTAATGAGCCACTAAAGTAGGACCTTGTTAGTTATTTTTTAATCACAGTAAATGACCATTCTATGAATAAGAGATTCTTAATGCTAAATTACATATAAGAAGCTTTCTAATCATTCAGTCTTTCACAAGAACCTACCAGATGTTAGGTACTGAAGGTACGATGAGACCAACCTACCAAGTTTTGGAATTACTTTATTACGATGAATTTTTGTTCTAATTTTAAAGGCGGTAACTTTGAGTTAGTGTCATCTTGGATGTTGAGTTCTCAAAAGGGATTAAGAAGGAGCCTTTAGACAGATAGAAGAGAAAGAGGAAGGTCAGGACAACCCAGAGAAGGGAGAGTGTCCAAGAGAAGAGAGGAGGTCAACAGTGTCCTATACTGCAGAGAATTCAGGAAGAATAAGGACTGAGAAGAGATTATTAAGTCTGGCAATTAATTGGTAATTTTAATGTACTATTTTATATTCCTTTGAAATACTAGTAAATCATTTGTGCTCTCTCTTCAGATGAACCATGTGTTAATTTCTGTACATGTTGAACCCTTCCAATAGACTGTAAGTCCCTAGAGAGAAGGAATTCTTTTGTTTTTTTCTTTGTGTCCACGGGTACTTTTACAACTATTTCTTGAATTTAATTCCTAGGACTGACAAAAAATTAAGAGTTCAACAGACATCAAATTCATGTGCTTAAAGACAGAGCATAGGTGATTCCTTCAGATCCATGCAGCTCTGTTCTATGATTTCCTATGTCTATATATAAAATATGAATATCTCAAATTGTTTTAAAATTGCAAATTCACAAATACTCCTTAGTCTGTTCATTGTCTATAAATATTTAATATTAATCATCTTTGCCATTACATCAAATAAACAGCATTTGTTTATATTGTTTCTTATACTTTCTGTTTATTACTGAATCACTTAATTCTCTGAGCAGCTTTGGGAAACTAAATGATTGAAAACAAACAAAAAAAAAATACAGGACACACAGGATAGACCTGTCAGAAATTGGGGAGTGAGTTAGCTTCCTACACCCCAATACAGTAAGAGTAATTACTATTTTAAAAGTTTGACAAGTTATTTTTGGTTCCACAGTTTGGCGGCCAAGCCTACAATGATGTGGAACACACTTCAGTACAGT
This sequence comes from Gymnobelideus leadbeateri, assembly GCA_011680675.1. Classification (NCBI taxonomy): domain Eukaryota; kingdom Metazoa; phylum Chordata; class Mammalia; order Diprotodontia; family Petauridae; genus Gymnobelideus; species Gymnobelideus leadbeateri. Next base: position 299,394 of record WOXC01007038.1, on the reverse strand, counting down.
GCTACGCCCTACAAGGAATTGAATGTGCTGGCCCTAGAAACTTCTTACGAGAGAATAAACCCTGTATAAAGTAAGTGTTACCTTGAAAGGTGATTAGTCTAGAGTTGTTTTCCTTCTCCCTGTTTTAGTTTGTCATTGCTTAACCTGACTTTCCCTATTAACTTAAGTTTTGAAAGTTTAATGTAGCTATTTTGGTACCACAGCTCAACCTTAAGCCAGTATGATAGAGTGAGAAAAGATCTCTGGGAATTGAGGCTTAGTCCCAGCTGTCACTGTGTAAGTACAAAGAGCACAAGATTTGAAGTTAGAGGGCTTGGGTACTTCTACTTGGTATCTCTGGGACTTTGGGCCAAATACTTTGCTCTCTGAGCTTCAGTTTCCTCCCCCATTCATAAAATGAGGGGGCTGATTTCTTAGTCCCTTTCAACCCTGAATTTATGAAATCTGCAGCTAGGATTAGCCATTCTTCCTCTCTGAGCCTGTTTCTTCTGCTCTAATATGAAGGATGTGTAGTAGGTAACTTCTAAGACCCCTTCCAACTGTAGTAGTTTATAGGCATAAATACTGCCCAGATAGTCCCTAAGAACCTAATAAGGAAGAAGGCTTCTCTCGCTTCTTTCCACTGAAGCTCATTTTATTTATAGTTAAACAGAAAACATGTGCTTAGGGTCTCTGAATATAAACATGCCCTATAGGCTACAGCAAGATAGTGAATAAATTTATTTATGTCTTAACTTTAGAACAGTTAATGAAACTAGGCAGTTAGTGGTATTGTATTGTATTGTGGAACATGTTACAGCAGTTGTTATTATCACAGAATAGCCTGAAAAAATTCTAAGAAGCCTTAGAGGAATTAAACTAAGGCATGATAAACCTTCCTAGAATAAATACAGTCAAAAAGAGCTCTGAATTACAGAAAGCCCTATATTTTTAATTACCTATATATTTCAGTTTGATAGAAGCTACTAATTATTTGAACTGATGGTTTCATGATATAATCGGTAGAATTTATCTTAGAACTTCTAGATAATTTCTCTGGTCTCCACCAGAGGGAACCAAAGTTAATTATTTTATTATAACATAACACTACCTTTCTATCATTTCATTTAGGCTGCAAGCATTTTAACTATCCTCTAGTAAAGAATCTTTCTTTTATTTTTTTCTAGGTACACTGGACACTACTTCATAACCACTCTGCTCTACTCCTTCTTCCTGGGATGTTTTGGAGTTGATCGATTCTGTCTGGGACATACGGGTACAGCAGTAGGGAAATTGCTGACCCTTGGAGGACTTGGGATCTGGTGGTTTGTTGACCTTATCTTGCTTATTACTGGAAGGCTGATGCCTAGTGATGGCAGCAACTGGTGTACTGTTTACTGAAGAGAACTAGACTCATTGAGAGTTGATGTGCCATGGGAAAGCAAAAGACCTTTTTCTCCTGACTTTGTCTCTACAAACTGCAATTTCTTCCACCATCTCAGACTAAGTTGTTGTTTTACCCTTTTAAGAAGAGAATCTGCTAGGGCCATGTTGTTGGACTTTGATTTGGAAGCCAGGTCTTAAGTTGCAGTCTGGAAATCATAAATAATGCTCTGAAAAAATCAACTTTTTATCTACAGAAAAGAAGGTATAAGTATGTTTGTTCAGACATAAGCAGCAAGAGGATTTCTATACCTTTTTGCATGCCTTCCCTCTACGATATTATGGCTTTGGTCTTTTGGAACATGTCTCGAAATATTGTGAACAAAGTGAGCATTTTTAGAATGTACCTTGCCTATTATGCTTCATACACTAGAAGATACCTGAGATGAAACCAACCATTGAAAATCTGTCATCAGCAAAAGGTGGAAATTGAAGTAGTTTTTAATGAATACTGAAAAGTCTTTGACTTGATTCTTATGTTCCATAAAATGTTTGGCCAAATGGAGACACTGTAACAGGAATATTGTCATTTGAACAAGCAAAGTAAGGCCTCTAATTCAGTTGTATTCTAAAAACCAAGCTTTCGAAATGCCGAACTGCTGTTCACAGCCCTTGGGGGGCATCACCATTGTGCCCCAGGGATGTTACCTACTGTGTACAGATGACTTCATTAAAATTTTGTTTTTAAAGAGATGTGATGTATCTGAGATCAGACATTTCTCTTGGCAGAGATTACCCTTCTAAAATCCTGGGTCTAGAAACAAATATAAGAATTGCTACTTGCATAAGGGTTTTCATATAAATAACTGAAATGAAAATTCATAACTAGGGAAATTATAGGCTCATGTGCTAAGAATGAAAAACAGGTTTCTTGCACTAGGAATTTTCATTCATTCGGCAAACATTTATTAAGCTTCTACACTGTTCCAGGCAATGTGCCCAGCCTACAAAACAAAACAAAAGAGTCCCTACCCTCAAAAGTCTTACATTTTATTTGGAATACTGGGGAGAAAATGGAAACCAAATACAGAATTGTCCAATTTTAAAGCCAGAAAGGACCTTGGAAGGCATGGAGATAGTGTGAAACAGTAGAAAAAGTGGTGAATTGGGTATCAGGAGAAGGGAGCCAACTTGAATCTGCTCAGGAGAGCCAATTGTTAAATTTTCAGTGTGACTATTTACACCTCTGAGATTAGCGAAAGCTACAAGTCAGTGTTTGATTTATTGTTTTGTTGACTGTCTAGAGTTGAGGAAGTAGTGGGAAAAGTGTTAATACAGACTAAACTTTAAAAAGTGTGTGTGTTCCACCCACCCATCCCCAGAGCTGGTTGTTAAACATTTACCACCCACACCCCTGGGGGAAATCCATGTTCTAACCCTGGCTTTGTGACTTTGGGCAAATCACTTCTCTAAGCATCAGTTTCCTCATCTGAAAAATGAGGGATTTAAACTTAATCTCAAAGATCCTTTCCTGCTGTACAATTGTAGGGTCTTCTGGTTTAATATTTTGGTTTGGGGATTGTCCCCCTACCCTCTTTCAGGTATGTTTCATATCAATGTAGACAGTAGTATTTAAAAGTCTTCCTGTAGGCTAAAGTCACTAGTTGGAGCATTTAGTCCAGTTTTCCCATTAATAATAAAAAATTCTTTTTACCTTTCCTGTATTTTATAATTATAATTGCTAGCATTTACATAGCATTTTAAGGTTTACAAAATACTCTGCACAGATTATATCATTTTAACTTGACAACCACCAAGGGATTTGGAGACAAATGACATGGGCTTGCATCTGGCTCTGCTATTTCCTGTCCATGTGACCTCAGGCAAGTAATCTCTTTCTGTGAATCTCAGTTTCCTCATCTGCAAAATGAGTGCAATGAACTAGTAGTAGTTCATAATCTAAATCATCTGATCCTGTGAAGTAAGCAGCAAAATGTGATGGTGACATCAGATGTGATGATAAAGATTATATTAGAGCAGAGCCTTCCCCTTCGCCCTGGGCCTCCCAGAGAGAGTGCTCGCATGGTACAGCTCTAGTTTGCCACCTCTACTACGCCCCAAGGTGTATACCTAACAATGGGTCCCTCTCCCTCCTACTTCATTTAGGGCCCTTACTGATTAGCTATACACAGCCACCCCACTTTCCAGGTTTTGGAAAAATTAAAAGTGGCTTGTCACAAAATGGACAGGGGCCACTGGCTTAGGTCTCCTTTAGGAGCAAAACAAAAAACTATTCCCTGTCAATTTGGGTTTAATTTCTTTATAAATTCTCTACATAATCAAAGTTCAAATTGTGCTCCGTTAACAGGAGTGTGCCCTTTGGTGTCCACTGCTACTGGTGTGACAGTGAGAATTCCCTAAAACTGGTTGCTTCAGGAGATAATAATTTCCCCATCACTGGAGGTCTTCGAGCAGAGACTGGATAACCAGTTGCTGGGGATGATGTACAGAATATTCTGAATCTTCTAGATGCTTCCCAAGGGCACTTCCAACCAAGAAATTTTGCAGCTTCTTAATTTGTCTAAACCCATTTCCTCATTTATAAAATGGACATAATACTTTGATTAAGTTGCAGAGAAGGTACAGTCCTGCATTGGTAGAATGTGTTCTTCCCCTGAGAATTCCCTATACCCATGAAATTATAGGTCTAGTGCTTATCCCTGTCACTTAAAACCTCACAGAGAGATTATGAGAGAAGCACTTTGTAAACCTTAAAACACTATCTGGATGTGAATTATTATTAGAAAAGAATAAATGTTTACCTAATTAGAGATGTAGATGGAATGATGAAAAGGATTTATTCTCTAAGGAAGAAGACCCCCAAATCTCTGGACCATCTTCAGTATGGACCACGTAGTATAAATTCAGTTTTGCTAGATAAAGTTGTCTCTAAATGGGAGTTCTGTTTAATTAATTATTTCAGGGATGATCGTCAGGACCACATCCTCATTTCTCCGACGAACCACTAAGGAAATGGAGTCACTCTCTTTCACAGCTTCAATGACATCTGTGATGGAAGTGACAGGTTGTCCGTTTATGCTGGTAATCACATCGTGGTTTCGCATCCCAGAGCTGGGGGAAAAGATGAAAGTAGAAAACTAGAGAAAAGGCTTTTGTCTTTACTAGACAAGAACCACACTTCCCTAAATCTAGAATATAACCCTATTTCTCAGGTGGAATTTATGCTAGAAAGCTTGGAGATAGTTCTGCTTTATTCATCTTGGAGGATGGATTGTGTTGGGAAAAATTAATCTCCAGTTCTAGATACCCACTAGCTTTCCAACATCCTACTCCTATAGGTAAGTAAACAAATGGCAAACTTCCCCTGGATTTTCTCTCTTACTCTTTGAGTTTCTCCATCAAGCTAACATTAGCACATAAGAATCTTATTGACTTATTGACCCCAGAAAAAAAGTGAAAACTATTATGTCATGATAGAGATGTGTTTTCTTTCCCCAGGTATATATCATCTGTTTGACCCTAATAGAAAGTTCTCTGACTTTACTCTTTTCAAAAAATTCCTATAACTAGGGAACAAAATAAGCTGAACTTATATAGTCTGTGCTTCAAACAAATCTAAAAATGTACAATTCTGTCTCTAGCCTTCTTTCTGAAGTTAAACTTTGATCAGCAAAGTTATGGATTATAAGCCTAGTTCACTGGCTTCATTTGAGAGACTAGATCATCAACATGTAGAATCTGTTCTTAATGTAGAAGAGGTTCAAATATGAAACACCTCAATAGAAATGTTAGTAGAGTTGTAGCTATGCTAATGTTTGTGTCTGGGATGTGACTGTCTCAGGAGATACATGTCAATAGGTGATTTCCTAGTGGGAAATAGAAACTTATGATAAGCAGTTAGGAGCCCCAGCAATAGTTAAGACACTTAGGAGGAATGAAGTTAGGAAGCAACTTGGGAAATTTTAAAGAAATAATAAGTTTAGAAAGAATGGAGAAATTTTATAGGAGATGAGAAGTTTAAGAATAAAAAGGCTGAAATCTGAACTTTAAGAATTGGGTCGATTTAGGAGCTCCATGTTCGATAATGCAAGAGACTAGGGATAATTTTTCGTTCAAAATCTAAGGGAGAAGGCTATCCTATGAGGAACAGTTTTGAGCTATGACCAAGGCAAATATAGGAATCAGAAAGAAGGAATCTTGCTTTCTTGCACCTGAAACAGTTGGCCTTAGATTGGAAATAACAAGTAAAGGTGAACTGAAGGTAACTATAAAATCCTATATCAATCCCAATTTACTTTTGTCAAGCCAAACTTAACAATTAGATAGTGTACTTGTAACTTCCATATATATTCTCCATGGAGAATTTTGTGCATTTTGCAACAGTTGAGGAAAAGTGTTGTTGAAGAACAGACACAATAAGAAAGGAGAGGCACAGGAGAGAAAGTCTATGCAATCATGAGTACTGTGTTTACAGAAAACAGGCATCTCATGAGTGGTGGAAGCAGAAAGTTCCCAAAGCGGGAGCAAAATGATCTGGGGAACCTTCTCTTTAGGGGCCATCCATGGGCTTATTTTCTCATATCAGCTGAAAGAGACTTCTGACTGCAGCTTCTTAATATTGTCACCAAGACTTTACAGAAATATCTTGCTTTTTAAAATACAGGGTTATAGACTTAAAGGTGGAAGGGATCTAAGAGGTCATTAAGTCTAACCCCCTCATTTTATAGATGAGAAAACCAAAGAAAGGATTAAGTGGCTTGTCTAGAGTCACACAGCTAGTAAATGTCTAGGACAAGATTGGAACCCGCGTCCAAAGTCTAGTACCCTCTCCACTATACTATACTACCTTAACATTGAAGACCTTTAGTAAGAGCCTACACAAAATTGTGCCTGGAAAATGAGAAGTCCTGAAAATGGGGTTGCTGCCTCCCTCCTCAAGATGCTAAGATAAAAAGGAGGTCTGGTTATGTATTAAGACTTTCTCATAACTAGTAATTCTCCTAACTTATTTCACAAAAACCTGTGCTAGAAAATACAGGACAATACTAACAAAACAAGAATACTAGTACTCGTGTTGAGACCCTGCCTGAGTACCAGTAACTAATTCCATAGCACTTTCAAAAAGATAGAAGACCTCATTTTGTCTTTTACCTTGCTGCAGGAGTTCCTTGAATCACTTCATATACGAAGACCCCAGAACTCACATCAGGGAAATCTGGATCCTGATTCTTCATTTCTTGGAGAAGGCTAAGAAGTAAGGGCAGGTTTCCATAATGTTAAAATTAAAAATGATGAATGAAATGTTCTGGAACCTGTGTGTGTTTCATTACAACTCATTTGGTTTCTAGGATGTAGGGAAGTACTTTATTTGGCTTAATAGTCACAGGATTCTAACATGCTTGTACTCTCCCCAGGGTTAATAATTCATGAGACATACATCAACAAACGTGTATGACTGAAGAAAGAGATGGGTAATCATAGAACAAGGGATCATGGGTGAAATAAGTGAGAGTATTCATGAAATTTTTAGAAAGCTGGAGGGGATGATGCTCCATGGGGGGGGGGGAGAGGAAGAAATTATGAAAGGACAAAAGAGAGCAGAGATGGGTTGCATGAGCAGAGGGAAGACCCACATCCCTGAGATCACAGATCCATCAAGGTAACCCTAGGCATAACCATAATCTGACTCAATATAGAGTCCTAGAAGCAGCAGTAGAACTCACGAGATGCCTACTGCTGGATGCACAGCATGAGAACTGATCAAAGCAGTGATAAACCCTGAGGCCTAAAGAATGAGGAAGAAGCATGCTACTCTTCTGACAGGATAAATATGACCGGAGGAGAGAGGCAAACATTTGCTTTTGGGTTTTTTTTTTTGGAGGGGGAAGGCAGGGCAATTGGGGTTAAGTGATTTGCCCAAGGTCATACCTCTAGTTTTGTGTTAAGTGTCTGAGGCTGGATTTGAACTCAGGTGCTCCTGACTCCAGGACTGGTGGTCTATTCACTGCACCACCTAGCTGCCACGAGGCATACATTTTCAGCTATGGTTAACCTGGGAATTGGTTTTGCTAGATGACTTTGATACATTGAGGAATTTGGGGTTTTGGTGGTTTTTTGTTTTTTTAATTTACTCAGTGGTAGCTGACTGGGGTGGGTGGGGAGGGAAGAATAATGAAGAAATAAGAAGATTCATTTTAAAATGCTTGTTAATTGAAAAAAAAATCAACAATCTTCATGCCCTTCCAAAACATCCACAGTAAGCTGTAGGAGATGGAAATTACAAATGATACCTCTGTAAAGTAGGGTGAGCACTATTTATTGTCATATTCACCAAAGCAAGTCAGAATGCTAAGGGTTAGGAGATTAGCTAGAGTCCAATTGCTTTTGCCCTTCTAGGCTTTCCATCATATTCATGCTGTTGATCTACAACCACAGCATGTACAAAGTTACACACTTACCTCATAGAAAGAGGCAACATCCGGAGGCCTAAATATTTCTTCTGGGAAAGAGCTTTTCCTGGAAATAAAGAATCTAATGAGTTGATGACACACAGCAGTCTCCCTCCTCTGGGACAGATCTTAAAATACAGATGCTTCCATGTGACAATCTGCCTTTCCCAATTGTCAGCTGACAAATTCTTGTCATTACTCCCCAAGGAGTCGTATTTCTTCAAGAAAGGAGTCAAGAGCTCCCATGCACAAAGTTTATGCTTATGGTATAGACATTCTGGCCACCATTACAGGAGTTAATCACCAATACCCCAGTTTTTGATAGAATACACATAAACTCTTGTGGAGAATGCTAAGAGTTGAGTATGGGAGTGTGAAGAATCCTAATCTACCTTACCTTTTAACTGGCGCTGATGAAATTCTGTTAAGAACTGTCGAATTCGATCTGAGGGAATAGCAAAGGAAATTCCTGCTGTAACCTTCAGGGTGTTTATGCCAATGACTTCACCATCCTAGCAAGGGAGAAGATAGACTTCAGTCAATGAATTTTGTGCAAATGAGCAATTTTGAGCCAGTGGAGCAAGGAGCCAATTATCCTATGGTCAGAAGGCACTGTGGATGGTGGAATTTTATACCTCTTAAATAAATACAGCAGGGAAAAGATTCAGTATGCTGGATAGCTAAGGCTACATACAATTGTGTAAAAACTACCAGGTGTACAGGAGTCATAAGTCACAGTTGCCAAGAAAATAAAGAAATTCTGGATTTTGTATTTTGTGTAGTGAACTAATTCTTTCCTTCTTGAAATTCAATTAGTTCAGAAGTGAATTAGAAGCTTCAGTTTCAGAAGGCAAGTGATGGGACAGTGCCTAGGAGATCTTTAATCTTGACTGGAAGTGAAAGTAGGAGAAAATCTCATAATTGTTCCCATTTCTACGTTGCTTAGAGATTTATCAAGCACTTCTCTCACAAAAATTCTCTAAGGGAGATAGTGCAAATATCATTATCCCAATTTTACATCTAAGACTTAAAAGAAATACAATTTCTTTTTACTCTAAATCTAATGCTCTTTCCATTATATCGTGCTGCCTTTCAATATCTGGTGAACTGCTTGTAACTGTTTGGAACAAGAATTATTTAAAGACCTTTTGTATGTCATGGTCCTCTTTGGCAGTCTAGTGTTGCCTATGGAGTCCTTTTCAGAATAATGCTTTTAGGTAAAAAAAATACCTAAGTTCAGAGGTTAGTGAAAATGAGGAAGTAATTTTTCCCATCAAAGTTTATTGCCCACCCCTTCCCCAAAAATCTATCCATAGACCCCAGGTTAAGAACCCCTTGTTTAGAGAAATAGTCATGGTTGGCCATGGGTGATGCAAACAAACCTGGAGAAATTTTCCTGTGTATTTGCCTTGTCAGTTAATTGGTGTGTTTTGCATATTGCATTATAAAAATAGCCCACAGACCCCAAAACTGTTTTAGCATTTAAGGATGGGCTTCCCCCTCTCAAAAAAAGGTCTGTAAAAAATAAGAACTGAAGTCTAGAATACATCACCATGTGCAATGGATCAGATGAATTACCTATTTCATTGCTTCATTTTTATTAGAAACCAGATGCTCAAACATTTCCTCTAGAGATATAATGAAAGTTTAGAAAAAATGAATGAGGTGCAGCAATGAACTGTTCCTCTAGTTAAGACTAAAACTTTCTCTATATACAATGAAGAGTTTGGGGTGGAGGCAAGTTTAACCCAATGTCTTGAACCAGAGGGTCTTAAGGTTATTAATGATCCAAAACCATTCAGTTCCTTAAGGGGAAAGATGGTTTCTGTCTTTCTTTTATCTCCAGTACTTTAGCCCAGTGGCTGATACATAGTAAGCACTTAATAAATGCTTGTTGACTGACTGAAGTTACATATATATAACACATAGTTTTTATTTTGGTCCAGTAAAAAAAAAGCACATATTTGCCATTTCCCTTTTCTGACCACCATTTTGAGTGAAAGGAAGAAGGGAATGAAAGGTAGAGAAGGAAAGAAAGGGACTGAAAAAGAAAATTTTTAAAAATTGAAGGGAAACTGAAGGATAGTAGCTTTCTTTCCAATGAAGTCATAGGCTTTATGTTTTCTTTAACATTTTCCTCTAACTCAAAGAACAGGAGCAAACATCTCTTCACAGAGTTCCTCAAACATTGATGCCCAACTCTGGTATCATGGAATTTGGAAGGACCTCAAATGTTAGGAAGAGATTTAAGGCAACAGAGAAAAATCAGCTACTTACCAAGTTCAGCAAAGGCCCTCCTGAATTCCCATGCTGCAAGACAGAATTAGAGAAAAGCCGTCACTAGTATCTGACAAAGTATCCCATCTAGCCAATTACCATTCTCAAAAAACAGGGCTTTGAAGCCTTTATTTGCTTCTGGCATTGGAGACAATATATTATATTACCAGAGGAATTCTTCACAACAACTATCAACCCAGTTAGAGTAGCACTAAAATTCAGGACCTTTTAAAGTAATATTAAAAGGAATCTAGAATGCTAAACACAGGTTACCATTGTTATGTTTCAAAGATTCATGATTGAATCAGTGTGGTATGGGGAGGCTAGGTTGCTAGGTTGAATAGAGCTCCAGCTCTGGAGTCAGGAGGATCTGAATTCGCCTCAGTGACTCAACACTTACTAATTGTGTGAGCTTGGGCAAGTCACTTAATGCCAATTGCCCTTCTTTCCTCCCTCCGAAAAGCAAAAATAAAAAATGAATCAGCGTGGTACACTCTTCACAACACCAATCACAGTTCCTCTAAAATACAGAAGAGTTCTCATGAGTTGCTGTGGCTGAAAAACTCATCACCCTGTGGCCTCTTCACCCTGCAGCGAAAAACCCCTTTGAATTTAGCAAGAATGTTCCCTAAAGTGCCAACATATGACCTACCTGGCCTATACTTAAGTCAATCAACAAACATTTATTAAATGCCTATTTTGTGTCAGGAACTGTATTATATGCTGAGGATACAAAGATGAAAACAAAATAGTCCCCACTTTCAACAAGCTTATATTCTAACAGACAGAACACTATGTTTACAACTAACTAAATTTAAATGTATACAACAATGTGTGTACATGTAAACAATGTGTGTAAATGTAAATATACACAATCTAAATAAATATATAAATGTATAAATATATATTAGTATAAATTTTATACAGATGTGTGAAGATATAGCTATAGCAATAGCTTTAGCTATGTATATTGGATAGCTGTTTGATTTCATCAGTGTTGGAAGCCCCCAGTGAGGGGTTTTTTTTTCTCTATCAGAAAAAAAAAAAGCAGCTTCTCTGCAATGAAGAGTTTTAGAGAGATAGTATGTGCTAGAAGTGGGGCTTAGATTTGGCTGTCCCCAAATCTGAAGCCAGCTCTCACTCTAAAAAACTTCAGGTAAATACTTGAAGCCATTCCAGCTAGGACCTGCTAGAAATTGCAATTCCCCTGGTAAAATCTTCAAGAACCCAAAGTCACTTACATGCCATGATGAAGCAAGACAGACTCATTGTAAAAAGAAAAAATAGAGAGAGAGAGTCAGCCCTCAGGATGTATTTCATGATTGATGCTGAAGACCAGGTGGATTCTGGACATCAAGAAGTCTCCCAAAGAGGGAGGGAAAAAAGGTCTAAAGATTTCTCTCACTTTACATGGTCAGAGAGTGAGTATCCTGAGTTGGCTTACATTGATGATGGCATCAGTCTGGATGTAGTCCATATCGGAATCCTTTAGACCCAATTCCTTGCCTCCTCGTTGAGTGGTGCTGACAATTCCTGCAGTCACTGTATTCTGAAGGGAGAAGGGGCTGCCTAGAGCCACCACAAACTCCCCTGCATGCAAGTTGGATGATCGTCCCAGGAACAAAACAGGAAGGTCAGTCTGCATTGAGGGCAGAGGGGAGGTAAGGGGAAATGGAAACAATACAAGCAAGAAATAAGTCTTGACATCACAGTCTTACAGCCTAAAAACTCTTACACCCACAAAGGCTATCAAATAGTTCTCCCCTAATTTCCAACATTCACTCTTCACAAAATATTACTGACTATATCTGAGGGTTTGTGGTTATTATATTGCAGTAATTACAGTAATTAGTAAACCTTAAGTAGGTTAGGTACAGAACTCAAAGTTAGCAATGAGGTACTATTCCTGCCCCAAAATCAATGTTAGGTCATAAACATAAAGGGAGATCACCCAGAATATCCTGGAGTAACCTCAAGACTTTCTTAGGATAGTGAAATACCCAAGTATTCCCCAGTGTGAATAAGGCAAACTCTGTTAGACCTGGGAGACTCTAGGCCATTCAGAGGACCTCAAGCATGCATCTCTGGAGAGAAGATGGATCCCTGAGTCTGACTTCTGATGAGGAGTTAGCAGAGAAACTATGGATTACTGATGGAATGGACTTTGACCACAAAACTATTGGCTGGGGTTAGGAATATATTTCTATTCCTCAAGAAAATTTCAAGAAACAGCTTAGGGAGAAGAATGGACCATCCACTTTATCTTTTTTGGGAGAATATAGCTACAGGTTCCCTTGGCACATGCTCTTTTAGTTTCAATATCTGTGGTGTCCAAATCACCCATATTTTACAACTTATATAATAAGCCCAAAAGTCAAGTCAAAAAGGATTTATTGAATGCCTACTATGTGCCCAGCACCATGCTAAGCACCAGGGATGCAAGGACTATTAGCTCAAAATCTAATGGGGAGACAACCTGCAAACAACTATGTATGAACAAGATATAAACAGGATAAACAAGAGATAAAAGTAAAAATATAAATAAGATATTAAAACTACCAAGCAGCAGCAAGACCAAGGAAGAATAGGATCATTAGATGGGAAAGAAGAGAGAGGAGAATAGAGGCAAGAAGGAAGTTTTATAGAAAGCATGTAATAAAATGTAGCGGCAACCACACCAGCATACCCAGGATGGCAGCTAGCACAGGTTCTTAGATCTGCTTTACTAGTAAAGATAGCAGTTAAGGGGTCAACAATCTTTTTAAATTATATTCACTAGTTCAGGGGAAAAGTCAGCACCCTGAACTTCAGAGAAAATACAAGCAGAAAAATAAAGACCAACAGATAGGGCTCTGACTGTCTGAATCAACTATACACTTGATATACATCCCTGGATCAAGAGAGCCTTTACATCTAAGCAGTTGTGGAACTCTGAAAATATGACCACTCAGAATCTGGACCAGGGAATCAGAAGATCCTTCTCATAAGCAAGCCTGAAAGCAAACTATCAACTCAAAGTATACATACACTTCTCAGAGCCAGAAGGCATCACAACCCTCCTGACTCAGTCCCTAATTAGAAATTAGCAAAAGGTGGGAAAGCCTTCCTACAAGCAAGCCTACTAAGCAAGCTTCCCTTAATGGGCTCCATCTGAGGCCTATTAATGGGTAGGGAAGGTCTTAAATTCTATTAACATTACTTGGAAGTAGAAACTTTGATACTAGCAAAAAAAAATTTAATCCCAGAAAGTAATAGGTTTAGCTTTATACCTGTACAGCCTTACCTCTGGCTCAATCTTGATGAGTGCAAGATCAGTTTTTTGGTCAACATCTTTCACTGTTGCTTCATACTTGGCCCCACTCTGGAGTTCCACATCGATACGTTGCCGGTTGGTGAGGACATGAGCATTGGTAACAATGAGCCCATCCTCAGACACTATGAACCCTGAGCCACTGGATGCATGAGTATACTCATTGCTTAATGGTGACCTGAAGTAGCAAGAAGTATCAGAAGCAGAGCAAGTAAACTTGGCTTTGCCACCCCCCCCAAATATCAGAATATCAACATATGTGTAGGTGGAGGGGTGAGGAAGGTAACATGTGCCTCTCCCAAGGAAGTACCCTTGGAGATCTCCTCTGGTTTGCTGTGTGATGCAGCCACACTCCCTCTAGGCCATCCCATTGCTGAGATGTGGCTCTGCAGTCACATTCAGACTTTTTTTTTCATTGATGCCCCCTACTGCCACCATCCCTCATTTGTGGACCTTGCCCAGGGTGAAAACATTATTACTTGTGGCCCTGGTAAGCAGATAACAGTAAGATGAGGCAGTTAAATACCAGACTGGAAATTCAAGGAGTGTGGGTTTTAATCCTTACAATTTACCTAAATCCTGTGCTTAGTTTTCTGTCCATAAAATAAAGATGATAAAACTATACCTTGCAATTATTTATGTGCTATAGGAATCTATACTTTGAATACATAGACATACCAGGGATGTTCTGGTAAATGTTTAACAATCAGCTCTTGACAAGGGGAGGGGGCAGTGCACTCCTTTCACACTTTTAAGGTTAATCTGCATTATTAATATTTTTCTCACCACTTTCTTGATTCTAGACAATGAACAAAGCCCTGATTTGTAGTATTTGCCAATTTTGTGAGCAGCAAATGCTCATGCTGAAAATTTAACAACCAACTCTCAAAAGCCAATTCAAGCTGGTTCCAGCACACCCCTGGCTCAGCAATCTCAAAGAAGACATGAATACACCTTCTAATTATTTTTCTAGGATAAAGGACTGAAGAGTGCTTCCAGATAGAAAACCAACAAGATGGACTGTATAGGCCCTCTAGCATCTTCAGCTTAGAATGATGCTGGTGATTTTTCAGCTCCTCACTTGTCTCCCTAGTCCTCCTTCTCACCTTGAATTCTGATCAGCATGGGCAACAGTGTGCTCCATTGGAAAGGATGATGAGAGTCAGAACAATTAGTGTTAAGTCCCTGAGTCTACCACATACATAGCAAAGAAGTCACTTTATGTATCTGAGTTTCTGTTTCCTAAAAACAGAAGTGAAGTAACTACATCTGCACTATTTACCTCACAGAATTTTTGTGAGGAAATCATTATATGAATCCTTATATGAACTATTCTTAACATCATAGATGGGCTTAGGAAAAGGCTCCTATACTTATCTGTCTTTTACCTCTTCCTAGGCACAGCCCATAGAATACTTGAAATTATATTCTAATTACATTACTAGATTCTGATTACTTTGTGAATGTAAACAATACTGTGACCTGTTTTAGCAAAGAACATGGACTTTACATCTGAAGGACTCTCATTAGATATGTTTTGGTTGAACACAGAGGGCAGAACTTGAAGCAGTCAGCAGAGGCACATTTGGGTTTAATATGAGAAAAAACTCCCTAGCAATTAGATCTACCCTCAAATACAATGGACTTCCTTGGTGGTAGGGTGGGTAGTGAGTTTCCTGGAGGTTCAATGACCATGGTCAGGAATGTTATAGAGAGGATCATGGTTTTCGGAGGTATTGGGCAGGATTAAACCTGGATTATACCTCTACCAGGAGTACATCTATCAGGATTACACCTCTCCCCAGTTCTGTACCTCATTTTATGACTTTAAATACTGCTGTGGGGGATAAGGACTAGACCTGGTAAAGAAAAGTCCTAATTGAAAAAAATCCCTCTACCAATGCAGGTCAGAACCTTCTCTGCCACAGATAGTCTTAGAGAGTCATCTAGGACACTAAAGTTAAGTGACTTGGCCAAGGTCACATAACCAGTATGCATCAAGGACAGGATTTGGACTGAGGTCTTCCTGGCTTTGAGGTTGATTCTCTCACCACACCATGCTTTTATATTTACATTATCTTTTACATTTATAATAAACATTTTACATTTTTACAAGAATAATTTATTAAGCACCTGCTGTGTGCCAGGCACTATGGTAAGCACTTGGGGATATAAAGAAAAGGTAAAATATAGCAGCCCCTTCTCTCACAGTCTAATGGGGAGATAACATGGGACAACCATGCACAAACAAGCTATACATGGGATGATATGGAAATAAGAGAGAAGGCACTAGGATTAAGAGGGATTGGGAAAGGCTTCCTGCAGATGGCAGGATTTTAGCTGGGACTTTTACAGGCATTTCCATGCATACAATTCAGGTTCTCTTCTGTGTAAAAGAAAACTTCCCTAGAGAGTTTTCTCATCCTGTTGATTAGGGAACTCATCAAATTAACCATCCATGATTTCCCACAGCAAAGGATTTGCCTCCTGGCCAGCTTCAAATGTTAATACTCCCTAATGACAGCTGAATTCAATTCTATTCCTCCGAATTAGAGCTTTGTTCTAGAAAAACTTTGTTCTGCACAACTAATGATCTCCACCCCTTTTTTGTGCACCTGATATTTACACTTTAGAGATTTTGCCTTAATTTATATCTCTGGAATACTTGGATAGGACACAGCTACCCTCCCCTCTTTACCCCATCCCATTACCTGCGGAACAGCTCCAAGTGTACCACAGATGGCGCCACCTTCTCCACCACCTCAACGATGAAGTTATATTTGTCCCTGAGACTGCCTGGGCTTCTGGTCCCTGGGAATGAATGGGATCTTCTTGATGGTGCCTATGCTGGTGCCCATCACATCATAGTAACATCCAAACTACCCCTTGACAGATATCTCTCAAAATATAAAATGTGTCTCCTGTTACTTTCCAGTGAGGTCTTACATGCTTTGAATCAAAGATTAAGAACACATTTGCCTACATCATAAAGGGAAACTGCAACATAGTAGAAAAAAACAAAAACACTGGATTTGGGGATTTCTTGGCAAAGATATTGGACCTGAGTTCAAATCCTTGCTCTGCTACTTAATTATGTCTGTCACCCTAAACAAATACATTCCCCTAAGCCTCATTTTCCTCCCTTGTAAAATGAACTCTAAATATATGATCACATTCAGCAAGTATTTATTAAGTGCCCGTTATACGCTGTTAGGCAAAGGAAATATAAAGACAAAACCAAAACAATTCCCACTTTCAAGGGAGAAACAACACGCATATAGATAAATATATAAAATATGTGCAGAATAATTGTATAAATAATAAGTAATTGCAGAGGGGAGGGAATGAACTGGGGGTGTGAGGGGTGAAGACCACTAACAATTAGGGAAATTAGAAAGGGCCCCCATAGGAATTATCCTACAAATATTACTGGAAGGATGCTAGGGGTGCTACAAAGCAGAAGTAAGGAAGGACAGCATTCCAAGCTTGGGTATGGGTGGAGGGAAGGCAGCTTGTGCAGAGGCATAGACTGAAAAGCTTATCTGAGAATGAGCAAGTAGACCAGTTGTCTAGATAAATGTGGTGTGGAAGGTGGGGTGGGGATAAAATATCATCAGTCTGGAAAATTTGAAGCCAGATTGTAAAAGGCTTTAAATTCAAGACAAAGGACTTTGTATATTCTCCTAGAAACAATAGGGAACCATTGGAGCTTCTTGAGCAAGGGAGGGATATGGTTAGACCAGAACTTTAGGAATATCAATTTGGCAGCTATGTGGCATAAAATAGATTAGAAATGGGAGAAACTGGAAGCAGGGAGGCAAATTAGGGGGCCATTGAAATAGTCCAATTAAGAAATGGTTAGAGCCTAAACTAGGGTGGCCACTATGTAAGGAGATATAAGGGAATAGGTGGAAAAGATGTTAAGGTGGAAATTAACAAGCTTTGATGACTGATTATTTATACTTATTTAGTTTCATGTTGCTTCCCCTGGTGGAATATAAGTTCCTTGAGGGTAGTGACTATTTTATTTTGGTCTTTGCATCTCCAGCATCTAGCACAGTGTCTGGTAAATAGTAGGTACTTAGTATATTCTTGTTGATTGATTATGAGGGGTGAGGGAGAATAAAGAGTAGAGAATGAATCTAATGTCCCAAACCTAGATGACTGGTGAGTACTCTCAATAGGAAAAAAAAGCGGGGGGAGAATGCAGTTTGTTTAGACCATGTTGAATTTGAGATGCCTTTAAGACATTCAGATAGAGATGTCCAACAAGTACTTAATAATACAGTATTAGAACTCAAGAAAAAGATGAAAGCTGAATATGTAAACTCTGAAGTGACAAGAAGGCAAAAAATTACCCTTGCCCTTGCTAGCTGCTTTCCTTGATGGTTAGGCAAAAATCTAAGCCCCCTCCCCCCAGCTCTGAATCTTATTATTTCATTTTATTCTCTTCACACCCCCATCCCCACCCTGCAATAATCTTAAGAAGCAGACAGGGCAAGTATTAATTTATTCACAAACATAGAAACTGGGACTCAAGGGTAATCATTTACTGAAATCCCAAGTCCAGAAATTATCAGAGCCAGAATTAAAACCTTATTCTCCTTGCCTCCAACTTTTTATGGATAAGCATTATTACAACAGTGTTCAAGAGAATGAAAGAGGAGGAAAAGTAGGAAAGGAGGAAGAGGAGAAAGAGGAGAAGGAAGAGGAGGAGAAAAAGAAGAAACAGAGGAGGAAAGAGAAAGGAAAGAAGAAAGGAAGGAAGGAAAGAAGGAAGAAAAGAGGAAAGAAAAGAGAAGAAAGACATGGTCTAGGAGAGAAGTTCCAAATTATTTCAGAGAAAAAGAACATGAGAGAAAGAAGTCTGAGAATACAAAGGCATGTCACTAGGAGAATCAGCCAGGAGCAAAGGAAAGAAGGGGGAAAAGGTGAGATACAGTAGGAAGAAGAAGGCCAGATGGGTCTATCTAGACAGCTAGATGGTGCAGTGGATAGAGGGTTGGACTAGGAGTCAGGAAGACTGTGACCACCAGAGTCTCACTCAACCTCCCTCAGCCTCAGTTTCCTCATCTATAAAAATGGGTATAGGGGCGGCTAGGTGGTGCAGTGAGTAAGAGCCCCGGCCTCGGAGTTGGGATGACCCGAGATCGAAACCGGCCTCAGAAAATGAGCACCCACACATAAATAATGACTAGCTGTGTAACCTTGAGCAAGTTACCTAACCCCAATTGCTTTAAAAAAAAAAAAAAGGTATAATAATAGCACCTACCTCACAGGCTGTTGTGAAGATGAAATGAGATGACATGCGAAAAACTCTGTCTAAATGCTAGTCATTAGACCTAACTGGTAGATTCAAATGAGAAAGTGGATGTGAAATATCTCTGCAAGGCGAAAAGGTGCTGTACAAATGCTCGTTTAAGATCCTGATCGATTACTTAGGTGGAAACGAGAATGGGACATGAGGACTCATAGACAGACACCCACAGCTGTTGAAACAGGAGTCAGGGGAGGAGCGGAAGCAAGCTCACCCCTCACCTGAGTTACCGCAGTTTCCCTTCTCCACCGGCACCGCTGGAAGACCGCCTCGGAGGCGGGCAGCTCGGTTCTCTGCTCGGAGCGCGCAGAGACTCTGGTAGGAACGGCCGTCGTTGCCACACACTGGGACCTCTGAAGCTCGGCAGACGCAGATACCGAGCTGGCCCCGGCTCTTGAAAGTCCGGGTCATGCGGCACCGAAGCCCTAGGGCGCACGGCCGACTCCAAAGGCCCCCACACGTTTCTCCTTCCCCAGCAGCGCATACCAGGCAGCAGTTACAACGGTCAGGCTGTGGCGACGCCCCCATGGGGCAGATTGGCAATGGGGGACAGCGGGTCGGTTCGCAGGTGGATGGGCAGGGCATCGGTGCCCAGAGAGGTCCAGCTTGGATCCAGGGCATTGCTACCGTGGACAGCAACAACAGAAGTAACGGGAATAGATTGGCCTCCCGAGCACGCAGCCCCACGTCCATCTCCCTTTCTCCTTACTTTCTCCTTAACTTTCTCTCCTATTTCAGTTTGCCCTGGCACCCAACCCAGTAGAGTCTTTAGCGCAAGCAACATCCCCGCCAAGGTGCCGCCTCTGTCCAACTGTGCCAATCCGTAGCTTTTAAGCAGTTGAGTCCCAGGAGGGCGGGACCTGGTTGAACCCTTCTAGCTGACCCTTCCCTCCCTCCTCCTTCCCCAAAACACACATTTGCTTCTTCTGGTCACTCCCTCACTTCGTCTTCCCCCAACCCAAGGGAGAGGATAGAGCTCTCAGCATACCTAAAAATATAGCCACAAAATCCATAAAACTTAAATTATCTAGAGCTCAAAAGAATCTTAAAGATTCTATGGGCCAACTCTCATTTTACAGATAATCGGGAATCATGGGAATGTGATGAAAGTGAAGCTGGAACACAGAGCATGTGAAGGAAAGTAATGTGAAATAAGTTCGGCAAAGTAGGTTGGATTCGTTTTGGGGAAGGAAGGCCTTAAATGCCAGGCTCTGAACATCAGATGAGAGAGATAAAGTGACTTGTTTGAAGTTAATTGGTCAACTAACATTTATTAATTGCTATATGCCAGGCTCTATGCTAAATATGGAGGATGCAAAGGAAGGGAAAATAACAACATACACAGTCCCTGGAGTTGGGGAACTCATTCTAATGGGGAAGACAGAATGCAAACAATTATGTACATGCAAGTGGCAGAATAGCTAGGTGTTAAGGTGGATAGAGGAGCCTGAAAGTCAGGAAGACTCATCTTCCTAGTTCAAATCTGACCTCAGACACTTACTAGCTGTGTAACCCTAGGCAAGTCATTTAACCCTGCTTGCCTCAATTTCCTCATCTGTAACATGAGCTGAAGAAAGAAATAGCAAAATTATATGTGCCAAGAAAACCCCAAATGGGGTCACAAAGAGTCAGACATGATCAAAATGACTGACCAACAACAAAGTTATATACTGATAATACAAGTTATATAATGCTGGAAGATAACCTGAGGGAAGGCACTAGTGGTAAAGAGGGAGGGAATGGTGCAGGAAAAAGTCTTCTAGAGAAGGTAAGATTTAAATTGACTCTAGAAGGAAGCCAGGCAAGCCAAGAGGCAGAGATGAGGAGGAAAAGCACTCCCAGTACGGGAGACAGTCAGTGAAAAACCATAAAGTTGGAAAATATAGCCAAAAGGCCAGTGTAGCTGCATCATAGAACACATGAAGAGAAGTAAAGTGTAAGGAGGCTGGAAAGGTAGGAAGGGGCCAGGTTGTAAAGACCCTTAAATGCCAACTGGCATTTTCTATTGGATCTTAGAGGCAATAGAAAAACACTGGAGTTTATTGATGGGAGGGGAGGAGGGAGAGAGCTGGTTAGATACACACCTTCAAAAAATCATTTGGGCAGCTGAGTGGAGGAGAGACTTAAGGCAGGGAGCCCAACCAGAAAGCTATTGCAGTAGACTGGGTATGAAGTAATGAGCACCTAACGGCTGTGAGTGGAGAAAAGGGGAAAGTAGAAGAGAGATATAAAGGTAGAAATGACAAGACTTAATTACAGCTTGTATATGAAGAGTGAGGTGTTGAGAATAGTGCCAAGGTTGTGAGCCAGAGTGGCTGAGAGAATTGTGGTGCCTCAAGAGTAAAAGGGAAGCTTGGAAGAAGAGAGGGTTTGGGTGAAAAGATAGTGAGTTCTGTTTTTGGACATTCTTAGTTTAAGACATTCAAAAGGCAACTGTTGATTTGGGAATAGAGCTTGGGAGAGACAGTAGATTTGGGAACAGACCTGAGAATCATTTGCATAAAGATAATAATCACTAAATGAGATAGTATCAAGTTACACAGGTAGCATCTCAGCCATGAAGAGAACCCAGATTCTCTGACTTTAAACTCAGGTCACTGTGGGTATGAATTAATGAGACAAATTAATTAGTAAGATCCTGATGAAGTCACACATATGATAAGGAACTAATTCGAGAATCATAGACTTGTAGAACTGAAAAAACTCTAGAAGCCATCCAAAGGCATAATTTTACAGGGTTCTATGTGACCTTGAACAAGTCACTTCACTTTTCTTTTTCTGCTTTCAATTTCTTTTCTGAAAAGGAAAAAGTGTGTTGGATTAGATGACAAAGGTTATTTTAGGTTAAAATTTGAGACTGAGGAGAATGAGACTCAGAGAGGGAGTGACTTTCTCAAAATCATACAATTTACTAGAATCCAAGCCTCCTCCCTTCAAATCCAATGATCCATACCTACTCTTCACAATTTGTCAATAGATATTCTTCTACTAGGCAGAGAAGTTGCTCTCACAGTGACCTGGTTCTTGTATCCTAAATCAGATTACTAGAAACTACAGTAATCTAAGATCTAAGTTAGATATCTTTACAATTCTTTTCCCGATGTGTAATTCTGCCGGGCTAGTACAGTGGATACAAATCTATCCTGGTATTTGACTAGCTTTGGGTAAGTCATAACTTTTCTGTGTGCCTCAGTCACTTTCCTAGGATTTTTTTCTAATTGTCTGCTGATGGAAGGGGTTCCCCACACTGATGAAATCATATTTCTTGTACTTTGTTTTACAATTATGTCATTGTACTTCTTCAAGCAGAGACTGGAGGAGAACTTGGGAGGGTTGTTATAGAAGGGGATTCCAGCTCTGGTTAAGGGTTGATAAGTGAGGTCTTCTTCAACCCTACAATTCTGAGATTTCTATCATTCTAGTAAAAAAAAATATCAGCTATGGGGACCTTACCCTGGCAGCTCCATTTTTTGGTCTATCCTTTATTGAGTTGAACTAAATTTTAATAGCAATTTGGTAGCTGTGAGCCCCTAAAAGGAGGTGGGTAGATATTTTAGGTTACCTTGAAAGATGTCCCCATTAATGTAAGGTGAATAACTCCCTGTCAAAAAGATCTGAGAAGACTACCACAACTCCTATATCAATATGTAACATCATTTTATTAAAAAAACAGGCAACAAAACAGTTATAGAAAAGTATTTCTGCAATGATGCCTAGTATAATTCACAAAGCAAAAAACACCAGTTTTCCTGCAGTTCTGGTACTGTGTTCATAATGAGTACATTTCACAACTGAAACCTTTCCCAAAAAAGCAAATACAGACACGAATCAGACCATAGTCTCCTCCACAAGCAGTTTCAATAAAATCAACAGAAGGAAGGAAGATTAGAGGAACAGTTTGTGCCCAATGTCCACTTCATTTCACTTTAAAACCAGGGACAAGTTACTAGGATGTCTGTGTAGATGGTGAAACAGAAATAGAAGGAAATGGAAAAGGAAGGGAGAAAAAACAAACAGCAAAAGTGACAACTCTAATTAAAAGGGAGACAGCTCACTGATGTAGTGGGTAGAATGCTGGAGTTGGAGTCTGGAAGACATGAGTTTGAATTCTGCCTCAGACAATCCCCTCGCTGGGTGACTCTGAGCAAGTCACTTTGCCTTGGTGTTCTCATCCATAAAGTGAGCAAGTTGAATTTGATGGTTTCTCAATTATCAACCCTTAACCAAAGCTGGAATCCCCTTCTACCAGTTTTAACTCTATGATCCTCTTCTTATATGTCACCATCTGATGTTGTAAAAGCCCTGGTCCTTATACTACCTGTACTCCTACAGCCCAATCAAGTACCAAGCCTCCAGAATATGCTGCTTGTGTATTGATGCTCTCAACCAACATCAAATAAATTTATTTCAGCTTCGAAGGGTAGTGTAAGGAAAGATGGTGGCATTAGCATCAGGCGACCCATTTCAAGTCCCACTTAGTCATAGTACAATCTTAGGCAAGGGCAGCTAAATGGCACGGTGGATAGAGTGCATGACATGGCGTCGGGAAGACCTGAGTCCAAATCTGGCTTCAGATACTAGCTGCCTGACACTGGGCAAATCACTCCACCCTGTTTACCTCAGTTTCCTCATCTGTAAAATGAGCTGGAGAAGGGAATGGCAAACCACTCCAGTATCTTTGCCAAGAAAACCCCAAATGGGCTCATGAAGAGTTGGCATGACTGAAGGAAAACAACACCACTTTCTTCACCACAAAGGAAAATGAAAAAAAAAATGGTTCCATACTTTCATGGTAGGATAGAAAAGATGACAATCTTAGGCAAGTAACTCAAGTTATGTTCATATGAAAAATAGCAATGACGTAATAATGGTTCATTTTAATATGGTGCTTTAAGATTTGCAAAGCTCTTTTACATGCTTTTAAAATGTGATCCTCATAACTTTGTGAGATGAGTACTATTATCCCCATTTTACAGTTAAGGAAACTGAGGCTAAATCGCTTGCCCATGGTCACTTACCTAGTAGTTCCTGAGAAGGGATCTGAAACTAGATCTTCTCGTGTCTGAGTCCAGGACTCTATGACTAGGTTCGTCTATCTTGGATATTATGAAGAACTGAGAGAATGTGTGAGAAAATGTTTTATTCTCTGTAAAGCATCATGCAAATAGAAGGCCACTAGAAATAAGGGAATGTGAGCTGGAATGGACCTTATATGGTCATCTACTTCAACCTCTTCCATTGTACAGATGGATACATTTAGTCTAAGGATGGTTAACTGGGGCCCAAGGTCACAATGGGAAATGTGAGTAGCAAATGAGATGAGTGCAAACCTGTTACTTCTCATCTACTGGAGAGGGAGGGGGAGGAATTTCTGTTCTCAGTGGAATATGAATGAAAGACAATCATGAGTGATCTTCATTCCTGGGAGCTTAGCATACCAGGCAGACACAGATGTATATCAGCAATACATCTAGGTAAAGGCACTTTTTAGGAAATCCACTCTCTGGTTTGGTTGAATTGCTTTTCCCTCTCTTTTTTTTTGTTGTTCTAAGGTATTGTATATGGGGGGGGGGGAACATAATAAAAAATTAAAGAAATGCAAAAAGATAACTATGACAGAAAAAAAAAAGAAAACCTTCTCCCAAACTTCTGGAAGTGTCATTCAAAATATCTACAGCCAAGCTGTTATTATCATCCCCATTCCCAAAAAAAAAAATTGTTTGGCTGGAGTGTGTCCTGTTATCTAGGGAGCCTGAATAAACTAGTCCCTCTCTTGCCCTTACCCCAAGCTCTAGTTTTCAGAGAGAGGGACTATAGGAAAAATATTTTGAGAACAAATCTCCACAAAGTGGTGAAGAAACTTTTAAAAGCCTTCTGGTCATAGAGAGATAATTGGAATTACTCGGGGAAAAAGCTGCTTTCTGGAAATGTAATGTGTACAACCAGTCTAGGGATAATATGAGGCTGTTGGATTGCACATTGGATAAAGCAGTGGGCCTGGAATCAGAACTGAGTTCAAATGTGACCTTAGATTAATTTCTAGCTGTGTGACCCTGGTCAAGTCATTGAATCTGTTTGCTTCTGTTTCTTCATCTGTAAAATTGTCACAATAATAACACCTACCTTCCAGGGTTATTGTGAGGATCAAATGACATAACTGAAAAGCACAAAGCAAGCTCTATATAAATTGATAAAGGGCCTTTGACAGGCCGTCACACCTGCATTCAAGCTCCAGCTCTGCCACTAGTGGTTGTTTAATGTTGCTAAGTCTTGTCACCATTTTGGGTCTCGTTTACTTCTCTGTAAAAAGAGAGGTGGAGGTGTGTGAGTTGCACTTCCAACACTACGAGTTCTTCATTCTACAAATGATATGTACTTTAGTTGAATATTTCATGTTTTCATTTGGTGAATCTCAAGTCATGCATTTTTTTCTTTGCCTTTTTCATCCTTTAGTCAGTCAGCCAATAATCATTTACTAAGTACTTACTGTGTACCAGGTACTGTCCTAAGTGCAGGAATACAAAACAAGGCCAAAGACAGTCCCTGTTTTTCAGGAGTCCAATGGGGGAAGACATCATGAAGATAATGGAGATAATTGGAGATAATCCAAGAGGGAAGGCACTAGTGTTAAGGTGGATGAGGAAAGACCTCATAGGGATTTTAGCTGAGACCTGAAAGAAGCTGAAGAGGTCAGAAGGCAGAGATGAGGAGAGAGAGTAGCCCAGGCATGGGGAACAGCAAGGGAAAACCTCTGAAGCCTAAACTCTGCAATCATCAGTAAGGAAGCTGCTGTCACTAGGAGTGATTTCAAGCGTATTTCTCTCTGAGCATCATCTTTACAGGAAGAAAATATAATGCATCTCAGGGGTGAAGTTTCAGTGCCTAAGTTCTCCGACCATGTCCTTAGGTATATGATTCATTTAACTTGGAAAAAAAAAAAACCTTTACTTCTGACTGAAACCTCACTAAGGCTCTGACTTGAAATTCCAAAAAGGTTATGTATTCTGATTGGTGTTTTCTCTGAACTCTATTAAGATGATAAGTAGTCAGAATTCTGGAAATAGAAAAGGATAACAGATGGATAGCCAAAGTATTGCACTGAAATCTAGAAGGCCTCCAAATTGCTGGGGTAGATCCCCCTTGGAGAATTTATGACATAGCACCTTTATGCTGGCATGGAAGGAAAAAAGAGGCTGCAGTGTATAAAGGTGGAGAAAGTACACTCTAAAGACAGAGCTATCCACTAAGCACTGAAGTATCAAAGATTATTCTGTGTGTGTGTGTTTTGTTTGGGTTTTTTTGCTTTTTGGAGGGAGGAAGACAGGGCAGTTGGGGTTAAGTGACTTGGCCAAGGTCACATGGCTAGTAAGTATTAAGTGTCTGAGGTCAAATTTGAACTCAGGTCCTCCCGACTCCAGCGCCAATGTTCTATTCACTGTGCCACCTAGCCGCCCCTAAGATGTATATTCTTGGGAATAATAAGTGTCACCTTTACAAAATCAACTTTTTGTAGGATAAAACAGATCATTTCACCATCCTGGCCAGTTACTACTAATACCAACTGTTCTACTGTCACCAATAAGGTAGGCAAGCTGCCTACTGAAACAGCAAGGCACTTTGAGAGAGAAGGTGGCATGTGCCATACAATTCAAATCACAGCCAACACTTCTCATTTGACCCTGCTGGAATACCCCAGACCCCTAATAACAACAACATCCACAATCCAGGAAAGCACCCCTTGTGTGGATAGGACCTGTTCATTTTTCTTTGCACTGTTTGCTGTATTTCCTGACCCTTCAGTGGTCATAATTACTTAAGACTGGGGAAGGAAAGCTTGTGCCACTTTGATCTTTGGCACTGACAAATTGCTCCACATTAAAGACCAACCATTATTGATGTAAAATTAAAAGATTTAAAGAAGATATATTATCCTCTGCTTTGCTGTTGCTTCCTAAGAATCACTGGGCCTAGGGGCAGCTAGATGGTGCAGTGAGTAAGAACGCTGGCCTCGGAGTTGGGAATGACCCGGGATCGAAACCAGCCTCAGAAAATGAGCACCCACACATAAATAATGACTAGCCGTGTAACCTTGAGCAAGTTACTTAACCCCAATTGCTTTAAAAAAAAAAAAGAATCACTGGCCCTCTCCATCTGACTTCCAGTCATAAAAGGGTGATTTTTGAGTGCAGGAATACTCTTGATTTTCTATTTGTATCCCCAGCACTTAGCCCCATATTTTGCACATAGCAAGAACTTGATAAATATCTTTTCATTAATTAATTGATTAATCACTGTGATGTAATCTTTATCACATTGCTATCTTTGAAAGAAATGCTGAAGGTATAACATTTCCTCCCCTCACCTACCTCCCCTATCCCTACCCCACAAGAGAGGGAATTTGGTTTCTGATAGATGGGATGCTTCTTTACATCAACTGGAGGGGAGTTTTACATCATTGGAAAATTTTGGCAGTCAGGGAAGACCTCTGGAGTCTGAAGACTGAGTGTCAGCAAGCAAGGAGGCCGGTGTCACTGGGAGTGATTTCAAGAGCTCAATCTTCAAATCTAATTCATTGAAGTATGTTGAGGGTAGGGGGAAACAAAGGAGACATGTGGATGTTTGATGAGAATGCATAGATATTCTGTGATAGTTTCTTATCTGCTTACTAGGTGAAGGAAAAAGCCTTTTAACTAATTGTTTAGTATGGGATGTCTGTCATCTGCCATTAAGTTACTCTTTTTTTTTTTTTGCCTTTTGGAGGGCAGTTGGAGTTAAGTAACTTGCCCAGGGTCGCATGGCTAGGTTTTTGTTTGTGTGTGCATTAAGTGTCTGAGGCCGGATCCGAACTCAGGTCCTTCTGACTCCAGGGCCGACGCTCTACTCACTGCGCCACCTAGCCGCCCCCATTAAGTTATTCTTAATCAATGATTCTTGAAGACAAAGTAAAAAACTCAAAATACAAGCCTTTAAAAAACAGATCAAACAATCTAGAAGTAGATGGTGGTTTTCCTTTGTCTCCTCACAGTCAAAGGATCAGAAGACTCACCTCACCCCATGGAAAAGACACAACTCCAAACACAAAACATACTTTTCAAAGGATAATTCTCAATATGAAACATAAACCAAGAAAAGTATAATCCTGGAAGAAAAGTACACTCTCTGTGGCTGTTTGTGTATCTAAACAAGTATTTTCTGCACAATAACCCCTATTAGAAAAGGTGGATTTTACCTATGCAGAAGCATTTCTATTAACCTCTTTCTCTAGATACCATCATTTAATTAAAAAAAAATAAAAATCATTAATTGCCAAAGTAGATACAAATTTATGGGCTTAACTGGGAGGCTTTTCCAATATAAGCTTCTTGAGTGCAGGGGCCATTTCACTCTTTCTGTTCATATCCCCAGCATCTAACATGGTGCCAGGTGCATAACAGGCATTTAAGAAATGCTTTTGGTGATTGATTGCTTCTGGGTTCATTTCTGGAAACAACTCATAGCACTCATCTGGTTTCCTTCCACTTAGAAAACACATTCTATTCCTTAGTTGTAATAACTCAACTTAACCAAACAATTGGGAGGCCTCTAATCTTGCTCATTCACCTCCCTAAGAATGACAAAACAGTTCTTATAAACAAAAATATTTTCTCATATTAATTTGGCATAACTGTAGTGTGGTTGCACTGGTTTAAGAAAAAAGTAGAATTTTATATTTAGATCTGGAGTGAGCCTTAGAGTTTTCTAATCTAACCTCCTCACTTTACAGATGAGAAAACAGAAAATAGGGGTGCGGGTGGCACTGGGGAGGAGGCAAATGATTTGTCCACAAGTCATAACACTTTGCCCTGATTTGTCAAATCCCAGGTAACTGTTTTAAAATTTTCAGTGGATGGGGCAGCTAAGTGGCACTAGCCCTGAAGTCAGAAGGACTTGAGTTCAAATCCGACCTCAGACACTTGACACACTAGCTGTGTGACTTTGGGCAAGTCACTTAACCCCAATTGCCTTCCAAAAAGAAAAAAAGAGAGAGGAAAAAACCTTTCAGTGAATATTGTGAATATATATATATATATGGGTGCTTGTACGTATATGCTATACATGTATATATGGATATATACACATGTGTGTTCATATGTATATATGTACATATGTGGGTTACATGTTAGGAGATTTTCTCTGACTCATGGACACAATCTGTTAAAACATGGAAGTCAAGGGGCAGCTAGGTGGCACAGTGAGTAGAGCGCCGGCCCTGGAGTCAGAAGGACCTGAGTTTGGATCCGGTCTCAGACACTTAACCCACACAAACAAAAACCTAGCCATGTAACCTTGGGCAAGTTACTTAACCCCAATTGCCCTAAAGGGGCGGCTAGGTGGCGCAGTGAGTAAGAGCGCTGGCCTCGAAGTTGGGATGACTCGAGATCAGATCCGGCCTCAGAAAATGAGCACCCACACACAAATAATGACTAGCCGTGTAACCTTGAGCAAGTTACTTAACCCCAATTGCTTTAAAAAAAAAAAAAAAGTAAAAAAAAAACATGGAAGTCACACCTTAATCTGTGAAGTCATACCTTATTATTTGGGTAGAAAAATTAAATTTATTTTTGGAGGGCAATTAGGGTTAAGTGACTTGCCCAAGGTCACATGGCTAGTTTTTTGTTTTGTTTTGTGTTAAGTATCTGAGGCCAGATCCAAACCCAGGTCCTCCTGACTCCAGGGCCGGTACTCTATTCACTGCGTCCCTTAGCCGCCCTGAAAAATTAAATTTCTTATGCTCTTCTAATGGATACCTGAGAATGCTCCAGTCAATGGAATCATTGGAATCACAGGAATCTCTGGCTGGGAAGGATTTTGGAGTCCAACTAACCCAACAATTCTCAAACTTTTGATCTCAGGACCCTTTTACACTTAAAAATTTAGCCTCCGGGGCGGCTAGGTTGCGCAGTGAGTAAGAGCGCCGGCCTCGGAGTTGGGATGACCCGAGATCGAATCCGGCCTCAGAAAATGAGCACCCACGCATAAATAATGACTAGCCGTGTAACCTTGAGCAAGTTACTTAACCCCAATTGCTTAAAAAAAAAAACTTTAGCCTCCCCTGTCCTCCTCCCCGCCAAGAACTTTTGTTTATGTAGATTATATTTAGTGGTGTGCTGGCAAATAATTACTTCTCCAAGAAAAAAAGAAATGTACACACTGCACATGTTTAAGTTTAATTTGTGTTATCAACATTTTCTCCATTACTTTCTTAACTCTAGATAATCAACAAAACAATAAATCAATCCCTGATTTGTAGCATTTATTGATTTCCAAGGTTTAAGTGGTCACACTGGAAATTTAACAGTAAGCTCTTGAGAGCTGGTTTGAGCTGGCTCCAGCACCTCACTGGTAATATCTATTACTTTATATCTTTACTGTATTTGAAATTAAAATGTTTTAGTATTTTTATGAAAACAGTTTTAAATTCAACGATCCCCTGAAACAGATCTTGAGAACTCCAGGAGTCCCAGGACCACATGTTAAGAACCATTGATATAGGTTAACCCCTTCATTTTACTGAGGAAACTAAGGCCCAGAGTGCCTTACCAGAGGTTATGTAGATTTTAGTGGCATAGCCAGGATCTGATCCATGGTCTTTTGACTTGAAATCCAGTGGTCCCAAATTGATTTCTATTCTTCTAATAACAGTAGTTTACAATTATATAGCACTTCACAAAACAGGTTTCTGTTTTCTTAAAAGTACAAATACCACTGCCCCCCACCCAATATTTTACTGCAAAATGCCCACAAAGGTTTCCCACAATTTAAATGTCAAAACATGTGTTCTTTATAATCTCATGAATGTTATAAAAAATTCTGAAAGTTGTCAATTAAATTCTGTTGCTTTAATACTAGGTATTGAACAATCTTTCTATTTATCCCAAAGATTTACTTGGGGAAATGTCTTGACAAATGGAGAGAGTCTTCAGTGTGCCCTAAGTTATACATCATATTATTCAAAGGGCATAGGTGAGGAATTCTTTAAAAAGTGATCAACTGGGACATATTATACAGTAATTCTGGTGGTCTGGTCTTGCCCCAAAACTAATAATGAATAATCAGCAAGGATTGAGGTTGGCTCTTCTCTGATAGTTCTTCACCTTTTACAAGACATATATTCCTGCTGGAAAACAGGGACAGAAAAAAGTTCATTTGGTTGAACCTTATTTTCCCTTCTCTACAGCAGGCCCAGCACTTTTCCAAAGTTAATATAAGTCCAAATTCTGAATGTAGAGCTTTGACCAATCACACATGAGACCATGGAATCATCATATACTCATCATTCCTCCACATATCTCAAATTAATATCATGCCATAATGAAAGCAACACCCATTTGAACAACTAGGACATCTGATATCGAAAAGTGGGGACTCGGCATGCCAACAGGATGGGTGGGTTCTCATGTCTCATGACTTCACAGTATTTGGCCATTTCATATTTCAAAAAGGATGCAGAAGACAACTTAGCATTTTCATATACTTATTTTGTGCTCTATGGCTGAGCCAGGACTCACACTCCCTCCTTCTTTTGTCAGCCTTCCAGGGCAAACTGTCCATGCCTATAACCTGAGGAAAAACACTGAATTTTTACCAAAATTAATACTACCTCTCAAATAGATTATTCTTAACAGAAGCATGGGATACAGTGAAAGAATTGTGAAAAAGCCAAGAACAAACAAAATTATCAGTCAACCAAGAGATGTTGATCTTTCACCAGGCCCCACTAGCTGTTTTCACCTTTGTTGGCCTGTCTCATCACTCATACTTTATATTGTCAGATCTTGGCCAGAGGAAGAATAATAACAACATTGGGTGACTAAGTAAAGTTTCTTTCGTGAGGGAAAAGAAAGCACACAGACAGAAAGCTTTGTTAGAGGTAAAGTCAGCCCATAGCTTTTTGCAAAGTCTCTACTTCTCTCAGAGTAGGAAACTGGTGAGTGCTGAAAGGACATCTTAACAGAGAGGTCACAAAATCAATCGGGTGAATACTCAAGGTGTCAGGACCTGGAACTGAACTCTATCATTTTCACTGAACATGGCTGTGGTACCACTGGTCGCTGGTCTTGGTGAACTTGTTTCAGCAGATTAAATATATACTGTCCTGCAGAACAACTTGAGGGTCTGCTATGCCTGGAAGGCTCCAGACATGCCAGCTCCACAGAAGTACGACCAACACACTGCTATCCCTCAGGACAAAAAAACTTCCTGGTTCTGAATACACTAGCCCCTTTCCCTTCTCTCTATTCCTGCTGTGCCTGGTTACACATCGGAGGTCCGTATATGTTCATCATCCAAGTTGTACATAAATGGTTTCTCTTTGGGGTGTTGGGGCTCTGATCGATGCCGTACACGAGAACTTGACAGCATGCTGGCATTGCCTTCCCCAAGTCTGGACATGAATGGGGAGCTGCCAGGAGTCTCTTCATCCAGAAGCAGCTTTTCATCTGCCTGTGGGACAGGTGTCCAGGGCTGCCAGGATGAAGCAATGAAGGGAGCTTTGCAGGGGGCTTTCTTCTCTTCACCAGGTGGCCGTCCTCTACATGGGGTGGAGTTGGGCACACTGGAGAAATTGGAGCTTCCAGGCCGGGACAACGAAATTGACCTAGAGAAGGACATTTCCTGGAGTAGAATGGGGGAAAATAACAAACAAATATGGGCAATATGATGAGTCAGGATATTCAATTTGACCAACATTTCTCTGTTAAGCACTTATGCATAGCACCATGCTAGGAGCTAGAAACAAGAAGACTGATACAAAAATATGATATAATATGGTAATATAATAATATAATATAATATATAATGATAAGACATACATACAAATAAACATATTAGAAACCAGTGTGATTGATAGAGAGAAAAAAGATGGCTACACCAAGTGCTTTGGTAGAATCTAAGAAGAGAAAAGAGCATTTTCAGTTGGGGCAATCAGAGACCTCATGGGGAAAGTGGCACCTAAGGTGGGTCTCAAGGAAAAAAGATTCTTTCTGTTTTTTCTTTTAACTTTTATTTTTGTATTAGACTTAACAAATACTAAATAAAATGAGCATTTGAAGGTATATAGCAGAACAGAAAAAGAGAATTGTATACATATAGAATAGGGAATGAGGGTCAAATAGGAAACTGTGGATCTCGTACACTAAGACTTTTGGGACACTGTATAATAAGATTGACTTGCAGCTTTCAAAGCTGTCTTTGTCCGGCCTTCTTTCCATTCTTTTTTCTCTAAATTTTTTTGGGGGAAAAGATACCTTAATAATTTGGAAAAGAGGATTCCAACTAGCAAAGATGAGGAAGGAGAGCGAGAGTGTGCCGGAGTCAGCTCCGACTAGCTCAGGAAAGCTAACTGTTAAATGTTCAGTGTGACCATTTACACTGCAGGGAATTGGCAAATGTTACCAACCAGGGCTCCATTTGTCATTTTGCTGATTGTCTAGATCGGGGGTGGGGAGCCTGCATCCTCGAGGCCACATGTGGCCTTCTAGGTCCTCAAAGTATGGTCTTTTGGCAGAGTCCAAGTTTGACAGAATAAATTCTTTTATTAAGGGGATTTGTTCGTGAAATTTGGATTCAGCCAAAGGGCTGCACCTGAGGACCTAGAGCTCATATCACAGGAACTGGATGGGACTTTGGAGAGCAACTAGCCTGGTCCCCTCATTTTCCAGATGAGGAAACTGAAGCTGGGGAAAATGAAATGACTAGTAACAGAGTCAGGACTCCTCATAGTCCAAATTCAATGCTTTTCCCACTGCACCACATTTTCTTTGTGCAATGCATTCCAGTCCCCAAGAAAAGTACTCCCCCCCTCAACATCTCTATTTTATAACTCCAGGCGTCCTCCCAATGTAAACACAGACAAACTCAGTGGCATCTGAAGTCTGAATCCAGAACTGTCTTTTGATCTCAGTGGCAGGTAGGTTTGCTGCACAATACAGCATAAACATATCTTCCCTTTCCCCCAGCTCTCCATAATGACTCTAACCTCTTCCCTCAAAAAAACAAAAAATAAAAAAACCCAAACCAAAAAACCTGTATCCAGACCAACAGAGAAACAAATAAAAAAGAGAAAACATTCTAATGCTGCAGCTGCATCCTGGGCACAGACTGCCTGCCTGCCCCCATCTTCCAATAAAACATGCCCACTCAGTAAGTATTAGCTTTAATTGGTATTAACAGTTTAACAGAAAGGATGTGACTTACTTTAGGATGGCATTTGAGAGCCTGGACAGCTGTACCAATCTCCTTGATCCAGCTGTGCATGTCTTCTGGGCTGTCAGCCTGGAAAACATTTATATGTGTTGAATATGTGTTGGGAAGAGCCCAGGAACACAGTTTCTGCCCATTTGTAAGTGTCTTATTTGACCTTGGAAGTTCATAGAATCACAGAAGCTTAGAGTTGGGAAGGCAGCTTTGGATGGATCACAAGATTTAGAGCTGGAGGGACCTTAGGAATCACCTAATTCAGCAGGTTCTTATTTTGGCATCAGTGAATATTAAAAAAAGTTTTTTATAATTATATTTCTTTTTTTTTTAAAGCAATTGGGGTTAAGTAACTTGCTCAAGGTTACACGGCTAGTCATTATTTATGTGTGGGTGCTCATTTTCTGAGGCCGGTTTCGATCTCAGGTCATCCCAACTCCGAGGCCAGTGCTCTTACTCACTGCACCACCTAGCCGCCCCTATAATTATATTTCTTTATAATTCAAATCTTTTTCCAATAAATGAAAGCCTTTTTTCTCTGCCTCCCATTTCTCCTGAAATTGAAAGCAAGAAAAACAAAACCTCTATAACAAGCATGTATAACTGAGCAAAACAAAATCCCTTATTAGCCATGTACAAAAAAAGAATATATCTCAGTCTGCTGAGTTCATCACTTCTCTATCTGTAGGTGGGTTAAATAACACCATAAAATGTCATTTTAAAAAATGGAAACAAATGATACCTGCCAACCCCACAAGGGGGCATCTGGTAGCTCAGTGAAGGGAGGGAGAAAGCAAGCTATCTACCCACCCTGATTTCCATAGCATCTTTTACCACCTGAATGATTATGAGCAAATCTGGGCCTCTGGTTCTTCATCTGTAAAATTAAGAGACTGGCTTACTAGCTGTGTGACCTTGGGCAAGTCACTTAATCCCAATTGCCCTGTCCTCCTCCCTCCAAAAGAAAAAAATTTAAAAGACTAGGCTAGCTGATTTCTAAGGCCCTTCCTAGCTCTGAATCCTAGGCAAATTTTCTATGACCAAATCCCCCTCCATTCCCCGCCCACACTAAAATGTCATCAGACCAAGCAAATCATGATCCTCATTGTCCAAACGGAATAGAAACATTTTTCTTTTTAAAGCAATTGGGATTAAGTAACTTGCTCAAGGTTACATGGCTAGTCATTATTTATGCGTGGGTGCTCATTTTCTGAGGCTGGATTTGATCTCGGGTCATCCCAACTCCGAGGCCGGCGCTCTTACTCACTGCGCCACCTAGCCGCCCCTTGAGGGCAATTGGGGTTAAGTAACTTGCCCAAGGTTACACGGCTAGGTTTTTGTTTGTGTGGGTTAAGTGTCGGAGGCCGGCTCCGAACTCCGAACTCAGGTCCTTCTGACTCCAGGGCCGGCGCTCTATTCACTGTGCCACCTAGCCACCCCGAAACATTTTCTTGAAGCTTCATTTCCGTGCCTCTGTAGGTTTAGAACTGAAAGGGACCTCAGGAGCCATCTAATCCAAAACCTTTATTGTATAGATGAGAAACCTGATCAGGCCCAGAGAAGTCAAATAATTTGCCCATGGTCACATAGGTAGTAATCATCTGAGTCAGATTTGAATCCAGTGTCTGCTGACTCCAGGACTAGTTCTTTTTTCACTGTGCTGGAAGAAACCATCAAGATGACCAAATCCAGCTCTTTTTTTTTTTTTTAAAGAGATGAGGAAATGGAGGCCTAGAGAGGTTGAATGACCCACCCAAAGTCACAAAGCCAGTAAAAACGGCAAAGCTAGGACTAAAGAACAGGCCTCCCGACTCCCTCTCCAGTCATTTTCCCCACTATAACACCATACTAGCACCAAACTGTCCTGCATTCACATCTCCTGATTGTTTTGTGTCCTTTGTCACCTGGGGTAGTTTCTCTCCACAAATCAAATTCATCTTTGTACTAAGAAAGAAAAAACGTAGTGGCAGTGTACCTCTAGAGATCTATGGTGCCTAGAATCCCACCTTTAGAGATATAGTCATTTGGGGTAAATGTTGATTTATAATATTTATTGTATAATCCCCATTTTGAAAAGCCAATTGGTAAAACATATTAAATGCCTAATATCTCAGCATGAATGAGTTGATTATATTCTCTTTTTTTCGCCTTTTTTTTTGGGGGGGGAGGGCAATTGGGGTTAAGTGACTTGTCCAAGGTCATATGCCTAATGAGTGTTAAGTGTTTGAGGCCGGATTTGAACTCAATGCTCTATTCACTGTGCCACCTAACCGCCCCGATTATCTTCTTTATTTCTAGGGCAGCATAGCTAGGTCCCAATTGGAGCAAATAATGAATCCCATAAAGTAGCTACATGTATTCTAATTTGTACTATCTGGAGTTGTTATTATTTATATAATATATTATACATAATGTACATATAGAATATTATATAATATATTACACACAATAGACATAGAATACTATACATAATTCTAATTTTAAATAAAAATATTAAATAAAAGATAAATTATATATAAGACAGTTGAGATTTATATAAATTTTAAGGATTAAAAAGCATGTTACATATTTCACTTGATCCTTACAAGGGTCCTGTGAGGTAGTTACTCATCCCCATTTTAACAATGAGGAAACTGAGACAGAAAAAGGCTGTGATTTGCCCAGAATTGTATGGCTAGCAAAGAGCGTGAAGAGGACACAAATGCAAACATAATAACTGAGATGAGGTTTCACTAGGACTAGCCACGTCTGACAGTGGGATGATCACCTCCCTCATTAGGGACATTAGGCCTCTTATATAATATAGTTTAAGATTGTGTTAGTTTTTGAGGCTTATATTGTTGGCTCTCACAGTCCACTAAAACACCAAGACCCTTCTTCACAGTTAACTACGGTCTAGTCACAGTTCTTTCATCCCATACTTGTATTGTTGATTTTCAGACTTGTACTGATTGTTTTGTGTCCTTATTAAATCTTAACGCAGCAGATTGAGTCCATTATTTTAGCCTATTAAAATCTTTTTTGGATCCTGGATTTGCCCCCCAACATGTTAGTGATCTCTTCAAGTTCCTGTGGGACAATTTGATAAGCTTGTCATCTCTATTACCATCTAGGTCATTGATAAAAAAGAACAAGATCAAGAACAGAACTTGCATTATACTTTTTTTTTTTTTTTTTGCTTTTTGGAGGGCAGTTGGGGTTAAGTAACTTGCCCAAGGTTACACGGCTAGGTTTTTGTTTGTGTGTGCGTTAAGTGTCTGAGGCCGGATACAAACTCAGGTCCTTGTGACTCCAGGGCCGACGCTCTACTCACTGCGCCACCTAGCCGCCCTATACTTATTTTTTAACTTGTCTTATCCTCCAAATAGACTGTAAAAGTCCATGAAGGCAGGACTGTGACACATCTAAACACTCAACATTTAGCTATCTAAACATGCAGCATTAAAATACACAGTTGTACTACACATGTGTGTATGTATGTGTGCATGTATACATATAAATATATAAATACTAATAATATACTGACAGTGCTTCAACATTTACAAAGCATATTCCATATATTATGACCTTAAACTCACAACAACCCTGCCAAGCAGGTACACTACGGGCATTATTAGCTTTATTTTACACATAAAGAAACTGAAACTCATAGAGTTTGTGACTTTCTGGCAAGTGTCAGAGGTGAGAGTTGAAGTCAGGTCATCCCGACTCCAGCATTCTTGTCTATAAGGTCATGCTGCATCTCCTACAGTAAGAATTCAAATAATTTGCAAGTAAGCTCTTGATATTTAAAGTCCTGTGGGAAGACAGGGCGAAGTGACTGCCAAAGAACAGGCACCATCATGGTAGAATAGACAAGCAGCAGAACCACTTCTTTCTCTATAGGATTCCAAAAAATCTCACATTAGAATGTGGTTGGAAAATGGTCCAATATGTTATGGCTTGATCATTTTATAGAATGTGGTGCCACAAAAGATGATAAATACGAATAGAGAGACGTAGGATAAAACCTACATCAAGTAATGCAAAGCATTAACAGCAGAATCAAAATCATAATTGTCCATAAAAAAAAACAGAAAACAAAACAAAACCAAAGGCTCCCGGCCTCAGCTGGATATGGAAAGAGACCACAGCAAAAACACACTCCATGCTTATTTTGGATTTGGTTTTTTCTGTTAATGTGCTTTGGTTCTGCTCTGTAAGATGTTTGTCCTTATTTTTTAAGTTTATTTTAAGCTTTAAGTTTGAAAAGCATATTCCAGATCTCATTTGATCCTTACAATGGCCCTGGTGAGGTAGGTGCTCATCCCTAAGGAGGAAACTGGCAGAGAGAGGTTAAGTGACTTGCCCAAAGTTGTATAGCTAACAAAGATTCTGAAAAGGGCACAAATTCATAAATAACAGTTTTAAAAAATAATTTTAAGAAAATAAATTAAAATATAAAAAATAATTAGTAAGCTTACAAAAGTTTTAAAAGATTAAAGTGAAATAAAATGTTCTTGAACTGAACAGGTAGCTATCACACTTCTTGCCTTGAATAATAACCATTTTCTAAGGTGTTGATTTCTTTCCATCATCTTTCACTATCCCCTAAACTTTTTCTTCCTTGAAATGAAAAAAATCTCTTGCTGATTTTCTCTAAGAGAAAACAGTCAGCAAATACATATACATATATATATGTATATGTATGTGTATATGTGTGTATGCATGCTCCACAAACACAAATATGTATATTTGTGCATACACGTGTATGTGTATATGTATGTGCATATAAACACATGTATACATGTATACATACATATACATGCAGGCACATACACACTGTATATGTAAATGTGGTATGTGTATATGGTATATGGTATATGTATATGTATATGTGTATGTATATGTATATGTGTATGTATATATGAGTTAAACTCACTAAGAAAAACTACAAGGTTCCCGACTTGCTGTCTTTGTACAAGCAGAGAAGAACAATGATCTGCTATGAATGAAAGTAGGCCTGGAAAAGTCTGGGTGCCGATGAAAGTCGAGTGGGTCCCTAGTTTGTCTTATGAGGGCATTGAGAGAGAGGAAATGGGAGCCAGGCTATGAGGGAAAGGAGGCTTTGAAAAGTTTGCTCTGAAGTCCAGAAATACACAACCAAATTCACACACAGAAGTGCTGCATTGCAAAATTGTCCTCATTGTGAAAGATGCACAATAATCTCTGTCAGTCTGGGAAATGGTAATAATAATAACTGTTGGCATTAATAAAGTACTTTAAGATGAACAAAACACTTTATATACATTATCTTGAGTTTCAATAACCGCATGAGGAAGGTTCCTTACATGTTATTATATCCATTTTACAGATGTAAACCATAGCTCAGAAAGATGAAGCGACTTGCTCCAAGACACACAGTTATAACACATGTCAAAGAGATGAGCCCAACTCCTCCCTTCTGAGCCTGAGTCCAGGGCTCTGTCCACTAAGCCACATGATCTCACATACTAGAGATTAATGGGCTAACAGTAGTTGGAGGCTTAAGCCTGAAAGCACAGGCCCTGGATAGAAGGCTGTTTTTCCAAAGGCCAGTGCCAGGCAGGAATTTGCAGCTCCTATGACTGCAGCAGGAGATGGGAGGGAGCCAGCACTGTGGGTGGAGAAGGGGAACCCCTGGCTGAAAAGCAAATGCCCAGACAATGGCTTTCTCTGTGCAGCTGGGCTGTGCACCTGGCCCTGAACAAGGGCACTCTGGGCTTCTGCCCTTCTATATAGAAGTAACGTCCACATACAGAGCTATGGTTAAAAATAAACCAGAGGGGAGAAGTGAAATCATTGACCACTTCTTCTTTTCTTTGCTCAGTTAGAATCCAGTGGCTGACCTCAGCTGAATACAAACTCACACTCCCCAGTACAGTGGTTCAGCCTGTTTTTATTTTTGTATGGATGGAGAGTTTGGGGCAAACATCCTGTTAGGAGATAGGGGACTCAGAATAACTTTCAGGTGCTAAATTTACTGTTTAGACTCTTAGAACGAAGAGAAAGCAGAGAAAAGAATGAGGTTCATTAACTGTTCACTCACAGCCATAAGATATTAAGCACTAGTAAAGGCTGTCTTACCTGAATATAGAAGGTCCGAGAGCTTGTTATTATCTCAAACAGGTTGTCTCTCATTAAGAGATCTCTAGACATAGAAACAAAGAACAAAGAATTTAACAAAAAATATGCTAGAATAACTACAGGAAACTTAGCTTCTCTTAGATATCCATTCACGACCCTGGTGATCATTATCTCCTACCATCCATCTCTTGAAAAGAGGGAATGTTAGGGGTGGCTAGGTGGCACAGTGAATAGAGCACCAGCCCTGGAGTCAGGAGGACCTGAGTTCAAATCCAGCCTCAGACACCTGACACACTTACTAGCCATGTGACCTTAGGCAAGTCATGTAACCCCAATTGCCCCTCCAAAAAGCAAAAAAAAAAAAAAAAAAGGAATGTTAGAAAAATATTTGAGACAAAAATTTTGAGCCCCAAAATATTTTTTACCCTACCAAACAGGATTCTCCTTAAGTAGTAAGGCCTTTCTTGTTTATGAACTCTTTAGTAAGTCTGGTGAAACCTCAAAACCCCTAAATATTGTTGTCTACATTCAAAAATGAAGGAAACACTAAATTTCAGTGACAGTTTATGAAAATAAAGATGTAAATTTTCTTCTCTGCCCAAATTCCCCTCAAATGGGTTGGTGGACCCCAGGTTGAGTCCTTGCTCTTGAGAACTGACTCTCAAACTTTACTAACCTGAGACCACCCTGGACCCACAAACCTTTCTTATTTTTCTTCAAATTTTCTTTTAAAAAAATATGAATTTAACAAAGATGAACATATCCTTATACAAAAAACAGAAAAATAGGACCATATATTTGACTGAGGGGCAGCTAGGTGACACAGTGGATAGATGGCTAGGCCTGGAGTCAGGAAGACTCATCTTCTTTGCTTTATACAGTTAGTATCTTTGCCAAGAAAACTACCCCAAATTAGACAAAACTGAAAAGTCTAAACAACAACAAAATATTTGACTGCGAAACTTTACTATGTATGGCTTGGTTTAGTTTTTGGTACATTTCAGATTTTGTACATTTTGTGGCATAGTAGTTCCAACATGCCTTCTTCAGTATAGTTTTTAACTATTTCATAATAGTGTCTTTGTTTTATTTTTGAATCTCTCATTAACACACATCTTTCCTCAATGTCTCCCATCCCCCAAAGTCCTCTCTCTCTCTCTCTCTCTCTCTCTCTCTCTCTCTCTCTCTCTCTCTCTTTCTCACAAGTATGGTGAAGTGAAAACAAGAACCAAAAAAAGTAAACAAACAAAACCCGACAATCACGGATTAGACATGTCTGGAATATGTATGGTGTATTCTACACCTACAGTCCTTCACCAAAAGATAGGATTCAAACTTTATCAATATTCTGCTAGTTGTGAGTGGCCATTGCATTGATCAAACATTCAGAGTTCTTTTCAAAGATTATAGACATTTTATAAATTGTTCATCTGGTTCTTCTCACTTCACTGTTTATTAGTTCATATAAGTCTCCCCAGGTTCCTTTGAGTCTTCCTTATTTTTTTTTTTGGAGGGGGGAAAGCAATTGGGGTTAAGTGACCTGCCCAAGGTCACAAAGTTGGTGTCAAGTGTCTGAGGCCAGATATGAACTCGGGTCCTCCTAACTCCAGGGTCTATCCTCTATTCACTGAGCCACCTAGCTGCCCCCAAATCTCCCTTTCTTATAATACAATAATATACTATTCTATTAATATACTATAACTTGTTCAGCCACTCCCCCACTTATGGGCATTCCCTTAGTTTCCAATTCTATACTACAACAAAAAGTGCTACTATAAATATTTTTGTATATATTCACCCTTTTCCTTTGTTTTTGTTTTTTTTTTTTTGGCCTTTTGGAGGGCAATTGGGGTTAAGTAACTTGCCCAAGGTCACATGGCTAGGTTTTTGCTTGTGTGTGCGTTAAGTGTCTGAGGCCAGATCCGAACTCAGATCCTTCTGACTCCAGGGCTGACGCTCTACTCACTGCGCCACCTAGCCGCCCCGTTTTCCTTTGTTTTTGATCATCTTGGAGTATGTTGTCCAGTAATGGTATTACCAGGTCAAAGGACAGGCACAGTTAGTGATTTTTGAGGTATAGGCCCAAATTGCTTCTAACCATGGATAGACCAACTGAACCAAGAGTGCTAAAGGGTGTCTATTCTTACACATTGCAATCTTTCTTTTTAGTCATCAATTCCAATCTGATTCGTGTGAAATGGAACCTAATTTGTATTTTTCTTAATATTAGTGATACGGAGTATTTTTGATATAGTTTTTGGATTTCTTGAGAACTGACTGTTCATATCAATTAACCATTTATCTATTGGGAAATGGATCTCACAGAGGCTATTTGGCATTCAAACACATCATCTGATTCCAAGTCCACTAGTGTTCTTTACTGATCTGAATTGTCAATCTGAATAAATCTAAGTGAGAGAGTCTGAAGTACGAGCTCAATGCCCTAGGAATTAAGAAAAAAGTGAGACCTGACATTTCCAAAGGATTCATAATGAAAAATACTATCTACGTCTAGAGAGAGAACTGATGAACTCTGAGTGCAGACTGAAGCATATTTTTTCCCTCTTTATTTTTCTTTATTTTTTTTACAACATAGCTAATGTGGAAATACGTTTTACATGACTTCATATGTAAAATCGGCATCATATTTCTTGTTTTCTCAATGGGAGTGGAGGAAAGGAGAGAATTTGGAACTGGAAAGAAAAAAAAGATTTTTTTAAATTAAAAAAAGAAAAAGACCAGATCAGTGTGGGCTGAAGTTGCTAGGGAAAATTTCATGGAGAAAACTGGATTGAATCTGGGTCTTAAAGGCCATTCCTGGGAATCAATGAGGAAATCAGAATATTTCAGGGGTGGGGCACAGTATAAAACGATAGTCTTCTCTAGAGTAAAGTCCATGGGTGGGAGTTCTCCAAATGGATATTAAGCAAATGAGATCTAGATATTTACTATCAGCTCATAAATGAGAACCCCAAGATTCTTTGATTTAAAAACTTCCTACAGGCCAAGTGTCCTCAACTGTAATATGAGGCTAATAACAACATCTACGGCTTACAAGGTTATTGTGAGGATCAAATGAGATAATATTCATAAGGATGAGATAATATTTATAAGTTTGTGCAGTGCTTGGCACATAGTAGGTGATTAATAAATGCTTATTCATTTCATTTATAGAATATTTTGGCCCTTCCACATCTCCCCCACCCCCACAGACTACATGTTGTCCCTGTCTGACATCTTTTCCTTCAAAGCTCTTAATTTTAATCAGGTTCCTCCCTAGATGTATGGTCTCCTTGGTGTGGGAATTAATTCCCTCAGCCCACACAGGCCATCTCATTCTGCATCATTTTTAAACAGATTACACCATAATAAAAATGCCGGGGTGTGAGGTCAAGGAGAAAGGAATTCACACTGTGATTTGTCCTAAGAATAGCTCTGGATCTCACACCCCAATAAGGACTGCTCTGTCAATACCTAATCTCTCTAATTCTACTTCTGGAGTTTGCTAATTCTGGCTGATACTGATTTGGATCTGCTCCAGGGAAAATTTAGAGCCAAGGGATGAACCATAGGCCTGGTTCTCTAAAGTAGCCCTGATATACCTTGTATTCCTAGGATGACACAGACTTTCCAGGGAACAAAGATGACTAGGTATGACCCAGGACCAGGCCATAGCCATACCCATACTCTGGGTCCTCTAGCACCATTCTGGAATGAATCAAGACCTTTGGGTCAAACTTGAAACTGACTCTTGGACCAACACATTTCCAGCTACAGAATTTTGAACTAGAGCTCCTTACAAATTTTCCCAATTTGTCATGGTTTGCGCCTGAAGTTTCTGCTGCTGTTGCAGAAATGGTTTTATACAGTGTACATCTGGTAAGGCCATACTTTATTAGCCTTAGTGGCTGTTTTATAATTTCCTGGGCTATGCAATGTTTACTTCCAAGGTGTGACCCTGTACAAAGGGATTTCTATACAAGAGTAGGCTATCTGCTACACTGACTTTTCAGGGTATGGCTATTATACTGTAAATGGCAAACAGGTGCAGACCAATCAAGATTCCAACTTGGTCTAAAGGAATCACAATCTCTCCTCTGCCCCACCCTTAGTCCCCCTTAAGAAATTAGGTTTGGAAATCCTATTGCTTTAATGACAGGACTCCTGGTTAAGCTGCAGGGCCCCACTTTAATTCATCTTCTCCCACAGCACAAAATGGAATCATCTCCACACGCATTCTAGAAATTGGCAGATTCGTCCTTCTTTCACTTTGGATGACTTACATACAGGGAATATCTGTGAGTTCATTACTACAAAGTATAGGACTCTGAGGCAATGAGAGTGAGGAAAGAAAACCAATGAAAAAGGCAGCAAAGAGACAGCAAAAACTGACATTAGTGACTAGGAAAGGTCATCTGTCTGGCAGGTTCTTTGACTACAGAAGTTGAGAAGTTAATGTTTTGGAGGCAACAAAATGTATGATTTTCTTCAAACACTATGATGGGTCCCCAAAAGAGGAAAGGGTGTCACAAACTGGAGGGAACAAGGAAAGCTTTAAGGAGAAGATGGCGTCTGAGTTAGGCATTAAAGGATGCCTAGGAATTCAACAGGTGGGAAGTGGAATAGGCCCAGGGCCCACCCAGAGCGTGGAGGCTAGAAAGTGCAGGGTGTGTTCAGGTTATGGCAGGAAGCCCTCCAATTGATAGAATCACAGATTTAGAGGTCTTCTAGTCTAAACTCATTTTAGCAGAGACTAAGCGGCTGGTTTGAACTCACACAAATAATAAGTAAGGGGCACAACAAGGATTCAAAGCAAGTTCATTTGGTTAGAAAACCAACACTCTTTCCCCTATACCTTGTGAATACAATGGAGCAGGGGTGGGGAAGCTGTGGCCTCCTTGTTCTGTGAAGTTTGGATTC
Organism: Gymnobelideus leadbeateri; assembly: GCA_011680675.1. Lineage (NCBI taxonomy): Eukaryota > Metazoa > Chordata > Mammalia > Diprotodontia > Petauridae > Gymnobelideus > Gymnobelideus leadbeateri. Next base: position 254,399 of record WOXC01007038.1, on the reverse strand, counting down.
AATCAAAGTGCTGCACTTGAGGATCTAGAGGGCCACATGTGACCTTGAGGCTGCAGGTTCCCCACCCCAGCAATAGAGTAAGTCAAAGTAAGTCTGAATAGGTAAAGGCGCTTTGGCTACTTTGAATGGCTTCAAATGCCAGGCTAATGAATGCAAACTTAACTTGGGAACCACAATAGCTAACATTTTTTGCACTAACTATATGTCAGGTCCTATGCTGAGTGCTTTTACAATTTTCTCAATTTATCTTATGACAAATAACCTCATTGTACAGATGAGGTAAACAGATGTTAAGTGACTTGCCCAAGGTCACACAGCTATTAAGTGTCTAAGGCTGTATTTGAACTCAGATCTTCCTGACTCCAGGCTCAGCCCTCTGTCTACTGTGCCACCTAAGGAGTGGCTGAAAATTTTTTAGCAGGAAAGGGAGGATTTCTGAGCAGACGGATGACAATTATATATAAAGAAAAGCCTGATGTATGTGAAAAGGATAGATGGCAAGGGCAGAAAGAAGAGTTAAGATTCCCCTCTATTAAGGAGGTATTACAAGTAAAGTTATCCTTATGGGTTGTATTAAGAACCTACACTGGGGTAATGGCAATAGGAGGGAAAGAGAGATATTATATAGTTAGAACAACAGGACTCTGTAACCAACTAGACACAAGCACTGAGGGGAGGGAAGAGTCCAACACTAAGGTTTTGAACAAGAGTAGGTGAATGGGGGCAAGTCTAACAAAAACAGTGTAATCAGATCATTGTAGGCCGCTAGGTGGTGCCATAGTGCATAGAGCACTAGCCCTGGAGTCAGGAACCTGGGTTTAAATCTGAACTTAGACACTGACTCTGTGACCCTGGGCAAGTCACTTAACCCTGCCTGCCTCAGTTTCCTCCTCTGCAAAATGAACTAGAGAAGGAAATGTCAAACCACTATAGTAGCTTTGCTAAGAAAACCCCAATGGGGTCATGAAGAGTCAGATTCAATTGAAAACCACTGAAGAACAACTACAAGACATTGTACATTGTTAGGTACTAAGCATGTCCAAAGCCCCATCTAGTCCAACCCCCTCATATTTAGGGCAAGGAAAAAGGGCAAAGGGAGATTTAAGTAACTTGTCTGAGGTCACAAAGGTAGTAATCATCAGAAGGTAGGATTGTAACCAAGGTCCTCTGACTCCAGGCCTTTCCATGGTACTCCTCTATCACTTAGCTTGATACTCTGTACACAGTAGATGATTAATGTATGTTGAACTGAAATTAATTGTACTGGCAACATAATGCCCATCAAAGCATACTCTCTCTGGATTCTGGGTCCTTTTACTCCACAGAAGCCAACTTTTCTTGGATTGGGATATAACAGGAATCCTTGAGTTTCCTCACTTCAGTCAGTCACTCAACAAGCATGTATTACATGCTTGCTATGGATGGGGGACAATACTAATAGTAGGGGGTACAAAGGAAAATAAAAAACAGTTTTTTCTCTCAAGAAGCTCCATAGGATGAGGAGATAACAAATGTAAACTATATACGAATAAAATACATACAGGATAAAGATAATCATTAGAGGGAAGGTCCTAGAATTAAGGGGAACTGAGAAAGGTTTCTCGTAGAAGGTAGAATTTGAGCTGGGACTTGAAGGAAGTGAGGGTGGTCAGCATCAGAAATGAGGAGGGAGAGAATTCCAGGCATGGAGGACAGTCAGTCAGTGAAAATGCCCAGGATTGGAAGATGGAATATTTTGTCCGAGGAATGGCAAGGAGCCCAGCATCACTGGATCAGAAGAGTAAGGTGTAAGAAGATGGGAAAGACAGGAGGGAGTCAGGAGGGTTTTTAAAGACCAAACAGAGGACTTTATATTTGATCCTGGAAGTGATGGAAGATATTGGAGTTTATAAAACAGAGGGCTGACATGGTCAGACCTGTACTTTAGGAAATGGTGGGTGCTGGTTCTTAATTTTTAAGGGGACCAATGACATCATGAATGATGTCTTGACTTGGGCATGAATTGGATTTGAGCAAGGCAAAGTGGCACAAAGTCATCAACCTCATTCTCTCTTCAAAAGTCATATAAGTCTAGTGTCAAAACAAATGTCAGGATGACTGGTAATGGCCCAGGATGCAGTGGATGACATTGGGGTTGTTGATGTCAACCAAGTTCTCACCTTCTGATAATTACGACCTTTGTGACCTCAGACAAGTTACTTAAATCTCACTTTGCCCTTTTTCCTTGCCCTAAATATGAGGGGTTTCGCCTAGATGGAGTTTTGACACAGCACCTACTTTAGCCACCTTTGTGATTGTTGGAACAGATTATTTTTATCTGCTCATTCTTCCAGGGGAAGTCTTTACAGGCTTGGAGTAAATACTCCCCTAATTCACTAATGGTTTTGAGGCTCATTGGTTACCCTCAATCTGGTTTAGCCTGTCCGATGAAATGGTTTTACTGGGGTATGGCTGCTACAGCTTCTTGGAACCATAGGTTAGATCACTTTGACAACTTAGTGGGGGAGGGGATAGACTCAAGGCAGGGAAACCAACAGAAGGCTATTGCAATAGTCCAGTTGTGAGGTAATGAGGCCTTGCACTACGGTGATGGTAGTATCAGAGGAGGAAAGGGAGCATATGTAAGAGATGTTAGATGGTAGGATTGACAGGACTTGACAACAGATTGGTTACGGATTAGAAGAGAGGGTGGGGATTCAAGGATTAAATCTAAATTTTGAGGCTGGATGATTGGGAGGATGGTGGTATCCTCAATGGTAAAAGGAAAGTTAAGAAGAGGGGAGGGCTTAGGTGAGTTTAAAGTGCCTATTGGACATCCATTTTAAGACATCCAATAGGCAGTTGTAAGTGTGAGAGTGGAGGTCAGCAGAGAGGTTGGAGCTGAACAAGTTGATCTGAGAATCCTCTACACAGAGATGATTGAATCCATGGGAGCTGATAAAATAACCAGGTGAAAGAGTATGGAGGAAGTGAAGATGACTTAGGACAGAGTCCTAAGGGACCCCCAACATTAGCAGATGCTATCTGGATAAAGATTCAGCAAAGGCAACTGAAAAGGAATGCTTACATTTAACACAAAAACTAGCTGTGTGACTTTGGGCAAGTCACTCGACCCCAATTGCCCTCCAAAAAGCCCCCCCCCCCAAAGGAATGCTTAGGTATTCATTAGGGTGTTTTCCCCTCGTGAGAAAAAAACAAGGAAAGAAACCAACTTTCCCTTGACCCTTGACTACTCTTCAAGTAGCCATTTTTATCTTTTTTGTTCTTCACTGTTAAACATCTAGGGAGAGTAGACTACACTGCTCCCTCCACTTCCTTACCACCCACTGTCATCATCTGGCTTCTATATGCACTATTCTTCCCGTCAGCAAAGAATCAAGCAGAATTAATAGTTACTTACCCGGACTTGACCAGACACTCATGAGTCTTGAGTACATCTTTCAGAAGGATGGTTCGCAGCGGCTCTCTGTCCTGGGGTGAGAGACAAAGGAAGGTGAGGTAAGTCCATCTATCACTGTCCAATAACCAACTGACACCTTTCTCTTCTTCCTCACACAGGGTCACCCAGAATTTGTTCTGACTCAGTGGCAGAGATCTCCAAATGTATGTAGGATGAAAAGGCAACAAAGTGCAAACTCAACCATGAACATGGCCTCAGAGACAGCTAGAACTCAGATCTGTGCAACCTGAAGGAAGTAATTTCATCCCCCTTGTCTCAGTTTTCTCATCTTTAAAATGGAAAGGTTAGACTACATGATCTTTATGATTTGTTCTAGCTCTAAATCCTTTGAGTACATGAATTCCTGACACAGATGAAAAATTTGAGAAGGAGGCAAACAAAACATAGAACCCTTCATAAATGTGAGAAGGAAAGGAGTCTAGGCATAGAAATCTGTGTGTTAAGAGAGGCAACTGAGAAAGTGGGGCAATTTTCTATGTTCAAGCCTGTGATGATGGTGTGAGTGTAACCCATGTGTCCATAAATTTATGTAGGCATAAATATGCCCAGGAGGCTTGAAGGATTCTGTTGCTGGGTCCCAGAGCTACCACTACTCACCTGTTCACACTTGAAGTAGGAGAGGGAGAAATCATCAAGAGCAAAGAAACGACGTTTCCAGTTCTTTCTCTGAAACAGGAGAGAGATAGATGTCTCTTTGAATATAGCTCCCTCCAGGGATCTTATCCCATCCTGGGGTGGCAGGTTTTAAGATACCAATGCTATACAGTATGATATTTGAAGCAGTAACTCTTGTCATTTACTAGCTTTGTAACCTTAGGCAAATCACTTTATACTTGTCTGAGTCTCAGTTTCCTAATATGTAAAATGAGAATAATTCTAGTGCTTATAAGCCATGGTGAGGATAAAATGAAATTATCTATTTTGCTTTGAAATGTTAATGGGCTATATCAATGTTAGTTATTGCAATAGCTAGTAATTATTATATAATATCATAATGATATATAGTATAAAATTATAAATGTTATTATTACTCTTATTATGGCTAAGCTCACAGGAGTGTTTTGACTCTAAAACAAGATGGTGGATATAAACCTTAAAGAGAAACACTAATGTGAGGGTGAGGAGGAGGAGGAAGATGGGGAAGAGAAGGAAGAAGAAGACTCCTTAATTTTCCAAGGGGATACTGGCTTTTTAGATTGTGGATCTAATACTCTCGACATTTTGGGTAAAGAAAGTCTTAAATAGGTTGACATCTTATCCTAGCAAGCCTTTATGGTCTAGCAGTTTAGCTCTATAAACATTTATTAAGTGCCTACTATGTACTAGGCACTGTGCTAATGTTGGGCAAAAAGACAGTTCCTGCCCTCAAGGAACTTACAGTCTAATGGGGGAGAGAACAGACAAACAAATATCTACAAAGCAAGCTATATACAGGATAAATGGGAAAGCATTGGAGTTAAAGGGGTTACGGAAGGCTTCCTGTAGAAGGTGGGATTTTAGCTGGGGCTTAACAGAAGCCATGTTGGTCAGTAGTCAGAGTGGAGGAGGGAGAGAATACCAGGCATTGGGGACAGCCAGAGAAAATGCCTGGAGCCAAGAGATGGAATGTCCTGTTTATGGAACAGCCAGGAGGCCAGTGTCATTGGATTGAAGAGCATGTACTGGGGAGCAAGGTGTAAGAAGAATGGAAAGAGAGGAAGGGGCAAGGTTATGAAGGGCTTTGAATGCCAGAGTCTGGCCTCAGTCCCAATGCTGGCACTTACCACATTCCCCTGTTTCACACAGTAGCCACTCTTAAGGAGGGGTGGCCCTGCTGGGGCTCGACAGCCTGAAGTAGGAATGTAGCTCTGAGACCTTCGGAGGATGGCATGGTGGCCTTGCACACCTGCATCAGTCCCATCCCCGCCATTCTACAAGAGAACAGCCCCAGGAGTCAGTAGTTTTTCCCTACCCCATAAACTGTCTTTTTCTCTACTTTAACCCCTTTACTCTTCTCCTACCCCAACCAGACATTTGGATTTCCCTATAAAAACAATGTTTTCTCCTACTACCAAGACAAGGCTGTTGCCTCAGAGATGTCATCAGAGCTGGAAAAACAAGAAACAAGAAAGGAGCAGAGGTGACTCTAATCAGGAGAATTGTGTGTGTGTGTGTGTGTGTGTGTGTGTGTGTGTGATCTACATGTACACACATACCTACATATATACACACACATAGCCCAAATTTGCATCTTTATAATCTAACCACTGGAGGGCAGGGTAGAGAAGGGAGGAGAAGGTGACAGATCAGAGAGGGAGGAGCGCCCAGCATACATGTTCTCAGCTTGGCTCTTTTCCTCTGTCTCTAATCTCACATGAGATCCCTTATGTACTAGGTACTCCTAGTATAGTTCTAGGTACTAGTCAGAGGCAGCTAGGTTACACAATAGGGAATCCGGAGACTTGAGTTCGAATTTTCCCTCAGACTCTTACTAGCTGTGTGACATTGGGCAAATCACCAAACTGCTGTCTGTCTCCGTTTCTCCAAAAGTAAAATGGGGTTAATAATAATGTATCTCCCAGGGTTGCTGTGAGGATCAAATGAGATAATATTGGCAAATCACTTTGCAAAGTTTAAAGTGCTATATAGATGCTAGATGTTGTTATTGTTATTCTAATACTTGGCTCCATGGACTCCATTCTAACATAGCAGTTAGAAGCAGAGGACTAGTATTTCTTCCTGTCACCAATGTAGAGAGCCCTGTTATCACTGCATCCCCACCAATGATAGCTGATTCATAGCAATCACTTTTCAGGTGCCGGTGAAGACATCAGACTTAAAGGTCTGGGTTCTCTTGCCCACAAACAGTATCCACGTCTCTGAATCCTTAATCCAAGACAGATTTTTTTTGCATATGTCACATCAATGACATCATACCCTTGGTTTTCCCAAAGAGGAGCCCCATCCCCACCCCCAATCCACTATACCTGGTTGATGGGTGTGTGTACCACAACCCCACCAATGATCTCTGTCTTATATGCCACCTGTAGCTTTTTTTCTAGGGGCTGAGGAACTGCTGGGCTCTTGGCAACCTCAGTAGCCAGGGGCAGGCTCCCCACTTTGGGCACCTGGAAGAGGAAGTACAGAAAGTTTTAGTACAGAAGATAGCAGTGAATGTCAGAACTGGGACTCAGTGGCAGAATGGGGTCATCTAACTATTGAGTTCATTGCTCTTTTGATGACAACTGCCTCTTAGGTACACACAGAAGAACAGATTGCAAATTGAAGACTACAGAAGCAAATTGTAGATTGAAGGGAATCTGCTAAGGCGAATGCTTTTGAAGGTCCCCGGGGTCCCAACAGCAAGAGGACCCATGGGCTGGCAGTCCCAGTAGCCTCACCTGATGATTCAGTTTTTGCATTTTAATACAGGAGTACCATGCCTTTCTCATCCCTACATATATTCCCTGCTACTCAATCCCCTCATCCACCTATTATAAACAGAGTTCTGTCTGGGGAAAGGGCCTCTCTCCTTCTCTTTGGTAGTTAGGAAATTGTGTCTGATCAGAATGATCTGGTCTCCAGTAAAGTGTTCACACTCTAACACCCCTGTCCTATCTTTTATAGACACAGAACCAGAATGCTAGGAAGTATAAAGCCAGTCAGTACCTCTTACATATCCTAGTGAGACAGATTGGTGCTCAGGGCATTGAGTGCTAGACCTAGAGGCAAGAAGACCTGAATTTGAAACTTGCCCCAGAGACTTACTAGCTGTGTAACCTAGGCAAGCTACTTGACCTCTCTCTGCCTCAGTTTCCTCCTCTGTAAAATGAAGTGCTAATAACAAAACCTACAGCCCTGGGGTTATTAGGAGAATCAAACAAGATCACAAGTGAGATGTTTTACAAACTTTCAAGTACTATGTAACTGCTAGTATTTATCATCAACATTATTGTTATTATTATATTTTTACCTCTCCAAGACTGTTCAGTCTTCCAGCCCCTGAGCAGTGAGATCAACAGGGCAGGCAAAGCCAAACCAAACCACAAGTCTTTGCAAAGGCAGCTGCTATGTAAAATGGAGTAATCAGCGCTGCACCAGGAGTCACACCATTCAATCTCGGTCCAAAGGACCACTCAAAGCTAAGTTGAGTCTCAATGTGAAAGAGGAAAAAAGCTGAGATGATTCTTGCCCTGAGAGTTCATTTAAAATACACACAGAAACCTTCCCCTAGAGACACCTTCTGAAGGGTGGGGCAAGAACTCCAAATAGGGCTTTAGAAGATAAAGGCAGAACTAAAAGTTACTTCGAGGCTGGAGCACATTGAACAAGCAAATATCAGAGCAGTCTGACCCCTCTCCAGACCAAGAAATTCTTGCATATCTAACTTTTACTGCCTCTGGACTCTGGACTTTATTCTTGCTGACTGTTAAATTCAGCCCCTAGGGGTGGCTAGGTGGCACAATGAATAGAGCACTGGCTCTGGAGTCAGGAGGATCTGAATTCAAATCCAGCCTCAGACACTTAACACAAAGACTAGCCATGTGACCTTGGGCAAGTCTCTTAACTCCAACTGCCCCCCAGAAAGCAAAATAAATAAATTCAACCCCTAATTTCTATGGATTCCCATGTGCAATAAATCAGCACTGAATTTATACTACTAAGGGCATCCACACTCAAATAGTCATAAAATCTCAGAATGGTAAAAGACTTTAGGCTTTCTAGTCTAACCCATACCTGAATGGGTATACAGTGTCAACAAATAGGCATCCAATTTATGCTTGAAGACCTTTAGTTTTGGAATCCTCACTGCCTCCTGAGGTAGGCCAACGTACTTCAGACAGTTCTTATAGATTAGGAGGTCTTTCCTTCCATCAAATTGAAATCTCTCTTTCCTTAGCTTCTACCCATTGTACCTGGTTCTCCTACCTCCCTTCAGTCATCTGCAAATTAAGTCAATGTTACCTATGCCTTCATTCAAATTGTCATAAAAATGTTTAACATGACTAATAGGGAAATAGGTTTTAGATAACTGCACATAAATAACCTATATCAAATTGCTTACCATCATAGGGAAGAGGGAGGAGAGGGAGGAAGACATTTTAGAACTCAAAATTTTATATAAAAAATGAATGTTAAAAATTGTCTTTACATGTAATTTGAAAAAGTAAAATAATATCTACTGGGCAGGGGCAGCAGGAGTGGGAGAGTTGGGGGTGGGGGAGAGGTTAAAATGGTTAAGAGGCAAAACCCAAAGACAGATCCTAGAAGGGCTCCATTAGTGGCTACTCATTGGCTTCAGTCATTCTATCAGTTCTGAATCCACTTAGTTCGAGTAATATCTAGCCCAAACCTTGCCATCTTGTTTACCAGCATAAAAAGGAAAACTATGTCAAATAAATGCTCTACTTAAGTCCAAGTATCTTTGTTTCTGGCCCTCCTGCTCCCATTCCCTACTTTCCAACTGCATTATAAACTGAACAAAAGCCTGGCAAAAAGAATGGGTATTTGACACTTGAGGTATACTCTATAACTCCTTCTTTTCAAAACAATCCAGAATTCCCATCCTCTTTTTTTTTAACCCACTCCAATTAAAAAAAAAATCACCATAATTCCACTTACCCTTCCCCTAGCCGCTTAATGGCTAACCTCCTGGAGGCGAACTTACTTAGCTGGTCTAACCTCAGAGAGCAGATAAAGCCATTCCCAGATCACTTTTCCCACATTTCCCTGAGCTATGACTATATGTCACAGGACCTTTAGGATGAATGGGTTTTATTCTAGTTTCTTTCATTGGTTCTATAAGAAACAACTCCTAGAGAGTAGAATGGAGAGTAAACCTAAAGCGGGAGAAAGGCTGTAGCCTAAAGAGAAGAAAGTCCCCAGACAGCAGGTGCAACAAGCAATGGTGATGTCAGTTTTCACAATGATGAACTTGGAAAAAATTTTTGTTTTCTCTTCCTGACTGTCAAACCATCTGAAGTAAGACAGGAAGCCATCCCCAGGATCTCTAGAATACTGCTTGCTCCTGACCAAGAAGTAAAAACCCAGGGAAGTTCTTGTTTGCTATTCTGAGGAGCCTTTACATATGGTTCCACAGATTTCTTATGAATCTCATGAACATCATGACTCTTCTCCATCTAGGACACCTACAGAATAACTTCATAGACTCATGGAATGGTAGAAATAAGAGAAGTCCAGGGGGAAGTCACTTCCACAAGGTCATAGCTATTTAGTGGCAGTGAGAAGCTTTCCAGTTCTTGGACAATGTCTTTTCCCAACTGCATCACAGATGCTAGTTGGATCAGGCATGAGTCCCAGGGTTTATGGGGAACCTCCACTATAGGCCCAGGTGGCAAGAGGTCTTTTGGCCAGGAGCCATTTCCTAGAAGAGAAGCTGGAGGTGAGGAGTTGGGCAACTAGGTGCAGGCAACCCCTAAGGAGGTAAGGCCTTTTAGGGAGAGTGAGAAGGAGGGGAGGGAGAGGGAGAGGAAGACAGAGAGGGAGAGGGGGAGAGAGAGAGAGAGACAGGGGCAGGGACAGAGAGATAGAGGGAGGAGCAATATACCTGAGGGCAAGTAGAGAAAAATCCATGATTATAAGAAATAAGCCAGAATTCCAAAGAAACCACGGATTAAAACTTGGGAAAATTCCAAGTAAAAGTGCCTTGGGCTGGTCACCACATCCAGTGAAAGATGTGAGAGCCCAAGTCCTGAAAGTGTTTTTAGAGAGCTGCTTTGTTAGAGGACTTGATGCAGACTGTGATGGGACTCATATCTACCAGGGTTTCCCCACAAGATGGGTTAGGCCTACCCCTATTTTAGTTTTCCCTAAAAAAGAGACAATGCCGTCCCTGGTATTTGACTGGCCCTTGCCTACCTTGACAGTTTCCTTCACCTGAGGGCATTTAAAGCCTGGACCACATGTGGTCAGGGCATGGGTGAACACCATGCAAGTCACCATGTCCTTTATCATATTCTGACCTTATGACCAGACGCATTTCCATATGGAGATGAGGAGGGTGTTGTGTCCAGAGAAGGTTAAGTACCGCTGTACTTGTGGCATATCTTTGCTGTTTTAGTTGGTGAAGCAAACCTCCTTTGGTGAACTGTTCATTGACTTGTGAATATCTCATTTCATCCTAACATCAAACCTGAACTAAGAGGGCTGCCATTAGGGATGCTTCTAATACAAGCCATTCCCCTGTATCCTGAGCCATGATAGGACTATAGGCTTAGCAGGAAGTTGCCTGTTTGGGGGAGATCTTTAGTTCATCCACCCTGTATGACCTTGGGTGAATCATCTAGCCTGAGCTTCAATTTCTTCATCTACAAAATTTTGGTCTTTAAGCCATCCTTCCAGTTCTATATCTATTGTCCTATGATCCTCATGATATGCTGGCAGCTATTCAAAAGACACCTGTAGATAATCACCTACATTGCTTAGCTTGACATCCCTTTCACTGCATAATTTTCAAAGCCTTCTAGGGAATACATGTGATTCACCAATACAGGCATTTCTTAAAATAGCATATAGTCATCAGCAGTGATGTTTTTATTGTAATAACTCAGTGTCTTCAGGAAGCATCAGATTTAGAGTAAGAAAAGACCTTCAACATCATCTAGTCCAATCCCCTTATCTCAGATGATAAACAATGAGGCCCAGAAAGAGGAAGAGAGTTGCCCAAAGTGGCACAGACATTTAGGAGTAGAATTGAAGATCAGGCCATGTGAGGAGATGCTGAAGGATCTAGGATGCTTAGCTTAGAAAAAAAAGGAGCTCTGATAGCTGTCTCCAGGTACCTGAAGGCCTGTCATATAGAAGGTAAATTAGCTTTATACTGCTTGGTCCCAGAGGGAAGAACTGAGAACAGCCCGTGGACATGGACATGGACATGGCAAAGGAGAAAATTAGGTTTGATACAAGCAGGCTTGTGTGGGAACAGGTTCCAACAGGTTCAGGGCTTATTGTTAAAAATTTTCAGTGTGAGTATTTACACCTCAGAAAAGCAAATGCTTTGAATCAGGGCTTAATTTATTTTTTCTTTTAACTGACTAGACTTGAGAAAGTGATGGAGAAAATGTTAATATTGCAGATTAAACTTAAAAAGTACATCTTGTGCTCTGAAGAGCTAGCTGTTAAATGGTTACCAGCAAACTCCTGGATATAAGGGAACACTTTCCTAACAACAAGAATCATCCAAGTAGGCAATGTCATGTGTGCTGGAGTGGGAGTGCCTACATGAGGTATGAAATTGAATAAGATAACCTCTGAATTCACTTCAAGTCCTGAGATTCCACAATTCCATGACACCCTCCCAAGAGAACTCATTTGTAGAGAGCCACGGGAGACAAATTTGTCCAAGCATGCATTTGATGGTAAAAGAATTGAGTGTTAACCTTCCTTAAAAGAACACTGCACCATTCATGAGTAATATAATTAGAAAATAGGAAGTCTGATAGCATTAGGTAAAAGTTCTGACACCCACAAGGCAGACAGTTTCTCAGCACGCATCAATACACACACATTCAGTAACACACTCCTTCCCTCTGTCTCTTCTACTCTTATATGATAATACTCAAAGGAGCTGTGTGTGTTTTTTTTTTTTCAGCATTGGGGGAACTCCCTCCCTCAAAGCAGGGCAGCTTCAAACCCTTCTAAGACTTAACAGTCTTAGGCTGACATATTCTCCAATCTCCAGTCTCTCCTTTGTCCACTGGGTCCTTCCCTGAAGCCTACAAACACACCTAAGTCTTTCCCATCCTAAAATTTAAAAAACAAAAAAACTTAATTTGACCCGATGATTCCAGCTGGCTTTAAATACATATCTCTTTATCTCGTTCATGACTAATCCTGAGAAAGCTATCTAGACAAAGTACCTCCACTTCTGCTCTCACCCTCTTCTAAATCCTCTGCAAACTGGTTTCCAACCACATCATTCAACTGAAACAGATCTCTCCAAAGTTATCAGCGAGCTCTTAATTGCCCAATCTAATGACCTTTTCTCAATACCTCCATGGCCTCTGCTGCCTTTGATATTATAGCTCCCAGTGTGGCCCTCTCTTCTTATATGTCTGACCACACTTCTGTCTCCCTTGCTAGCTCATCTCTGTCACAGCCACTAACAATAGATGTTGCCCCCAAGGCTCTATCCTGGCCCTCTCCTTTCTTTCTCTCTATAATCCCTCACTAAGTGATCTCATCAGCTCTCATGGGCTCAATTATCATCTCTAAGCAGGTGTTTCTCACATCTATGTAATCAGCCCTAGCTTCTCTCCTGCGTCACCAACTGCCATTTGTACATCTCAAGATGGATGTCCCCAAAGGCAAAAACCTCAACATATTCAAAACAGAACTCATTATCTCACCCCAAAAAACATCCCCTCTTCTTGACTTCCCTGCTACTAACATTCTCCCACTTACCCAAATGTGTAAACTTAGTCATAGCTTCCTCAAGTCACTCAACATATCTAACCTGCTGCCAAATATTATTGGTTTTTTATATATTTTCACAATCCTTGTTTATGTAGAGTCCCTTTTCTCCACTCACACAGCCACCACTCTTGTTCAGGTCATCATTACCTCTACCCTGTGGGAGTACAAAAATGCAAAAGGCACCAAAAAGTCCAGAGCCCTAAAAGGATATTATGATATTCTTTAAACTGGTCTCATCCATTTCTACTCCAATTCATCCTCTACTCAAGCTGTCAAAGTGACTTACCTAAAGCAAAAGTTCAACCATGTTACTTTCCTATTCAGCAAACACCAGTGGCTCTCCCTGTTTTCCATTTAAGGTCCTTTGCAGCCTGTCCCCTTCCTCCTTCTCCAGGGTTCTTACATTTGACTCCCTTCCACACACTCTGTATACACCTAGCCATGCTGACTTCCTTACCCCTTCTTCAAACACATTATTCCTTCTCAGTCAGTGCCTTTGTACTGGCTATTCCCCATGGCTGGAATGCCCTCCCTCCTCACCTAAACCTTTTAGATTCCCTGGCTTCTTTCAAGACTCAGCTCAAATTCCAACTTCTGTAGGAAGTCTTCCCAACTCCCTCCAGCTATTAGTGCCTTTCCTCTGAGAATCCCTCCATATTACGTGTATGTGTGTATGTATGTGCACACACATGTATATGTATGTATAAAATCTTCTGTAGATTTGTTATTTGTATGTTGTATTCCAATTAGAAAGTGACTTCCCTGAGCTCGATTTTGTCTTTCTTTGCATGTCTAGTCCCTACATGGTACCTGCCACATAAGTGTTTAAATGTTTGTTGGGTAAGTGCCAAAGGTTGGTTTTGCAATCAGGCCTTCCTTTCTCCAAGCCTAAGGATTTTTCTCCTCGCCCAAAATACCTCATCTTCTGATCCTGTACAGGTCCGAAAATATTTTCTTGGGAGGATTTTTCAGCATGCAAATAGAGGAAGATCACATGAACCCTAAAATCACTCATCAAGGTTCAGTGATGCTTCTAAAGGAAGCACCTTTAAACCACAAACTGCCTTTGTTGCTCTGGGATCATCGACAAAATCAGCATTTGGCCAAGCAATGCCTTGTAGTGAGAGAAGGAGCCAGACTGGTGAAAGAGCTCCAACATCTCTCCTCCCCTTGTCCTATTCACTTCACTCTTTACTTTTCTTTTTTTTTTGGAGGGCAGTTGGGGTTAAGAGACTTGCCCAAGGTCACAGGGCTAGTAAGTGTTAAGTGTCTGTGCCTGGATTTGAACTCAGGTCATCCTGACTTCAGGGCTGGTGCTCTATTCACTGTACCACCTAGCTGCCCCACTTTAGGGCTGGTGCTCTATTCACTGCACTCTTTACTTTTCAATATAAGGAAAGCATTTTGTAATCCTTAAAGTGCTCCATAAATGTTGGTTACTACTATTATTGTTACTACAATTTGAGCCTGAGCTACCCCAGAAATTACCCAAAACATGACTGACCATAAGCCTTCCTAGGAATCCTGAAATGATACTGCCACAGAAGGGACTCTCCATGAACTTCCCCAGATCGGAGTTGAATCTCAAACTCTCAGTTCAACTTGTGGTCAACCAATCATGGGGCAAGGATAGGTGATTGGGAACTAGAAAGGGAGTAGGTCAATTGGGAAAGCCCCTACCCTTGTCCAAAGTTCTTTCCTGTATCAATTAGACCACGGGTAGAAAAAAAGGTTCTTTTGCTTATACCAAAGATGGGAAAGGCATCATACGTACTGTGATCTTGCTGGCTTGGTTCAGTGCCTCTACCCAATCCTTCAGGTCTTTCTGGTCATTGGCTTGCAGGAAATAACGCTGAGAAAGGGCATTGATGACTGCAGACAGGCGGGCAACAAGACAAAAAGAAAATAAATCCCCAGTCAACATTCAGGCAACAAACAGAGGCCTCAATGCACAACCCATCTTTGAGATGAGGTTGCATGAGCTCCACAGTGTAGACCAGGCAAATTTCCATGACACCAGGACACTCTGAAGAGGGTTCAAGGAGGAAAGGGCTATTACTACTCCCTCCTCTGCACTAAAATATATCTTACTTCACAAGGAAAATGACTACCGCTCCACTTCCCAACATGCAGATCCTCATCTATGGAGACAATCAATAAGACACATTTTTGGATTCCTTTTTCAATAGTAGTAATGGATCTATGATATTATATCCCCTTTCTCTTAACCAGTATCCCTTATTATCAATGGCATATTGACAAGGGGTGGTTAGAATGTAGTCACCTGTGAAATAATGTCCAAATCCAACCCATGATACTGGGCTCAGTAGTTGCAAGATCTAAATGACTGAGCTACCAGGTCTCTTTTGGGCCAATAATTTATGATCTCCCTACGTTTGTATTTGGCTAGGCTGTCTATGGAATCCAAGGAATCACTTACCAATATTTTTGAGCTATACAGTGAACAAAATGTCTGAATGACAAATATAGAATTTTGTTTTAAAATAAATTTTACTGATGCCTTTTGTTTTAACATTATAATCATTTCTAGAAATGAGTCATTCTGTCTCTCCCCCACCTTACCCCCATTCCCATCAAAACTGAACCCTCATTTGGGAGCAAAGAAAAAGTGAGGCAAAGCATCCAAGGCAGTTATCACATCTGACTATATTTACCATATTCTGTCCTAACAGAACCTCGCCTCTCTGCTAAGAGAAATGAAGCATTTTTCTGGGGCCATGACCAACTTTTTAGTGCCTTAGATTCCTGTTTCCTTTTAGTGATCATTTAACTTATATTATTTAATGATTGTGTACATCCAATACTGGATGTTAAACCATTCTATGTAGTGGGGGAGGGGGAGATGACGCTAATTTATTTCCTTTAGAATACTTTAATTGTCTGTGATTTCTTCAATATGGGCACACCCTCCCCTGCTTATATGAACTATGATCCCTCCATGCCTCAGTATATGTGGTGACCAGTCTGCTGATGATGAGCGATGAGACTCTCTGAGCTTGGTGAGGATGGTCTTCAGATAACAATCTGGCTCTGTCCCATACTGAAAGTTTTTTCAACTTGGTAGGACACACCAGGATTTACACAGTTCTGATATAGCGACATGAACCCATGGTCACCTCCATGCCACAGTGAAGCATCCACTCTAGTCGGGCTTTAGTGAATGTGAATTATATAGGAAGGAAAATCCCATGGGACAGACACAGAATTGAGAGCCACAAGACAAACAGAGAGCAGGAATCCTGGCTGCTCTTTCTGTGTACCAATCACAGATCTAAAATAGGAAGGGACCTGAGAAATTATCTGTGCCAAGCTCCTCCTTTTATTTTTTGTTTCAAACCCCTCATTTTGCAGATACAAAACCGAGGTCTGGAGAGTTTAGTGCCCTGCTGCTACCTAGGTAGTAAGTAGAAGAATAAGGATTCCAACCCAAATCCTGTTGCAAAATCCAGCAATTTTTTTCCCACTGTATCATGCTGCCTCCTCCTTGCCACCTGTTACAGTACAGCTCACATAGTGAGTACCTAACATACCATGCCAGTGGTGGTTGATAACTAATTGCTGTGACATCCTTTGGAGTTAGCTAGATTAATAACCGTCATTTAACAATAGCGTCCAACTTGCCAACAGAGAGGTTTTGCAGCATGAATATCCCTTGAACATCTGAGGTTCCATGTTAAGGGCCATGGAAACATACATACATATATACATATGTGTATATTTTTTGTAGTTGATGGGTCATTTCAGGAGTGTCTGACTCTATGTGGGGTTTTCTTGGCAAAGATTCTGAAGTGGTTTGCCATTTCATTCTCTAGCACATGTTATGATGAGGAAACTGAGGCAAATTGGGTTAAGTTACTTGCCCAGGTTCACACAGCTAGTGAGAGTCTGAGGTCAGATTTGAACTCAAGTCTTCCTGACTTCAGGCCCAGCACTCTGCTGTACTATCTAGCTGCTCCACACGTGTGTGTGTGTGTGTGTGTGTGTGTGTGTGTGAATACTCTTGATAGAATAGTATTTATAACAGATATTTTATTTCTAATGTTCTAGGGCCAGGAGGACTGAAACATCAATGTGACTCCTCTAGTCCCTATGGCTAGAGTAATTCTTCCTGGGAGGAGGTCTTCTGAAGAGAAACCAAAAAGACTGGGTTCAGATTCTGCTACCAACATTAGTTGGATGACCACAGGTGAGTCATAACCTCTCTGAAGCCTCAGATAATACTTGTAGTTCCTCACTCACAGAGTTGTTATACGGCTCAAATGAGATAACCTACTCTGCGTGAAGCATTTATCTAACTTGTAATGGTCAGTTATCAGTATTATTATCTGCTAAGACTCAAGAGATACTGCTGTGACTGCAGTCTCTCTAAAGCTTATTGACCTCAGAGAGTCAACCTCTGCCACTCCCTAGCTGTGTGACTTTGGAGCTGCCTCAGCCTCAGGTTCAGCAAAATCCACAATGAGTGGACTGGACTAAATGATTTTGAAAGTGCCTTTCAGCTTATACAGTCTATGGCGATTCCCACGGACACACTCAAGTCTGACTTGCCATGTGGTCACAGGACTGTTACTATGCAGGAAGCAATTGTGAGAACCAACAAGAATCTCTTTCCCCAGGGCAGTATACTACTTACCAAAGCAAAATGGAGTTTTTGGTTTCTGTTTTGGAGTGGCTATATTCACCTAAAAACAAAAACAGTGAGATTTATATACATGAGATATATATATATATACATATATGTATATATATATATATATATCTATGATATAACATACAATGCTTATATATGATGTATATAATACACATACAGAGACAGAGAAAGACAAAGAGCAAGAGAGAGACAGAGACAAAGAAAAAGATAGAGAAAGATAAAGACAGAGATAGAGAGAGAGACAAAGACAGAGGCAGAGAAACAGAAAGGTAGAGAGAATATATATATCTATCAGTTTCCTGAAAAAATTTTCAAAAACTATGAGGCCCACCACTACTCTGGCCCCCAACATCTATATTGGCTACATCTACACTTACTAACATGTGAGTCCCACACATCTCAGGTTCAAATATAACCAATAGATGAAGAAAGCAACCCAATTGGTTCTCTCCTTCCCACCCAATTAGGTTAGCTGCTCTTGATATGGGGCCTGACCAAGCATCTGTAGCATTTTTAAAGAATCACGTTCTATGTTAACATCAGGATCTCCTTGTCACACTTCCCAGCTCTGAATGCACATAAAGCAGCCAGGATCCCTCTAGCTAAAGAAAGAAAACTGTTTGGCCAGGGTCTGAGGGCTTCTGCTCCCACATATGCACACCCTGAAGGCTTTAATCGTCAGATCTGACATTCAGTGACCAGTCTTCTCACTTTTTCTTCCAAGGTGAAAGCATTCACTTATTTGTTCTTACCTACAGGTTCTGCTTGGCCACATCCTGGGGCTGATTCCATCTCTGATAGGAAGCATATGAGTAGCTTATGGCTTGGAATGTAAGTTCATTGAGAATAGAGATTGTTTCTTTCTTTGTGCCTATATCCCCAGCACAGTGTCTGGCACAGAGCAAGCACTTAATAAATGCTGGGTGATCAACTGATTAGAGTGAGGACAACTTTCTGCCTCAAGATCAAGTTCACATCACAGTATTTTGGCATTGCTTATATTATCAACCCATTGTCTGGCCTTGGCTTTTGGTTGACAGCACACTGCTTTATTTCTTCTCCTTTCTGTCTGACTTCCTGACTTTCTACTTCACCCTGACAGTATGTTCAGTTTCCTCATCTATAAAATGGAAATGCTCATATTCTTGCTACTATATCACAAGATTACAATAAAGCTAAAAACATAAGAGATGTGAGCCATTCATACACTTATCACTTTTGTGAAACTCTTAGCAATTTGCTTGATCCAGTGGACTCCTCCTCTCTTATATTACAGTGTCTAGTGGAAAGAGCCTTGGATTCGAAATAAAGAGAACTCAGTTCAGTTTAAACCTTAGCTCTGCTACTTGTCATCTGTGTGATCTTGGACAAATCACTTCCTCAGTCCAGGGATCATTTTCTTCATATGTAACATGAAGGAGGATGGGCCTAGTTGTCTTTAAGGTCGCAACTAAGCCTAGATTTTAATGGTATTCTCAGATTTCACCTGCCTGTTTGGTTAGAGGTTCCTAATGCTAGCTGTCATCTCCAGTGGCCTGGGATGACTGCTTGTTGCTTGGTTACCACTCTACATCCCCAGCCCTGGCTCTCCAAGTCCAGGCCAACTGTTATTATCGTATGGTTCTAATATGAGATTGAGACTAGTCCATACTGTCAATGGAAAGACCATTACCTCAAGACCCGACCTCTAGTTTATTAGTTTATAATATTTGCTTGTCTCTGAGAAACCAGCATCCATCTCTGTCCCAGGAAACTACCATTTTCATGGTGCTCTGACAGCAAATGGAATTTCTTAAGCTGCCCAACTCGTTAGCCAAGATGCAGTATGAGATTTGACCAGCATCCTAGTTATGAGGAATCACTAGAAAATAGTGCTGTCAAACACACGTACTACAGACCACATGCAGCTCACAGGCCTCCCAAGTGCATCCCGAACCAGATGAGAATGTAATTGGGAAATGTTTAACAAAATAAATAAAAATTCAATAAAACAGAAATATGTTAATAGGTGCTTTTCTAAGTCAATATGCAGCCTACTGGGACCCTTATAGTATGTGGTTTAGTGGCCCCATTTGGAGTTTGACACACTGCAATAGAAGACTGATACTTTCAGTCAAGAATATGGTCATCTTCATAAGAACCAGTAGTTTTATTTGTCAGAGGTCACCCTGGAAGGGTGTTTGGGGGTAGGAGGACATGTAGGAAATGGGTGGGGTTCCCCTACAGTATGAAATAGAAATGGTTACTCCATGGCTCACTACAGCTCACTCATATCAGATGGAAACCCAAACCACATGAAGGAACGAACTTTTCTATGCATGTTGCTATAAGAGCTGACTCCTCCCAGTCA
This sequence comes from Gymnobelideus leadbeateri, assembly GCA_011680675.1. NCBI lineage: Eukaryota > Metazoa > Chordata > Mammalia > Diprotodontia > Petauridae > Gymnobelideus > Gymnobelideus leadbeateri. Next base: position 234,503 of record WOXC01007038.1, on the reverse strand, counting down.
GTTCTTGGCCGGAAGTAGAAATGGGATTGCCACAGAAGGGATGGCACCACCCTGATATCTGTGATGAGGCTATGGAGTTTTTGTGCATGGGCATTCTGGTCCGGGTTCTGCCATAGTTAACCTGGCTAAGTGTACCACACAGAACCAGCCATAAAAGCAGATAAAGTATAAAATCAGAGACAGCAGAAGTGTTCTAAGAATAGGCCAAATGATAAAAAAGGCACAAAAATCCAATGAAGGAAAGAATGTTTTGAAAAGCAAAGTTTCCCAAATGGAAAAAGATATACAAAAATTCAGTGAAGAATTCTTTAAAGAATAGAATTGACCAGATGGAAAAGAAGTACAAAAGCTCACTGGGGGGCAGCTAGGTGGCTCAGAGAATAGAACGCCAGCCCTGGAGTCAGAAGGACCTGAGTTCTGATCCAGCCTCAGACACTTAACGTGCACACACAAACAAAAACCTAGCCGTGTGACCTTGGGCAAGTTACTTAACCCCAATTGACCTCAAAAAAAAAAAAAAAAGCTCACTGGAAGAAAAGAAATCCTTAAAAATTAGAATTGGGCAAATGGAAGCTAATGAATTTATAAGATACCAAGAATAATCAAACAAAATTTTTGTGTTTTTTTTTTGTTGTTTTTTTTTAGGGCAGTTGGGGTTAAGTAACTTGCCCAAGGTCACACGGCTAGGCTTTTGTTTGTGTGTGCATTAAGTGTCTGAGGTTGGATCCGAACTCAGGTCCTTCTGACTCTGGGGCCAATGCTCTACTCACTGCGCCACCTAGCCACCCCCAAACAAAATTTTTAAAAATGAAAAAAAATATAAGAAAATATGAACTATATAACTGGAAACAACTGGCCTGGAAAACAGATCCAGGAGAGATAATTTAAGAATTATTAGACTACCTGAAAACCACGATTAAAAGAAAAAGAGCCTAAACATCATCTTTCAAAACATTATTAAGGAAAATTGCCCTGATATTCTAGAACCAGAAGATCAAATAGAAATTGAAAGAATTACTGATCACCTCCTGAAAAAGATCTCAAAATGAAAGCTCCCAGGAACAATGTAGTCATATTCCAGAGCTCTCAGGTCAAGGAGAAAAAATTGTAAGCAGCCAAAAAGAAATAATTCAAATATTGTGAAGCCACAGTCAGGATAACAAAATATTTAGCAGTTTCAACATTAAAGGATCAGAGGGCTTGGAATATGATATTCTGGAGGGTAAAAGAACTAGGATAATAATCAATAATCCCCTATCCAGCAAAACTGAGTATAATCCTTCAGGGGGAAAAATGATCATTCAAAGAAATAGAGGACTTTCAAGCATTTCTGATGAAAAGACCAGAGCTAAATAAAAAACCTGACTTTTAAATACAAGACTCAAAAGAAGCATAAAAAGGCAAACAGGAAAAAGAAATCATAAGGGATTAAATAAGGTTAAACTGTTTACATTCCTACATGGGAAAATGATACTTGTAACTCCTAAAAACTTTCTCATTATCAGGGCAGTTAGAGGGAGTACACATAGAGGGAGAAAACACAGGTATGAGTTGAACGTGATGGTATGATTATCTAAAAAATAAAAATAAAAATAAGGGATGAGAAAGAAGAATGTACTGGAAGAAGGGAAAAGGGAGAGGTAGGATGGGAGTAAATTATCTGACATAAAAAAGGCCTTAAAGAGATTTTACAGTGGAGGGGGAAACATGGGAAGGGGGAAGGGGAGCACATGAATCTTATATTCTCATTGGAATTGGTTCTAAGAAGAAATATACACACTCAGTTCGGTGTAGAAATCTCTTACCATATAGAATCGACAGAGCAAAAGGAAAGAGAGAGAGACAGAGAAACAGAGACAGAGACAGAGAGAGAGAGACAGAGAGAAAGACAGAGAGACAGAGAGACAGAGACAGAGACAGAGAGACAAAGAGAGAGAAGGTAAACAGGGGAGAAATAGGATGGAGGGAAATACATAGTAATCATTACTGTGAAAAAAATTTTACAGTGAGTTTCTCTGATAAAGACTTCATTTGTCAAACATATAGAAAACTGAGTCAAATTTATAGAAATAAGAGCCACTCCTCAATTGATAAATGGTCAAATGTTATGAATAGGCAGTTTTCAGACAAAGGAATCAAAGCTATCCATAGTTACATGAAAAAAATGTTCTAAATCGCCACTGATTAGAGAAATGCAAATCAAAACAACTCTGAGCTACCACCACACACCTATCAGACTGGCTAATAGGACAGAAAAGGAAAATGACAAATGTTAGAGGGGTTGTGGGAAAATTAAAACACTAATGTACTGCTGGTGAAGTTGTATACTGATTAAACCATTCTGGAGAACAATTTAGAAAGGACTATAAAACCATGCATACCCTTTGAGTAAACAATACCACTAATAGTCTGCATCCTAAAGAGATAAAAAAGAGAAAAGAAAAGGACCTATGTGTACAAATATATTTATAGCAGTTCTTTTAGTGGTGGCAAATAATTGGACATTGAGGGAATGTCCATTAATTGTGGAATGGCTGAACAAGTTCTTGTATACGATTGTGATGGAATACTATTGTGCTTTAAGAAATGATGATCAGGGTACTCAGAAAAGCCTGGAAAGACTTCCGTGAACTGATGCTAAGTGAAATGAGTAGAACCAAGAGAACACTGTATACAGTAACACCAATGTTGTATAATGATCTACTGTGAATAACTTAGCAATTGTCAGCAATACAATGATCCAAGATAATTCCACATCCAGAGAAAGAATTGTTAGAGCCTAAATGCAGATCGAAGATAACTTTTTCTTTATTTTATTTTTCTTGGAGGGTTTGTCCATGTTTCCTTTCACAGCATGACTTACATGGAGATATATTTTGTATGGCTATACATATATAACCTATGTCAAATTGCTTGCCTTCTGTAATGGTAATTGGAATTTGAAGATCTTCCCTGCCCCTTGGCCCCTTCATAGGCTTAAGTGAATCTGAGAACCTTCCCTGATTTTAAAATATGCTCTGACCCCTAATAGGCTGAATGTGGCCACATGGAGGCTGTGGCGGGAGGCTTGTTTTTCAGGAACACCCATACCTTGTTACTTTGTGGTTGGGCAGTGGGTCAAGAGGGTTGTGACATTCTCTGACCCAGGGGAAGTCTATATATACCTTGATGTGAGGTTTTGCTTTGGGGCTCACTTTGGGAAGAGTTGTGTGATTTGGCCAGATGAGACTCTGGACAGCAGCTTTGAAAACCCAGATGTTGGTCCTTCCCTCTCTGGTAACTCAGGCATGGATGTAGCAGTCAGACAGCTAGAAGCTCTATCTGCTGGTCTGTTTCTCTGTATTTTTTTTTTTGTCTGCTTGTAACTTCTGTTTGTATTCTCTGAAGTTCAGGGTGCTGACTTTTCCCCCTGAACTAGGTAAATGATATACGTTTGATTAAAATAAGATTGTTAACCCATTTTGAGTTGCTTTCCTTTAGAAAAGCAGATCTAAGAACCTGTGCTAGCAGCCATCCTGAGTATGCTAGGGTGCTTGCTGCTACACCTTCTCAAGGGGGGAAGGGGAGAGATTTTGGAACTCAAAATTTGAAAAAAGAATGTTAAAATTGTTTTTACATGTAATTGGAGAAAAAAAATAAATATTAAATTACAAAAAATAAAGTAAAATAAATCTTACCTTCTTGAAAAAAGAAAAGAAAAGAAAAGAAAAGAAAGGGAGCAACTTCTTTCTGAAACATCCTGGAATTCTGGACCCAAAACCAGTCATTCAGGTTCCCTCTAGCCAGGGCTCATATGGATTCAGTGATTTAAGCCATGTCCATTTCTTTGTTACCCCATTTAGGGTTATCTTGGCAAAGATACTGGAGTGGTTTGCCATTTGCTTCTCCAGCTCATTTTATAGATGAGGAAACTGAGGCAAACAAGTGACTTGTCCATGGTAAGGCCAGATGTGAACTCATAAAGATAAGTCTTCCTGACTCCAGGTCTGACACTGTGTTGCCTGGCTGCCTCTATACTGAAGGGCTCATATACTCAAGGATATTTTCTGAGACACAGAGAAACAAAAATTATAGGTATTTTTTTTCTCTTTGGGGCTTGGGGGCTCGTACTAGAGCATTCACTCCGCCCCTACACATCCTATTCAGAACCAAAGAGACAGAATCACAAAACAGGGAGTTCAAAGGATCAGTGATTGAGCAGAATGGAGCACCAGCTCTAGAGTCAAGAAGACTTGAGTTCATATCCCACCTGTGTCACTTACCACTTGAATGACCTTAAGCAAGTAATTTTACCTCCCCCTGTCTCAGTTTCCTCACCTATAAAAATGAGGTTAGACTACATGGCTTCTAAGATCTTTTCCAGTTCTAAATCCTGGGATCCTAAGCCTTTTCCCTCCTCAAAGCCTCAATGATCTGGTTACTAATCATGACTGATCAGAGAATTTTCTGTCTCCCCTTAAGCTCTCAAGTAATGCTTGTGGAGTTTGGAGAGGTCTCCTAGGAGGTATATCCTTGCTCTATGCCCCAATAACCTTTCCTCTTAAATGCACCCACAGTACATGGAGGGGGTTGGGGTAGTGGGCAGAGGGCCTGGGGAGCTTCAGTTCTCTCTGTGGCTGGCCATGAAAGCCACAACTGTAACCACAGGAGAGGGTATACCACAGATGGCATTTTTGTCTCCCCTCCCCTGAGCTCATTATCTCTTCACTGTCTGTATCTCTCTCCAACACTACCCTGGACCTTCCTCTTCTGACTTTCTGCTCAGCTCCAATCACTTAGCCCCTTGCCTTCTGCCTACCTATATACCTCCTGGCTTGTCTAGCACCTCCCTCTAAGTCCCATGTACCCATTTGTTTTTCTCTGTATCTCTGTTCTGTGTCTCTGACTGTCTGCTTTCTCTCTAACTCAGCTCTCTTTTCCAGACCAGCTGAGACCAAAAATTGGTTTCAGCTCTGAACATAAAAGCTGACATACTCATTACAGGAATGACTAAGTGTCCTGAGCCAAACCTCAGTCCCTTGGAGTAGGCTAGAGCACTGAGCCCTCTGACTGAGTTGGAGGGGGTGGTTTGAGGATTTCCAGAGTCCCTTGCCTTAGCTGCTCAGTTCCTCCTCAAGTGCTCAAAGTTCCTCTTTCTGGGTAGGTGATGAATTCCCCTGGCATAGCTGGTCAGTATAGGTACTTGCCACAGTGCAAGGCCCTTTAAAGATGCCTCATTCATTTAAATTCTCAGCACCAAAGAGATACTGCTGTTTGACTTTCTGGATGAACTGGATTAGATTACTGGTCTGCCTGCCCACCTCTAATGTCAGTGATGTAGTTACTGCATCTTTTTCTAACACCTTAGGGTGCCTCAACTTGCTCTCTGCAGCTGGATCTACCTCAGTGATTTGTCAAATACCTGAGAGAGTCCAGTTCCTGGTATGTGGTCAGGCTTCAGTTTGAATTTGCTTTTTAAGAGAGTTTTCTTTTTTCCTTCCTTTTAAAATTTCATTTAAAATGTCATTCCTCTTCACATAAACACTCAGTCTTTAGAGAAGTCAGGATCTGGACCAGATTAGCAAGATAAATATTAGGAAAGGGAGCCTCCAACATCACTTCCCCATCAACTTCAATCCAGACATTCCAAGGTCCAAAGTAGAACTGAGGCCAATAGAGAGAACTCTCCTAAAACAAGTTCAGGCTGAAATTTGGTCAGAGATGAAATGGTGCTAAAAGTGAAAAGCTAATCTGGGGGGGGTTGACTGTCAAAGAACTTGCTGAATTAAACCCAGGTGCGTGCTATCCTTCTGTCACCAGCAAAATATCATCACCACATTTGACCATTCAGAGGAAGCAGAATGTCTGTTACCCACCCTTTCTCATTCCCCAAATTCTGCCACTCTCAGAGGATTCAGCACATCAGTCATAGAATTTTTGACCAAATTTAGATCTCAAAACCTACTTAGAGGGTATGAGTTCCCAGAGCTCCAGAAAACGTTACCTTGGAGATGTAGGTCAATGGCAAAGATCCAACAGCTCCTGCTCCAATTGCCAGGTTCTGAAAGAGAGTGTTAGGGAGGGTTTAGAGTTGGTTTGTTTGTAGAAGTAGTCAGATGTTTCAGAGACAATACAAATCAGAAGTTGTAACTCCTCCAAACTTTGAACAAGTCACTTAATTGCTGTCCTCTGTCAACCCTTCTACCCCAAAGTCCTAAATTTAAGGGGGGGGGGGGGGGAGAAGCAGGATAGAAAGAGAAGAAGGTTTGAAATCAGAGAAGTTGTGTTCAAATTTTCCAGCTGTGCTGCTTTACTATCCCAGCTGTGTGACTTTGGACAAGTTACTTCTCTCCCTATTGAGGGACTCAGTGTCCTCTTTTAAATGGAGCAGAATTGGAACCAGAAGAGGCTGAAGTTGATAATTTCCCCTAATTTGTCAACACAGGTATATTTCAATTTAAACAAACACGAAAATATGAATAAAATTACTCATTCAACCTACAATGTGGCATAGTGGATAGAGAAAATGACCCTGAAATCAGAGTATCAATCTGACAAATAATGCCTGGGTGACCTTGAGTAAGTCACTTATATTTTCAGCACATGTGCTACCTCATTTGAGTCACAAAAATCATATCCCCATTTTACTGATGAGGAAACTGAGGTTGAGAGAGGTTAAGGAAAGCTGCCCAGAGTCACAAAGCTATCAAATGTCTAAGCCAGGATTTGAACTCAAGTCTTTGTGATCCCAAGGTCCAACACTAACCACTACACCACCTATCTTTGTCAGTAGGTTAGAGGTAAAAACATTCTCCAAATCCTCCTTTATAATTAATAACAAAATCCCTGGACCCTGATTTGTACTGAAAATGTCCACCAGGTGTAGGCAAACATGGAAGAAAGTCATTAATACTATTCCAGTACCAAGAGTTAAAGTTCTTCTGTTGACATCTTGGATGTTGTTCAGCAGACTAAAGAGAACTGAGTTAAACTTCCAACTCTTACCATTGACCATAGGTGGGCCCTTGGTCAACTCTTTTAACTAGGTCAACTCTTTTGACCTACATCTCTGTCAGCCGTCATTTTCTTATTTATAAAGTGAAGAGGGCTGGACATGAGGACCACTGCCATAACTTTCATATTCCATTCATTTCTATAATTCCATGCACCTCTGATATGATATATGCACAGAAGACCTTATTCTACATGAATTGTTGTTATAGCTTCACATGTTCATATAAGATAAAATCATTGTATGTCTACAGCTTGCCTTGTAGCTTGATCAGAAGAGACCAGGAAAATCAGCTAAGTCTCCAGAGCCTTAAAGACAGAACAGTGAGGGGCGGCTAGGTGGCCTAGTGAATAGAGCGCTGGCCCTGGAGTCCGACACTTAATCCACACAAACAAAAACCTAGCCGTGTGACCTTGGGCAAGTTACATAACCCCAATTGCCCTAAAGGGGCGGCTAGGTGGCGCAGTGAGTAAGAGGGCCGGCCTTGGAGTTGGGATGATCCGAGATCAGATCCGGGCTCATAAAATGAGCACCCACGCATAAATAATGACTAGCCGTGTAACCTTGAGCAAGTTACTTAACCCCAATTGCTTTAAAAAAAGACAGAACAGTGTTTCTTGTTTTGTTTTTGCTTTGTCAGAGGGCAAGGTAACTATAAGCCTGGACTCAACTACTACTAAGGTTGTTGATTTAAGATTCCCCCATTAGGGGTAATTTAGATGAAGCAATGAGTCCCAGAGACCAAAAGTAATTTGCCTAATGTCCCACAGGTAATTAGAGGCAGAAAAAGGATTAGAATACAAATCGCCTGACTATACCACACATTCATCGATCCCAGAGGTTTCTATACTTCAGATCATTGCCAACTACTAGCCTTTATTTCAGTGACTACCTGCATGGAGTCTTGTAAGAGGCTATAGGAATGCCTGTCATTATGTAATAGATTTATTCCTGAAAATATTTTACGTAATTTAGATATCTGTCAATTTAATCCTGGTCATTTAAAACAAAATTAGACCTCTTTTGTAAAGTAAGAAATTTCCTTAAAGAACTAATTTTGGGGGGGGGGTGGAGTTAAGAGTGGAGAAGGGAAGACTTGGACCCATGATTTTGCCCATGCAGGGAAATTCCAATTAAGCAACTCACTCCATCATTTGAGATTAACCCCTTCTCTGTAAACCTCAAAGAAAACCACAACTTTTTTACAAGACCAACTAGAATTCTTAAAAGAAATGAGGCAGGAGTTTAAATAATCAGTTTTTAAATGACATTAAAAGTGAAATGAGAGCAAAGGAAGCAAGAATTGATAAAGAGAAAAAGAGCTATGGAAGAGAGACTTGGAAACAAAATTAGCAGCTTAGCAGAAGAGGTACAAAACCATATCTACATAACAAACTCCCTGAAAATTAAAACAAACAGAAGTTAACAACTATGAGAAAACAAGAAATGCTAAAACAAAATAAAAAGATTGGGGGGAAAAAGAAGAAAAGGTAAGGTATCAATTGACCTTGAAAACAACTGAGAAAGAGATAATTTAAGAATTACCAGACTGCCTAAAAGAGCTTAGAAATCATAGAAGAAAACTACCTGGATAGGTCAGAACCCAGACGGCAAAGAAAAAATAGAAAGAATCCAGCAGTTACCTCCCGAAAGAAACCCTCAAATGAAAACCCCTAGGAATGTCACAGCTAAAACCCACAACTTCCAGGTCAAAGAAAAAGTACTATACACAGCCAGAAAGAAAGAATGCAAGCACAAAGAAACCACAGTCAGAGAAATACAAGATTTGGCAGCTACCACTTACAGAAAAGGAGAGCATGAAGTAAGATACCTTAAAAGGCAAAAAATATAGGCTTAAAATCAAGAATATCTCACTCAGCAAAGCTGAGTATAATCCTAGAAGGTAAAAAGAAGAACCTTGAAAGAAAGAGTGGATTTCTTTTTTTTTTTTTTTTTTTGCCTTTTTGGAGGGCAGTTGGGGTTAAGTAACTTGCCCAAGGTCACATGGCTAGGTTTTTTATTTGTGTGTACATTAAGTGTCTGAGGCCGGATCTGAACTCAGGTCCTTCTGACTCCAGGGCTGGCACTCTACTCACTGTGCCCCCTAGCCGCCCCGTAAGAGTGGATTTCTAAGCACTCCTAATGAAAAGACTAGAGCTGAGTAGAAACTTTGAAACATAAACATGGAAGTAAAGAAAAATGTAAACAAATAAACACAAGCAAGCAATCAGAAAAAAAGATTTTTAAATCAAAAAGACCCGAGTTCAAATCCTACATCATTTACTTAGTAGCTATAGGATCCTGGGTAAGCCACTTACTTGCTATTTGCCACTATTTCCTCATCTATAAACTGGGGATGATAATAATAGCACCTATTTCCCAGGACTGTTGTGAGGATGTCATGAGATAATAATTTTAAAGCACTTTGTAAACTATATATGCTAGTTATTATTAGCATTAATAATGAAATGTCTGCATTCTAACAAGTGGGGGAGCAGTGAGAAGACAAGCATTCCTTGAGAACTATAATGTCAACAGGGTTTATACAGGGAGGGAAGGAAAATGAAGGTCCTGAAAATGATTTTTTTAAGCTTTGATGATCTTAGAAGAAAGGAAGAGGGTATATGGGGTAGGGAAGATAAAGGGAGGAGAGAGAGAGAAAGCACAACTAGAAGTCTATACCAGTGTTTAGCCTTGTGCCTAGCACATGGAAGCAGCTTAATAAATGTTTATTAATTCACTGACTAATTATACAAATGGCAGAGGAGGAGGAGGATCCATGGAGGGAGAACTTTCCTGTGAAATGACGCAGAATGAAGGGAGGAAAACCAAGAGTACAATTAGTACGGTCACAACGTTGTTAAATGAACAATTTTGAACAAAGCAAGAATCAACCATGATTCCAGAGGCCTGGTGATGTAGAATGCTGCCCACCTACTGACAACGAGGTGATAGACTAGATTGCAGAGTGAGGCATGTATTTTTGGGTATGGCCAAGTGGAGATATGTTTTGCTTGATTATGCATACTTGTTGAAGGGAAAGGAAATTGTTTTTTTCTTTTTTTGCTTGGGGAGTGGGAGGTGGGAAACAGAGAGGGTAGAGGCTTGTTACTTAGTGAAAAAAGGAATTTAAAAAGAAAAAGAAAAACAATGTGGCAGCATTTGTAGGATGAATTGTAGAGGGGAGAGGCTGGATACAGGGAGAGTAATTAGGAGATTACTGCAATATGCTAGACAAGAGGCGAAGAAGACCTTAACTAGTCTGTGTGAATAGAAAAAAGGAGAAATACCTGAAAGTACTGTAGGTAGAAACTACAAGTCTTTCCCACATCCTCATAGCAGTAGAATTCTCAATAAAATTAGAGAAATCAGATAAAGTTGGTGGATTGATAGGAGTGGAGTTGGAAGATAATCAGTTCTCTTTTCAGAACTGTTGAATTTGAGATTCCTATTAGATATTCAGGTAGACAGGAAGAAAGGCAGCAGGAAAAGGAGCCCAGGAGACCAATGAGGCCTGGAGAAGTAGATTTAGAAGTCATCTGAACCAAGATCATACCAGAATCCAACGGATTCATTGGCAAAGGATAGGAACAAAAGAGAGAGGGCCCAGGTGGGGCAAGGATACATTGGTAAATGTTGGGGGAGAGGGAAGAAATGTGTGCACAGACAAGCAACAAAATAATAAATCAAGTCCTGGATGCTATTTCTGCTGGGCAGCTGGGTGGCACAGTGGATAAAGCACAGGGCCTAGAGTCAGGAAGACTTATCTTTATGAGTTCAAATCTGGCCTCACACACTTACCAGCTGTGTGACCTTGGGAGATTCATACAGGGAGAGATAACATACAAACAAATATATACAAAGCAAGCTATATACAGAATAAATAGGAAATAATTAACAGAGGAAAGGTATTAGAATTAAGGAGAGGTAGCATGGGAGCAGTCTGTGGAAGGTTTTGAAAGCCAAACATAGGACACTGAACTTTACTCTATAAGCAATACTTACAATATTTGAACACGGGAATGACCTGTCTGGCTCTATGTACGTGGAAAATTATTCTGACAATAATAATATGATAGATGTGAAGGAGAAGATCTGCCAGGAGGCTAGAGTGACAATGAGGTCCTGTACTTAGGTAAGAGCAGTGGGACTAGAATATAGGGGATAGGTACAAGACATGTTAATGGAGACAGAACTGACAGGACATTTTAAGTGATAGACTAGGAAAGGGGAGAGAAAGGGAATTAAACATTAAGGTTAAAAACATGTAGAACAGGGTAAATGGTGGTACCACAGACAGACATAGACATAGGAGGTTTACTGGAAGGAACTAGAGTTTGACCAAGAGAAGCCTTGGGGCAGAGGGGGATGGAAATGATGGTGGCCTTCAAGTATTTGAAAGGCTATCACAGGGAAAAGAAATTTTCTTGTTTGGTTTGGTTGCAAAGGGCAGAACCCAGAACAATAGGTTCAAATTGCAGAGGGACAGATTTTGACTTGATAAAAGATAAAACTTGTTAATAATTAGAGCTCTCTAAGAGTAGAATGAGTGGGCTGGAGATCCTCAATCAGAAAGAGGATGACCACTAGTAGGAGGTTAGAGGGGAGGAAGGCTCTGCTAAGGCACAATTTGGAGGAGATGATCTGTGAGGACCCTTCCAACTCTTAAGATTCTATGATTCTGCATACTGTCACCTCTATAGTTTTTACAGAAAAGAGATAAACGGTGAATGATAATGATATCAGCTTAGATTTACACAATGCCTTGAGGTTTACAAGCATTTTTACATACGTTAATTATTCACACACATTAATAATATATTTATATGCATTAATTTATTTATATCTATTACTTAATTAAGTTAAATACATTAGTGCACTTACATATATTATCTTATTTGTTCTTCACAACAATTCTAAAAGGGAAGCATTAATGGTACCTATAAGTAACTAATGATACTCCTAATATTATTATCCCTATTTTATGGTGAGTAATCAGAGATGCAGAACTGATGTGACTTGCTCTGGTGATAGTGTTGGAGGCAGGCCTCAAACCCAGGTTTCTGCTGACTCCTAGTCAGACATTCCTTCCACTAGGAATCTGAGATGCCAGCTAGTCCAATTCCCTTGGAAGGTGAAAGAACAGAGCTAGAACCCAACCCAAGGTGGAAGAACAGGGAGATAATGAATTGAATTCAGGTTTAGATATGTTGAGTTTTAGATGTCTATGGGATATCCAGTTTGAGATATCCCATATGAAACATGAGAGTGGAGGTCAGGCTGGGCAAATAGATCTGAGAATCACCAGTAGAGAGATGATAATTAACTTTATGGGAACTGATGAGATCATCAAGCAAAATAATATAGAGGGAGAAAAAAAAGAGGACTCAAGACAATGTCTGGGGGGCCATCCATAGTTAATGGAATTGACCTGCAAGGCTTTGAATGTCAAAACAAAAGGGATTGAACTTTACTCAGTAAGGCAATGTTTGAACAGCAAGAGAAACAGAGGAATGGTCAGACAAGTAGAAGAACCAGAAAAGAATAGATGTCAAGAAAACTTAGAAAGAAGAGAGAGTATCAAGAAGGCAAGTGACAGTGTCAATGACTATAGAGTTGTCGAGAAGGATGAGGACTGAGAAAAGGTCATTATATTTAGTGATTAAGAAATCACTGGTTCAAACGCACAGTTCTACCATCAATGCACCAGAGTGTCTATCTTCCCACAGCTCCTCCATCACTGGCTACTGCCATCTTTTGTCATTTTTACCAGTTTGCAGGGTGTGAGATGAACCTCAGGGTTGTTTTGATTTACATTTTTTATTACTCATTTCTCTTATCATTATTATTACATTCTCTTATTATTATTATTTCTCTTATTACAGATGAGGAAACCAAGGCAGATAGAGGTTAAGTGACTTGCTCAGGGTCACACAGTCAGTAGGTATCTGAGCCAGATTTGAACTCAGGAAGGTGAGTCTTCCTAGCTCCAGGTCCCACATTCTATCCACTGTGCCACCTAGCTGGAAGAAGAAATTGATGTACTATAAGGTCCTTGAGAGTAAAACTAGGAGCAATGGGTGGTAGTGGCTGAGCCCTTTTTCAGTTCAACATACATTTAAAATTTCCTAGTAGTTAGAACTGTTTTAAAAAATGGGATGTGGAAAAAAATACTTCAAATCATTAATAACAAGAGAAATGCAAATTAAAACAACTCAAGAGATTTCACACCCATCCGTTTTGTCAAAAATAACAAAGAAAAGAACAATTGTAGAGGTCAAACATAATAATGCTGTATTGGTAAAGCCATGAACTGATCCAGCCATTCTGGAAAAAATAATTGTAAATATTCTTTAATCCAGTAAGATTACTTCTGAGGGGAGTAGGAAAGTTCTCCTGTGGAAGGTGGCACTCCATACACCACAAACTGTTCAGCCATTCCCCAACTGATGAACACCTACTTTGCCCTCAGTCACTTGCTACCACAAAAGGACAACCAGTTATTTTTGTGCATTTGTCCTTGATCTTTTTGGAGTATATTCTTCTCACAGTGCCTACCTAATAGTAAGCAGACAACTATACAGTGCAGCACTTGTTTCTCACTTGAGAAGTGTGATGGAGCACAGAATACCTATATTTGCCCAAGCTGCCTATCTTAGGGATCTTCCCATCATGCCCTCACAGTGCTGGCGGGTTTCACAACTAACCAGTGATGATGGATTGATGTCACCTCCCTCCCTAGGTTTCCCTTTTGTATACAAAATTTATCCTGATTGCTAAGTTACACACTGTAAGTGTGTGGAGGAGGGACGGTAGTTATTAGTTCCATGACATTTCATGATAGATAGACAGAGAGATAGGCAGGTAGATCAAGAGATGGATAGATACACAGGTAGGTAGACTGAGAGAGATAGACATGGGGTCAGAGAGAGAGAGAGAAAGAGAGAGAGAGAGAGAGAGAGAGAGAGAGAGAGAGAGAGAGAGAGGAAGAGATGGAGGGAGGGAGAGAGAGATGCAAAGATCATTGATTAAGTGCTTACCATGTGCCAGGTGTTATGCTTAATTCAATACAAATACAAGCAGCAACAAAGATAGCTCCTGCTCTAAAGGAGCTAACATTTTACTAGGGAAAGACAAGACATAAAAGGGAGCTGAAGACAGTGATAAGGTAGAGAAATAGTCCAGAAAGTAATGGACTGAGCAGGGTTTGAATATGAACGCTTCCTCAAATAGAGGTTCCAGGGAGGAACTCAACAACAATGTTGAGTAGGGAGACGGTAGGCCCACATTTCCTGCCCACGAAGATAGCTTTCTTATTTCTCCAGGGCAGACTTTATACCCCTGCGGCCACTAGCCTGAGAAAGCAAAAATCACCTGGACCAGAATATGAGAAAACCTTAGCATGGGCTCATTTCATTTGGACTTGGCTCTGATGAGGGACACAACCAAGAATTTAATGACATCCAAAGGTTTACTTTTTCACCACTTTATATTGCTATCCACTCTCTTGTGTAGAGGGCCACTAAACAAGTAAAAACCAGAGCCCTGGGCACTCTATTTATACAATGCCACAACTGGAGGGGCTCTTAGGGGATTATCTGACCAAACTGCCTCATTTACATGGAAGGGAACAGAAGATCAAAGAGGGGAAGTCACACAGCAAGGCAGTGGCAGAGCCAGGAATAGAACCCTCAAATCTTAATTCAGGGTTCTGTCAAGTCCAAGGACACATCCAATCCACCAACTGCAGAAGTCCCTAAGTAACAGAGATGACTGTCACTATTTATACTTCAATACTTCTAGGATCCAAGACTTCACTGGTACAGATATTCCTTCTCCAGCGGCTAGTCACAAGCCCTCTACTCCTTAGTATATAGTTCTCTGTGAGTTAATATGGCAGAAAGAATGCATTACCTGGTGGCCACCATCACCTCTAGTGATGAGTTTCTTTGCTGTTTGTTAAGTTGACCTTAGACAACAGACACACAGTCCTTCCCTGGATACTCAAGTTCTTTCCATCTTGGTAGGGTCTGCCAAAGCCTGAAGGGCACTACTGGCAGAGCCTCTATAAACTCAACATCATCTCTACCCTACGATGGATTTTGCTGAAGGTTACAATCAAAACAATAGCCATAATGTGAAAATATACATGCAACTCTAGAAGGAGGATCAACATAGTTATTACAGGAGAGTAAGGCAAACAGCTGCCCATACAGAGCTACAAACATGAAAAAACAAAACAAAACACGGGCAGGCATCTGCAGGGGTTCTTCTTTCTATTTCTTTTGTATCCCAAAAAGTTACTAAGTATTAGTCAGTCAATAACCATTTATTAATTACTTACTCTATGCCAGGCACTGTGCTAAGCTCTGGGGATACAAAGAAAGGCAAAAGAGAGTCCCAGCCCTCAAGGAGCTCACAATATAACAGAGAATACCACATAAAAACAACCATGTACAAACAAGATCTACACAGGATAAGTTGGAGATAATCGTTAGAGGGAAGGCGCTGGCATTAAGGGGATCAGAAAAAGCTTCTCCTACAATGTGGGACTTGAAAGAAGCTGGGGAAACCAGGAGGTGGAGATAAAGACAGAATGCTCCAGAGAAGACAGCCTCAGAACCAGAAATCTGCGATAAGTGACTGATAACAGGTTGAGAGAGAAGACCCAGACAAATGCGGGAGCCTGAGATCTGAAGTAGAAGCCATTCTGGGGTTCTATTCATGAGTTCCAAACCACAGGAGAAGGCCACATGCCAAAATGCAGATAAGCAGAAGACAACAATTAGCCAGATGAGGGAGGGGTGATGAGACAATTGAGAGCACAACGTCTTCTGCCCCATATTCCCAAACCTTCCCACTCTGGGCTCCCAGAGTTAAGTTAAAGGGCCACGCCTGACCAACATAGGGGTCATAGACCTAACAGGGACTTTGGAGGTCATCTAGATAAGTGCCTCATTTTATAGAGGAGGAAACTGCGTCCCAGAGAGTTTAAGTGAGAGGAGGTAAAGCTAAAGCTTGATTGTATTTGAGGAAATTCCCAAGTGCTTTCAATGAAGTGAAACCCATTTCTTTCATTTCAGTATTGGAACATAGAACAACATGACTCAAATGAAAAACAATTACAAAAGTTCTAAGTGACAAAGACTGATGGCAAGATAAACAATGAGTTACAGAATATGTCTAATGATGATCTGTGAATAAGAAGGAGGTATTAAAGAGATGTAGGGGAATCAGAAGACTCATCTTCATGAGTTCAAATCTGGCCTTAGGCACTTACCAACTGTGAGTCCTTGGGCAAGTCACTTAACCCTGTTTGCCTCAGTTTCCTCATCTGTAAAATGAACTGGAGAAGGGAATGGTGAGCCACTCCAATATCTTTGCCAAGAAAACCCCAAATGGGGTCAGGAAGAGTCAGATAAGACTGAAATAATTTAATGAAAAAAACAAAAACAAAGATATATGATGATCAAAGATATGTATGATTGCAAAAGGAGGCCAGCTAAGAATGATGAGAGAAAATAGACAGATTACAATGGTACTCCTCCAGGACACTGGAAGAATAAAAAGGAGGCTTCTATCACATTGAGTAGAGCCTCCATGGAATATTTTTGGAAAAGCATGTATTCAAACCAAACAGTATAAGACAGTAGAGTAAGGTAACAGAAAAAAAATTTTTTATAGAACCAACAAAGTATCACAAATCCTTAAATAGGTTTGTAACTAAGATATTGGTAAGTAAATTGCCTACTTTCAGAAAGCAGCCAATCTTCAAATCCACAATGCAATGTATCATTTGTTCTAATCACCTAATGCCTTTGCTATTTAAAAATTTTTTTTGGAAAATAAAAATTAAAATTAAAAGATTTTTTTTGTTAATCTGTCCTTTTCAGGATCCTTTAACATTGAGCAAATTTAAAAAGAGAAAAGAAAAACAAAATAAAACTCCATAATACATACCTGTATGTAACCAGTAAAAACAAATTCTCATATTAACCAAGTCTAAAAATGTATTTTTCTTTCTGCCTCATGCCTATACCATTAATCAAGATGGGCCTGACCCTTATTTCCCAGAGTTCTGAGCAAAAAAAGACAACAGTTTGCAATCATTCTGTCACATCTTTCTAAATAATAACTAAGTCAAAGTCCAATCATTTGTCTGCAGGATATCTTGAGTATAACCAAAGTACAATTACATACATTCAAAAATTTTGTATTACTACACACTTTTAATTCAAACAGAGGTGAAATTGTTGAAATTAATGTTATGGATAAGAAGCAAATAGGAGTTCTTAACTAGTGATCTGTTAACTTAAAAAGATATTTTGATAACTATATTTCAATATAATTAATTTCCTTTTTAATCCTATATGTTTTATTTTTTATATTTAAAAATAACATTCTGAGAAGTGGTTCATAGCTTTCACCAGACTGCCAATGTGATACATAACACCCACACACACCCACACCCACACCCACACACACACACACACACACACACACACACACACACACACACGATTAGGAACTGGGCTAGAAAATGATATGGACATAACTGCTGGGAAATTTATTCAAACACAAAATCCCCTCCAGATTAAAAAATTCAGGATTTACCATTTTTAGTATTTATTGCACCCTTGAGAAAGGAGTTGAAAAAAAAAATCACTGGTAAAATGAAATGCCAGATCTAGATACAGTCCCAATCCTAACATTGGGACATATTCTACTCACTAAAAATGAAATTGTCTCCAACTAAGAAGGATGATAAAGAGAGACTGGTGCCTCAATGAAGTTCTCTTCTCCAATTATATCAGAAAAAACAGAAAGGAAAAAAAAAACTCATAAAGAAGGAGTGAGCTAT
Organism: Gymnobelideus leadbeateri; assembly: GCA_011680675.1. Lineage (NCBI taxonomy): Eukaryota > Metazoa > Chordata > Mammalia > Diprotodontia > Petauridae > Gymnobelideus > Gymnobelideus leadbeateri. Next base: position 216,651 of record WOXC01007038.1, on the reverse strand, counting down.
TGTACTTTAAAGAGTTGAGGACCTTCTTTTTCTCAGCCTGGTGTAGTGAAAGAACTCTGGACTTGGAATTAAAAGACCTGGGCTCAAATCCTGCCTGTTATGTCTTACTACCAGTGTGATCTTGGTAAAGTCACATAACTTTGCTGATCCTCATTTCCCTCGTCTGTAAAACAAGAGATGATATACTTAGCCTATCTACCTCCCAAAAATGTGAGGATTAAATGAAATAATGAATATCAAGTTGCTTGGTTATCAAAAAATGTTATTATTTTTATTTCCATATTATCTGGTCATCTGCATGTTAACATCGTGAGAAAGATAGCAGATAAACCTTACAATTAATTAGATACAAATTTCAGGTTATCTAACATGTGGAAATAATGTTCTAGCTCTTCATTATCAATTGCCTATACACATTTCAAACTAGGCATTTCAAATAAAAAACGCATAAAGCAGAACTCATTATTTTTTCCCAAAAACTCACAACCCCCCCTTCCAAATTCCTTTATCACAGTCAGGGTACCACTTCCTTAATGTGCCCCTTTCAAACCTAGACAAATCTGAAATTTCTTTCAGGTGTAGGCAAAACAATAAATAAGAATGAAGTTAAGGACCTGAATCAAATTTTAGAAAAGTCATTTATAATAGCTGTCTGGTAATTATATATAGATATATACACATAAATATGTGTGTATGCATATGTAAGTGTATATGTATACACATACACATATATACATGCATATTTTTATATATTGTTATTATTGTCTTTAGAAAAAGTCATGTACTAGAGAATAAAAAAACCTTATACTTACTCTTACTAGCCCTGTGACTTTGGGCAAGTCACTTAACCCCAATTGCCTTCCAAAAAAACAAACAAACAAACAAAAACCCTTATAAACAAATGCAGAAAAGTAGAAATACCAAACATCTTTAGCTAACCACAATACAATCAAAAAAGGGCCTTTGAATAAAAGATTCAAAGTTAAATGGACATTGTACAATGACCAACTTTGATAGACTTAGCTCTTCTTAGCAATACAATGATCTAAGACAAATCCAAAAGATTCATGGTAGAAAATGCTATCCACATCCAAAAAAAGAACTATGGAGTCTGAATGCAGATCAAAGCATACTATTTTCTCATTTTTTTTCTTACTCATGGTTTTTCCCTCTTGTTATGATTCTTCTTTCTCAATATGACTAATGTGGAGACATGCTTAACATGATTGCACATTTATAGCCTAAATCAGATTGCTTGCTGTCTTGGGGAGAGGGGAAGTAGAGAGAAAAAAAGTCTGTAACTCAAAATCTTATAAAAGTAGATGCTGAAAACTATCTTTACATGTAATTGGAAAAAATAAAATACTATTAAATGGGGGGGAAAGTTAAATGGAGACTAAGTAATTTCATCCTACAGAACTGGTAGATCTAAGAAAAACAAAAAAGCAAGAGATAATGTCATTAACAAAAATAATGGCAATGACATAATATACCAAAATTTTGGGGATATAGCCAAAGCAGTTGTTAGGTAAAAATTTGTATCTGTAACACTTTCATCAATAAAAGAGAGAAATAACAAATCAATGAATTGGGCATGCAACTAAAAAAAAAAAAAAAAAGAAAGAAAGAAAAAGAACCGAAAGCCCTAGCCAAAGAATAAAAATAGAAATCCTAAAAATCAAAGAAGAGATAAAATTGAAACCAAAGGAACCTAGTGAATTGATAAATAAAACTTGAAGCTTATTTTAAAAAACTAATAAAAATAAACTGCTATTTCATCAGATTTTTTAAAAGCAGGAAGAGGAAAACCAAATTATCAATATCAAAAAGAAAAAAGGAGAATTTACAACATTTGAGGAAATGAATGACAATTATTAGAAACTAGTTTGCTCAGTTATATTCTAATGAAACTGATAACCTAAATAAAATGGGTGAATACTTAGAGAAAGATAAAATATCCATACTAGAAGAGCAAAAAAAAGTAGACATACGAAACAATCCCATAAAAAGAAAATAAATAAGCCATAAAATAACTCCCAAAGGGACAAAAAAAATCAGTGCCAAATGAATTTAAGTAAATTCTGCCAATCATTTAAAAACCAATTAATTTCAATATTGTATATGTAATAATGGAGAACAAAGGGGAAAATTATGGCTAAATCTTTATGTTAATAGACTGTTCCTTAATATGATAAATATCCATCTAAAACAAAGAACTGTCATCATCTACAATAGAGAATAAATGAATGAAGCATTTATTTTGTGTGAAACACCATGCTAAGCAGTAGAAAAACAAAGAGAAAAGTATGATAGAAATACTCAATGGTTTTCCAGTAAGATCAGGAGTAAAGCAAAGATAGCTCTTTTCACCATTATTTTATGAAGTTCTAGAAATGCTAGCTATAGTAATAAGAAAAGTACACTGAAGAAACGAATAGGCAAAGCAAAAGCAAAATCATTGCCTTTGGTGGATGACAGTGATTTACTTAGAGAATTATAGAGATTAACTAAAAAATCAATAGAAACAGTACTAAAGTACTGAATATTAAAAAACAACAGCTTTTGTATATATCACCAATGAAATCCAAAAGGAAGAAATAGAAAAAGAATTTTCATTCAAAATGACTACTGAATTGGGGCAGCTAGGTGGCACAGTGACTAGAGCACCAGCCCTGCAGACAGGAGGACCTGAGTTCAAATTTGACCTCAGACACTTAACACTTACTAGCCATGTGACTTTGGGCAAGTCATTTAACCTCAATTGCCCTGGAGGGGGAAAAGCCCCTCAAAAAAAAAAAAAAAGACTACTGAATGTATAAAATACATGAGAATCCACTTCCCAAGATACACACAGAAACTATGTAAATACAATTACAATGCACTCTTTATAAAAATAAGGAAAGACTTAAATTACTGTAGATATACTAACTGATCTTGAATGGGCTATAACAACACAATAAAAATTATAATGGTAAATAAATTGATTTATTGATTCAGTGCTATAACAAAGGACCAAAAAGCTCATTTCCAAAGAAACAAAAATAACATAATTTATATAAAAAACAAAAAGGACAAGAATCTCAAAGGAAATAATTAAAGATATAATGGACAATTTCAATTACATAAAATTAAAAATTTTGCACAAACAAAATAATATATTAGAATACAATTAGAAGTGATACAATAAATTGGGTAAAAAGTCTCTGCACCAAATTTCTCTGAAAAAGTGCGATATCAAAGAAAGAATGAGAACTCATCCAAATATTTGTATGTGTTTCATTTCTATGTATATATGCATACAAATATGAATAATGAGTAAGAGCCATTGCCCAACACATGAATGGTGAAAAGATAGAAATAGATAGTTCCCAAAAGAAGGCAAGTTATCCAGTCCATTTGAAAAATGCTCTAAAAATCACAACAAAAATGCACATTTAAACAACTCTGAAATTCCATGCTATATCCATTGGCTCAACAAAGATGACAAAACAGGAAAATGACAATTATAAGAGGGACTGGGAGGACAAGTACACTCATTCACTAATGGTTCAATTTGTCCACCTATTCTTGAAACCTTTTCCAGTACTCAAAAAAGTAACTCAACAGTTACTTTGGTTCAGTAATACCACTACTACGTATATAACCCAAAGAAATCAAAGATAGAGGGAAGGAGCTAATATGTACAAAAATATTTAGAGAAACACTTTTTGTTGTAGCAAAAAAAACTGAAGACCAAGGGGGATGATTACACAAATTATAACATAGAAAATAATGGCATGTTATGGCATTGAAAGAAATCAGTGGGGTTATGTAATCAATAAGATAGAGGACCAGATATTTTTCCTGATCCCTATAGTCTCTCAAACCTCTCCAAAATAAAAATTATATGCCAAAGATACAGTAGCTTCTCCTGTCTCCATGGTATGGGACATCCAGAATCCAAAAGAAGTTTGAAAAAAACAAACAAACCATGAATTCACCTTGAGCTTGCTCAGCACCTCTCCCCCACCACAAAAGACACCAGCAGTGAAGCTACTACACTCCAGACCCCAATGACCTGACATAGGCGTACAACAAACCCCTCCCTGTGCACACTCTTTCCAGTACCATGAAAACCCCATTCCAGAAGTTTGCCTGGGTCATAGACAGACAGTCACTGTGGCTGCCACCCTTTAAGAGCAAAATTTCACTGGGAGCCCATAACACCAGCACTTCAAAGCTTTCAACTGCTGATAACTGGCCAGAGAACTAAAGAACAGGAGGAGGGATAGGGTACCAGGAAATGACATCATATGGGGGTGGTTGTGCTGTACTCCACCAGGCCTGTGAAAAAGAGCACAGAACTCATCTGAGGCCAGTTCTGAATATTCAAAGTCACTTGGGATGGAGACTTATGCTACTGAACCACAGACTGCTGGATGTGAGAGGAAGCTAAGACATATTGAGATCTATAGCCTAAGGGAACCACCAACAGAGGGGACAGAGTCAGAAAGTGAATAGGGGAGAACCAGGGGGAAAAAGGATTGAAAGTATCAAATATTTCAGGAAGGAGAAACTCAAAGACCTTGGACATTAGTAGATAAATCAACAAGGAAAATATTAACAACAGAAGGAAATGTGGTCTCCAGATTTAGTAAACAAGTTCAGGAATCTATGAATAAATACTACAAAACAAAGGAAAACAATCCAACATTGGAGACAGAGGACCTCATAAAATTTGAGAACATGAAACTATAACAAACTGTTCCTGAGGGTTTAAAAAAGAAATGAGAATTATGAGAGCAGAATTTATGGCCTACCCAGCAAAAATGATGGACAGAAGAGAAAAACTGGAATCTGTGATGTCAAATCTTATCAAAGAAAAAAAGAGAGAACAATAGATTGGGAATGCAAATATATAGAAGTGAATGACAATCTAGTAGAAGAGAAGCAAAAACCAATGACATTAAAAGAAAATGCGCTTACTATGCAAGCAGAACAAACTAATGTCAGAGAAAGGATGCATAGAGGTGACCTAAAGATCACATTATAAGAACATAACAAGATAAAAACCTTAATACCATAATGTAGGAAATAATGGAAGAGAACTGCCCACAACTTCTAAACAGAAAAAAATAAAATTTTAATTGAAAGAATTCATAGATCTACACCTTTGCGGGGAAAGCCAACAAAGGTTACAAACTCCAAGATATATAACTGTTAATTCATATAAAAACAAGTTCTGCAAGCAATCAGAAGACATTTAAAGACAAAGGAAACAAAATTTGAATACAATTCTGCATCTACTGGAAAATGTAGGATGGAATTGAAGCATGTGCTCCAAAGAGAAATGGAGCTCAGAATGCAGCCCAGGATGACCAACCCTGAAAATCTTAGCTCAACCAAAAATGAAAAAAGGTGGATATTCAACAATAAAGAGGCATTTGAAACATTTTTATGAAAGCCAGAACAGAAGGAATTATTTGCTTCTCAAATACCTCAGATGACAAAAATGAAGGAGTGAAGAAATGTAGCAGCCACTGAGTGACAACAGAGAGACCACTAAGAATCTTCTTTCTAAATGTATACAAGAAAATAGGCATGAAGGCAAAGTCAGCTGGTAGCAACAGTGAAGAGGTAGATAGGAGGCATTATAGGCAGAACCTAGCAACATCCTGCCTACAGGTGAATCAATGTTGTTTTGTGGACTACATTACGACATGGGAGGGTGCATAAAAGGGTTATGTATTGAGAAGAATGGGTAATGTGCTGGGATCCAATCAAGGACTAGCAATGAGAGGAAAGTTACCCCTGAGAAAAGCCTACAAGAGGAGTGAATGAGGAAGAGAGGAGAAGACTTGAAAAGGAGAAGAAATGAAGGAGGTGTTGCTTTAACGGTGGGAGGGTGGTCCTCTGATAAATTCCACTGTTCTTCTATAGGTAATAAGAGGTGGTCTGTGAAAAGAGATGGGAACTTTGTACTGGGTGTGAGATAGGGGATTTGGTATTTGAAAAATCCACTTATTCTACTTTGGGGAAGAGAGACTGGAACTCCTAGGAGCAACTGGCTCCTGCGGAAGTAGGGAGCATGGACTCAGGGAGATTTTGAGGCAAATGGGGAAAAAAGGCAACCAAGGAGGATATAAGTCAGCAATGGGCTTCATAAATGGCAACATGGCAGGGCCCTAAAATGGAGGAGTGTGCTTTCATATACCTGCAATAATTAGCATTATTCTGAAAGCAAGGCAAATAGAAAAGGGGGAATCCTGAAACAAACTCTATGAGGCAGTAGCAGAAACCATCATGACAAGAAAGCCTTAGAATGGATACTTTGGTAGTTTTGAGAGTATGAGGAATGCAGAGAAAAGAGAAAGACCAGATAATTATTAGTATCATGAACCAGAGAATGAGGGTGTAGAGTATGTAGAGAGGATAGATAATGAAGAGAGTAAGAGAAATCCTCTTTGGAAAAAGGTATAAAAAGGAACATTTTAAAATTAACGAAGAGGATTAGCTGAAAGTAAGTTAAAGAGGAAGGAAGAATCTACTTGTCTAACTGAGAGGAAAAAAAAGGGTGGGGGAAGAATTATATAATCAGATGAAGTTAGTAGAGAAAAAGAAACTGATAAGGAAAACCCTAAAGGGAAAAGGGTAAGAAACATGAGTAGGGGATCAAGAGTGAGGTGAAGAGAGCCAGGGGGAAGAGGGACACCTTAAAGAAAAGATTAAGGTAAAGTAACTGATGGAACATAGTACTGTATAGCAGAAGAGGGGGAAAAATCATAACTTGAAAGCACATTTAAAAAACAAAGAAATGCAAAGTAAAACTTATGGGATGGAGAAGAAAATTAACTGTTCATAAAATGACTCAAAAAGGCAAGAGTTGCAATCATGCTATCTGACAAAGCAAAAACAAATATTCAAAAATTATAAAAGAGATAAATAAGGAAACTATACTATGCTGAAAAGAAACAGAAAGCAAACCAATATTAGTAATATACTTATATATTCCAAATACCTTACCACCCCAATTCATTAAAGGGAATGGAAAAAAATACACATTTCTCAGAACCACATGAAACTTTTCCAAAAACTGAGCATATACAGAGATATTGTATATAAATATAAAAAGGCAGAAATAGCTAATACATACTTTACAGACCATAAAACAATAAAAAATAGTAACTGGTTCAGAGATTATGAACAAAAGATAAATTGAAATGAAGACAACAATAAAATCATACATAATGAGTGGATCAAAGAACAAATCAGAAAAACAATTAATGGTTATGTAAAAATTATGATGAAACAACATACTGAAATTTCTGGGATGCAGCTAAAGTAGTCCTCAGGGAAAATTTTATATCCTTACAAACATACATTAACAAGATAGTAAAAAAAAAGGATTAGTGGACTGAATATGAATTTAAAAAATTAGAAAGCCAATAAACAAACCTAAAATAAGCGCAAAAGAGATGTTAAAAATTAGAGGGTGAATAAATAAATTGGAAACAAAACCAAAGAAATGATAAATAAAACTAAAAGTTCTTTGAAAAGAATAATTAAATTAATAAACCCTTAGCTAATCTGATTAAAAAGAAGAGATCTGACAAATACAATCAAGAAAATCACAAATTAACAAGATAAAACTAGAAAAAAAATTATCAGAACATACATTGTTAACAAAACTGAGAACACAAAAGAAATAGCAAAATACTTTTAAAAAATATAAAATATCCAAACTATTATAAGACAAGATAGAGATCTTTAAAAACTCAATCTCAGGAAAGGAAAGGGATCTAGCTATAAAGGAACTACCAAGGGGTGGGGGGGAGTCCTAGCCCTGATAAATTCTCAGGAGAATTCTATCAAACTTTTAAAGAATAGTAAGTACCCATACCTCACAAATTATTCATAAAAATTGAGAAGAAAAACATCCTGCCAGAATGCTTTTATGAGACAAACACAGGCCTAATATCTAACCCAGGGAAAGAGAAAGCACAGAAATAAAACTATAAGCCAGTATTATTAATGAACATTGACTCAAAAATTTTAAACAAAATCCTAGCAAATAGACTACAGTGATCCAAGAAATCATTCATTATAACCAAGTGGGATTTGTGCCAGGGAATGTGAGAATGGCTCAACATTAGGAAAAACAATCACCATAATAAATCATATGAAAAAATGAAACACCCACAACCACTAGAATATTTTCTAATAAATACAGGAGTGAGGCAAAGATGTTCATTCTTCAGAATGTAATTAGATATAGTTTGTGCAAATGCTAACAGCAATAAGACAAGAGAAAAAATGCATAAAGATAAGATTACTTGGAAATTCTAGGGAATCAGAAAAGATACTAATTCAGACAACAGCTTTAGCAAAGTTGCAGGCTTCAAAATAAACACTCAAAATTTAACAGTATTTCTATATAATAATAATAATAAAACACAAGAAGCAATAATAGAAAGGGAAATCACATTCAACATAACTACAAAATGCATAAAATATCTGAGGATCAACCTCCCAAAACACATAAAAAAAACTTGTATAGATTGAATTACAAAGTATTCCTTTAAAAAATAAAGAACAGGGCCGACTAGGTGGCGCAGTGAGTTAGAGCGCCGGCCCTGGAGTCAGAAGGACCTGAGTTCTGATCCAGCCTCAGACAGTTAACACATACAAACAAAAAAAACCTAGCCGTGTGACCTTGGGCAAGTTACTTAACCCCAATTGCCTTCCAAAAAGCAAAAAAAAAAAGAACAATTTAAATACTTGAAGGAATATTCAGTGCTTATGGCTAAGCTTTGCAAATATAATAAATATTACAAAACTACCATAAATAGCTTATACTTTTAGTGCTATACCAATCAAATTACCAAGGGGATACTTCATAGAACTCGATCAAATTAAAACAAAATTCATTTGGAAGAACAAAAGACCTAAAATATCAAGGGAAATAATGAAAAGAAGTAAGGATGAAGGGAAATTAAAACTTCGAAACTCCAAAGTTTTATAATATAAAACAGCATCAAACAAAACCATCTGGTATTGGTTAAAAATCAGAGAGTTAGCTCAATGGAATAGAACAGACAAAGAATAATCAGAAACATTACAATGAAATTACCCAGTGTTTGATAAAGTGAAAAACATAAACTACCTCCGAAAAAAATCTTTATTTTATAAAAACTGCTGGGAAAAGTAGAAAATAATATGGTAGAAGTCAGCATTGGACAAACATCTTACACTGTACTTCACAATACATTCACAATACACATGATCTCAATAATAAAAAAATTTTAGAAGAGAAACAGATTATATACCTCTCATAGTTATGGGTGGAAGATTTTTTTTCTTTTTGGAGGAGGAAGGGCAGGGCAACTGGGGTTAAGTGACTTGTCCAAGGTCACACAGCTAATTTTGTGTTAAGTGTCTAAGGCTGAATTTGAACTCAGATACTCCTGACTCCAGGGCCCGAGCTCTATTCACTGTGCCACTTAGCCACCCCTAGAAGATGTACTTTTAACCAAACGAGAAATAAAGGCAAACATAAAAGATAAACAGATAACTTTGATTACACTAAACTAAAAAGCTTCTGCACAGACAAAATTAATGCACCTAGAATAAGAAGGAAGAGGTCAAATGGGAAAAAGTCTTTCTATCAAATTTCTCTGATAAAGGCTTAGTTATGTATGTATGTATGTATGTATATGTGTGTGTGTGTGTGTGTGTATATATATATATATATATATATATATATATATATATATATATATATATATAAAATACTCACTCTCCAGTAGATAAGTGGGTAAAGAATATGAACACACAGTTCAAGAGAAGAATTGAAAAGTATTTACAACCACATAAAATAATTTGCCAAATCACTAACAAGAGAAATATAAATCAAAACAAACTTGAGATTTTTACCTCAAACCCAGTGGATTAGCAAAAATGATAAAAAATGGCAATAGTTTATGTTGGAGATGTTCTGGGTTGATAGGTCCACTAACACATTGTTAGTAAAGCTGTGAAATGGCACAATAATTTTGGGAACAATTTGGAATTGTGTGAATTAAGTAAGATACCCTTTGCACCAGAGACTTCATTACTGGATTTAGGCCCCAAGGGGTCCATCAATAAGAAAATGCCTATATATTCTAAAATATTTAAAGCATCACTTTTTGTGATGGCTAAGAATTGGAAACAAAATAGACACCATCAATTGGGGAATGGCTGAACAAATTGTGGTGCATACATGGAATGGAATTATACTGTGCTGTAAGAAATGATGTGTGTGAGGAATACAGAGAAGCATGGAAAGATTTATATGAATGAATGCAGAGTAAAGTAAGCAGTGCCAAGAAAACTATACACAGTAATCACAATAATGTAAAGGGAAAGAACGACATACTAAAAAAATCAAAGGTAGGGGCAGCTAGGTGGCACAGTGAGTAGAGCACTGGCCCTGGAGTCAGAAGGACCTGAGTTTGGATCCAGCCTCAGACACTTAACCCACACAAACAAAAACCTAGCCGTGTGACCTTGGGCAAGTTACTTAATCCCAATTGCCCTCCAAAAAGCAAAAAAAAAAAACATCAAAGGTAAATATAACAAAATTATAAAGATTAGATAGCACTCAAATGAAGAGATAAGAGAGGACACCTCAACTCTCCTCTTTGTGGAGGTAAGAGGTCCACAGGTGTTACACATTGCATGTGTTTTTCACACTTTTCAATATATTGATTGGTCATGCTGATTTTTTTTTCCTCTCTAAAAAAATACTATTTGTTATACAGAATAGCTCTCTGGGAAGGGAGGAGAAAAGGATACTTGGAATAAATAAGATGATTTGAGAAACAAGGTTTCAATAAAAATTTATTTTTAAAAATTAAAACATGAATGGAGACAGGGTCAGAGAAACCTTGACAGACTTATATGAACTGATGAAGAATGAATTGAGTAGAAGTAGAGAACAATTTATAACAACAATACTAGAAAGGAAAACAATTCTGAAAGATTTAAGAATTCTGATCAATGCAATGGCCAATCAACAACTCCAGAAAACGTATGCTGATGAAGAAACCTGACTCTCCTTTTAGCAAAGAGTAATGGATGATAGGTGCAAAATAAGACATACCCTTTCAGACATGACCTATGGGTGAATCTGTTTTGCCAGATCACATTTATTTGTTACAAGGGAAGGTTTTATTGAGGGAAGTAAGAAGAAACATGGGAGAGGGAATGATAGAGATATTTTTTAAAATTCAAGAAAAGAAAGAAAAGGGAGTAAATGAATCATTAAAAAAATAAAGAGCAAAAGCTCAGAAGAGCAATGGAGAAACTACCTTGTTAAATATGAAACAGGCACACACACAAAAAAAACCCATGCTGTACATAGGGGAGTTGTATGGCAAATACACAGTCGTATATTTCTGTTCTTTGTATAGGGAAATGTTCATGTTTGTTAATGTTTGTCAAGTTTATATTAATAACAAAAGAAAATGGGGAAAAAATTTTGTCCTTAAATCAAGCCTAAATCTTTCTTCTATAACCCATTGTCCCTCGTATTACCCTCTGGAGCCAAGGTCCATTCTTACTATTCCCTCTTCCACATGACAGTCCTTCAAATACTTTAACTATCATGTCCTCTCCTCCATCCCCAATCTTCTATTATCCAGGCTAAACATCCCCAGATCTTTCTATGCTATGAACACAGAAGCTTTTTTTTTTTTTTTACCAACCTGGACAGCTTATCAATATCCTTCCTAAAAGGTAAAACCTGTAGCTGAACACAAAGGCTCAATGAGAAACCATGTTTTGACAGTAAAGCTGTCATTATGTAGCATTTTATAGTTTATAAGGGACTTGTCCAAGATTGTCTCACTTGTTCTTTTTGGCAACATCAAGAGGTAGGTGGCACAGCTGTTATTATCCCCATCGAAGGATAAGTAGACTGAGGCTTATAGATTAAATAACTTGCTCAAGGTCAGAGAATTCATAAATGACAGAGCCAGGTTTTGAAACAAGGTTTCCCAACAATGTTTTATTTCCATTCCACTGTAGCTGATTTGGGGGCAGCTAGATGGTACAGTGGATAGGGCACTGGGTTTGGAACCAGAAAGACTCATCAAATCCAGCCTCAGATACTCAGTACCTGTGTGATACTGGACAAGTCATTTAACCCTATTTGCCTCAGTTTCTCATCTGTAAAAAGAGCTGGATAAGGAAATGGCAAACCACTCCAGTATCCCTGCCAAGAAACCCTCAAATGGGGTCACAAAGAGTCGGACATGACTGAAAAACAACATAAATAGCTGTCTCTGCTTGAGGTTATTCTAGAAGGGGACATAAAACATGCAGAAAGAAAAATACAATTGAAAAAACAACAAAATACAGTATGTGCTTAGAAAATATAAAGTGTTCTAATATCATATAAGGAAGAAAGCAATTCCAGATTGGAAGAAAGGAGCAGGGAGGAGGGGATAAATTAGCGAAAGCTCCATGGAAGAAGTAATATTCAGCTGGGATTTGAAGGATAAGTAGTATGTCAAAGGTGAACAGCATTCAACATATAAGGAATGGGGAAATGAAACTAGTCGAACAAAGCAGTTTTTATTTGATCCTAAAAGGCAATAGGGAGCCATTGGTGCTTATTATGTAAGGGAAAGAAATAGTTCCCTGAATTTCAGGGAAATCTCTTTTAGCAACTAAATGGAGGAGAGGTGGGAGAGACTTACTTAAAACAAAGAGATTAATTAGGAGACTTTGGATGAATGTGAATAGCTGTGTAACCCTAAGGAAAGGAAATACTCTTTCTACTGTTAGACTCACTACAGAGATATTTGACCATTTTTAATGTCATAGACCCCTCTGGCAGTCTTGTAAACTTATGGACACCTTGAAGTAATGTTTTTCAATTCATACAATAAAATACATAGTGTTAAGAAGGAAGTCAATTAACTTGAAATTAACTATCAAAAAAAATTTTTTTTAAGTTTAAAGACTTCAGTCTGAGAACCCCTGACCTAGCCCAAGTAAACGGATTAGGCAGATTTTTAGTAAAGATACTACCAGAAGGTTATAATAGGAGGAGGGCCTTCTTTTCAGTAAAGTTTCAATTACCTATGGTGCACACACAAAAGAGGCAGCACAGACAAATGAAATCCACAAGGGTTTCATCAACCTAACTTATCCAGTTTGAATCCTCCTTTTGGAAAACTTTTTTAATCAGAGATAGCACAAAGTCGGAAGTGACAGGGCATAACAGACTGTCTTGCTCCTCCTGTACTAGCTCACTTTCTCCATTTTTCTCAGATACAACTTCCTTTCATTCAGGCAGATCTCCTATGATCCACAGGCCATAAGAACAGAACAAACAATTGAAATTCACATGGGTAAAATCCACTTCTCCATCTGAATCTTTTCCCAAATTGACAACAAAATCTGGTTGAAACTCAGCCTCTGCTCAAAAGCCCTTAATGCCTCCTCACTGATTGATGAATAAAATCTAAACTCCTTAGATTAGTACAGAAGAACTTTCACATATTTGTGCTCCCTACTCTACATTCAATATGTTTCAGTCAAATTGAACTATTTTTCAATTCCCAATACAAATTCTGTGATGTACTGCCACCTTATCTTTGGTCAAATTGTTTTATTATACATATTTCTTACACATGTGCCTCATTACTATTATAATCTAAGGTTAAACTTATTTCTCACATGGAAGCTGTATTTGTGGGAAGGAGTGAACCAAGTTCTTAGGAAAAAGTTTTGTATTAACTGTCTTACAATCTTATTTGAAAGTAGTAGGTGAGATGTGTGGTATTCCTCCTTTTCTTCCTCCTACTTTTATTTTTCTTTCCAAAAAGCTAGGACAATTTACTTTTATCCTGCCAAGTTTTCACTTGTGATTTCTTGAAATATAGCTCTGAAAAAAAAAATGGGCTTTAAATAAGTCCCTTGTGTTTCAAATGGAGCTACTTGACCATGCCTTTAAATCCAAATTATTCTGGCTTTCCATGTATTGGTGAAAAATAGGACCAGTTCAAGCATCTGAGGCCCACGTTTAGGTTTTGATGGCTTAGAATAAGAGTAAATAGCAATCATTGCTGTTCTGGCCAGAAATTCTGAGGGTCTTCCCCACCCAGATTGATATCTTTGTGATGGTCAATTGGACCCAATCTTGACTGGATGACAGGTCAAATTGTTACCAGCGACAAATGCTCCCTTCTGCCTCTCTACCTGTTGAAATTCTGCCCATACTTTAAATCCCAGCTCAAATGCTTCTTTCTTTATGATGTTATGGTTTCTCAATTTCCAAAATGAGCACAGTCAAGAGAATTGAGAAGAACCCAGAAGTTATCACTGATGTCATGACAGACTGAGTCACCATTATCAAGACCTTAGATATTCCCTGTGCCCAACATCTTGAAAAGAGAGCACATCAAGTAGCATAATTTTGAGCACTAAATTTTCCTAAGGATGCACATAACACAAGGAGACCAGACCCAAGCACTTGGAAGTACTAGACATCCTCAGTCTCGCAGCTCCATCAAAGAGAGGCCTCACCTGAGGGTGTCTTTTTTCTCTTGAAGATGCCTGAGGTGTGTGTCTTCTCAATTCCTCAATCATCAATGACTCACTTCCAACTTCATCCTTAACTGAAACTGCCCTCTTTAAAGTTACTAGTGACCTCTTCATTGCCCAATCTGATGACCTTCTCTCAGTCTTCATCCTTCTCAATTTTTCTACAGCATTTGATAATACTGACCTCTCTCTCTTTCTCTCTCAAAACTCCCCCCACTCTGGTTTTCCTGATACTTGATTCTTCTCCTACCTGTCTGACCATTCCTTCTCAAACTCCATTGCTGGTTTATCACCCATATAACAAACAACCCCTAAATGCAGGTGTGCACAAAGTTCCTATCCAGGATCCCTTTTCTCTATACTCTCACTTGGTGATCTTGTCAGCTCCCAGAGGTCTAATTTATGATTTTATGAAGATAATAATAAAAATAATAGTTAACATACAGCATTTTTTTTTAATTTTTTTTTTAAAAGCAATTGGGGTTAAGTAACTTGCCCAAGGTTACACGGCTAGGTTTTTTGTTTTGTGTGGATTAGGTGTCGGAGGCCGGCTCCAAACTCAGGTCCTTCTGATTCCAGGGCCGGCGCTCTATTCACTGCGCCACCTAGCCGCCCCAACATACAGCATTTTAAAGTTTTCAAAGTGCTTTATATATTTTATCTTACTTGATAGAACAACCCTATGAGTTAGGTCCTATTATTACTCCCACTTTATAGATGGGGAAACTGAAATTCATGAGAGGTGAAGCAATTTGCCCTGGATCACACACCTAATAAATGAGGCAGGATTTTAACTCATCTTCCTGAGTTCAAGTCTTGTGCTCTACCCACTGAGCCACCAGATGGTTTTCTCATCAATATAGGGGAGCCCCCTGTTTCCCCTGAGCCCCAGATCTACATCACCAGATACATATTAGACATTTCAAACTGAATGCACCATAGATATTTCAAATTCAACATGGGCAAAAAAGAATTCATTATATTTCCTCACAAAAACCCATCCCTCTTCCAAACTTCTCTATTTTTGTTGTAGATACCACCATCAACTGGTTTAAGCTGAGCCATGAACAAACATTGGGAAGTGTTTGTGTTGTTCTGTAGGAAACCTTGGACTTGGACTTGTGTTACCATCTTGCAAATAAAAACTGAACTCCTTTACTGTTGTAATAGACTACTATAGTATACTGATAGTACACTACTATTTAACAATACAAAGCTGTGTAACAATAAATAACTTTATTTCCTTCATAAAAAAGAAGATACCATCATCGTTCTAGTTTCCCAGGTTTATAAACTCAGTCATCCTCAATTCCTACCAATCAGTTGCCAAATCTCTTTTCTCCTTCTATCTCTTTCACATCTACTCCTTTCGCTATTCACGCAACACTATAGTTCAAACTCATCACTTCTCTCTCAGACTATTTCAATAACCTCCATTACTCAATTAACTTCAATGACTCCTTAATCCTTTTATGATTAAAAAGAAAATGCTCCATTTGACCTTGAAGGTTCTTCACAACCTGGTCCCATGTTACCTTTCCAATCTTCTAATACATTACTCCTCTTCCTATATTCCCATAATTTAGCCTTTTGGCCATTTTTCACAAACCATTTGGCTATGGATTGCCTAAGAGACTTCAATGCAAAGGTGACCCTAGTGGAGGATAGTGAAAAATATTGGAAAACATGGCTCAGGAGTAAGAAACAAGTTGGGCCAAAGGTTTGTACAAACTAAAGAGAAGATTCATGCCGTATGAAGTCTCATATGATGGATGCTTTGTTCAACAAGGCAGTCAGGAAGGAGACACTAGACTTGCCAAGTACATAACACACAATCACAACCACAATCACAAAAAAAAAAAAATGAACTATTATTTACCAGAGAGAAAATAATTGGTCCCTGATGTGAGTTAGTTTCAAAGCTGCTATCTATATACAATCAGAACAGTGATATAAAAATCAATAAGAAATTAGAAGGATAAAAATCAGAAGACAGGGCATATAACTGAGATAGTCTCTCTGTGTCCTAGTTAAAAAAACTAGTGATGCTGAAAAATGGGAAAAAGATAATAGCATATACAATAGCGCAATAACTAGCACTTAGTAGGCATTCATGAATGTTTATTGCCTGACTGAGACTGACACAAAGCATTAGCATTTCCTAAGGACATTTAATTATTAATCATTCCCCACAATGAGAAGCAAATTTAACAAGAACCATGATTCAGAAAGGGAATTCGCAGCTTTGTCCAAGGGCACCAGATTTAAAGGCAGGAAAATTTAGAGAAAGCTGACAGCACCTGAGGTCCTTCAGTAGAAAAGAAATATATTTTAGCTCTTAGCTAACAAAAATGTTTAATTAAATTAGAAGCCACCTGATAGCAGTAGCTGAGTGAGCTCTCCCATGAATGACCATCTCCCCTGGAGTGGACACACATGACTTTCCTGGGGTCTAGATAGGTCCTAACTACATCACCTGAGGGTGTGCTTTGTGCCACTTTCCACAGGCACGATTTGTGATGTTTGCCCTGGGCATAAAAATCCCTAGTTATGATTCTGATAAGATGACCAAAATAGCCCAGAAACCACTGAGCCAGCAAATACTTGATGTCCTTGCCAGTTGAAGAGATATGACAGCCAAGGGCAGAACCAGTTTAGAATTTGAACTTGTTTGTAAAATCTTGTCCAGGATGATGGGAAAAGATCATGAGCAATATTTATCACCATAAAATAGTGAGGAGCAGTGGAAAGTAAAAGAAATTTAAAGGATGTTTAGCCCAGACCCAATTAAGTAAAACCAATCTTTAAAAAGTACATTTAAAGATGAAATATAAAAAGAGACAATGAATGAATGAAAAATGGAAAAGATCTGTAAAGACTGCTTTATTAAAAACTACTTTCTATCAGTGACAATGGAGCCCCCGAACTTGCATTCTTTTTTTTTTTTTTTTGGAGGGGAAAAAGCAAAGTAATTAGGGTTAAGTGACTTGCCTAAGGTCACACGGCTAGTAAGAGTGTCAAGTGTCTGAGATTGGATTTGAACTCAGGTCCTCCTGACTCCAGGGCTGGTGCTCTATTCACCATGCCTGCCACCTAGCTGCACCCCCCCCCCACATTTGTATTCTATTGTATGCTTCACAAAGAAATTGAAACGGCACTAAATAAAACAAGGACAAGCAGAAGAACCAGACTGTACTAAGTATGCATAGAGGAGTTTGTGTTTTACCCTAGACATTTAACTGTAAACGTATTTTAGGAGTAATTCTTAAGATTTATTCAAGAAGGCAGGATACTAAACTCTTGGGGAAAAAAAAATCTTGGGCCTTCTTATCACCCCACCCCAAGAAAGGCAACTGAGAAATTTTAATAACAATCAAACCATATGCCTACTTTCCCATATCTATAAAACTTTTATGAGAATAAGCATACACGAAAATGCTACTTGATGACAGTATGAGAAGGGGAACAGGCAGGTTTTTGCAAATGATATTCTACAGACCAAATACATCTTTATGGACATACAATTGACTAAAAGATTATTTATATATATAAAACAGAGCAAAAACTAGCCTTGCTTATGATCACAGATGCAAAAATCTTAAATAAAATTCCAGCTCTGGGACATAGTAATTCTTCACTAAAGTCTTCCTTCAACGACTCCTCAAGGTGTAGCACATTGATTATTTCCTTTCCTTCATCTCCCATACCTAATCCATTGCCAAACCTTGTCTAGCTTACTTCCATAGTAACTTTTATATCCTTCCTCTTCACTCTCATGAGCACTACTCCTAAATTAAGCCTTTATTTTATCTCTCACTTAGAATTTGGTCTCCCTCCTTCCAGTCCATCCTCCTGCAGCTACAGAAGTGATATTCTTAAAACAGAGACCTGACCAAGTCATTCTCCCTCTTAAGAAGCTTTAGTGACTCTATTGCCTTTAGGATAAAATACAAGTTCCACTACATGGCATTGAATGTTCTTTACAATCTGGCTACAGACTTTACAGACTGATTAAACATTTTCCTCCTTAAGAACTCAATGGTCCAGCAGAACTAATCTATTTGTTGTTTCTTGTACACATTTCCTGTACATAATAGACTGTACCCTGGAACACTCTATAAGCTTGTAGGCTCAGCTTCCTTCAAAGCACAACTCAGAAGCCATCTCCTAGAGAAGACCTTCCCTAATCTCCAATTGTTAGAGGTCTCACTTGACTCCCCTATATTACTTTGTATTTACTCTGTATATATGCAATATAAGCTTATCTGTGTAAAAGTTTTATCCTGGGTTCCCAACAACCGGCACTCTATCTCCTAAGTCTGGGCACTTAGAATGTAAGCTCCTCAAGGGCAGGAATGGTTTCTTTTTCTTTTATTTATTTATTTATTTTTTGCCTTCATATCCCCACCACCTTCCACAGTACTTGGCACATAATCAGCACTAGATAAATGCTTGTCAAATTGAACTGAAGAGAACCCAGGTTCTAAAAGCTGTGCCAGGGTAGTTTTTGAATAAGTTAAATTCTATCAAGTTGAAAAGACTTTAGGTATGGGATCCATGACAGACTGTTGGCCATAAATCAACCTATTTAAGTCCAGAGAGAGGGGCTTATCACCAGATGGTTGGATGTTTTTTTTTCCTCTGGCTATATCAACTGCCACAGCCTGTCAATTCCATCTTTGCAATATCCTTTATTTGCTTTTTTCTCTCCTCTGACACTGCCCCCTTATGGAACAAACCCTTACCACTTCATCTGTGCACTTTTGCAACAGCCTACTTGGTGGATTTGCCTGCCTCAAGTCTCCCCCACCTCCAATCCATCTTCCATTCAGTCACTAAAGTGTTTTTCCTAAGTTGCAGGTCCAATCACGTCACCCTCCCTACTAAATAAACTCTAGTGACTCCCTATCACCTCCAAGATCAAATATAAATACTATGTTGGGCATTTTGAGACCTTCATAGCCCCTTCCTACCTTTCCAGTCTTCTTGCACTTTACTCTCTCCCATGTACTCTTCTATTCAGTGACAATGGCCTCCCGGCTGCTCCATGAATAAAGCACTCTATCTCCTAAGTCTGGGCATTTTCTCTGGCAGTCCCCCTTGCCTGGAATGCTCTCCCTCCTCATCTCCACCCACTGACCTCCCTGGTTTCCTTTTTTTAAGTCCTAACTAAAATTCTATCTTTTACAGGACGTTTTCCCCACTTTTTCTCAATTGTAGTGCCTTCCCTCTATTAATTATAATTGATTCTGTCATTCATGATAGTTATGGTCTATAAAGTTGCCACGAACACTGAATTAGTTAATACTGAACCATTGATCCAAGGGGAAATACAGGGTTAGATTCCTGCCAGCCTTTTGTCACAACATTTACTTTAGCACTTTCCGGAGCAGAGCGGCCTCAAGTACAGATCAGCAAATTTCCTCTTCCTTTTTCTGGATGTACCGTATTGTTGATTCATCAACATTGAACTCAATGCCAACAATACTATAACTCATGCTTCGATGAATCTTGTCTAATATACAGATTTTCTCCATAAGGAATATCTTTCTTACACTTAGGAACATTAGACAGCACTTCAGCACTATATTTGGGGGACATTTTAAATAGTGAAGTCACCAACAAAAAGCACTAAAATGTGAAAAATATGGCACTAAAAAAAATGGTGAACAGGACAATTGTTTATAGAATGAGAGCAGAAATGACCTGGTTTGACCTTAGCTAGGAAGCGGGGGGGTAACTCAAATTTTTCAAGATCTGTGTGTGTCTGTAAATAACCTCAAAGGTGCTGCAAGTATTGATTTGGGCATTACAAATAATTTTTAATAACTAGGTGAATTCTAAAATATGGAATCTGCTAGCAATGAGGATCAACTATATTTCCTACTTATGTAGATAGCTGGTTTGTACAAATTTGTTCACATGTTATCTCCCCCATTAGACAGTGAACTCCTGGAGAGCAAGAAAAGTCTTTTGCCTTTTTTTGTATTCCCAACACAGCACGGTGCCTGGCACACAGTAGGTACTTAAATTTTATCGACTGATTATCAATTAACAAACCAGAAGGTTTAAAGCACAGAAAAAATAATGTTCTCCACCAGTGGAGGAAATACTCTTACCAATGAAATCACAAGTTCTTGAATTATTGAAAAAAAGAATAAGCAATCTGTCGAGAGGAATTATTCACCACAACCACAAAAGATTTGTCCCAGGAGAGCTAAGATGATTCAATACCAAGGAAATGATTAATGTAATTCCTCATATCAACAGGAGGAAAAAATAAAAATCATATGATCATGTCAGTAGGTGCCAAAAAGCATATGCCATTTATAACAAAAATAAACTCTCATTTATGCTTTAAGCATCATTAAAAATATGAATAAAATATAGGAATAAGATTTGTTGTTGCTTTTCTTCTAAGTAATAAAGAACATTTACTTGAAACCAAGACCCAACATTATTCTCTATATTAGACGAATGTGGCCTGGGGAAGGGGGCAGGCCTAGTCTCCTCCCTCCCACTTTATACTGTGTCCCTCTCCCCTGCTATCACCCTGCCTCCCATACAAATTGCCTGAATTTCCCCCCAGACTTTGCTGAGAGTGACAGCAGACCCAGCTGGATGCTCCAAAGAGGAAGATGAAACAAATAACACAAGATGAAGACGAGAAAGAAGGTCCAGGAAGAGGACCAGGAGGGGTCCAGGTTCTCCTTCATCTCCTGCAGTGAAGGCAAAGAGAACTGAAGCATGATGCTGACCTAGACATGGGCAGCAATGACTCTTTGGAGTAGGAGAACTCCCAGCATGCCAAGGCTGGTCTCATCCCATGCACTGGCAACCCAGGGCCTTGCTAAGGCACAGGCGGGGAGCATCATCTTGCCTCCAGTATTTGGATAGTACCAGGATTCTCCATGTGGGCCAGAGCAATAAAAGGAAGACCAAGGTACAGAAGAAATGAAAGAACGATGACACTGAAAAGCTCCTAAATGCCCACAGACAGGAGCCATCTCACGAGAATTGACACAAATGTCTCATCTGCACGGACATTCCTACATGACACCTACCCATTCAAGATTGGCAAAATCCTCCCTGAGAACTGCTCGTTCTGGATCCCAGGAGCCCAGAACAGGACACTGTATCAGCCCCTAGATTCCTGCAGACAATCTACTTGTGAACCTAGCCCCTAAGAACCAGATGTGAGCTGAACCTGGGTCCTGCTCACCCACTACCCACTAAGACACACATGCATCCCACTAAAACACATATCCCCATTCACACAGAGGACACAAAGGAGACAGAGCAAAGGGAGTGGAACTGCCCACCCTCTTCCTCCTCCTTACCCTTCTTACCCTACCTTTAGTGGCTCACACTTCAAACTAGAGCTGGAGGTGCACCACCCTGACCTGAGCCTGTCTCATCCCAGGCCTTCCCTGCCCTATCCAGCTCTGTCTGTCCTCCTCCCTGTGCATCTGTAGCTTGGTGACTGGGAGAAATGGACTTGCAGACAGGCAGAATAATGGGCTAGATAAGCACACGTAACAGACCCTGCATGTTTACAATGCAGTATATACATAAGACAGACCTTCCTCTCCTTGTCCTTGGGGGCAAGACTGATTTATTTTCCTTCTTTTTTTTTTTTTTTTTTTTTGGTCTTTATAATCCCATCACCTCCCACAGTACCTAAGCTCTTAAAAGATGCCCCAGTATAGTTCAAACAAGTTAAATTCTATTGAGCTGAAATGGCTTCATGTTTGGGACCCATAACAGACTATTGACCAAGAATGAGCTAACAAGTTCGGAGAGAGAGGCTTATCACAAGGTGGTTGGCCACCAGGGAATGATTTTTTTTCCTACATCAATTGCCAAGGTCTGTCAATTTTTTCTTTGCAACCTCTCTTACACACTGCCCCCTCTCTCCTCTGCTACTGTCCCTTTTCAAACTTTGCTATTACTATTAGGGGTACC
Organism: Gymnobelideus leadbeateri; assembly: GCA_011680675.1. Lineage (NCBI taxonomy): Eukaryota > Metazoa > Chordata > Mammalia > Diprotodontia > Petauridae > Gymnobelideus > Gymnobelideus leadbeateri. The sequence goes on along the minus strand of WOXC01007038.1, from coordinate 194,112 downwards.
TTCATCCTCAGTCCCCCAAGTTTGCAACCTAGGTATTGTCATCAAATCCTCACCCTCTCTAACCACCTCCTCCTCCTGCCCCATCTCCAATCTGAGGCCAAAACTTGTCTATTTTGCCTTTGTAACATCTCTTGCATACACTCCCTTTTCCCATTGCATACTGCCACCACCCTGATACAGGCTTTCATCACATCCTGCCTGGACTCTTACAATAGCCTGCCGGTTGGTTCAGGCTGCCTGCTCTAGTCCATTCTCTGCTTAACTCTCAAAGTGATCTTTCTTAAGCATAGATCTGATCATACCACCTAGGTCCCAACTTCATAAACTCCAGTGGCTCCTTATTACCTGGCCTAGAGGATCAAATATGAAATCCTCTTTTTGGAGTTCAAAGCCCTTCCTAACCTGCCCTTTCTTTCCAGCCTTCTTACACCTTACACTCTCCCCTCAAGTATTGTTCCATTCAGAGACACTAGTCTCCTTGTTGTTCCTCACATAAAACATTCTCTCTCTCAACTCCAGGAATTTTCTCTGGTTATCTCCTCATGCCCAGAAGGTTTTGTTCCTCACCTCCATCTCTTGGCTTCCCTGGCTTTCTTCAAGTACTAGCTAAAATCCCATTTTCTACCAAAAAATTGCCAATCCCTCTTAATTCTGCCATCCATCCTCCTTTTTTTTTTTTTTTTTTTTTTGCTTTTTGGAGGGGCAATTGGGGTTAAATGACTTGCCCAAAGTCATATGGCTAGTTAAGTGTTAAGTGTCTGAGGCCAGATTTGAATTCAAGTCCTCCTGACTCCAGGGCAGGTGTTCTATTCACTGTGCCACTTAGCCGCCCCTTAGTGTCTTCCTTCTATTGATTATTTCCAATTTATCCTATATATAGCTTCTTTATACATAGTTATCTGCATCTTGTGTCTCCCAATTGATTTTGAACTCCTTCAGGGCAGGGACTGTAGTTTTGCCTTTCTTTGTATCTCCTGACTTTGCAAAGTGCCTGGTATACAGTAGGTACTTAATAAATACTTATTTACTGACTGATTATTTAAGACAATATTTAAAATGCTACAAAATGTTGATAAGGGTTGAAAAAGAAATAAAAATGATAAATATTAAAAAGGAAGAGATCAGGGGCAGCTAGGTGGCACAGTGAGTAGAGTGCTGGCCCTGGAGTCAGAAGGACCTGAGTTCTGATCCGACCTCAGACACTTAACACACACACACACACACACAAACTAAAACCTAGCTGTGTGACCTTGGGCAAGTTACTTAACCCCAATTGCCCTCCAAAAAGCAAAAAAAAAAAGGAAGAGATCAAATAATGGCACAATCATCTACCTAGAAAATCTAAGAAAAACAGCTAAATCACTTAGAGATAATAAGCCCAGCAAACTGGCAGGTTATGATATAATAATCACAAAAATCAATTCTATTCCTACACACCAGAAGCAAAAACTTAGATAACAGAATGGGGGGGGCGGGGCGGATAAGATCTTATTTATAAGAATCGTTTTTTAAAAATGAGTATTAACCCAGAAAAAAAAAACGTAAAATTTTTATTTAGAGAACTAGCAATATTTTTTTCCCTGTGGCACCACTCCTACATTCTACATAGAAATGATCATACCCTTGATCTTGCTAACACCTACAAGCATTCAACTTCAATTTTCATGAACTCTGAAATTCCTTTATATGATCAAAATCTTATATCATTCCATCTTTCCTGTTGCTTTACATCTAAGGCATCGGTATGCCTTATTACTGCAACCTAACACCTGTCTTCATCCTCACTGTGACCACCAATCTCCTCAGACCCTCAGTAGAAAGGTTACTGGACCTAGATATTTAAATGATAATTATAAAATTATAAGTGAAATTAATGTTCTCATTTTAGAATATAGTAAACCTAACAAAAATATAAACAAGAAGGAAATGATTAATTTTAAAAGAATATTAGAACAATAGAAAATAGACCAATGCTAATTACTTAATGGGAATCCTAAAATACATAGATAAATTATTTAGTATTACACAGTACCTCTAAAAATCATCTTTTGATAGGACATAAATGATTCATAAAAGTAGATGTATTAAAGATATCTTCTACAAACCATAAAGCAATAAAAATTATAACCAACATGGGAAAGGATCCAAATATGAAGGTCTAAATGGAGACTAAGTGACCATTCCCTATAATAAATGAGCCAAAGAACAAAACACAAAAACAATAAATAATTATATTAAAGAGAATAATGAGACAAGATATCAAAATATATGGAGAACAGTTAAAGCAATCCATAGGGGGGAAATTCTTTCTGAATACATCAACAAAGGAGAAAAAGATAATTAATTAAATATACAATTTTAGAAACTAAAAAATAAATAATTTTAAAGCCAAAAGAAATTTTGAAAATCAAAAAAGATAAACAATAAAAAAGACTAAGAAGTAAGACAAAGAGCTATTATTTTTAAAAGGCTAACATAAATCATTAGATAATCATTTTTAAAAAGGAGTAATGCCACATCACCTATATCAAAAACAAAGAGGAACTCACAACAAATGAAGAACTTAAGGAAATTAGCAGAAATTACTAGACCCAATTACATAAAAGAAAATGAGAACTTAGATAAAATTGATGGATATCTCAAAAATATAAAATCCAGGGGCGGCTAGGTGGCACAGTGAGTAAGAGCGCCAGCCCCGGAATCGGGAGGACCCGGGATCAGTTCCAGCCAAAGAAAATTAGGACCCACATATAAAAAAATAACCCCAATGAACCCCAATTGCTTAAAAAAATAATAATAATATAAAATACATAAATTAACAAAACATGAAATAGTTCAGCTAAATTCCTAGAAAAACAAATTGAACAAGCCATAAATTAATTCCAATGAAAACTCCTAGTCCAGATAGAGATTTAAAATAAAGTTTACTTAATATTTTAAAAACAAATAATCCTCATGATACATACATTTCTCAAATTAGCAACAGGGAGTACCCAACCACTTCTTCCATAACACAAATAGGGTCTTGATGCACAATCCAGGGAGGGATAATACAGAGAAAGGTAATTATAGACCCATAATCACTAATGAATATTGATGCTCAAATATTAAATATTAATATGATATTGGCATTAAAATAGTATAACTTAAATATTAACAAGGAGACTATGGCAATGTAATCAAAACTTATCCAGTATAGCCAAATTGGTTCTCAGCAAAAATCCAAGGGTAATTCAGTATTAGGGAAACGATCAGCATAATGAATACGAATTTTTATCCTGCAATTTCTCTCCAACCCTAGACTTCCCACACTGGAAGCACTCTCTTTCCCTGTAGGCCTTTACTCTGACTAGATGGTTCATCCCAGAACCTCCATTTTAAGGAAAGCACTAAGAGCAACCATGTCTTCACTCCTCTCCAAGATCCACTCTGAAGTCTTGTATCTTTTTCTACCAGGCCCCAGCTTCCTCCATATTGTCTCCACTATTATTTGACCATAATAAAAATGCTAGCTAAAATAACTAAATAAGAAAAAAAGGAAAAAAGTAAATAAAATTATTTCTCTCTGTAAACAATGTGATTGTTTACTCACTAAAAACTAAAGAATCAACAACCACAAAATGAGACAATAGCTTCAACAAAGTACAAGGTCACAAAATAAATCCAGCAAAATCTTCAATACTTTTGTATATTATTATCAAAAAACCAAGAGGAAGTGATAGAGAAATTCTAGTTAGAATGACAATAAAATGCATTAAATATCTAGAATTAGCTGGCCTGCATTAGGAGAGGGAGCTTTCTCATCTAAGAGTTCATTATACTATTGAAATCACAGGTCTCTCCCCATTTCTGTTCCCTACTTGTGACTTAAATTAACAAGATGTGTATAGGATTATATGAAAATATCTATTAAAATATTTTATGCATATAGAGGGCTTAAATAATTGGAGATATAATCAATGCTCATGGATAAGCTGTGCCAACATAGTAAAAATTATATCCACCCAAATAAATATACGGATTTTGCAAGGGGATGTAGATTAAAAAGGGCTTAAATGGATCTATGTTCGTAATTGATGTGGATGTTTCTCCCAGTACCTAACAATTCATACATCATTCCTCTTCATACTGTGTGACTCTTATCTCATGTGCTGCTAGCTGCTCTGACTTCACATATATTAGAAAGGCATACATGATGTACATCAATTACCCCTCTGAAACCATATGACTAGACCATCTTATAAGATACTTTTTTGATGACATCCTTATGCAGACCCTTCTTCATAGTTCTTTATAGTTGTATCTTTCAGCTTGCTCATGCCCAGACCCCCCCAAGAAATCCAACTCCAAAGTTTCATAATTTCACGATGATGACTAGGTTCTATAAAGCCATACCAGTGAAGTATACATTCTGCTAGATCCCACTGTCCTAAAAAGTCTCTTAAATAGGGTGTCAGTAACAACTGAGTCTCTTTCAAAGGAATGACCTTCCTAACTACAGAGACACCAACTCACAGTACACTGGTCATTTGATGATGAATTCTTTGGCCATGGCAATCAATGATTTATATAGAATAATGACTAAATTCATATGGAAAAATAAAAGGTCAACATATAAAATAGAAATTGTTGGGCTTTAAAAAAAATAAGAACAAGGGGCAGCTAGGTGGTGCAGTAAACAGAGCACCAGCCCTGGAGTCAGAAGGACCTGAGTTCAAATCCAGCCTCAGATACTTGACATACTTACTAGCCATGTGACTTTGGGCAAGTCACTTAACCCCAATTGCCCTCCAAAAATCAAATAAAAAATAAGAATAAAGTAGGTTTAGGCATTGAGACAACAAATTAAATTACAAAGTAGACCAGTGGAATAGATAAGATAAACAAATATATATTAGTCTAGTGTTTGGTGAATCCAAATTGCTGGGAAAATGAGAAAGCATTTTTGGAAAATAGGTTTAATTGTACAAGCTGATGAAGAATGGAGTGAGTAGAACCAGAAAAACAACTGATAAGATGACCACATTAAAGGAAGACAACTATGAGAAACTTCAGAATTCTCATTAATAAAGTGGCCAATCACAACTTCAAAAGACTGATGATGATGCATGCCTCTTGTTTCTTAACAAAGAGGTCGAAGAATGAGACATACATTTTCAGATGTGGCCAATGTCTGATTGATTTGTTTTACTGGATTATGCTTATTTGTTGAAAGAAGGGCTCCTACTTAGGGGTGAAGGAGAAGGATGTTAAATTAGTGAGAAGTTAGCACCGGCCCTGGAGTCAGGAGGACCTGAGTTCAAATCCGACCTCAGACACTTAACACTTATTAGCCGTGTGACCTTGAGCAAGTCACTTAACCCCAACTGCCCTCCAAAAAAAAAAAGCAAACAAATAAATTAGTGAGAAGTGATAGAAATACAAAAAAGGAAAAAAAGAACATCAATAAAGTACAGAAATACAAATAAGAAAAAAACAAATTCAGAAGGGAATGCAAATAGGATAATTTTGTTATTATTGTGTTAAGTTTAATATATATGCTTTAAAAACAAAATGTACATAATAGAAGTCCCCAGTTTCAAATACAATGTTTTTTTCTTTATACATTAAATGCTTATTGATTATTTTTAATAAAGAAATAATAATTTTTAAAAAAGAAACCAGGTTTAGAAAAATCTTATACCATTTAGCACAATAAGTCCCAAGTGGCTATGGAACATAAAAAAGTCACACTGAAAGCATAACTAAAGGAAAATAGAAGATTCTATATTCCACAACTGTAGACTAGGGAAGAATTCATAATTAGCTACAGAATAAGAGATTATAAAAAACAAAACAGACAATTTCAATGATACACAATTTTAAAAAGCTTCTGTATAAATGAAATCAACCCATCTATGATAAAAATCTTTGCATTAACATATCAGATAAAAGTCTAAAGCATCCAAAATCTATGAGGAATTGAAATAGGTCTGTAATTTAATAGTCATTCTCCAACAGAAAAATATGATATGAATAATTTTTAAAAACACACACACTACGAATAGTTTAAAATAATATATCTAATATAGCTAAAAAGTATACCAAATAACTAATAATCAGAAAAATGAAAATTAAAACAATAATCAGAAAAATGAAAATTAAAACAATTCTGAGGATGTTTCATACCCATCAAAAGTGAAAATTCTATACTGGAGGGACTGTGGGATGATAGTCACTCTAATTCATTTCTGGTAGAATTATGAGTTGGTCCAATCATGAAAGAAATTGGTTGGGAATTATGTAGAGATTATCAAATTGTTCAGACTCTTTGACCCAGGAAATCTTGCTACTGGGTCTCTCCCCTAAAGAGGTAAATGATAGCAAGAAATTATCTATAACAAATAGATAATTAATAAATGTGCATAGAAAAATATGCACATTTGTAATAATAAGAGCCTCACAACAAAATTATGCCTAATAACTGGGAATGACTAAATAAATGTGGTACACAATGAAATATGATTGTATTGTAAGAAATAATGAATATTAAAAATTCTGAGAAACATGGGAAGACTAACATGAAATGATACGGAGCAAAAAAGACAAATGTATCCCAACATATGTAATAACTACAACAACGTAAATAAAATCAACACTAATATGTAGCAGAAATCAAAGACCTAAAAAATAATGTCAAACACTTGAAAGTCAGTAATCTAGTACAGGGCCAATAGGGTTTTGATCTAGGACTATGATTTGGGAAGAAGGGAAGGAAGGATGGAAAGAAGCATCCTTGTGTCCCACAACAACCACTACCACCATCTCCATAGGGTAACTCCTGGTCTTACAGTGGCCCACAGGATAGCTACCACTACCTTCAACCTTGACAGTATAATGCCTATGGTACCATTTTCCTGGGGTACAGGATGCTCCTTTCAAGTGCATGTACCCATGGTGGTACTATTCTCTGTGCCAAAAAAACAACAAAAAACCCCCACAAAACTCATAAAAGCATTTGTTGTTGCTGTTTAGTCTTTTCAGGCGTGTTCAACTTTTTGTGACCCTATTTGGGGTTGTCTTAGCAAAGATACTAGAGTGGCATGCCATTTCCCTCTCCAGTTCATGTTACAGATGAAGAAATGGAAACAAACAGGGTCACACAGCTAGTAAGTATCTGAGACTGGATTTGAACTCAGGTCTTCCTGACTCCAAGTCCAGCACTCTATCCACTGAGCAGTACACGATACTGCTTCTCCTAACTACTGTCTTCGCCCCCTGAACAAGAACTGAGTTATCATCCCAAATTGTCTGAGATGTCTAAAATTTAACAAATATTTATTAAGTTCAAAGATACCCCATAGGTGCCAGGGATGCAAAAACAGAAACATAACAATTCATGCCATGAAAGAAGTTACACTTTGCCATGGGCATATGTGTACAAAGGTAAGTTAATATAAAGCAGTACCCTAAGGGTAGTCTGAACTCTGATTTTTCCTGACCTGAGTTTGGGTCTGTGCAAGAGTAGATGTTGCTGGATTCCACCCCATTCATCCCTTCACAAAGCTTTTTTGGTCAGAGTGGCAGAATGGTAGGTTTTTCTTTGGTATGAATTTCCTGTCTTGGTCATTCTTTTGAAGGCTGGGCTAGATGCTTTCAGTTAGACTCTGCTCTGCCTGGAAGACTGAGTAATACTGCTCTTGCCACTACTGCTGACTTCTAAACTTCCTATTTTCTCCATTTGCAGCCCAGGGCCTTTCTACTTGTAAAGCCATCCCCCTGGGCATTCTCTCTAGATCTGTGACTCAGAGCTGGTACTGGTCAACAAAACTGTCAGTTAGCACCTGTACCGTCACAGTGACTGGCATAGGCCTGGGGTGTCCCATTAAGAGTCTGGGACCTTTTCTTGTTGTGATGCACAGCCTTTTCCTGGACCCTTTAGTGCTCCTGGCTCACCCTGTTCCATGTCCACAACCCTTCCTGTCTGCCCTGCTATCCTGAGCTGGGCTGGACAAATGACCTCACTGGGACGTTTTCTGGTTTTCTCCTTCAGAATTTGGTTTGGTGCATTTTCTGGGTCTGTTTGGAGATGTTTGTGGAACAGGGCTTACTCTACTTCCTCCTACCATTCCACCATCTTGGCTCTGACTCCCCTTGTATATTACTTTATAAATGTATATGTGTGTTTTTATTTATAAATTATACACATAATCTACAGTATTAATAATTGTGTAAGTTAGGTAAGTTACATAAAAATTTTTAAAGGATAAAATGCAATTTTGGAAATAACATTTTCCTTAATGGTACAAAAACTCATTTTTGGGAGCACTTAAAGCTTGTGGGTCCCCATCCTATCCAAAAGACTCCAGAATAACAAAACATTCACTATTCCAAGAAAGCAGTAATATGACCAGCCTACACCTTCCCTCCAGAAATGTGGCAGAACCCAGGCATAACATCAAGTGTGAAATCAGGAAGTAAGCCAGAAGAATGGTCAAGCAAAAAAGGCATCCTAACATAATGATCAATTATAGTGGCAAAGACGATCAAGACACAAATGCAGAAGAGAATGACTCCAAAACATCTATAAGCAATGCCTCACAGCTTGGGCACAAACTCAAGTGGAATTCCTGGAAAAGACGAAGCAAGAGCTTTTAAAAAGACTAAAAAATATTTCTATAAATGGAATGAGAGGGGGCAAGTAGGTGGTGCAGTGAATAGAGCACCAACCCTGGAGTCAAGAGAACCTGAGTTCAAATCCAGCCTCAGACACTTATTAGCAGTGTGGACCCTGGGCAAGTCACTTAACCCCAATTGTCAATCAGTGAATAAATAGAATGAAAACACTTGAGAAAAAAGGGAAAAGAAATGAGAGCTATGGAAGAAAGAACTGCAAAGGGAATGAACAGTCTTACACCGTAGGTACAAAACGCTACCCAAACAACAAATTCTCTGAAAATTCAAATGGACAAAAAGAAGCCAATGACCCCATGAGGCAACAACAATAACAAAATCAAAACAGTCAAAAGACTGGGGGAAAAATAGAAGAAAATGTAACAACTGATCTGACAAACAGACTGAGAGAAAAAAACTTAAGAATAATTGTACTATCTGAGTACTATGGCCAAAAAAAGAGCTCAGACATCATAATTTAAGAAATCTTAAAAGAAAACCACCCACATCTCTTAGAACTAGAGGATGAAGTAGAAAGAGAAAGAATCCACTTGTCACTTCCTGCAAGGAACCCTAAAATGAAAACTCCTAGGAAAATTACAGCCAAAATCCAGAGTTTCCATGTCAAAGAAAAAAATGCTGTGAGCAGACAGAAAGAAAAGAAAGAATTCAAGTCCTGGAGGAACCAGTCAAGATCATAAACAATTTAGCAGCCACCATTCTAATGAAGCAGAGAACATAGAATATGACAGTCTATAAGACAAAATAAAATGAGCTTACAACCAAGAATAACTTACATAGAAACACTGAATATAATTCTACAGGGGGAAAAAATAAACCCCTGATGAAACAGAGGACTTCCAAACACTCCTGATAAAAAGATCAGAGCTACAAAGAAACTCTGAAGTTCAAACACAGGAGTGGAGAGAAGCACAAAAGAATAAACAAGAATGAACAATGATGAAACACAAAACAAGGATAAACTTTTTTATATCCAAATATGGAGAAATGATATATGTGTCTTCTCTGAACCCTTGTCATCATCAGGGTTCATGGAGAGAGTCCAGATGAACAAGGCCTGAGAATGGTTCTGTTATGTCTTGATGATTTTAAGAAAAAAAAAAATAGGGGCGGCTAGGTGGTGCAGGAAATAGAGCACCAGCTCTGGAGTCAGGAGGACCTGAGTTCAAATCTGGCCTCTGACACTTGACACACTTACTAGCTGTGTGACCTTGGGCAAGTCACTTAACCCCAATTGCCTTGCCCTCTCCCCTCCAAAAAGCAAGCAAACAAACAAGAAAAAATAGAAAAACAGAGGAAGAAGAATATACTGAAGTGTAACAGGTGAAGGATTAGGGGAAATTATCTCCTATGATGAGACTGCACAAGAAGACATCTACATGAACAAGGAGAAGGGGAGAGGGAGTGACAGCTAAAGCTCACTCTCATCTAAACTGGTCAAAAGAAGGAAGAAGACATGGATGGGTACACACACACATTTACAGACTTGGGTACAGAAATACATTTCACTCAGCAGAGAAATAGGAGGGAAAGTGGGAAAGAGGGGGAGAAACTAGGTAGAAGGTAGTTTAACGGGGGCAGCTGGATGATACAGTTGATAGAATGCTGGGCTTGGTGTCAGGAAGACTCATCTTTCCAAGTTTAAATCTAGTCTCAAATACTTACTAGCTGTGTGACCCTGGGCAAGTCACTTAACCCTGTTTGCCTCAGCTTCCTCACCAGTAAAATGAACTGGAGAAGGAAATAGCAAACCATTCCAGTATCTCTGTCAAGAAAACCCTAGATGGGGTCACAGAGAGTCAGACATAACTGAAAAATGACTATTCAACAATGGGAAAAGTTTAAAGTCCTAAGCAAAACAAACTTTAGAGATGTATGAAAATATTTCTAACTCTTTTTGAAATGGCAAAGAAGAGGAATCTAAGAAGGTGCTCATAATTTGGGGAATGGCTAAACAAGTTATAGTATATAAATATGATGGGATACTGCTGTGCTAAATTCTTATCAGCATAATGATCAATGAGGATTCCAGAAAACTGATGATGAAAAATGCACCTTCTGATAAAGGGGTGAAGGACTCAAAATGTAGAATGAGACAAATCTGTTTTGATTTAATATATGTGTTTGTAATGGGGGAGGCAGTGTACAACCACCATGGGAGTCTTCCAGCACAAACAAGATTGACACTTTTCAGAGACATAGCAGAAGACAATTCAGCTCGGGTACAAGTTGGACTAGATCATTTCTAAGGCATCTTCAGATTCATGCCTGACTAAGCTAATTTCCCCAAGGGGTGGGGGGAGAGGAATAGGGGAGTATTACTAAAAATAGCATTATGTATATTTGTACCAGGTTTTGTTTTTCTTACTTTTTCAATGGGTGGGGAGGGGAAGGTGAGAGGGAGAGAATTAGGAACCGAAAATAAAATAAAATTGAATTAAAAAAAAAAGAACCATGGCCAGGGGCATGGGTGGGGGAGATGGTATTCATACTAAAAATTCTTACTTATGAGGGGGCCATCTCCAGTCATCCTGATCTATATCTTGCCTCTGGACCCAGGAGAAAATGAGGCTGGTAACTTTGCACAGACCTCCCTCACTTAAATCCAATTCACTTGCAAGTCACGGAATCATCTTCCTGATGTCATGGTCTCTTCCAGAAGGAAGGACAAACAACAACACTCTTACTGATGAAGTTAAAAAAACAAACAAACTGAAGACTACTGCTTTAGAGAATAGTTAGCTTTGTCCTGTAGATGAATAAACCTTTTTGAATGAATGACACACTAAAAGAATAACTAAGAGAAATAAATAACACTCCTGATTGAAGTTAAATCCTGCCTGGAAGGTTTACTACTGTTTGACCCTGGGCATTTATTTCAACTCCTTAAGCCTCAATTTTTAAAATAAGGGGGTTGGCCTCAGAGGTCTCTCCCAAGCTCTAAATCACTGACCCAAGGCCTGAGAGATTTTAGGTGAGAGGAAAAGGAAAGGAGGAGGAAAATATATGCAAATGGCACTAAGTATCTCCTTGGACAAATGGGTTTTAGGAAAGCTCTCCTAACCCTGCTCTCTAATGCAGTGCACATAAGAGTGATTGTAAAGGGAACACATCAGGTTTGGTTCTCATTCATTTGGTTAAAAGAAATTGAAGAACAAGAACAAAAGGTCATCAATCCAAAACAAGGCTTTGGTTCTTAGTGAAGATGGCTTCAAAATGTTCCCTCTCTGGTCCAAGTGGCAGGAAGCCCAAACTAAGCTCTTGCTACATACAGCAGGCACGAGAACTCCCTCCCCCCTTTATCATAGCACACCAAGACATGCTCCTAGCTGCCGTCTCATGTTCCACAGGAAAACACCAGAGGCACCTCTGTTTCTACAGGCCACAGGCCATAAACCACAGCATCTGTTGAATCATCAACCATTACCCATATAAGTGGTTATGCAGGGTGGGGCCAAGATAAAGGTGTAGATGAGGGGAAGGGATGGAAGGAGAGGAATGGGCACTTAGCACACATTTACTATATGCTAGGCACTGTGCAAAGCACTTTTTATGAATATTATCTCATTCAACCCTCAGGACAACCCTGAAAGGAAGGTGCTATTATTATCCTCGTTTTATGATGGAGGAAACCAAGACAGAGGTTAAGTGACTTACCCAGGGTCACACAGCTAGGCAGCATCTGGGGCTGGATTTTAACTCAGGTCTTCCAGACTCTAGGCCCAGCACTCTATCTACTGTACTGCCTATTTGCCTAGGGAGTTTATAAGGGACTTTTTAAGGCCTTAAAGAATTTCTCCTGTGCATTTTCCTATACATTCATCAGTGTTTTAATCTGGAGGGAAGCTGAGGTAGCTTTGCAGAATGTAGGGAAAATGGGGGATTCAAAAATACTTTGTTCTTAAATTCAAGTCATGCTGAGAGCTCAGCTCCTAGGAAGGCATTCAGCAGCTGCTTTAATCAGTTATCAAATCTGAAATACAAAGGCTAAGTATAGAGAACCTAGGCCCCAGAGGGTCATCAGCAGTGACTCACACATGTCTTTTTCCCATGGCTGCACATAATGTATAAGCTATCACTCAACACTTCTTCTGCAAGTTTCTGAACCACAGCCAGATCCCAGGACCCCCAAACACAGCTGTGACCTCTTTAGTCAAATCAGTTTTCAGGGTTACTCTTCCACTCTTCGTATAGCTATGTCCCCTCCTGGCCTCCCTCCCTTTCCCACCATCCAGGAATAGGTCATAAGACCCCAGGCTACTATAAAGAGATTCTTCCAATTCTAACCCAGTTTGGACAACTATTTCTCAGAGCAATGATGATGCTGGAGACTTCTGGGCACAGAGATAAAGCACAAACCTTGCCTTTTCTCTCCCTTGAGACACCCATTTCAGATACAATCACCTCCCTACCAAGTAATCTAATTTTTAGCTGTATGACCTTGGGCAAGTAAGTTTCTCTGGACCTCAGTCTCTCCCTGTAAAAAATAAGGGCATCAGGCTAGCTGCCATTCCAGGTCCCATGTGCTAAGGTCCCATCTAGACCTGGCAGTCTATAGTTCTCAAAACCAACATTTGTCCACCTCAGGGAACCAGGTCACTGTCTCTGCTGGGAGAGGCCCCAGACTGGAAGAGCAGGTGAGGCTACCAGGCCAGAACCCACATCAACAAAAACTATGTGGAAACTGTCCCTGCCCTGAAGCCTAGATCTGGCCCAGCTAGCCTGATGCCTGACTCTACCAAATGCTTAACATTTGCTAAAGTACTCTATGTGAAGAAAGGCACCAGCTCCCCAGAGTAGAAAGAGCTTCAAACCTGGAAGCTGTAGGTTCATCAGCCCTTTAAGAACCTATGAATGAACTAGGACCAGGCTCTATCCACCTGCCCAAAGGCAGCGGTTTCCACAGTCTCGCTGGTGTTTGAATCTTTCTCAGTCCTATCATCTGGCTACTTGTCTGTGATTACAGCTCCTCCCTACTAGTCTAGAGGAACAACATCTGGGGCCAGTCCTTTCTCTGGCTGTCCCTCATACCTGGAATGTTCTCCTTCCTCATCACTGCCTTCTGACTCCCTTCAAGTCACAGCTAAAATTCCACCTTTCACGGAAAGCCTTTCCTGATTCCTCTCAATTTAATTCCAGTGTCTTCCTTCTGTTGATTATTAGCAATTTATCCTATCTATAGCTAGTTTGTATATAACTGTTTGCATGTTGTCTCCCCATTGAGGACTCCTTTAGAGTAACAGCTGACTTTTTCCTTTCTTTGTATCCTTAGCGCTTAACACAGTGGCTGGCACAAAGTAGGCACTTAAATGTTTACTGACTGATTTTTACATGCATTTATAATCTTTCCTCCCCACTATCTCTACTTCCCTCCCATGGTCACCCCATTGAATGGAAAGAAGGAAGGAAGGAAGGAAGGAAGGAAGGAAGGAAGGAAGGAAGGAAGGAAGGAAGGAAGGAAGGAAGGAAGGAAAAGAAAGAAAGAAAAATGAAAGAGAAAAAAACCCTCATAAATAAGCATGCAAAGTCCAGCAAAACAAATTAAAATGTATGTCTTCCACTAGATTTTAAGTCTATCCCCTGTTTTTTTCTTCCGTCCTCCATACTCCTGGTTTATCATCACATTGATCAGAGTCCTAAAGCCTTTCAAAGCTGTTTTTCCTCTAAAATGCTGTTGTAATCATATAAATAGTTCTCTTAGTTCTGATCACTTTGCTCTGCATTAGTTCTTAGAGGTCTCGCTGGCACCAGCCTTAAAAATTATCTGATCCAACCATGATTCCTGAGGTCCCAGGATAAAGAATGCTACCCGCCTCCTGACAGAGGAGTGAGAGGCTAGATGTGCTTTCTGGATATGACTAATGCAGGACCTTGTTTTGTTTGGGCATTCATATATGCTACATGGGTTTTGTTTGTCCTTCCCCCTCCCCCCCAGAGGAGGGGAGAGGTGAGAAGAAGGAAAAAAATGCTTCTTAACTGAAAAAAAAAATTTAATATAAAAAATTATTTGACCCAACCACATCATCTTACAAAGGGGAAAACTAAAACTTGCCAAAGGTAGCAAACAGTAGAGACAAATAGAGTGTTGGGTGTAGAGTCAGGAAGATCTGAGTTCAAAACCAGCCTTAGACACTAGCTGTGTGACCTTGAGCAAGTCACTTAACCTTTGTCTGCCTCTGTTTCCTCCACTGTAAAATAAGGATAACAAACGCACCTACGTCCCAGGGTTATGAGGATCAAATGAAGTGACATTTGCAAGCGTTTATCACAGTGCCTGATGCATAGAAGGAGCCTGTAAATATCCACTTCCTTCCTCCCCCTACCACACTGGTCTCTTCACCTGGTTTGCTCTGGGGTGTATGATCTCACTTACTCTCCTCTGATAGTGCTGACTCTGTACTTGGCCTGTCTAGTTAAGTCCCGGCATGTGACCATCCTATCCCTTTGTTCCCCTGTTCTGCGGAACTCTCTGGTACATGACTTTTGTTTAGGGCTGTCATTTGTTGAATCATAGTGGTGGGCAACAGGCTTGCCAGAAGCAGCAAAAGCTGCCCTACCTGGTCCCCATGAAATCCAGAGGCTTCTGACAAGCTCCATTAACCCTGTGCATCCCACAGTGCTATCTTCCCATCCCAACAGATGAGTGATCTTTCTACAGAAGGCCAAAGTTGGGGAAATTTTTTTTAATATTGAGATTTTTAATTTATTTTTGGTTTTCAACATTCACTTCCATAAGTTTTAAATTTCTCCCCCTCCCTCCCCTTCTCCTTCCCCAAGACTACATGCGATTTGTTATATACATACACATTCCTATTTTCACATTGGTCATGTCGTATAGAAGAATTATAACGAATGGGAGAAACCATGAGAAAAGAAGGAAAACAAAACAAAAGAAGACAAGTTGGGGGAAATTAAGCTCGAGAGCATTCTCAGAGTCAGGCAAGGACAGTTGAGGGATACAGCCATGTCATATAAAGGATGGTCAGGATATTTTAACCTAGAAAAGAGAAAACTCTGGGGTGGGTAGGTGGCGCAGTAAGTAGAGCACCGGCCCTGGAGTCAGGAGGACCTGAGTTCAAATCTGGTCTCAGACACTCAACACTTACTAGCTGTGTGACCTTGGGCAAGTCACTTAACCCCAATTGCCCTGCCTTCCCCCTCCAAAAAATGCAAAAGAGAGAGAGAGAGAGAGAGAGAGAGAAGCGAAGATAAGATTCTGGCAGAAACAACAGCTCACCGAAGAGCTGCCATGGGAAAAAGGGATAAGACTTATTCTCTACTTGACCTCAGAAGGGTAGAACTAGGACCCATGGGTAGAGACTACAGGGAGACAGACTTTGACTTACTATGAGGAGAAAACTTCCTAATATCAGAGCTGTCCAAAATGAATTAACTGCTTCAGGAAGTAATGAATGCCCTGTCACTGGAAGTTTTCAAGAAGAAAGGTAAATGACCACTTGCCAAGGATATTATAAATTGAGTTCCAGCTTTGGATAAGGGGTGGACTGACCACTCAAATCCCTGCCATTCTATAATTCTGTGATGTTTTTCCCACCGGGAGAGGGCAAGGAATGGGTCAAGGTTTTTGCCCTCCACGCTGATAATGGATCAACCAGATAAGGCTGAGGAGGTTAGCCACAGGCTCCTGTCTCATCTCACCTGAGGATTGTCCATGTACCAGAGGAGGCAGTTAGCCTGGGTGTCCAGGATAAAGTATCTCCGCAGGAACTTGCCACTGGTCTCATTGTCCTCGATGTCCAAGAACCCACAAATTCGATTCTGCCGATCCACATAAGGCATTCCTGTGCTCTGCTCACATCACCCTGCAAAACAGAGGAAGGTTGAGGAGGGGCAACTTCAGTATGAAATTATCTAGAAATCTTTCTAGGACTTGGCTTATAGCTACAGAGGAGTGTAACGAGGGTCTTCAATGCTTTCCTTTCCAAGGTATCAAATTCTCCACCCCAGCCAGCTCCCATAGATCTACCTCCCCTGGGGATCCCAATCATCAGCTTCAGTAACTAGAAAAACCTGTACAAATCTATGCCAGGGTCATAAAGAAGGGTAATCCCTTCTCCAAGAAGAAGGGAAGATAGTAATAATACAAGAGCATATCCTTGGGAGCACACAGCAAGCATGCATTCCTGAGTTCTACTTCCTTCTACCAACACACCCTTGCTACTAGTGCCTCCACCCAAGAGACTGCTTTTTAACTGAACAAGAGAGAGATTATGAGAAAGCTTCAATCCAAATCCAAAGTCTAGACCAAATAAATAACTATACTATACTATATTCTTCTATACTATACCACATCATGCCATTCGATTCTGGGGCAGCACAGCCCTCTCCTCCATGTTATTTCCATAAGAAGGGAAGAGGACAACCATATTTTTGTCTCCTTGGCAGAACATTTTACAGCAAGCATGGGATTAGTCGAAGGAGTGTTGAACCTAAACTTGGAATCAGTAGATCTGAATTCAAAACCTCTCTATAGCACTGACTAGCTAACTGTGTAACTATGAACAAGTCACTTAACCTCTTTGCCTCAGTCTTCTTACCTGCAAAATGAAAAAGTTGGAATATCTTTTTGGTCTTGTTGCACATTATGTTACCTCATGAAATATGCAACCCAGTTAAACAAGTCTCTCCTTTCTTCACAAATGATACTCCATCTTCTGTCCTTATACTGACCATACCCCCTTATTTAACTACTTTGTATGTATTTGTATTTATTAATTTTGTTTTTCTGCTATATGTATATATATATACTTGTATACATAAATATGTATTACATAAAACATGTCCCACATATTTCAAATGTACTTATTGTACAATGAATTTAAGTTCATTATGAGGAGGGATTTTTTTCACTCCTTTTCCTTGTATTCCCAAAACAGTGCATAGCATGTATTAGGTATTTAGTTAATAGTTGTTGGTTGACTGAAGGTCCCTTCTAGATCTTAATACTCTAAATATGTTACCAGACATCCAATTCCGGACCCAGAATCAGAGTAATGATTTCCTGAATTAATCAAAAGAGGAGGCCCACCTCATCACCATCTTGGGGTGAGATGTGGAGGGGGCAAGTCTCTAAGCCTTCCTCTTCTCACCCTGACAGAAGAACTGAGTTGGTCAAGACCAAAGATGCCACCTGAGAGTAAGGTCTGTGAGGGTCATTCTGTTATCCTTTATAAACATTCTACCTGGGAGATTCATTCCTTCAGAGTTAGACTGGAGCAAATGGAAGCTAGTGACTTTATGAGAAATCAAGATGCTGTTAAGCAGATCCAAACAAATGAAAGATTAGAAGGCAATGTGAAATATCTCATGGGAAAAACCACTGACCTGGAGAATAGATCCAGGAGAGACAATTTAAAAATTATTGGACTACCTGAAATCCATGATCAAGGAAAGAACCTAGAAATCACCCTTCAAGAAATTCTCAAGGAAAACTGCCCTGATGTTTTAGATCCAGAGGGCAAAATAGAGTTGAAAGAATCCACCGATCACCTCCTGAAAAAGATCCCAAAAAGAAAACTCCCAGGAATATTATAGCCAGGTTCCAGAATCCCCAGATCAAGGAGAAAATACTACAAGCAGCCAGGAAGAAACAATTTCAATATTGTGGAAACACAATCAGAATAGCCCAGGACCTGGCAGCTTCTACACTGAGGGATCGAAGGGCATGGAATATGATATTCCAGAGGGCAAAAGAACTGGGAATGAACCCAAGGGTCACCTACCCAGCAAAACTGAGTATTTTGTTTCAGGGGAAAATATGGTCATTCAGTGGAATAGAGGACTTTCAAGCATTCTTGAGGAAAAAACCAGAGTTGAATAGAAAATTTGACATCCAGACGCAAGAAGTAAGAGATGCATGAGAAGGTAATCAGGGAAAAGAAATCAAAAGGAACTTATCAAAGTTGAACTATTTACATTCCTATATGGAAAAACAATATCTGTGACTGATGATATCTTTCTCACTATGAAAATAATGGAAGAAGGGGGTGTGGTCATATGAATACATATGTGAATGTGTGTGTATATGGTTACAGTTATATATGGATAGAGGGCATAGGTTGAATTTGTTGGGAAGGGAGAATACTCAAGGGATGAAATTATGAGGTGAGAGAGGAAAGTGGCAAGAGGAGATGGGGAGAGACAGGGTAGGGTAAACTATCCCATGTAGAAGAAGCAAGGGGAAGTGGTTGCAAAGGAGGGGAGAATAAGGAAGGCTAAAAAGGCAAAACCACATTCACATTGAATTTGGTTCAGGGAGAAAATGACATACATACTAAATGGGATATCTCAACCTGCAGCAGGATAGGGGGAAGGGGGATGAGAGGAGGGATGGTGGATGGGAGGGCATCCTTGGGGTGAGGGGAGGTTGGAAGTACCCACTATAGAAGAGGGACAGGATCATGTAGGGAATGGACCAGGTGGGGGGTGGGATAAGTGGGAGGGAATTATAAGCAGCCTTGTACAGTATATCTGCCATGATAATGTTTTGCATAGCTAGACATGTACAACATATGCTGAATTACTTATATCCCAAGAGGGAATGGGTGACAAGGGAGGAAGGAAATGGATCTGAAATTCGAGGTCGTAACATTAAATGTTACAAATATATATATATATATATAAATACTATTATTAATACTCTTTTGCCTATAATTGGGAGATAAGATGTGCAGGCATTGGGACACAGGAATTCATCTTCCTCTAATGGATAAGTCGATGGGGGTATGGGAGAAGGTATGGGAGAGAGCAGATTGGAGGAAGCGATATCTTGTGGGACTGCTATTCTGGGAGGTTGGGTAGGGGAAAAATGGGGGGAAAATGATTGTAACTCAAAATCTGGCGGAAATGAATGATGTAAAACAGAAGTTAATAAAGTATTTGTTTAAAAAAAAAAAAACATTCTACCTGGAATGCTGGGACTCTTACTGCCTCTCCCCTATCAGAGTGCTCCCTTCCTGTGTGACCACAGTTCAACCTCTTGGTCTCAGTTTCCTCACCTGCAAAATGAGGAGGCTGGACTAGCCACCCAGAGGGTTGGGACCTTCAGGTTCCCCCTTCTCTGTCACTCAGTTTTACTGCCTGAGATGCAAACTATATTTCCTTATCACCTCCTCCCAGACTTTTATCTCTACACACCTTAGTTTTCCACTTCCTCCAGTCCCACTTCCCCTGCCAGTCCTGCTAACAGACTCCTCTTAAGTGCCCTTTGGAACCCCCTTTTTAAAAAGTTTAATTGTTGCTTTTTGTTTTTACATAATAATCATTTCCAGGAGCCATCCCCCACAAAGTAAACCTTCCCCTGCAATAAAGAAAACCATTTAAGGAAAGGCAACCAAATGAATACAGTGCCTATATGAGAGAGTGTACACAATGTTCTCCATCCATAGCCCCCCCAACACTCCAAGAAAAGGGAGGAAGTATATTGCAACAAGTCTTCTCCAGGGCCAAGACTGGTCCTTACAATATACACACAGACCTTCTGCTTGCTTTGGTGTTTTTTGCCTTTACATTATTGCAGTCATTATATATATTGTTCTCCTGGTTCTGCTTATTTTATTTTACTTCAGCTCATACAAGTCTTCTCATATTTCTCTGAATTCCTCAGATGGTACAGTAGAGAGAACACTGGCTCTGGAGTAAGAGGACCTGAATTAAGGTCTTACCTCTAAAGTTTACTACCTGAGTGACCTTGGGCAAGTCACTATACATTCCTGGGCCTCAGTTCCTTCACCTGTAAAATGAGGAAGACAGTCTAGATGGGCTTCAAGTCCCTTCCAACTCTCAATTTATGAACCCTATGATCACCATTTCTTATGGCACAATATTCTATAACCTTCACATATCTCAATTTTTTCAGACATTTTCCAATTGACAGATACCTTCTTTGTTTCCAGATTTTACTACCATAAAATGCTATTATAGTATTCCTTTTTCTTTTTTACAAATTAACTTATTTACTTTTAATTAACAATATTCAGTTCCACAAGCTTTTGAGTTCCAAATTTTCTCCCCTTCCTTCTTCCCCTCCCTCACCCATAGTGGCATGCAATCCAATATAGGCTCTACATATACCTTCCACACCAAGCATTAGTCAAGTTGTAAAGAAGAATTACAACCCATGGAATCAACGAGAAAGAAGAAACAAAACAAAACAAAACAAAAAAGAGAGAGAGCAAGTAGTTTGCTTCAACCTGCATTCAGACACTGTAGTTCTTTCTCTAGATGTGGATAGCCTTTTCCAGCACAAGTCCTTTGGAGCTGTCTTAAAGTCTTGCATTGCCGAGAAGAGCCCAGTCTATTACAGTTAGTCATCACAGATACAATGTGTCTGTAATTGTGTACAATGTTCTCCTGGTTCTCCTCTCGCTCAGTATCAGTTCATATAAATTTCTCCAGCTTATTATGAAGTCCATCTGCTCCTCATTTCTTATAGCACAATAGTATTCCATTACATTCATATACCACAACTTGTTTAGCCATTCCCCAATTGACAGGCATTCCTTTAATTTCCATTCTTTGCCACAACAAAAAGAGCTTCTATAAATATTTTTGTACATATGTGTCTTCCTCCCACTTGTATGATCTCTTTGGGATACAGCCCTAGCAGTGATATTGCAGAGTCAAAGGGTATGCTTATTTTTATAGCCTTTGGATATAGTTCCAAATTACTCTCCAGAATGGTTAGGTCAGTTCACAACTCCACCAACAATGCATTAGTGTTCCAATTTTCCTCTGTCTTCTCCAACATTTATCATTTTTCTGTTTTGTCATGTTAGTCAATCTGACCAGTGAGATGTGGTACCTGAGTTGTTTTGATTTGCATTTCTCTAATAATAGTGATTTAGAGCATTTTTTCCGTATAATTATAGATATCTTTAATTTCTTCCTCTGAAAACTTCCTGTTTATATCCTTTGAGCATTTATCAATTGGGGAATGACTTGTATTCTTCTAAATTTGACTCAGTCCTCTGTATATTTTAGAAATGAGGCCTTTATCAGAGACACTGGTAGATATCTTTCCCAATTTTCTGCTTCCCTCCTAATCTTGATTACATTGGCTTTGTTTCTACAGATCCTTTTTAATTTAATATAATCAAAATTATCCAGTTTGTATTTCATAATGTTCTCTATCTCTTGTTTGGTCACAAATTCTTCCCTTCTCCATAAATCTGACAGGTAAACTTTTCCTTACTAGTCGTCTTTTTTCTTTATATAAACAAATTTGCTTACATCTTCTAACTTTTCCAATTTTCTTGAACATCAAATGAAATCTGATTTTGCCCTAATACTCCATTCCTTAAAATTCTCTCCAGTATAGGTTATTTCTCCTACATCCTTTAAGTAATAGGGCATCAGCATGCCTTTTGCTCCTCCACTGACACTACTACTTTTCTTTCATCAAAGCTTTCCTTCATGGGGTAACTAGGTAGCGCAGTGAATAGAGCACTGGCCCTGGAGTCAGAAGGACCAGAGTTCAAATCCAGCCTCAGATACTTAACACTTACTAGCCGTATGACCTTGGGCAAGTCACAGCCTCAATTGCCCTGCCTTCCCCCCCAAAAAGCAAAAAAAAACCCAAAAACCCAACTCTCCTTCAAAGTTCATGAAATCAGACTATAGCTTGCTCCCTCTCAATTTCTGCCTCTCTCACTCTCTCCCTCTCACTCAATCTTTCTCCTCTTGATGCTATCAACTAGTGACCTCCAAGTTATTCTCCCAACCTTCTTTAAAGCTTTTGGCACATAGCTCAGTCTTCCATTATACCTCATCCTTTGCCATCATCCACAGTAACTTCAAAAAGATGTTGGCCATTCTTCTGA
This sequence comes from Gymnobelideus leadbeateri, assembly GCA_011680675.1. NCBI lineage: Eukaryota > Metazoa > Chordata > Mammalia > Diprotodontia > Petauridae > Gymnobelideus > Gymnobelideus leadbeateri. The sequence goes on along the minus strand of WOXC01007038.1, from coordinate 171,598 downwards.
CATCCTAGTCTTGCAGTTCTGCTTTTTTTTTTTTTTTAACTCTGGTGATCTCAATGTCTGGTCTATTTTTGCATGGCCATAGACCTTGGAAGCCACTATCATCCATAACTATACCATTCCAAAGTGTAGCAAATAGTAGAGTTCTGGATGTGTCGCCAAAGATATAGTTTCCAATATTTGCTCTTACTCCCTGTGTGACTTTAAACAAGTCAATTAACTGCTGTAGGACTCAGTATCTTCACCTGTAAAATGAAGGTGGTTGACCTCTGAGGCCCCCTCCCACTCTAAATCTATAATCCCATGAGGTTAAAACTCTGAAATTCTACTCTCCAATCTTAACATCCTTCCACCTCTCCCACTCCTTCACTGCTACTGAACCTACTTTTCATCCCCATGATGAGCTCTGGTACCTTAACTCCTTCTCCCAGTCCATTGTTCATATTCTGGTCTCCCCATCTAGCCACTTCAACAATTCATTAGCCATACTAAGAGAATTATTCATGCCCTGATGTTTCTACAGATCCCCCTACCTACTCTGGGTACCTCAACCATCTGATTTTTCTGCTGATAAGAGCTACAGAACATCCCTCAACCCTCCTGACTTAATTACAAACCCAAGCAATTTCATTTAAACTGAACCTTCAATCCCACTTAACACTCAATTATTTAATTCATTGGCTAAGCATTGCCCAAGTACTATCCCAAGCCTCTTCTGGTCTCCTTTAAGCCCCCACTACCTCCCCCCTCTCTCAGAAGATGATCTCATCTATTACTTTTCTGAGAATAAGATGTGCATTTCTCAATCCCCCTCCTTACCACTTAGACACTATAGGAGCTATCCCTGCTCTCCTCTTTCCTAACCAGCAGTGGGGGAGATGGCCACCTCCTGGCCAAGGCTGAAATGGTACCCTTCGACATAGCCTTGGATTCTACCCCTTCCTAGCCCATCTGGACCCTTACTGATTCCAGCAAGATTCTTGTTGGAATCTTTCTCTCATGAATCTTCAATTTCTTCCTATCCATTGGCTCCTTCCCTTTTGCCTAAAAATATGCTCAGGTTTCCCTTCTCCTATAAATCAAAAACAAAATAGTCCCAAACCGTGGCCCCCTTTTTTGCCTCCCTTCACTCCTACACTTTCTAAAAGATAAGAATACCCAATATACAGGTGATACTTTCACTTCCTCATCTTCTGTGCAGCAATATCTCCCTCCTCCACACTATTTTATTCTTTCTACTGATGAGTAACACAGGCCCTCAGAATAGTGTAGTTCAGACAGACATCTAAGAATAGAACAGCTCATGAGCCTCAATGGTAGCCCAATTAGTCCAGGATCAGCACCCAATTACCTCCAGCTTCCCAAAGCACATAAAGAGCAGTGGAAATCCCTCCATGGAAACGTCACTCTCCAAGGCACAGAGAAGGTAAGACACTGTCAGCTGGCCCAGTGACAAGCACCTTTCAACTAGGCATATGTAATTACAATGTCAGGAATGAAGGACCAGACCACCAGACACTGGCAGAGTAGGATTCCACAGCTAGCCAGAGCCTACAAAGGTAAACTCCTGACCAATTCCCCCATAGTTGTACCCTCTGAAGAAACCCTCAGAGAACTGGGGGGAGGGAGAGAAAAGGGGAGGTAGTATAATGACAACCAGCAAGGGGTGGGGCTGCTTGCTCTATTATCAAGAGGACAGAGCCACCACCTTGACTAAGCAGTCCTTGGCAAGTACATCTAGGCCAAGGGAGGTCCCCTTTTGCTGTGTCCAAGTGCGTGGGCCACCCATGTCAGGACCATAGCCAGTCACATGGTCTCAATACCACCTACTCCTTAAGTCTTTGAAATTTGGCTTCCAGTCCTACCACTCTACTAAAATTGCTGTGAGGACAACTATGATCTTATTGCTAAGTCCAATCACCTCTGATTTCAATTCAGCATTTATTAAGCACCTACAATGGACAAGGCTCTGTCCTAGGCACCAGGGATACAATGACAAAATCCCAAATAGTCTCTGCCCTCAAGGAGCTTTCATGGAGAAACATAACCATACATAACATACATAAGTAAATAGAAAGCATCATTAATATAAGGGGGAGGGATAGGCACTAACAACTGGGGATTAAGGAAAGGATTAATATAGGAACCATCATCTCTCCTGAGCATGGTGTCCAGGCTATTTCATCCTTGATTCAGTGAATCCTTATTAAGCATCTACTATTCGTTTATTCATCTCTGTGCTAGACACTAGGAGATGTAAAATTTAAATCAGACACAGATCATACCCTCCTTGTGATTATAGTCTACTGGGGACCATAAACATAGATAAATAATATTATATCAAATTATATTATGAGTATATTAGAGTCACAAAACAAAGTGCTAAGTGAAGTCTAAGAGGGAGGGGACAAGCATTTATTAAATGCCTATGATGTACCAGGTACAGTGTTGAGTACTTTATGGATATTATCTCATTTAATCTTAAGGGGACATTCACTATTGATGGGAGTATGTATAAAGGATGGGGAGAGCAGAGAAAGGTTCCTGTGGTAAATGGCATTTGAATTGGGATTTAAAAATAGGAAGGAATTCAAAATAAGGTGGAGATAGTTTGGAAAGGATTGTTACAGGGAGGAATTTCTGTTGAATTTCAGTGTATCCTTTAAATCCCAACGCAAAAGTGTAGAGGCAGGAATGGATGGGGTGTGTGTATGGGGAATGCCAAGTAGCCCAGTCTGGGGGTAGCATAGAACATACAGAAGTACTTCAGAGGTAGCATTGTCAAAAGTTAGTGACTAATTGGATACACGAAGTGTGCAGGGAAAAATCAATGGTAACACCAAGGTTTCAAATATGGAAAGCTGTGAAAAATGGTGATTCCCCCTTGACAGGAATAGTGAAGTCAAAAGCAACTGCAAGATGGAGGGATGAAGACTATGAGTTTGGCTCGGGATCTGTTGAATTTGAGGGGATAGCAAAGTCTCTCTTGTACATAGCCTGGCTTCTATTATGCTGTATTCCCTTGCTTCTTCTATACTGTGGTGATCCCTTCTTTCATTTCCTTCACTGATTCCTCTTTCTCATCAACTTAACTTGTTGTTCAGTCATTTTCAGTCACGTCCTACTTCATGACTCCATTATGGGGTTTTCTTGGCAAAGATACTGGAGTGGTTTGCCATTTCCTTCTCCAGCTCTTATTACAGATGAGGAAACCAAGCCAAACAGGGTTAAGTGACTTGCCCAGAATCACACAGCTAGTAAGTGTCTAAGGACAGATTTGAACTCATGAAGATGAGTCCTCCTGACTTTAGGCATGGCACTCTGTCCATTGTGTAACCTAGCTGCCACCTTAAGTGTACCCCAAATCTCTTTTCCTTTCCTTTTTTCTCCTTTTCCTTCTATACTCTCTCCCTTTTTGATCTCACCCACTCTTAAAACTTTCCCTCTATACAAATAACTCCAAAATTTATAAGCTCCAACCTCTCTCTGGAGCTCCTGACCACATTTCCAACTGTCATCAGGTCAACTCAACCTGGATGTTCCTCTAGTCCCAAACTCTTATATTCAATGTATCCAAAACTGAGATTATTAACTTTCTCCCCAAATATCTCTGCCTCCTCCTTCCTTCTCTATTACTCTAAGGTAGAGGCACAGCCTCCCTTTGGTAAGGGAAATATAGCTATCCTCAGGGAGAAGGGAAGAAATTTGTAGGAGAGCTGATCCTACAAACCTCACTCCTATGTAGTTTCCTTAGGGGATTAATTCAGGTGGAGGTGGGGAAAAGCCACCAACTTCCACCTTTCTGTCTCTAGAATAGATGTGTTTCATCACAGAATTTAGAGCTAAAAAGAATCTTAGGCATGCTCTAATCCAGGTCCCTAGTCACATGTTAACAAATAATAGGGCTCAGATTTAAACCCAAATCTCCTAATTCTAAATATAGTGCTCTTTCCTCATGCTCTCTCATTATGTGTTATTCTCCTGTCCTAGAACCTTCAATGACTCCCTATTTTCCATTAAAGCCAAATTCCTCAACCTGGCATTCAGAGCATTCTATTATCTGGTTCTAATCTACCCATGCAGCCTTCCCTAGTGTTATTTTTCCTCAGGATCCATTCAAGCTGGTCATCATCTCATGACTTAATTAACCCCACATTTTTTAATACCTCAGTACCTTTGCTCTCCACATTCTCTGAATATAAAAATGCCTGAATTACCTTCTTGAACAGTCTTTCCCTGTTAAAATTTAACTCCCTCTTTTCTTTTTTTTTTTTTTTGCTTTTTTTTTTTTTTTTTGGAGGGCAATTGGGGTTAAGTAACTTGCCCAAGGTCACACGGCTAGGTATTATTTGTGTGTGCGTTAAGTGTCTGAGGTCAGATCCGAACTTCCCTCTTTTCAAAATTATTTCCAAAGCAAACTTCCCCATAAGGCCTTCCTTGAAACTCCTTTACCTCACCCCAGTCAGAAAGGATGTCTCCCCAATATAAATTCTTATTGCACTTTGTGTACACCCATCATCTATCAATCAATCAATCAATCAATAAGTCTTTATTAAGCCACAGCTAAATGTCAGGCTCCCATGAACAAAGTATATTCCACTCAGAATTATTGTCTTGGGTGGACACATCTTAATACTATAAAGTCTAGAGACAGGGTGGGAAACCTGAGACCTCAACACCACGTGGGGTCCTCTAGGTCCTCAAGTGCGGCCCTTTGATTGAATCCAAACTTTACAGAACAAATCCTTTTATTAATGATATAAAACTAGTTAAGTATCAAAGGCAGCATTCAAACACAGCACTCATTGCTCTATATCACATGACCCTTTATATAGTTTAGAATTTTATACATATCAAACATTTAACATTTGTTGAATAATAATGCATGTTATTTTATAATAATAGTAGCTAACATTTATTTCGTGCCTACTGTGTGCCAGTTACTGTGCTAAGTGCTTTACAATTATTACATCATTTGATCTTCACAATGATTCTTGGAGGTATGTGTGATTATTATCCCCGTTTTAGAGTAGAAAAAACTGAGGCAGATAGTATTTAAGTGACTTGCATGCAGCTAGTAAGGGTTGGGGGCCAGATTTGAACCAGGTGTTCCTACTCACTGTGCCACCCTAGCTGCCTCACAATGGCTCTGTGAGACAGGTGTTATTATCCCCATTTTACAGAGGAAGCTGAGGCTGATCCAGATTAAGTTATTGAGCCCTGAGTCACACGGGAAATGTCAAAGGCAGAATTTCTGGTCTCCAAGCCCAGTGCACTCACTACTTTCTGAACATAGTTCTTGCTGGGATAGAGTAATGTCAGAGGGAGCTCAGGCCTTCAGAGGTAGACTCCACCTGCCATCCCTCCTCTCAGAGCAGAATCCTGAAGCATAATGCAGAAGATTAATTCTTCTCATTTTTCCAGGAGGGCATGAGCCCACATGGGCTTTTAGTCAGCAGAAAAAAAAAAGTCGATGTATCAAAGGAGTCTGAGTCACTGTCAGTCAGTAAGTGACTACCCAAGACAAGCAGAGAAACTATAAGGAGAGCACACCATTAGTCTAACCAGCCCAGGGAGGGATGACCTCCACAAAGCCCTAGGATGCCAGGAAGTTCCCAGAGGTGGCATATCTGTTCATGACACCACCATCCTCCCAATAGCCCAGGCTGGGCCACCATCAATGTATCCTTCAGCCTCACAGTCCACCTCCATCCAACCAATTGGAAAGGAAGAGTACGGGAGTGGAACAAATGCTAGGCCTAGAGTCCTGAGAACTAAGTGGGACCCCCCCAGCTCTGACAATTACACTCTGTGCAGCCATGGGGAACTTCTCTGGACCTCTGAATCTTTAGTGGTAAGATAAGGGAGTTGAACTACATGGTCTCAATGTCCCTCCCACCTCTAGATCGTATGACCTTAAGGGGAAATAGAGAAAGAAAGAAAGGAAAGAAGGAAGGAAGGAGGGAGAGAGGGAGGGAGGGAGGGAAAAGGAGGAAGGAAGGAAGGAAGGGAGGAAGAAGGAAGGAAGGAAGGAAGGAAGGAAGGAAGGAAGGAAGGAAGGAAGGAAGGAAGGAAGGGGAACTATTATTATCCCTACCCAAAATGCAGGCTATACCACAAATGCTTAGCTCTAGCTGAACCCTGGCCACTCTGCAGTATTAGGAGGCTGCCTTTGGGAAAGTCCCTAAGGAGACAGATCAGCCCTGCCCAGCTCCCTGAACAAGGCCAAGCCCCACTTCTCCTGACACCAGAGACAGAAGAGCAAATGACTGGGTGACGGGAGAGAAGCCAGAACCACCCCAGGGAGAGGGCACAAAAGAGCAGGTTCCTAGTACATGGGAAAGGGAGGGGGGGCAGAGGAGAAAGCAGAAGAAGAAAGAGGAGGTACAGAAAGATGGAGGAATAGAGGGAGGAAAGAAAAGGAGGCAACCAAGGAAGAGATGGAGGAAAAGGAGAAGACAACAGAGAAACTCGGGGCCTTTGCACAGGGGTAAGATCACCAGGTTTAATGATACCTGTAGCACCTGCAGAAGTGCCCCTGGACTCTCCGGCCCTTCCCTCTGCGGATTTTTTCGAGTTCCAATTTTGCACAAGAGGTGCTGGTGAATGGGTCTCCCTGGAACTCAGGAAAGGGAAGGAAGTGGAGGCAGGTCCAGGGCACTGCCAAAAGCAGGGAACAGCTGCTGCTCAGAAGGAACTGAAGTCTCTTCCCCTGAATTGAAACTGGGAGTCTTCCAGCTAGAGAGATAAGGAGATGGGGAAGTACAGAAGGGGGAGGGGTGGAGAGCTAGAGATCCGAGAGAAAGGTCGGTGGCTGCTCTGAAATAAGAAAGCAAGAAAAAAAAAAAAGAGAAAACTAGACAGGTTCTGACAACCTCAACTCTTGGGGCTATAGACACCACCTTAGACGCCTCCTCACCAGGGATGAGAGAAAGTCAGAGCAGGACGACCTCTACACAGCAGTCTGGCACATTCCCATGATGCCAAGTGATCAAGGTCGAATAACCCAAAGGTCAAAGGCCCCTGTGGTTCCCCAAACCCTCTGGAACAAAGTCTGAAAAAGGTAGTCATCCTACAGGAGGCTAGGCAAATACCCTTTGGGAGGAAAGGCCCAGAGTACCCATAATGCATCATTTAACTTCCATTTTTAAACAAATTCACTCAGTAAGCCTGACTGGATGGATTAATTTCTCTCTTCTTCTCCAATCAGGGTTCAAGGAAAGTGAGTTTCTCTCACTCTCAACAAAGATAAGGGCTTCTTATTCACTAGGCTCCATTGCAGGCTTGTGAGGTCCATCAAAAGCAGATGTAGTGGGGTAGCTAGGTGGCACAGTGAATAGAGCACTGGGCCCAGGAATCAGGAGGACCTGAGTTCACATCTGGCCTCAGACACTTGACACACTTACTAGCCGTGTGACTTTGGTCAAGTCACTTAACCCCAATTGCCCTCCAAAAAGAAAAAAAAAAAGCAGATGTGGATTTTGCTCTCGCTTTCCTCCCTTCCTCAGAAAACAAAACAAAACAAAACTGTTCAATTATTTGAGCATCTCCAGATGCAATTGAGTCATAAAGCTCACTAGAGATGTGGGGAGCTGTGGTTGAGGGGAGAAAGGATGAATCTTTTATGGAAAGAGAATTGATGGGGAGCAGGAGGAATGGGGCTGTGTATTTCCCCATACAATGGAGCCATAACATACTGCTCAGCACGGTTCATAAAGAACAAATTTGGGGTCCCAAGGTCCTTGATAAGATTCTGTTATATGCAATTTTTTAAATGTTACAAAATTACAAGAAATAAGCTTGATCCCAATGAAGAAATATGAAAATTCACTTCCCCCAATTCCTTTGCAGAGGTGGGAGGTTCATGGGCATAGAACATTGTATTGGAATTCCTTTTTTTTTATATATGTATTGATCATTTCTTATCAATCACATTATTAAGCACCTACTATATGCCAGGCACTGTACTAAGTAGTGGGGATACAAAAAGAGAAAAAAGACAGTCCCTGCCTTGAAGGAGCTTACAATCTAATTGGGTAAACAACATGTAAACAAATATATATTAAGCAAGTTATGAATAGGATAAATAGCAAATAATTAACAGAAGCGAAAGCACTGAAATGAAGAGTAGTTTGGAAAGACTGTAATCCTGTAGAATGTTTTAGTTGGGACCCAAAAGAAGGCAAGGGGGTCAGTAGTCAGAACAGAGAAGGGAGAACCTTGAAGGCATGGAGGTCAGCCAGAAAAAAATTCTGAGAGTCAAGAGATAGAGTGTCTTGTTCATGGAACAGCCAGGAGGACAATGTCACTAGGTTGAAGATCACCTGTCAGGGAATAAAATGTAAAAAGACTGGAAAGGTCAGATTGAAAAGGGCTTTAAAGGCCAAACAGAGCATTTTGTATTTGCTCTTGGAAGTAACAGGAAACCACTGGAGTTTACCGAGTGGAGAGAGAGACATGATTGGACCTTCAATTTAGGAAAATCACTTTCATGGCTGAATGGAAAATGGATTAGAATGGGGAGAAATTTGAGGTAGACAGACCCACCAGTAGACTATCACAATAATACAGGGGTGAGATGATGAGAGCCAGTACCCAGAGGAGAGAAGGGGGCATATTCAAGAGATGTAGAAAAGGTGAAATTGACAGGCATTGGCAGCAGCTTGGATATGGCAGTGGAAGATAAGACAGGAATTCAAGATGGCTCCTAGGCTGAGTCCCTTGGTGAGGGGAAAGATGGTGTTGCCCTCTATAACAGGGAAGATAACAGGGGAGAGAGTTTAAGGGGAAAGACAATGAGCTCTGTTTTGGACTTACTGAATTTAAAATTGTCTACTGGACACTCAGTTTGAGCTATCTGAAGAGCAATTGGAAACGGGAAATTGGAGGTCAGCAGAAATATTGGGGCAGGAAAAGTAAATTTGAAAAGCATCAGCGGAGACAATAATTCAATCCATGGGAGCTGATGAGATCACCAAGTGAAGTAATATAGAGGAAGAGGAGAAGAGGGCCCAGGAGAGAATTGTGAGGGACACCTACGTTTAGAGGGCATGATCTGGAGGAGGATCCAGCAAAGGAGACAGAGAAGAAGCAGTCTGATAGGTAGGGGGAGAACCAGGAGAGACAATGGTACCCCAAAAACCTGGAAGAAGAGAGTATCAAGGAGGGGAGAGACAGATCAACAGCGCCAAAGGCTACAGTGAGATCAAGGAAAATGAGGACTGAGATAAGACTACTGGATTTAGCAAGGAAGAGAGGACTAGTAACTTTGGAGAGAGCAATTTCAGTGGAATGACAAGACTGAAAGCCAGATTTGCTAATATTTTTTTTCTTGCTCTTTTTCTTTTAAAATTGAAATAAGAGGGGTGGCTAGGTAGCACAGTGAATAGAGCATCAACCCTGGAGTCAGGAGGACCTGAGTTCAAATCCAGCCTCAGACACTTAACACTTACTAGTTGTGTGACCTTAGACAAGTCACTGAACCCCAATTGCCCTGCAATAGAAATAAGAGGTTCTCTGGGACAAGGGATTCAGAGGGAAATTTAGGGTATGTTAAAAACAAAAAGCTATCAGTAAAAACATTTTTAAAAACAAAGATTCTGTTTTGTATCACCAGAAGAAGCCCCCTGAAAGACATCCATATTGGGGTTGGGGTGTAGAGAGTTGGAGTGAATTCACTTAGCTGATGCCTAGACTATATAAAGGCACCCCTATCATCTACCTGCTCTTGGTTCATTCTAGTCGATACTTTATCACCTTGGCCTCTGAGCAATCAAAAGAGAGTGACAGATTAAAAATCTGTCACCCTGCCCCTTCAACTTGTTATCCTTTCCCAAACCCTTCCCTAGTTCCTGGGGTAGGGGTGGAGGTGAGAGTGGGATGGGGGTAGGGCAGAATCCTTCCTAACTCTCCTATAGTTACCATAGAGTTAGGCATAAACTGAGTTTGGGTGGGAAGAACTAAGAAAAGTATCCCGACTCTTAAGAGTTAGAAGAAAACTAAGGCTCATATACACATTTATACCATAAAATCCCCTATTATCATGAAAGCAATAATACGGGACTGCCCCCTTTCCATATATCCCAGTCTTCATGTTCTGTGACTACTTTTCCTTCTCCAAAAAGTCCCAGTCTTAATTTTATTTAAACTCAATATCATCTTTAAAACAATTTGGGGTATGAGCATGGGAGGAAGTTAGCAAGGTTGGAATCAGACCTCATGATCTGCTCCAGGCAAAGCCCATTTATAGCTGCGGCCTTTCTTACATATAGTTCCGGCCACTTCTCTGCTCAAAAATTTTCAGAGGCTCCCTCTGCTCTACCAAGTAGATGCCAAACTTCTTTGCCTGATCATTCAAAGTCCTCCACAATCTAGTCCCACTCAACCTTTTCAGTCTCTCTCTTATACCTCCCCTGCACTCACTCTACTCTCTAGCCCAACTAGATTCCTCTTATGATAACAGCTATCCAAAAAACCCAGAATAGGAAGGGACTGTAGTGGTCATCTGATCCAATCACCTTGCTTTATAGATCAGAGAACTGAGACCCAGAGGGCTAAAGTGATCTATCTGTGGTCATTCAGGAGGTAAATAGTAGAACTGGAATTTGAACTCAGGTTCTCTACTCCAAATTGAGGCTTTCTCTACCTCTAAAACTGGAATTTCCTATCCAGCCTCAGACACTTAGCACTTACTAGCCACATGACCTTGGGCAAGTCACTTAACCCCATTTGTCCTGCCTTGCCCCCTCCAAAAAAAAAAAAAGCAAAAAAAAGTAAAAGTGGCATTTCCTTTCCTCCTTCATTTACTGAATTCCTACTAATCTTGTAGTTGTCCAGTCATTTCAGTTGTGTCTGACTCTTTGTGACTCCATTTGGGGTTGTCTTGGCAGAGATACTAGAGTGATTTGCCATTTTCTTCTCTAGTTCATTTTACAGATGAGGAGACTAAGGCAAAAGGGGACTAAGTGACTTTCCCAGGGCCACATAGCTAATAAATGTCTGAGGCCAGATTTGAACTCAAGTCTTCCTGACTCCAGGTGGCACTCTCTCCACTGTGTCACCTAGCTGCCTTTCAGCGTTTAGAGTTCAATTCTGATTCTATCTCCTCTATGACACTTTCCCCCATCTCCAGTTTCAACTTTTTCTATAGACTTCACACACCTTCTTTTCTATGTCTCTAATGAACTTACCATGTAGTACTGGGTATTATAAGTTACATATGAGGGTATCTTATCAACCTACCAAACTAGGGACCATGTCTTATTTTATAAACTTTGTATCTCCTTCAGCCTAAAATGGTGTCCTATACAAAGAAGGACTTAATAAATGTTTGTTGATTGAAAAGAAAAAGTAATTTAGCATCTAGTATAAAAACTCTCATTCTAAGTCTAAAGATCCATTGATACATGCAAACATATTTATTCCTTTTTCCACTAATCTACACTTAAAATTCTAACCACTGCTCCTCTACTATCTATCTAGACATATCTGGGACATCCCCAATTTAAGACACTTAAAAATCTCATCATTTCTAGGCATCCCCTTTCATTGGTATAATTCACGGGGCACTGGGAAGACACCTGTCCCAAAACACATTTCACACCTAAATAAGCATGGTGCCTCCAGACACCACCTATGTCTTCTGCCATTAATAGACTAGAAAGACCCTTGGCCCAGAGTCAAGAGGTTAAGAGTCAAGAGTCCCAGATCTGCTCTTAAATAGCTGTGAGACCCGGGGCAAGTCATTTCCCTTTTGTGGGACAGTTTCCACATCTGTAAAATGAGACAGTTGGATCAGAGGTGTCAAACTCTCCATCAGCAGCAATACTGTGATGTAATTGGGAAATGTTTAAGAAAATAAATAAAAATAAAATACTACAGAGATAACATTAATTAGTGGTTTTCTAAGTTTCTTTTTGTATTTGATACCATTGGACTAGATAATCTCTAATATCTCTTCCAGTTTTAACATCCCATGATTCCATTTTTTTATAATCTACATACCTGTAGAAGTTAAATCTTTTTTTTTTTTTAAGCTAATGGCTTAAAGGACTGAATAGCCTAAGAGAATTCAACCTTGAATAAGTGGGAGGGAATAAACACCAGACAGATGATCATTAGTTCACAAGGGAGATGTTTTGTCCTTTTGTCCTTACTCTAACATCTCAGTAAATAATCCAATGGGTTAGTGGAAAGAATGCTGGACTTGGAGCCAGGAGGTCTACCTACCTGGGTTGGAGTCCCAGCCCTACCACTTACTAAAGCCTGTATCTAGACAGCCTTCAGAGGAGGTTTATATACTTTGAGGTTGGCTATTTCCTATTGCTGGAAACCACCTCTTCTCCAGTCTCAGTCTCCTGGGCTGTGTAACTTTGGACAAGTCTCATGACCTCTCTGAGCCTCACTTTTTTCACATGTAGAATGGGGACAATAATATTTGAACTATCTACCTTACAAGGCTCTTGTGAGGAAAGCACTTAAACGTGAGCTATTTTTATTATAGGGTGCCAGGGAGCTGAAAAGAAAAGTAGGAAGCCTGCCAAAGACAAGATTCACCTCTGTCACAATCTGGCTGAGGGCTGGCCTTGCAGCTGAGGCTATATTTCTCAACCTCTTCTCTCGGTGCACATTTAAAAAGCAAAACATAAACAACCACCTCTACATTAAAGCTCTCTCCAGACTCTTGGGACTGGCAGCTTTCAATCCAGTAAATGCTATCCCATCAGTACCACAAATTCCCGAGGGATCTGCAGGGTGTAGGAACTACCACAAAGTTTTTGTATCTAGACAGCGTTCAGAGGAGGCTATGTATATAGTTTGAGGTTTTGTCACTTCCTACCATGTGCAGAGTATTGACGAAGGTACAAAATATTAGTCACTGAGGGAGGTACAAAATTTAGGTAAGAAATCGGCCCTGCCCTCATGGACCTTACAGTCTAATCCAGTGACTCTCAAAGTATGTTCTAATTGCAGTCCCCAGAACCTTTCAGGGGTTTGCAGAAGTCAAAATTATTTTCATAATAATACTAAGATAATTTAGTTTTTTGCACTGTAAATCATAATAGATAAAACCTACATAAGAAAAAGTTCTTTGGGGGAAGGTCCTCAATTTTTAAGATTTTAAGAGTCCTGAGACCAAAAAGTTTGAGAATTGCTGGTCTAGTCCAGGGATAGAGAACCTGCGGGGCCTCAAGGCCACATGTGGCCTTGTAGGTCCTTGAGTGTGGCCTTTCAACCCAGTTCAAGTTTTCAGTAAGGGGATCTGTTGCATGAGTCAGTCAAAGGGTCACACTTGAGGACCTAGAGGGCCACATGTGGCTTCAAGGCTGTAGGTCCCCCACCCCTGGCTCTAATAAAGGAGACAACATCTATAACATAAGGAACTTAAATGTCCACTAATACCTGCTAAGAAGTTCAGTTTCTAGGGGTAGCTAGGTGGCACAGTGAATAGAGCACTGGCTCTGGAGTCAGGACGATCTGAGTTCAAATCCAGCCTCAAACACTTAACACAAAAACTAGCCATGTGACCTTGGGCAAGTCACTTAACCCCAATTGCCCTACCTTCCCCCCTCCAAAAAGAAAAAAATAAAGTTCAGTTTCTTATTTCATTCTCTTTTTCCTTCCTTTAATATTAAAATGTTTATGTCTATTGATGATTAGAGCATGATATTTTTTAAAAGTGTAAAAAAGAAATCAACTACTTGCTACATGAAATAAAGAGGTACAAAACAGAACTCTGTGAGATCCCAGGAGACTAATCAGGGGAAATCAGAGATGGCTTGGAGGATTTGGCCTTTGCATGCAAGATGAGGTTCAAAGGAAGAAAGAGGCAACTGGAGTCGGAGCAGGTGATTTGAGTCTCAGCTCTGTCACTTATTAGCTGGGTGACTTTGGGGAAGTTCATACCTCTTTAAGGGCCTCCATTTTTTCATCTGTAAAACTAGTTGATATTTAAGGCACCTTTCAACTCCAAGAGTCTACAATTCTAGGAATTCAACAAGGGGAGAGAGAGGAAAAGGACATTCTAAGCCTAGGTAGCAGTGTGAGCAAAACCCCTAGATGTTCATCTCAGCATTCTGGAAAGATGCTCAAGCCTCTGGACTCTGAGATACCCTGAGACTTGGCAAAGATGAAGGAAAGAGACTATGAAGGAGCTGGGGTCACCAAGGATGGTCCTCTGTGTCATTTCCCTTCTGGGCAGCCAGGCAGTAGATTTGAAAACTAAAGTGAGAGACATACAGTAATGAATGAAAACCAGAACTATCCCCATCATCAATAAAGTGGGGGTGGTTTGCACATCCCAGTTCTCTGTTGTAAAACCATGGGATTATCAGAGCCTAATTCAAGGGGGCAGAGAAGAAGAAAAGGAGCTCACATTTCTGTATAACTTTAAGGTTTACAAAATACTTTCCCTGGATGCCAGGAAAGGCAGGTAATGCAAAGATTCCAACATTTTATAATAAAGAAACAAGGTTCAGAGAATTTAAATACTAGGCCAAGGTCATACAGCTAGGAAGTATCAGGTCTTGGAAACTGTAAAATTTTTGGAAGGGAGAAAGTAGAATGTAGTAAAAAGAAAAGAAATGTTTTACCAAAACCACACTAATCCAGGTGAGGTTTGGATGAGAGGTCTTCTGAGGCTCCTGCCAAATTGAAGATGCTATGCTTTTAAGGTCTCAGGTTCAACATACAAACCACTTTTAAAAATTGTATCCAGGGGCAGCTAAGTGGCGCAGTGAATAGAGCACTGGCCCTGGAGTCAGGAGGACCTGAGTTCAAATCCAGTTTCAGACACTTAACACAAAAACTAGCCATGTGACCTTGGGCAAGTCACTTAACCTCAATTGCCCTACAAAAAGCAAAAAAAAAAAAAAACTGTATCCAGGAAGTTTTCCTAATTGGCAACACAATACAGTAAATGAGTGCATCCCAGCTACCATTTAACAGAAAGGGCACTCATCTTAAGAGTGGATTTTTGACTTTTGACTGAATTAAGAAATGTCCTGGCTATGAGACCTTGGGTTACATCTTAGAGCCTCAGTTTCTTTGCCTGTAAAATGGGGACAACAATATTTTCACTATCTATCTCCAGGGTTCTTGTGAGGAAAGTACTTTGCAAACCTTGGACCAATATTGAGATGTTACTGGGGCAGGAGTCAGGGATAGTGGCTTTGATGATAGGCAAAGGCGATACTTCAAGGAAGCTGCTAATCTCTAGCTAGAGAAAGTTGGTCAGGAAATGATGTCACCAAATAAAAGAGGTTGAAACACAGCCAGGCTAAGTTTGAAGCAGTAGAGGGGAGCAAAAGTGAATTCACTCAGCTGCTGCCTACAATGTACAGGATGGGGGTGGGGATGACGCACATGGTGGGGGGAGGGAGAGGGAAGAGAAGTGGACCAATCCACTGGGTCTGTGGAGGACTGCTAATTGTACAGCCCCAGAAGTCATAGGCTATTTCAGAACAAATCCCTGAAAACAAGCCAAGAACTATAAATAAGGAAGTGTGAGAGCATCTATTACCTAGTGAATACAATACCACTAGATTTTTTAAATTCTCATGAGAGCAAATACTGGAGAAGAGATGAGAGCAGAGAGTGTAAGGACAGGAGGAGTACAATGTCAGAAGGAAGAGACTACAAGGAGTTCTTATTGTCATTGTAAACACAGAGAATGAACAAAATTCTAAACCTCTGCCTCCAGACAGCTGAACACTCAAAAAAGATGGGAAACGATATGTCCTCCTAACCTCCCAATTTACCAAGTAGTAGATGGGAAAGGTCCACCAGAACTTGTGTCATATCACAACTTTCCCTAAGCATATTTCCTTGTGTTGGGGTAGGTGGTGAGGGCTGGCCAATGATAGCCCAGTTCTTAGAGTATGTACAATCTTTCTCTGGCTGGCTCCAATCCAACATGTAGAACCTTCTTCTAGGCACAAATGACAGGGGGCTGGTGTTATGTGGTGGTGCAATCCCTTTTTGTCCTCTCTCTTCCCCAGTAGCTTTTAAGTAAAGGGGATGAAGAAAATCTGGGTTGGGGAAACTTAAGCTACTTTATCTCCCCACCCTGTTGCCTGCTACGTGTCCCTGAATACATGGTGCCTATTTCTTTGAATTGATTCTTTCTTGATCTTAGGTGAATGAGTATCCAAAGATGAAATGAATCAGGTTATGAACTTGTGAACTTCAAAAAGTCAGCAAAACCATCAGAATTCCCCTTAGTCACCAGTTAGTAGCAGAGACCACCAGAACTGTAGCTGAGTCCACTGAGAAGCCATACTTGAGAAGTGACTTCTTGACCCATTGAAGCAATATCCTTCCCCAGCCTCTGAGACATTTCATTCTTCAAGGAGTCAGCCCAGCTGAGAAAGGAAACAATTTGCCCGTGGGCTATGCCACACCTAGAAGTGAATTTGGTAGGGATTCTATAAAGAAAGCCAAGAACTCCCAAGGCTTAGGAGCTAGTATGCTTTGACTTCAAGTTTGAGTCCACTTTCTCCAGGGACCTTGTATGTGTATAAGAGGGATAGTGTACCCTCTGGGTTAGGGAGAAATGTTTTATACTTTTGTCTTTGTTCTACCTTCTAAACAATATTCCTTTATAAGAAAAAACTGACATTCACTGGTTAACTGATATGGGGTAGAAATATACCAGAGGGAGACTTGCCTGTGTGCCGGTCATTAGGGATACAAAGACAAAAATGAAATAGTCCCTGACCTCATGGGGCTGACAGTCTATAAACCATAAGGCACAGTGGATAATACACTGGACTTGGAAATCAAAAAACCTGGGTTTGAATCCTGGTTCTGACATTAACCAGCTATGTGATCTGGCCTCAATTTCTTCACTTAAAAAATAAGGAAACCACTTCGCTACCTAATTTAGAAAGTTCATAGTAAAGGAAACAGTTTTTGTGAGTTGTAAACACATATGTAAATGTGACCTACTATATAATAAGCTTGTTTCAACTTCTTAGGTGCCCAGAATCATTCCTGATTAACAAGAGTGCAAATACCACATCATTAATAATTTACTATGTATAATCTACTAGCTCAAAGCACTAAACTCAAAATGCATAGAGAAACCTGTGGAAAACTAATAGGATCATCTTAACTACATGTACATTCTAGTTCATATTAATGAACAAACATTTATTAAGTGCCTACTGAGTGCCATTTATATATCCATTAGGGGTACAAACACCAAAATAAGAAAGTTACTTCCTCCACGGGAGACAGTCTACTGATCAACTCAGTAAATACACATTAGAAATAGAATTGATTTGGAATCAGATAACCAGAGTTCTAATCCCAGTTCAGTGGCTATATGATCATGTGAGCTCTGCCAATGCAAATTAAGTTGGGGAGTGGGTTACTACACTTGAACATAGTAAGTGCTTTAAATATTTTTTAAACTGAATTATATTTGAACTAAAAATGTAATAGTAACAAAAATGACAAGATTTCTAAACTGTGTTCACAAAAACCAGTATAATATTAACATCAACCTAAGACAGGTATAGAAAGACAAAAATTTCATCATCAAAACTGAAAAAGAAGATTGATAGATGTTCTCAGAGCATACAATAAGCAGATTATTAAATGTATAGAAATAATCTGGGAACAAACCAACATTGCTTCACCAAGTGATAGTGAAGGCTAACAAGTAAGCTAACTGAAAATGGTTTCTTTCGAGATGAAGTCTATGAAATGCCTAAAATCTAGGAAATGATTCCAAAATGCTATCTGTAAGTGACATCCACATGAATTCAACATGCAGCAAAGAAATTCTGAACAAATGGCTAAGTCATAGAATTGTGTGCATAGAAATGGAGGTATATGTGATAACAACTGAGGGTCAAGTTATCATCACAAAAAAATTACAAATGGGTTGTTCTTAAGGGACCCAAACTTATTAATCAATTCAGATTATATACAAGAAAATGGTACAAAGCATACTAATTCACGTGGCAACTCATCCTTGCAGATTGCGAAAGGATTAAACACCTAAGCAAGACATGATCCAGGGGCTAGAATTATAAGCCAGAAACTCACTCTCTTTCATAAACTGGAAAATAACAAAACTCCACACTTATAAATACCTCAAAGTATCCTTGAGAATTCAACAAATAAATTATACCAGAATTAGCACAATATTTTAGATAAAACTGTTGCCCTCAGTTGCCAGCATATACCATTGATCTACAAAAATTGTTCTTAAGAACAATGTTCTCAATAGCTGTTGCAGTATCAAATATTCATAATCTTCAAGCTCTGTGGAATTAAAAGCTTTCCAAACAGAAAGACCTGGTGAAAGAAATGAAAATGATGTGGAAACTGGATGAGCTACATGTTATTCTTGTTTCTTGTTGGCTATTACAGTTGATCCAAAGATGCTTTCAGTAAACCTGCAGAAGATGAATTTACATCCAAAGACTTCTAATTCAGTTACAAAAAAAAGCAGTTATTTTGCTGTGCAATAGTCCACAGAACATTAAATATAAAAGAGTAATAACAAGATATCTATTTTCCCCAGAACTGTTTTTAGCTGAACTCAATTGAAAAAGATGAGAAAAATGAGAGGAATGTTAATATTAATTCTGCTATCCCAAGGTAGCAAAAAAAAAAAAAAATGAACACTTCCTTCTCAAAAATAAAGAAGAACACTGATAGGTTGGAAATTTACAAAAATATTTCCCAAATAAACAGACATTACTTCCCAAAGAAATAGTAGAGGCTGACAACAGATATTTGCTACTAGAGTTATTGAATGTCACTGGACTACCTCCAAATGGAGTCTAGGAAACAACTAAGATCCAAGAATGGAACCAAAAGGCCCTTCATGAATTCAGTTAGTGACAAGAAGCACTGAGCACTTAAATGACTGCATCAAGTCCATTTGTTTTCAGAAAAAGAGAGGTTCAAGGGAGCAATACAGGATTAGGTCATTGCTACCAGAAACTACAGAAAGCTCATTCTTAAAAAGTTCTAACATGTTGGTCCTGTAAACTTTGCAAGGAAAACAGCAACCATACCACATATTACTGGAGGTTACAAATATTTAGCAACTACCAAAAACCTAGAAAGATATAATGAAATGGCCAAGATTATATGTCATGGATAGACTTGATATTCTTCATTAAAAGACAACAAAACTGTGTACTGCAAATACAAACCTCAAATTATCCTTGAGAACTCAACAAATAAACTGTATTGAAACAAAAGCATTATCACAGATAATTGCCCATAATCACCCAGACATAACATAAGCCTCAAAAAAAAATTGAAAATGTTTTTAACAGATGTTGCCATATCAAACTTTCATAACCTCCAAACTATATTGAATGAAAAGCTTGCAACAATATAGAAATGTAGCAGAAGAAATAAAAATGTGATAATGGTAGCAAGTACATATCACCTTTGTCATCCTGTCTGCTACTAGAGTTGCAGCCCAAAGAGGATGATCCTGCATCCCAATTCCTTTATTCAGTTACAAAAATAAAACAAAATAAAATCTATCACTTTATCCACCAAGACAACTCAATCCTAAATGTAAAAGAATAATACCAGAATTTCAATCTGAGCTCCATCTAACATAAAGATGAGAATATCATAATAATTAACAACAATAATGATCACAACTCACAGTTATAGAATCATAGAAGGTCAGAACTAAAAGGGACACCAATCCAACCTTGGTTTTTTGGGTTTTTTTTTTTACACAAAAGAAAAGTGATTCTCTTCCCAGAAAGGGAAAGTAATTTGTCTAAAATGATGAAGCAGAGCTGGGGCTGGCCCCCTGGTCTCCTAACTTCCATTGTACCACCATTCTCATGACACAAATAAGGAAAGAATTCCAGGAGAGGAAAAAATAAAGATGGGCGTGACACATGAGGGGATGATGAGGTGACCAGGCTGCCTAGAATAGAGGATCCATACCTAAAGTTGCATGGGGAAGGTGGAGCCAAGTGATGGTGGATCTATGTCAAGGAGGGAGAACTGAGCTCTTAAGTGTTTTTTTCCCAATTTGCATGTGCTGGTACTCTTTGAGCACCAGTAGTTGGGTCAAGAAGAAGTAAAAGAACTACTAGTTAGTGTGATCAAAGATTGTCAAAAAAATTTAAGGCAGTTGGACATTGTGTATGCATGCTAATTGGGAGTATCACCTATGAAACTACCTTCTTAGGGCTGTATCCATCTCATGCATATGGGATAGGTCTTAAAAGGGGCTTTCAATCAGTGTGAACACAAAAGGGGATCTCACACACAGAGAGATCACAAACTATAAAGTGGGTTTGGTATAAGATGAAGTGGCTTCTTCATCTACTCCAAGGAGATGTTTTTTTTTATTATTATTTTATTATTTTAATTTTATATGTTACAACTCTAGAATTCTACACTCCAAAAGAGTGAAACAAAGAATCAGAATGTGAACAAAATCTTTAGTTACATTATTGTAAAATTTAACATTACTTAGACCCCCCTGCAGAATTAATCAGCCCCCTCAGGAAGGGTCCCCAGAACTCCATACAGTAGATGACATGTAAGGAGCCTGCTAACAGCAAGGAGGGACCCAGTCAATTGTTGGCCAAATTTGGATATAATCTGTTGGGACAGCCTGTCTGAACTTTGCATGTCAACTACTGCGTTTCTCAAGAGCTGAAAGGAAGATGTGGTCCAGGCGGTCCTCACTTCCCTCCGTCCTTTATCTCAGCTGGCCCCCTCCCAGGCCCATACACTTGAAGCAAAAAAGTCCAAAGCTTAGGACTTAGTCTAGACACCATTATGTTAAGACTCTCATAATGGGAAGTCTCCAAGCATTTTTTAATAACTAGCAGAGCTAGGGTCCCATTAGAGGTCCTTTGAATCTAGATCCAATATTCCTTTCAGTATATACCAATAACAATTACATTAAGAAAATAAAATCCACAAAACTTTACACATATGTATAGAGAAAATACATCAGAATGGGACAAGAGTAAATAAGTTATTATTTTTCGGTACAAGTACAAATTCTTTTTTAAAAATAAAACTAATTCTGACCATATGGTTACACTGGGTTTCATTCAGGAGATTTTTCCCTTTGAGACTGTTACATTCCTAGTGCCTGGCATGCAATAGGCACTTAATAAATGCTTATTGATTCACAATGAACAAAAATTTTTCAAGGTAAAAAAAGATAACCTCCCAAAGGTTGGAAAGACCTAAAACTAAAAAGAACAGGGCAACTAAAGATGCAAAACATGTGAATAAATTTGGAGAAACTCTTTCAAAAGTATTCATATAGAATCACAGATTGTTAGAGCTGGAAGTATCTGAAAGATAATCTAATGCAACCCCCTCATTTTATCAGAATGAGATTCAAATTCCGCCCAGCCATTCACTGGTACCATCTTACAACTCCTCCCGATGAATACAGAATATATTAATATCCCCCTCCCTATCCCAGTTACTAGAAGTAAATCAACTTAGCTTTGGAAAGGGGGAAGAGCAAGACAGGAATCACTGCCTTGAGGAGTACAAACCCTACCAGACCCAGAACAGACTTTGCTTACATCCCATCCTGCCTTCCACCCCAGTCATCTTGCCATCTGTCTACAGTCCCCATGATTCTCCAGACCAAAACTCCCTTCCCTTCCCGCTCCTATGCAAGTGAAGTCTACCCCCACTAGAAGGGAAGTTCCTTCTATGATCTCTGAATGCAGTAGCATATGGTTGCACTGTAAGAAATGAAGAAAGGGACGGATTTGGTGAAATCCAGAAAGACTGACATGAACCTCTGCAGAGCAGAGTAGGACAATTTATACAATGATTATAACTTTGTGCTGAAAAACTACTCTGAAGGACATAAGAATTCTGATTGGTAATAAGAATAAGAGCTAACATTTAGATATCACTATGTGCCCAGGCACTGTACTAAGTGCTTTAGCTTTACCATTATTGTCTCATTTGATCCTCAAAACTACCTTGGGAAGTAAGTACTATTATTATCCAGATTTTACAGATGAGGAAGCTGAGGCAAGCAAAGGTTAAGTGACTTGCTCAGGATCACAAAGCTAGGGAAGAGCATACTACCAATCTCCTAACAGAAAAGAGATATACTTGGGGGTGGCTAGTTGGAGCAGTGAATAGAGCATTGGCCTGGGAGTCAGGAGGACCCTCAGACAATTAATACTTACTAGCCATATGACCTTGGGCAAGTCACTTAACCCCAATTGCCCTGCCCTCTCCCCTCCAAAAAGCAAAAAATTAAAAAATTAAAAAAAAAAAAGAGATATACTTGAGGTGCAGAATGAGATGAATGCTATTAGATATGGCCAATGTGTAGATGGACTTCTTTTTGCTTAACTCTGGCTCATTTGTTAGAAGTGAGCTCTTAAAAAAAATTCAGGGGACAATAGGGGAGTGATAATGATGCCAAAAAGAAAAGAAGAAAAGAGGGTCTTTAAAACATTTTTTTTAATTGTTAAAGGAATTTCAGAGGGAGACATAGACAAGTAGGCAACTTTGAAACTCACACGTTAAATTTATACTTTAAAAAAACCTAACTGCATATCACAGAGATTCATACATATTAATTTGTATTCATATACAAACTCTTTCTGTTCTTTCATATGGAAATGTTCATATTTGTTAGTATTTGTTAAGTTCAGAATAACAAAAAATAAAAATTATTTAAAAAAAAAGAATTGAGGGCAGGGACTTTCTTTTGTATTTGTATCCCATAGCAGAGTGCCTGACACATAGTAGGCATTTAATAAGTGCTTTTTCATTCATTCATTTTTTCATGAAGAAACTGAGACAAAATAGGAAAAGTGACTTACCCAAAGTCTCAGTCAATGAAGAAAGTGCCTATTATGTACCAGACCCTGTGCCTTGGCACACTGGGGAAACAAAGAAAGGCAAAAAGTCCCTTGGGGCGGCTAGGTGGCGCAGTGAATAGAGCGCCGGCCCTGGAATCAGAAGGACCTGAGTTCGGAGCCGGCCTCCAACACTTAAGCCGCACAAACAAAAACCTAGCCGTGTAACCTTGGGCAAGTTACTTAACCCCAACTGCCCTAAAGGGGCGGCTAGGTGGCGCAGTGAGTAAGAGCACCGGCCTCGGAGTTGGGATGACCCGAGATCAG
Organism: Gymnobelideus leadbeateri; assembly: GCA_011680675.1. Taxonomy (NCBI): domain Eukaryota; kingdom Metazoa; phylum Chordata; class Mammalia; order Diprotodontia; family Petauridae; genus Gymnobelideus; species Gymnobelideus leadbeateri. Next base: position 148,475 of record WOXC01007038.1, on the reverse strand, counting down.
ATCCGGCCTCAGAAAATGAGCACCCACGCATAAATCAAAATGACTAGCCGTGTAACCTTGAGCAAGTTACTTAACCCCAATTGCTTTAAAAAAAAAAAAGTCCCTACCTTCAAGGAGCTCACATGGAACAAGCTATATACAAGTTAAATTGAACCTAGAAGTCACAAAGGACATGAAGAAAAGATGGGATGAAGTGAAGATGAAAGTCAACCCAGGTCCTTTGAATGTGGTAGAGTAGAAAAAGCACTGAGTTTGGGGGCATCTAGGTGGCATAGTGGATAGAACAGCAGCCCTCGAGTCAAGCAGACCGGAGGTCAAATCTGATCTCACACACTCACTAACACCCTGGGCAAGTCACTTAACCCCCACTGGCTCTAGGTTTCAAATCAGAGGACCTGACTTCAAAACGCGTCTCTGCTATTTTATTGTCTACATAAGCTTGAGCAAGTTATTTCCCCTTCTTTTACAGATAAGAAAACAAACCCAGTGTATTTGTTGGACTAGATCAGAGGATCTTAACCCTTTTTTTGTAACGTGGTCTCCTTTAGCAGTATGGTGAAGCCTGTGGATGCTTTCATAAAGTAGCATTTTTAAAAGCATAAAATAGAATACATGGCATTACAAAGGAATTTTCAATGACATTGAAATAAAGATGTATTTTTCCCCATTCAAGTTCACAGACACACCTCTACCCCCAAATCTTCCCTTTGGTGAAGGAGCCCAGGTTAAGAAGCCCTCTAAGGACACAGGATCAAAAACTTGGAGCTGGAAGGGGTCATCTAGTCAAGCCCCTCCCAACTCCCTTATACAGGTGAGAAAACTGAGACCCAAGGAAATAAAGTGACAAATAGCAGAACCAACCCAGGTTTTCTGACTCTAGATCCTCCCTTTCTACCAGCACAATAGGCTCCTCAGGGCAACAAGGCAGCTCTTCTGTCTGGGTAGCCAAGACCCATCCCTCCCACTCCACCCCCAAACAACCTGTCCCCCAGATGGAGAATGGTGTAGTGCATAGAGTGCTGGGCTTGGAACCTGAACTGATAGTGGGTTCAAATTCTGCCTTGAACATTTACTAGCTCGAAGACTTTGGGCAAGTCACAGCTTCTCTTCTGAGGGGACTAGATTGGTTCTCTAAGATTCTTTCCATCCTGAAGCCTACAATCCTATGATCTGTGACACCTAACTCTGGATTTCAGCAGAAGAGATGCACAGAGCTCAGGCAGGTCATATCATGGTATCTTATTTCTCATCCTAAAGCCTAACTCAGCAGATGAACACACAGACCCGTGTCTCTCAGCAAGGCAAAATAGGAAATGCCAAGTGAGGTAATCAAAACCACTTGCCTCTTAGCAGTGGAGCTGAGGGGAGGCAGTAGCAGCCCAGCCCAACCCAGCCTCAGTCCCAAACCAGCCCCAGCCCTAGCCCCAACTCCAGCCCCAGCCCTAGCCCCAACTCCAACCCCAACCCAACCCAACCCAGCCCCAGCCCCAGCCCAGCCCTGCCCTGCCCAGGTCACATAAACCATTATGCCAAGCCCCTGTGAGCTCTACAGCATCCTAAATATGCAAAGAGAAGATGATCTTCAAGGAGCTGGTTAAAATTGCCTCCACCCAGGGAGACAAAGACCTACCAATTAGGTTACCTGGACCCTCAGGAAATAAACAAAATCTTAACCAAAGCAACAACCTGGCACTGGCCCTCTGGGGAGTGCAGTAATAATGCTTGATAAGATATGCTGCAAGCTAAAATGATGGGTTGGGAAGGCTTAGCTATTAATTCCCCTTTCTAAAGGGTGTTAAAGATGGCAAAGTACTTTATCCCCAACCCAGTGAGGTAGACCATACAAGTATTATCTTACACTTTTCCCCACTTTTCAGAACCTCACTCTCTCCTTCCCGAGCCACCTATGAGGATTCTTCAACATTTCCCATGCCTCCAGAATTCATACTGGCAGGTCTGGGTCTACCATTTTGGGGGCTCAGTCCACTACGGTAACAGGACATGAGTGTGTAGGTCTACTTCCATTTACACTTACTCAGGAGAAAGAAGAACAAAAATAAGACCAAGAAGAATGCCCACAAGGGGGAAAAAAGAGAAGGGTTTACAGAACCCTTACAAAACTAACATTTAAACAGCTCGAAGTTTCCAAGCCAAGAGGAAAATGACAACATAGGATATGGCTTGCTGAAGACATGAGGGGAAAACAATCATGCTAGCTAAATGCAGCTCTAAAAGTTCCATGAACAAATGTTTTCATGAAGTACATGCACCTATTCTGGGTAGCCACCAAAAAAAAGTGGGAAGAGAGAAAAAGATATCATATAATGGGTCTAGGTGATCGTTGCAAGGCAAATCTCAAGAAGATCTGGCTACCAAGTCATAGTATCTGAGAAAAGCACAAAAGGTTAAGTCACTGGGGAAAAGCCTACATACTAAATCCTGAAGGAAGCCTACATGTCTGCAGGCATCTACATGACGTTAATGTCTGACCATGGTGGTAGTACATTTTTAATTCAACCTAAAAGGAGATTCATCAGTCTTCAAGTCTTCTACTAGACTCTCTCTGTGGAATTGGCTATATAAGCAAAGAAAAAGGAAGAAGGTGAAGGAGGTGGCACTCATTGATCCCTATTTTATCTAGTTATAGGTGTTCCATTTTAAGAAGACCATTGACAAGCTTGAATACACACAGAGGAGGGTGTCCAGGATGGTGAGGGAAGCCAAAGCCATGCTATACTAGGTTCCATTGAATGAACTGAGCATGGAGAAGATCAAGGAAGGATGTGATTAAGGTATTTGAAGCACTGCCACCTAAAGAAGGGGCTAGACTTGTCCTCCTTGGCCTCAGAGGGTAGAACTAGAAGAAAATGGGGGAGAGTTACAGAGAAGCAGAAATCACACTTAGTTGAAGGAAAATTTCCCTATGGTGAGGACAGCCCAAGAGTGAAATAAGCTGCCTCAGGAAGTAAAGAATAACATCAGTGTAGATCTTTAAGTAGAGGCTAGATTATCTCTCAAGGATGCCTCTCAGGTGGTTGGACTAGATGACCTAGGGTCTCTTCCAACTCTGAGAGTCCCATCCTTGGAGAGGAAAGAGGAGACTAGGCCAAGTGCATATTTTAACTGAACCCGAAATGCTATAGGGTCATAGGGAAGACATTTGCAAATACAACTAACCGGAAGAAGCCTTAGAAATCAGCCAGCCCAACTCTACCATTTTTTTTTTTCAGAAGAAATGAAGGCCTAGAAAAGGATTGCCCAAAGTCACAGCCATCAGAAGCAATATTGGAATTTCAAGTCAGATCTTTTGACTTCAAATCCAAGGCTCTTTCTACTTCATGTCATGCTTGTCTCCCTTCCTCTCTTTCTTCTTCTCTTTCATAAGTTGCATCCCATGCAAATCTGCAGTTTTAGTCCCATGTTGGACAGGAGGAGAGAGGAACAAGATCATAGGGACATCCTGTACCCAAACTCTTCAAGAAGCATAGGAAGTAGAGCTTCATAGAGAAAGTCTCGAAGAAAGGGAGCCAGGGTGTACTGAAAATGGTCAGTCAACAGAGGGATGTTTTTTCCTTATCTGTAAAATGGGGATAATCATAGCGCCTACCTTACAGGGGTGTTGTGAAGTAATATATCTAAAGTGCTATGCAAAGCTTGTCGATGTGTTTATGAGTGTGTGTGAGTGTGAATGTGTGAGTGTGTACATGTATAAGTGTGGGTGTGTATGAGTATGTGTGTGTGTGTGCTAGTTATTATTCACTATTATATGATCCGAGGTTTGGAACCACTACCCCTAACAGTCCCAGTCCCTCAGGTAGGACGGTGGCTGCACCCTGCTGTTTCTCCTGCTTCCCAGGACATGCCCAGGCATCTTACTGTACTGTATGTAGAGTGCTATTCTGAAAGGATCGAGGTCCTGAAGTCCTTCTGTGGCAGAGGGAGAATTTCTAGAGATGTGTAGGGGAGTGGAAAAGAAAGGGAAATGAGGGAGAAAGAAGAGGACAGCTGCTGGCCTAAGGAAAGAGAGGTGCTGTCCATTCTATTCCCGGGCTGTCCTCGAGACAAAGTGCAAAGATGCATTCAGCAGGGCCCCCAGAGCTACTGGGGCAACGTCTTACTTGGGCATCAGAGCCCAAAGTGGAGACAGGGGGTGGGGCAGGGACAGGTAGTAGATTAAGGAAGGATCTGACAGAAGAAAAGCAGTTGAACCGTTCAAAAGCAGCTGGGGATGGGTTGAGGTGGGGGGAGGCAGAGTTCTATTCAACAAACATTAAACTGCTTCTATGAGTAGACACTACATATATATACTTTGCGCTGAGGTAGGGAAGGGTACAAAGTTTAGGTGAGGCACGTCGTAGCCTTCCTTCGAGAAACATAGAGTTTCGGAGGACCAGTGGGAAGGAAGCTACCTCACTCCCCCAGTTCTATGCTAAGTTCCCACCCAAACCCTCCCCTAGACTCCCGTGGGGTCAACGAGAAAGAGCAGCGTCTCCCAATTTGGAAGCCCTGGGATTGCCGAGTAGTACAGGGAGAGAAGAGGAGGGGAATGGCTCTCGCAAAGAGAGGCCGAGCAAACCCCACTAGACTCCTGAGCGTGGGTCTGGGTGCAAGTGAGCCCATACGTTCCTCACCCCTCTCCCCAAGCCATTCTAACCCCCATCCCTAGAACTAGGTTGGCCCAACGTTTCGCGGTTGCAAACGTGAGAAGACAGAGCAGCCATGCCCCCACTTCCAACTCCCCAGCCGCCCTAAGCTGCGCTCGGATTCGGGGGGGAGAGGGGGCCGGGGGAAGAGAGGCAGGGCACTTGTTGCAAACAGTCTCAGACAGCTAGGAGACACCCAGACCCGAGCGAGTGGGCAGCGGTCACGACCCCTGCACGAGCACTCCTGCTGCCGAACACACTGATGCCAACTCTGAGCAAGCCAACCTCTCCCGTGCCCCAGGCTCGGCGCCCCTAGCCCTTGCCTGTGCCCTGCGCTCGATCTCCAGGAGCCTCTCCGAGTCCCCTCCTCCCATCCAGGAGCCTCAACTTACCCCGCTGCGCAGGGGGCCCGGGGATCTCCGGCTGCTTCACATCGGGTTTGCCAATTGGCTCTTCTCCCTTCTCACTGGCCAAATCTCTCTATCTCCCGGCCAATCTCTCTCGGTCCCTAGAACTGTCAGTGTCTCTGTATCTGTATCTCTGTCCCTCCTCCTCCTCCTTCTCCTTCTTCCCCCTCCCCCTCTCTGGTCTCTCGGCCCTTTTTTCCGGGTTAATTACGCTTAGCACTAAAGCAAAACGCAACCCCCGGATGTGAGTACAATGCTCGGAGGCCGGCCCCCAAGGGGAGTAGGGAGCGGGGGGAGTAGGGAAGAGGAGGAGAGGGAGAGGTGCACGGTCCAAGAGGGGCTGGGAGACGGGTGGGGGTGGAGGGGAGCGGGTCTGGGTGGGGGAGGGAGGGAGAACAGAGAGAGGAGGTGGAAGGCGAGAGGCGGGGCCCCGGGGCCTGACAGGTCTTAGAGGGACAACCTCTCCCAGGTGGGAGCTGTAGATCCGACCCCTCCCCTCCCGCTTATATTTCAAGGAGAAAGATTTCCCATAACTAGACCCCCTTGCATTTTTGTCGCTTCCACTGGGCTTGCACCCCAGTTCCCACTGGGATCTGGACAGATAAAGGGGCAGTAAGCAGGAAAGGAGTTGGTGCACGTCTTTGAGAATCGAAATATGTTCGAGCTGGAAATAAATCTAACCCCCTCATTTTACAAAGGAGGAAACTGAGGGCCAGAGATAGGAAGTAACTTACCCAAGGTCACATAGCTTTGCAAGGACTCGCTTTTATTTCTTGTTTTTCCTTTTCCAATATCCTTGGGGAGATTTGACACTGGCTGCAGAGCGCTTGAGAAAACCTGGCTTTAAATCTTGTCTCTGCCTCTTAACAATGTATGTCTTTGAGCAAGTCACTTTCCCACTGCCCAGCAGGTGACTTGGATACAACCCACAATAATAAGGGCGCCTCGGTTTCATTCTTTGTAAAATGAGGGGAGCAGAGTTGGACTAATTGACCTCTGAGTTCCTCTCCCACGCTAACATTTTTGGATCCTCTGGACCTGGGTTTCCTCAGGAGTTAGATTAGATGTTTTCTAAGGTCCCAAATCTAAATCTCTAGTATGGTTCTATGATATGATAAACTTTCCTGCAGCTAAAGAATTAGGTTCAGGAGTAAAAAGAGAACAAGAATAATGGATGGATAGTAAAGCATTTATTAACCTCTTCCTATGTGCCTAGCCCTGTGCTAATTAGCCTGTGTGACTATCTGACCCAGTGACCCTGAGCACATCACCTCTCTATGCCCCATTTTCCTCATCTGTAAAATGAGAATAAATAATACTTATGCTGCCTACTTTACAGGACTTTTGTCATGCAATGACTTTGTAAACCTTTATTATTGTGGGTTGTACCCAAGTCACAGCTAGGTAATAGGGAAGTTTATAGGTCTGAGAGAAGAAAAGTCACCTTTCTTGCCTTCAAAAAGCAAATGAGTGTCTGTAAAAAGGGGGTTATAGAGCTGGAAAGAACCTTAGAAATCATCTCATCCACCTCCTTCATTTGACAGATAAGGAAATTGAGATCCAGAGATGGTTAACCCAAGGTCACACAAATACTAAATAGCAGAGTTAAGATTGGAACCCAGGTCCCATGACTTCAAATGCAGTGCTTGTCCCCATGGTATCACTCAAACCATCACATGTAACTGACAAAGGAAAATGTACAGGAAAATATACATTCAAAAGGGGACATGAACAAATGTTCATAAATCGCTCATTGCTGAAGGATAGTAAATATGTCCTGTCTGCTTATACCAGTGTAAATATGACAGTCTAGTGTGTGTTGGTCCCAGTGAATAATAGCCAATAAACATTCATTAAACAAACACTAATTAAGCACTCACTGTTCCAGGCACTGCTAAACACTGAGGAAAGGCAAATGACAAGGAGCTCTAGGTCTAAGGGGACTAGCTCCCAGAAGTCTTCAAGGAAGAGATGGAATTTTAGAATGTTGAATTATAATGGCTCATTTATGGAGTGTTTTTACAGTTTGGAGAACACTTCCCTCACAACCACCTTGTGAGGTATGTAATCTAAATATTATTTCCCCATTTTACATATCAGGCAACTCGGGTGCAGAGGGAGGAAGTCTAAAGTTAGTCACATGGCTAGTGAACACCAGAATCAGCTGGGACCCATATCCTCTCCTCTTTCCATTGCACTTCTAAACAGAAAGCACACGTTTTATTTGCAAAGAATAGCAAGAATAGCTCAGATTTCTATTGGCCTCTAATGTTTCCAAAATCCTTTTGACATAAGCAGCTAATTTGGGCAAATAGCGAAAGTATTGTTGTCATCCCCATTTCTTGCAGATAAGGAATCTGAGGCTTAAGAGACTTGCCCAGGGTCTCACAAGTTGGAATTAGGCCTGGAACTCAGATCTCTACAAGTTCTGAGTCCTAGAGTGCTATCGATGATCATGGGGGAAATAGAGGAGAACCTAAATCGCTAAACAAATACGCCAAAGAAAGAGAAAAAAAGGCTCTAAGGAAAGAAAGCAGAGCTCCTAACCATGAAGGGCTGGAGTCAGGGAAAGAGATTTGTGTTGGGGGTTCCGAAAGTCTTAGTATTTATAGATTTGACCATGTCACTGGCTTCCTGTTACCCTTAGAGTAAAATATAAAAATTCTCAGCCTGATATTAAAAACCTTCCACAAACTGGCTCTCACCTACTTTTTCAGTCATTCATATTTCTTCCCCCACCACTCACCATTATAGTTAAACTGACCTATGAGCTATTCCCCAGACACAACATTTCATCTCCTATCTCAGCACCTTCAAATAGGTTGTCCTAGAGACAGATAAGGAAATTAAGATCCAGAGATGATGAATCCACAGTCACACAAGTACTAAGTAGAAGAGTCAAAATTGGAACCCAGGTCCCATGACTCCAAATCCAGTGTTTGTCCCCATGGTATCACTCAAACCATGACATGTAACTGACAAAGGAAAATGTACAGGAAAATATACATTTGAAAAGGGACATTAACAAATGTTCATAAATCATCATTGTTGAGGAAGAATGAATATGTCCTGTCTACTAAAACCAGTGTAAATATGGCAGTGTAATGTGTTGGCATCAGTCAATAATAGTCTATAAACTATGTGCACCTACTATGGGCCCAGAGTACACTCCCTCCTCCCTACCTCCCTTAGAGTTGTACACAACTGAAATGACTGAATAATTTTAAAAAATAGTCCCTGCTCTCAAGGAGCTCATAACCCAATGTGCGTAGGGAAGTCAAGGAAACAACATGCAACTAACTGTTCACAAACAAGATATGTAGGATAAATTGTAGACAATCTCAGAGGGAAGGCATTATAAGAATTAAAGGGGACCATGAAAGGCTTCTTGCAGAAGGTGGGATTTTAGCATAAGCTTGAAGGAATCCAGGGGAGCCAGGAGATGGGAGAGGAAGAGGAATAGAATTCCTGGCAGATGGTGTGTTTTGTGAGAGGACCAGTAAGAAAGCCAATGCCATTATTATGTGGAGGGAGGTAAGGTGTAAGAAGACTGGAAAGGTCAAGTGATGAACATCTTTAAAAGCCAAAGGGAAGAACAGTCAACTGGTATCTCACTCTGTGGCTAGCAAACTCCTACGTGTCTCTCTTCTAGGCAGTTTTCTGCCTGAGCCAAGACTTCCTTCTCCCCACTCCCTCCTCTGACCTTCACTTCCACTATATCCTCCAGAAAACTGGTTCTGCTATTGAACTTTCCTTCATTCTAAACCTCTTCCTCTTGCACTTTCTTTTTAAAATTATTATGTTAATAAATAAAAATCTTCCTTCTCCCACATTCTTTTTTGGTTTTCAACTGCTGAGTTAGTTATCTTGGTGGATTAAGTGTTGGGTTCGAGATTAGGAAGTATTTGAATCTAGTCTCAGACATGAACCTTTGTAGGCTCTATCCTGATCTCTCTCTCTCCTTCTTTTCCTCTCTGTTTTTCCCTTTCTCCTCTCTCTCTCCTTCCCTCTCTCTTTTCTCTCTCTCTCTCTTCCTCTCCTTCTTCTTCCCTCTCTCAACATTCATACAGTTTCTATCATCTCTATGCAAATGGCTCTCAAGTCTATATATCCAACCCCCATTTTTCCTCTGTGCTCCAGAACAACATCTCCAACTACCTATTGGACATTCCCACCTAGATGTTCCATAAGCATCTCAAACTCAATGTGTCCAAAGCGGAACTCCTTCCCTTTCCTCCTCAATCTATCCTATTTCTTAATTTCCCCATTTCTATAGAGGGCAACACTACTCTTTCAGTTACCTGGGAGAGTGGAGATGCCATCCTCAGCTCTTTACTCCTGCTAATTCCTCCATATTCAATTAGTTTCTAAGTCTTGTTGAGTTTACCTCTTTAGCATCTTTTCCATCTGACCCCTTTTCGATGGTCACATTAAAATGATCCTAGTGCAGACTTTCCTCATCTTTCCCCAGGCCTACTGTAATTACCTCCTAATTGGTTTCCAGTCTTGTCTCCTTTCCCATCCATCTTCCATACAACTGTCAAATTGATGTTCCTAAAGCATAGGTCTCACCCACTGCCCTGAGCAAGGAGGGTTCTGTGGCTACCCTTTCCCTTTCAGATAAAGTCCAGACACCTCTGTCTTCTAAAGTATTTTGCCATCTGGATCTAACCTATAGGCTAATGACACATCACCTGCTCTCCAGCCAAATTAGCCTATTTGCTTTTGTCCTGTGCCAGACAGCCTATCTCCGGCCTTTATGTCTTTGTACAGCTTGTCCTCCATGCCAGAAATGTTTTTCTCCTCATGTCCCATCCCCTTCAAGAGGTCTTTCCTGATTCCCCAAAAAGTTAGTGCCCCCTTCAAGATCTTGTATTTACTTTCATCTCCAATGCCTTCTTTCATGCATAAGTTTTGTATTTACTTCTTTGTGAACATCTATCCCTTCTCCCACCTAGATCATAGACTGAGCTCCTTGAGAACGGGAATTGTTTCACTTTTGTTTTTGTGTCCAGAGCACCTAGAACTGTGCCTGGGACATAGGAGGTAATGTTTACTGATTGCTTAATGTGATCCTGGGCAACTCATTTAACATCTCTGATCCTCAATTTCCTCATTTAGCCCCTGCCCCATAGGGCTGTTAAATGAGACAATATAGGGGCAGCTAGGTGGCACAGTGAATAGAGCACTGGCCCTGGAGTCAGGAGGACCTGAGTTCAAATCTGGCCTTAGACATTTAATACTTACTAGCTGAGTGACCTTGGGCAAGTCACTTAACCCCAATTGCCCTGCCTCCCCCCTCCAAAAAGCAAAAAAAAAAAAAAAAGCTCTATATAAATGTTAGTTACTGTTATCATCATCATCATCGAAACTTGGCTACCTTCAGAAGACCCGTATTCTTGGCCACCTTCTCCAGTACTAGATGCCACTCTCACACCCCCACTGACAAACTGGAACAGAAAGAATAGTAGACATGCTCCTTGCTCCTCACAGTCTCTTCCAGACCTTCCTTCTTCTGCCATCACTCAGAGGAGTTTCCTCTGCTGAGATTCATATAACTGACCAATACCACCTGGTACTGATTCCTATTACTATCGTCTGGCCTCTGGGTCACTCGCCTTTGCTCAGGGAGTTCCATATCTGGCTCTTTGGCTTCCTCTCTACCCTAAACTGTGCCTCATACGTGGAGAGTTTAATATGTATACATAGTGATGACCCCTCAACTACCTTGGCCTTCTAGTTCAACCTCCTCAGCTTCTGTAGCCTCTATTTTCACCTCTACTTCAGCCACCCACAGGTCATACCTTAATATCTCACCACCACCCATAACTGTACTAGTTTCATAACCTTGAACTCTAAAATCCCCTCCCCTTTATCTCTTTGTCTTCTCCTAGACCTGTTTTTCATCACCTGTTTGATCTCTAGCTCTACCCCCTCCCCAATCCAATATCCCTGCTCTATCTGAAAGTTGACTAAATTCAACTTCATACTCATATACTCTTGAATCCCTATTCCCATTTTTCTGTCAACACTCATTACCTTCCAACCCAGATCCTGGTTACCCCTTCTCTGCTGTGCACTACCGCACAACTATACCCTCTGGGTTCACTGCAGAACTGGGCTCTCACTTCAATCCCTCATTGATTCCGTGTTACGTCTCCCACAGAGGTTATTTCCAGTCTTGTCTTCTCAAATCCTCTACACTTTACCCTACTTCCTACTTCACTGAGAAAATGGTGGCCATCCTCTGCGTGCTCCTACTTCTTACCTCTTCTGTGGTTTAATGCTTTGCATTTTGCTTTAATGTGAAGCATAAGATCACTCCACATCATTTCCAGTTTTCTCCTTTTTTGCTCTAGTCTCCATAACCCTTCTCTTAACTAAGGACTAACTCCTTTGCTTGTACCCTCAATCACATTGCCTCCCGTCTTCTCCAGAAGCTTGTGCCTTCCATTATTTCCTTCCTTTTATCTTCAATTTCTCCTTATCTTCTGGTTCCTTCCCTTTTGCCTACAAATATGCCCATATCTCCCCCATCCTTAAAGAAAACTTTCAGTTGAGCCAGAAGCTATCTATCATTCTCCAACTCTTCCCCTTTTCATTGCAATTCTACCAGAAGATGTCAACTATAATCCTTGCCTTTACTTCCTATATCACTTGCAATCTGACTTCCTACCCCACTACTCAACTGAAACCTTTCTCTCTGGTGTTACCAAGTGTTTAATGGAGGAACTGCTTGTCAGGGGTGGGGAATCCATTTGGATTCATTCAAATGACTGCACTTGAGGCCCTAGAAGGCCACACATGGCTTTGAGACTGCAGGTTCCCCACCTCTGTGCTAGGTGGTACAGTGGTTAGAGGACTTGAGCCTGGAGTTGGAAATACCTGAGTTCTAATCTAGACTAGCATACTTAATAGCTATATGACCTTGGGCAAGTCACTTAATGACTGTTTGCCTCAGTCTCCTCATCTGCAAAATGGGGATAATAATATCACCTACCTCCCAGAGTTGTTGAGAGGATCAAATGAGGTAATAATTGTAAAATGCTTAACACAGTGCCTGGTACAAAGTAAGTGCTATATAAATGTTAGCTATCATTATTAATTGATTTTTAAGAAAGTGCTCATCCTACTTTATCTCTCTACATCTTTTAAGAGCCAACCACCCCCTCCTTTTAGGTATTTTCTCCTCCCTCAGCTTTCCTAACAATACTCTCTCCTAGTTCTTCTACCTGTCTGACTACTCCTTTGCTAATTCAATTATCATTGCTATGTAGATCACTCCAGAGCCTATATGATATATTCAACCCTAATCTCTCTCCTGAGTTTCAGTCTCCCAATTGGAGATCCCATAAGCACCTCTAATTCAACATGCACAAAATGGAACTTATTCTTTTCCCTCTTAAACCAATTTCTCCCTTTCTTCCTATTTCTACTGGTGGAGGGGTAGGGGAGAAGGAGGCAAGGGGTGGGAAAAGAAATTATTACCATTGTTACTTTGACCCAGGCTCACAACTTCAGAGACAACCTAGACCAGGGGTGGGGAACCTTGGGCATCAAGGGCACATGTGGCCTAGGTCCTAGGCTGTGGCCTTTTGACTGAGTTCAAGTTTTACAGAACAGATCCCTTATTTTTAAATTTTATGTTATTTATTTTTATTTTATTATTTACAAATCCTTATATGAAGGGGATTTGTTCTGTGAAGTTTGGATTCAGTCAAAGAGCTGCACTTGAGGACCTAGACATGTAGGTTCCCCACCCCTGAGTCCTAGACTCTTCCTCAGCTTCACCCCCTAATCCAGTAAAATGCCAAATCTTCTTCAATTCTACTTCCACAACATCACCACCTCTCACCTGGACTATTTTTTTGTTTGTTTATTTTGCAGGGGGGAAGAAAGGGCAATTGGGGTTAAGTGACTTCCCCAAGGTCACACAGCTGGTAAGTGTTAAGTGTCTGAGCCCGCATTTGAACTCAGGTCCTCCTAACTCCAGGGCCAGTGCTCTATTCACTTCACCACCTAGCCTTTCCTCACCTGGACTATTGAAGTAGTTTTCTAATTGATCTCCCTGCCTCTAGTTTTTCCCCTCTGTAATCCATCCTGCTGGCAGCTGGTATAGCTTCCCCATAATTTTCCTAATTCAAAAATCTTCAGTGGTTTCCCATTATCTATAGTACCAACCTCCAAAGGGATGGTGAGACCTGGCCCACCAAAGGGGAGTGTAAGATGGAAAGTTATAGTGTCCCCTCAAGGATTAAATAAAAACGAAACTGCAAAGTGAGGGTTGAATCCAAACCTCCCTGAAATAGCCAATCACGGGGCTTGTCTGTAACCCAAACACCTACTCTTATTCCTTCTACTCTGATCCCTTTAGGGGCAAACTTCCCACTTCTGAGCTTGGTTGGACCCCTTGGGGGTCCCAAGAACCCACAGTTAATGGGAGAAATTCAGGTCCCATGGAGGCTGGATGGTATTGACAGGTGAGTAAAATCCCCATCTCCCTCCCTTGTCATTTTGGATGGGTCAGGGTGAGTCAAACAAGATGAGAGGCATGAATGGTCTCTGATCCGGACTGCAGATCTCATATATGAGCTCTGCCTCCAAATCTCCCTCCCCCTTTTTCAAACTTCCCTGTTTCTGTTGAAGGCACCAACATCTTTCCCATCACGGGTGTTTTCACAGCTATCTCTGCCTCCTCACTTTCCTTCACCCTCTTTTGACAGATCCAATCAGCTGCCAAATTTTCTGCCTCCAGATCTCAGTTTCTGCCTGTCCCCTTCTCTCTACTCCCACAGCATCACCCTAATCTAGGCTTTCAACACCTCTTACCTGGACTACAGTAGTCTCCTAATTAGACTCCCTGCCTCAAGGCTCTCCCTTTTCCAATCCTCCACACAGCTGTCAAAGTGGTTTTTCTAAAGTGTTGTTGGGACCATATCTCTTACACATAGCCCACCCCACTCAAGAAACTCCATTGGCTCCCAATTCACTCAAGGATGAAGAATTTTTTTCATTTTGTTTCATCTCATCAATTTATTTTCTATTTTATGTAGATTTTATAATGTAATATCCATAATAATAGCTAGCATTTATGTAGTGCTTGCAAAGTACTTTACAAATATTTTCTCACTCCTCACTAAAACCTTGGGAAGTAGGTGCTATTATTATCCCCATTTTATAGATGGGGAAATCAAGGCAGACAAAAGTTAAGTAACTTGCCTAAGGTCACATAGCTAATCAGTGTCTGAGGCTGGGATTGAATTTCCTCTTCCTAATTCCAGGCCTAGAGCTCTGCCCAGTTCAACACCTAGCATCATGATATTAGTACAATAGTGCTAAGATATATATATATGTATATGTGTATATATATACATATATATAAGTTTATATGTATATATATAAGTATATAATATATGTATATAATAAGTTTATAATTTATAAATAAGTGAATATACATATAATGGAAGTGCATGCTCAATTTTTTTTAACTGATGGGGCGTATAAACAAAAAAGTTTGGAAACCACTGGTGCATAAAATAAAATTCAAATTCCTTAGTCTGACATTTTAAGGTCATTCATAATCTGGCTCCCACCTGTCTTTCCAGACTTAATTTGTACTACTCCCTTTCCCAAACTCCATGTTCCTGCCAAAATGGTCTAAGAGCAGTTCCTTGAACTCGACTTTCTATTTTTTATCCCTATGCCCTTGCATAGATTCTCCTTCATGTTTTAACAATTCGGTTTAAGTTCACTTTAGATGTTATCTCCTATGGGAAGCATTTCAACATATGCCTCAGTTTACTCAAATGGAAAACTAAGATAATAATAGCAACTCCCTCCCAGAATCATTGTGAAAATAAAATGATATTTAGTGTGTACAGCATTGTACTGTAAAATGTACAGCATTGAGCACAGTGGTTGGCACGCAGTAGACACTTAAAAATGTGGAGAGGAGAAGGGAGGAGCGATCATTTTGGATCTGAATCAAATCCAAGTCTAGGAAGCCTTCCAAGGAAGGCAGAATTTGTACTGAACCTCAAATGATGCTCAGGATAATGGTAGGTGAAGAGGAATTAGAAGAACGTCAGACAGGTGGAGGAGAGGGAAAAGTATGATAATCCTTGGTTCTAAACTGTGGAAACAGTTACTAGGAAACTAGTTATGCAAGAATTAGAAAATTCCCCCTCCTCCTACCCCGGTAAATTGTCAAAGGGTCATGTACCAATCAAACTTAGTTAATACCAGACTAACTTCACTACTCTGACGTTTTCTCCCATTTCCTGGTTCTTGATCACTTTTCTTTGCCCAGTCCTCTACTCAGGTGCCAGAAGCATTAAGTTGGTGGTAGTTTGGCACATACTTTCCCTTCCCTCAGCACATGTACTCTAAGCAACCTGAAAATGTTGTCAATGTTTCCTGTAATACATTTCAGCAGAGGGTACACTTAATAGCCAGCTTCTGATTGCCTAGAAATGGTAATTCAAGAGACTAAGAGCACTATAGAACTTAAAAACAGAGAGTCAGTTGATTTCACTTAAGGAGGAAAATAGAGTTTTGCATATCTCAGTATTCAATTGGTAGAATTGGAAGAGACTTGGAACATAGAAAGTAAAGTGTCAGAACTCAAAGGGAATTTAAAATATAGAATTTTGATAATAATAGCTGACTTTATATAGGCCTTTAAAGTTTGTAAAGTTTTTTTTATATTAACTTATTTGATCCCTGTAATAACCTGTGAGATAAATAGTACAAATATTATTATCTCTACTTTAAATATAAGAAAATTGGAGCTCAGAGTAGTCCTTGCCCATGGTCATATAGCTAGTAAGTGTACAATGTGGTATTTGGATCTAGGTCTCTTCTGCGTTCAAGTCTAGACTAATTTCTACCATGTTCTTTTTACTTAGAAATTATTAGAACTGAGAGGACCTTAGAATATCGGATCCAAAATGGAAAAGCTGGAAATAGCCTTGGAATATAGAACATGCAGCAGGTTTCCCTAATAAAAGTTGCATTCCCAACATATGTAGGGAATTGATTCAAATATATAAAAATATAGCCATTTCCCAATTGATAAAGATATAAATAGACAGGTTTCAAAGGAAGAAAAATCAAGCTATATGAAAAAATGCTCCAAATCTCTAATAATTTTGAAATACAAATCAAAGCGACTCCAAGGTTCCACTTCACCATCATCAGATTGACAAAGCTGACCCAAAAAAAAGATGAAAAATGTTGGAGGGAATATGGGAAAATAAGTACATTAATGCAATGTTTGGTAGAGTTGTAAACTGGACCATCCATTTTGAAAAGTAATTTGGAACTATGCCTGAAATATTCTAATTTGTGAATACCTTTTGACCCAGCAATACTTCCAAAGATATGTTATATTCCAAAGGCCTATACCCCAAAGAGATCAAAGAGGAAAAAAAAGACCTATATATACAAAATTATTTATAGCAGCTTTTTTTGTGGTGGCAAAGAATTGTGAATTAAGAGGGCAACCATTAATTGGAAAATGTTTGAACAAATTATTATTTATAAGTGGAATGGAATACTACTGTACAATAAGAAATGAGATTTTATAGAAACCTAGGAGGACTTCTGTGAACTGATGCAGAATGAAGCAAGCAGAACCAGGAAAACGACTTATATAGTAACAGCAACAGTGTAAAGACAAGTAACTTTGAAAGACAAGAGCTTTGATCAACAAAATGACCCACCATGATTTCAGGGGACCCATGATGAAACATGATTATACAAATATTGAGAAAGAAGTGATGAATTCAGGGTACAGATCAATACATGTATTTTTTGGACTTGAACAATGTGAGATTTTTTTTTGCTTGACTATGTATATTTGGCAAGAGTATCTCTTTTCCTTTTCTCTACACCCCACCCCATCAAAGGAAAGGAAATGGGGAATAGAGAAAAAATTTTAATATCATCAAATTTATTTAAAAAAAAAAACATTTTGGTCCTCTTCAAAGACAACCAACAACCAAGGACAACAACCAACAACTTAGCAGCTATGTGATTTTGGGCAAGTCATTTAAGCTCTTCAGGTCTTGATTTTCTCAGGGTAACCTTCAAGGCCTCTTCCAGGTCCAAATCTATGACCCTATGAATATAAATTATGGAATATTAATTCCTGAAGTGACTTAGAAAGCATCTCTTCTGATCCCCTCAATCTAGAGATGAGGAAACTAGAATGGACTTTTCCATGGTCACACAGATAATATCTCCATTTTCTGGTTCCTAATCCTCCTAATGAAACCATTCTGTGAAGAGCAAGCCTTCTACCTCATGTTCCCAAAACCTTAACAGGAACTATGTACCCACCTTCCTCAAAGTCATTTCTTTAGAGTACTTCTAAAGTAGTTATCTATTTTTTTAACCTTAAGTTGAGAAGTTTGTGATAAGCCATTTGAGTCCATGATATAAACTTTAATTATGAATTCTGAATAATCTTCTGATGAACTGTATTTTCTTCCATAAGCAGAGATGTACCTTATAAAAAGCATCAAACCAAGTCTGTCTGGATGGCTCTAAGTGATTAGACCATGATGTTTGTGAGCCCAAGAGCATAAATTTGATTCTGCCACATGCTGGTTAACTTAGCACATAGAGAAAGTATTCCTTGGTCCCCATATTATATATGGTCTCCATTCTGCAAATATTCAGAAGGCCAAAGAGCATGACTGGCTTGACTTGGTGTAATTCAGGGCCAAGAAAGGTATTTTATCATGTGGTGAAAAAAGCACTAATATCAAAAGTATCAGGCTTGGGTCTTCACTTAATTAACTTGGCAGTGTGACTTTAGGCAAGTCATATCTTTTCACTTCTCTGAGGCTCAGTTTTCTCATGAGCAAAATGAGAATACAGACTATGTGTGGTGGTGGATAAAATTCTGGACTTCGAGTTTAAATACCCCATCTTATACTTACTAGTTGTGTGATCCATAGGCAGCTGCCTAGGAGAGAGTTCCCACACCAGGTGTGTCCTATGCTAACATCACATTCCTATGAAATAGGAATAATGATACTTACACTAACCTTCGTGTGTGTGTGTGTGTGTGTGTGTGTGTGTGTGTGTGTGTGTGTGTGTGTCTGTCTGTCTGTCTGTCTGACTGTCTGTGTCTGTGTTTTCATGGCCAGCACTTTAGCACTATAAAAATATGAACTATTATTAAAAGTTACTCACAGCAAATGTCCTAGGTTAGAAGTAGTATTTTTATCTGTAAATAGCATGCTTTCATTATTGTTTATCACTATGTTATTCTTATTTGAACCTCCTATTTCTCACCCAGTTTTTATTTCAAAGAACTCATCGTCCTCAACTACCCTATTTCCCCACCCTTTACACTAGGAGTGAGTGGTCATGGTATGCTATGCCCAGGAAAGATGTAATGGAGGATGGGTCAGGCATGCCCCAGTTCAGACACACTTCCTTCTCTGCTGGGATTTCCTCCATGATTATTTAGCCAATTTCAGGTCTACTCAAATATATCCTCCTGCCACTGGAAGGGAGGGGCAGAACCTGATGAGCAACTTGAACTCTGAGTACCAGTGAAACTCATTATGAGTCACTAGACAGGTAATTTGCTCAGGAATCCCTCCTTCATCATTCCTCATTTGTATGATGACTCCACATGACTGTCAAATTATATTAAAATGAAGTTTAATATTAGTCTGGAGAATTTAGCCAATCTTTTTTAGTGTTAAGGGTGGAGATCACCAGGAATTCTCATGGAATCAATCACCCCCCACTCCAATTGGTGTGGGCCTATAAAGCCTGGGCTTTGATGAATCAAAGGTGTGAACTAGGCACAGTTCACAGAATCCAATTCACTGATTTCATCATTATTGGGGGAAAGCTCTAGGAAGATTCTTCTTTCTACTATGGAAGACCTTAGATGCCATCTCAAAGAAAGACTTGGCAATGACATCATCAAAGAATCTAACAGCCCTTTTAGATCACCCATAGTGGTGCTACCAAAGAAGAATGGAGAGTTATGAATGTGAGTAAAATACCATACTTGGAACAAAAGAACCAAAGCGAGCTGTGGTAAACCATGCCACAAACTCAGGTTGCCACTTAGTTATTTTAATTGGTTGACAAGTTCAGGTGATCACTACCCTTAGTAATTAAAAAGCAACAAGTTAAATGCTTGCTTGGTAATAAATGATGTGGTTTTAATCAGATATTTAGTCTGAGGTAACAGAATCAGTAGTAATTCCAGATTACTACTATTATTACTACTGGAGGTCAAACTTCAAGTCATTTCAGCCCTCAACCCAATGGGCCTCTGGACATTATGGAGCCTCTGCACTTACTCCAGGGCTCCTCAGTGCTTCATGTACTCTTATTTTGAAAGGCAATCCTTAACAGGATCAGTCTTTGGGAGGGACCTTTGGGATCTTGTTGTCTAATAGGTCTTAACCTTTTTTTTTTGTTTGTTTCTAGATTTCCTTCTCAGAAAAAAAAAAGTTTTTTAAGTGAATAAAGTTAAATACATAGAATTATGAAAAAAAACAATTAAACTATAGTTGTGAAAATAGTATTTATTTAAAATAGGTTCAAGGACCTGAAATTAAGAACCCCTGATCTAATCCAATCCTCTCATTCTCAGGAAATTGAGGCCTAGCCTAGGACAGGGAGGTAAATTGCCCAAGGTCCCATAGCAAGTAAATGGGAAGTCTAGAATTACCACCAAGTCTTCCTAAGGAAGCTCTTAATCACCTTTCCCTACCTCTGGGCTAGATTAGAAACAAGAAACTAGAAGGGGGGGGAGGGGTCAGGAAGCAGTGGGAAGTACAAAATGACAATAGAACCAATAATTAACAGTCTGACTTTGAGAATGGAGAAAGGGAAACTCTATAGCTAAAGTAGAAATGTATTTCTGGAAAGCAAAATCCTGGATATTTCTAACGATGTCCCTGACTCACCCAGAAATAGCATTCTGTGCTTTAAGAAGGCAAAGAAATAGATGATACATTTAAGAAAGAGTTCCATTCAAAATGGCTAAACTGGAAAACAAAACAGCTTTGTGGAAAATCTACCTCTCTGGAATACCTCAGTCAGTCGTGGACAATGCTGGGTAAAGGAGACAGCTGTTATATACAGATCCTAAGCCCCTAACTGTGTGAGACCGAATCGGTTTGTCTATGGTAACCAACTTTCTTTTAGACTGTGTTCACAGCCCTCATCATAACTAACTATTAGTTTTTAGTTGTGATATAGAAAGCAGGTTTCCATTTCAATAACTACATCTGATTTCTGACCAAGGTTTCCCCAAATCCCAGTTCCTTAGCTACTGGGACAAGTTTAAGAGTGTGCTGGAGCCAGCTCAAACTGGTTCTCCAGAGATGGTCAAATTCTCTGTGTGAGCATTTACACCTCTGAAAACAGCAAATTCTAGAAATCGAGACTTTATTGTTTCATTGATTGCCTAGACTTACGAAAGTGATGAAAAAATATAAATAATGCAGATTAAACTTAACTGTGTACAATGCTTTTTCTGGGAGTCAGTTGTTATAGAACTAGACCTTTTGCTAGGAATTCTCTGTTCCCTCCAGTTTATTTACCTCCCTACCAAAACTTCCACCCATCCTTCAACCCATCCACCTAAGGTGTCACCTCATCTCTGAAGAGCTGCAACCTAGATTATCTTCTAAGTCTCCAACTCATTGATTACTCACTTTCCTAATTTCCCATAATAGTTATTACAGTACAGTATTATTCTCTTTGCTATGCATTTTCATAGTCTATCTTATCTAGCTTGAGTTTTCCCCCAGAGGAAATTAGCCTTTCATTTCTTTTGTATCCCTTTCAAAGGACCAACCCCAGGGTTGGACCAATAGAAAGAATAGGCTTTGAATTCAATAGAATTGAAAGGACCTTCATGAATCTCCCAGTTTTCACAAATCTAAGAGAAAACAAACAGCTTTTATTGCTTCAAACAATACATGCTTCATCTTTCCTTTATTTCCCTTTCTAAGAGCCCTACATTCTATTTTCTAGAATTTAGCCCTCCCCCACAAACCCCAAAGAATCTTTTGGATGATGGCTGCAATGGTTTTATTGTTTATCTTTTAAAATGCTATCATCTTGGGGCAGGTAAGTGGCACATCGAATAGAGCACCAGCCTGGAGGGTGGAGGTCCTGAGTTCAAATCGCCTCAGACACTTAACACTTACTAGCACATGAACTTGAGCAAGTCACTTAACCCCAATTGCCCTGCCCTCCCCCCCCTCCAAAAAGCAAAAAAATAAAATAATTTCTAGGAGCCACTCTCCTCTCCTGCCCCCTACTAAACATAAGCACAAAACATCCCCACAAAGAAGCAGAGGTGCCAGTCCTGAAGTCTTTCCCCAAAAGTTCAGTGGGCAGTGAGTGTGACAGTTCCAAACAGCTCCTCTCCTCTGACACAAGCAGGAATCTGGGGAGGCACTGAGTATAAGGCATCCTTGCCTTGAACTCTCCCTTGCTCAGCCTACTGGGGCTGCGTCTTTCCCTTAACCTTTAGAATGTATTTTACCCTCTCATATAATTTTCATTCAGTCAGTCAATAAACATTAAGCACTTATTAGGTCCTGAGGGCAATATTTTAAACACAGACTTTGCTCTCAGGGATTTTACGATCTAATAAAGGGAGATAAGACTTGTACACAGATGACCATAATAGCAAGTCCACTGTGATAAGTGTAAGGGCACAAAGAGCCATGAGATCAAATGAGGGAAAGAGACCCCTTCAAATTTTGTCAGGGATGTAGAAAATCCAGCTGAAGATGAGATTGCTATATTGGGTAGGAGCTTGGACTTGATGGGTGACCTTTAAGTGTCCTATAAATTTTTAAGTTTCTACGATTGTACTGAGACCTATTACTCAAAATTCTGGTGCTCTGGTTAAATTCAGTTGAGCTGGGGTAGAGTGGGGAGGTTATAGGAAATATAATCCCTGGTCAAATGCATTTTAGTTGGGTAACATCCAGGAAGAGGTAGAGAGCAGAAAAGGGGTACTCAAGAGGCTGGATGATGGGGCAAGAGAGGGCAGGAGAGGGATGGGACTTCTGTTCCACATTCCAGATGATGCTGGCTGGCATTCTGAGGCAAAGTCCTAATCACCCCGCCCTAGTAAGGCTTTGATTTTGCCTCACCATGGGCTGAGCAGCCTGGTACACTAAACCATCTGTCTCATAACTGAAGATGGAACAAAAACACTGTACCACTCTAATTGTGACACTCCTCTATTAAAAAATGTTCAGTTTTGCCCCATAACCTATCAAATAAAGTAGAAACTGCAGATCAAAAGACCACCCACAAGTTGGTTCCAGCCTATGTTTCTCCACCTGATCTATATTTTGGCCAAACTGACCTTTCTCTCCCCCATTCTTGACCTGCTGTCTCCCATTTCTGACCTCTCCCTAACCCCAAACTGTCTATTGAAGTTCCTCCTTTCCATTCTCTTTTCTTGGATCATCTCAGATGCCACCTCTTCAAGGAAGCCTTCTTTGAGCTTCCTAGATGAAAGTGGTGGCTTCTTAACATTTCTTATAATCTTCACCTACTCATCTCCTATGGACTTATCTCCCTCTCCTTTGTATCATAGTTATTTAGGTTCACCTCCTTCCTTCTTATTAAATAGTTTTTTCCTTATGAGCAAAGTCTTCGCCGTATCTATTTTTGTATTCCTGGTTTCTTTCTTTCTTTCTTTCAAGGGGAGAAGGCAAGGCAATTGGGGTTGAGTAACTTGCCCAAGTGACTTACTCACACAGTCAGTAAATGTATCAAGTGTTTGAGGGTGGATTTGAACTCAGGTCCTCCTGACTCCAGGGCCTGAGCTCTATTTACTGCTCCATCTAGCTGCCCCATATTCCTGATTTCTAACACATAGTAGGTGCTTAATAAATTCAATTGAAGAAATGTCATATGAAGAACCTTGATTGACCAAAGGGCTATATTTTTACTTCTTCCTTTTATTTCCCTCTACACATTAATTTATCAAATGAGACTACTTATATAAAGTGCTTTATAAACCTTAAAGTGCTATCTAAATTCCTCCTAGGTTGAGTGAGGAGAGCAGAACCAAGAGAACATTGTACCCAATTACAGACACATTGTATCTGTGATGACTGACTTTGATAGACTGGGCTCCTCTCAGCACTGTAAGGCTATAAGACAGCTCCAAAAGACTCATGCTGGAAAAGGCTATCCACATCCAGAGAAAGAACTACTGAGTCTGAATGCATACTGAAGCAAACTACTTGCTCTCTCTCTTTTGTGTTTTCTTTTGTTTTGTTCCTTCTTTCTCATTGCTCACTCCGTTGGTTATAATCCTTTTTTTAGCTTGACTAATGTTTAGTATGAAGGTATTTGTAGATCCTATATTTGACTGCATGCCACCATGGGGCGTTGGGGGGAAGAGGAAAGGGAGGAGAAGAAAATTTGAAACTCAAGGAATTGTGGAACTGAATGTTGTAAACTAAAAGGTAAATAAATACTTTTTTTTAAATAAAAAAAAATATAAATAAAGTCCAGCTAGTTATTAGTAGTATTATTGCCATCTCCTTGCCTTCTCCAGCTCCCTCACCAATCTGTCCCTATTCTTCACCTCTTCTCTAGCAGTGGAATCAAGAATTGGAAGGGCAAAAGAAAATCGAAACCCCAGACTGCAGCAACACAGAGAGAGAGATAGATATGAAAAGCACTTTTGCTGGAGTTAGAGGAACTCAGAGGCATAAGGGGGGCAGAGGAGGTGTGTGGGTGGGTGCAACTTTGGGCAAAGCACCCATAACTGTGTGTACTCAGCTGTCTTGTCAACCTTTAAAACTGAAGCTTCCTGGAGGGCAGAGGCCAAAGAGAGTTATATATTGTGTGTAGCCCCCAAATTTACATTGACTGAAATAATAATCAAAAATATCCTTTCCTGGAGTACCTGAATCTCTCCTGGGCTCATAGAAAACATTGATAAGGCTCAAGGCTTTTTTTTTCCGCTTTTCCCTTCTCTAGCCCCTCCCCCAACCAGTGCATCAATCCTTTAACCCCTTTTCCCCCTTCCCCCCCTCTCCCCCGTAATTATTCCTCTCCCACCCCACAACCACGAAAATAATTTTAAAACAAGTCTCCTGTGGCTTTTCTGTGGGTGTGGGAAAGCAGAGAGAGACAGAGACTTTGGGAATTGCCCTGGATCCGTTCCACCCTGTCCCCAATTTAGCTGACACTACTGCTCTTAGCTAGTGCCCTTCTTTTTCTTGAAACTCAGCGGACATCACTATTCCTCCCCAAGAGGTTACTCAGGGCAGACATCAAACTCAAAACGCAGTTGTCAATTTAGGCAGGGCCTTCACTTAACCCCTGGCTCTGATCCCCAGGGACAGGAGCTCTTGGAGAAGTGGCTATAGCTAGATCTCCTTCCCTAAACGTCATTGACTGAAGGCAAGTTCCTGCTTTAAAGAAACTGATGAATTCAGCTAGGGTTGGATTCCCCCCACCCACCCACCCCCTCGCCGCGCCCCCCGCCGCCGCCCCCCCCCCAGTCCCACCCCCCGCCGCATCCCCCACTCCCCCCCTTCACCCCCGCCTTTTCTCAGCTCATCCAAGTGATTCTATCGGTGCTGGTCCTCTGAGGGACTCCTGATCTTCTTTTCTGAAAATCTCATTAGAGTTACTCTGGTCACAGGGTCCATTCCTTCAGGAAATGATTAGCTAATGTCTGAGGCTTGTTTGGTGAAATTTTACTGTTTAAAAAGAAAAGAAGAAGGAGAGGAAAGGAAAGGATGGGAAAAAAAGAGAAGAATGCCCCCCATCTGAGAGTCTGCTGTGGTTCGGGACCTTTTTAGGACAAGGCTGCTTTGCTCTCCCCCCCCCCGCCCCTTTCTCTTCCTTTCAGGCTGAAGATAACACTCAAAGACTTCGAATAATGAGTCCAATCCACTTCCTTACTCTGCCTCTACACCCATGGCCCACTATACCAATGCTATCATCCCCATTTTGCCAAGAAGGAAATTGAGGCTGAGAGGAGGGGGGTGAGATGACTTGTGTACGGTCATGGATCTGAGACTCAAACTTAAGTATTCTTTTCATTCATATATGGGACATAAATGCTTAGGGAGCTAGAGACACCTACTAACCAACCTCAAAACAGAGGTTATACAGGAAGGGCACCACTTCAGGAATGAACATTTTAGTCCTTTAATGAGATCAAATGGTATATTATTTGTAAAATGCTCAGCACAGTGTCTAGTACTTAATCACATGCTTAATAAATGCCTCCTCTCCTCCATCCCTCCTTTCCTTCCCCCCTTTCTTCCTCCCATCAAGTCTCAGGGTTTTGTGTAGGAGTTTTATATTAATAGAGCCCCAAATGATAATGGAGCACAAGACTTGATCCTCCAAACTTACTTCCAACTCTGGGATTCCATGGTCCAACAAAAAGCCAAACTCTTTAACCCAACTTTGACAGCCACCCACAACCCGATCTGATTCCAGTATCACTCTGTAGCATTATCTTATACTACTCCCCCTCATACACTGTTCCTGCCAAACTGGACTACTCACTGTTCCCTGAACTTGTACCAACCTTTTCTGCCTCTATGGGATTTGTTCATGCCAGCCTGTGTAAGTAGAATGATTTCTTCATCCACCATCACCCCCATTTGTGCCTGTTAAAATTGTAGCTCTCTTTCATGTAACAGCTCCAAAGCTTACCTCCATGAAGCCTTCCTGGCCCTTACTCCATCTATAATCCAATATACTCCCTCTCCTATTTACTTGATATATTCTATTTTGTTTTATAATATTTTTGTATATATCTTATCTCCCTGAGTAGACTTTAAGCTCCATGAGGCCAAGACCTAGTTCATTTTTTTAACCCTTGTTATACCTTACATGATACATTGCAAATTAAAGGCCTTTTGTAAATGTTTTTTCAACACACTTATAATATTGTGATCAGTTCCCGGCACACTTTAAGAAAGGCATTATCAAATGAATAGAGCTCAGGTCCTGGAGTCAGGAGGACCTGAGTTAAAATCTGGCCTCAGAAACTTAACTCTTAGTAGCCGTGTGACTTTGGGCAAGTCACTTGACCCCAATTTCCCTGCCCTACCCCCTCCAAAAAAAAAAAAAGAAAGAAAGAAAGAAAAAGAAAGGCATTGACATCCTGGAACACATTTAGAGGAAAGGGGCCAGGACCAGGAGGGGCCTGGAAATTATGTTATCAGAAGATTGGTTGAATACTACAGGGACATTTCAATGAGAGAAGTGTTTCTGAGGGAAGATGTGATAGCTGTCTTTAAATATCTGAAGGTCTATCATTTGGAAGCAGGATACTTACTAGTTAGGTGACATTTAACTCAGTTTCTTTAAATGTAAGATGGGGGTAATAATAGCACGTACCTGGAAGGGTTGTTGTGAAGATCAAATTCGATGTTTGTAAAAATTACTTAGCACAGTGCCTGTTTCTTCCCTCCCACACTGGCTTGACTCTAGAGGGGAAATCTAGTACAAATGTGTGGAAATGACAAAGAGGGAGGTTAACCCAATATAAAGCAACAATCCAGGCTGCTCAGGAGGTAGTGAGCTCCTTGTCACTGGAGGTCTTTAGGCAGAGAATGGACGTTGAAGACAGTATCTCTTTTTCACCTCTGGATTGTACTAGACGGCGTCTTCCTACCCTACCACTTCCACGATTCTATGAATTGAACTGAGTTGAATGGAAAGCTGTAATACAGAACAAGGTGTTCTGAACAAACCCAATGCCCTAGCTCTAGTAATACAGAAATCACAGCCATTTAGGTCTCTAGAAGGGGTCTTTCTCAGGGGCCCTCCCCCCACCTCCCCTGCTCGAATAAGTGTGTTCTCTCATCACACCCATAGAACAAAGAGCCAGGGGAACAATCTCTTAATGAAAGCTACCAGAGCTGAGCTGGCTTGAGAGTCAGGGCCCCACCTCTTGCTCCAATTGAAGGTTCCCAGAGATAACAAAAGGAGGTAGTTTTTGTTTGTTTTGGTTTTTTTAGAAGGAATAAAAAGGGAAAGGGATAAGAAAACTCCAATTCTTTGCCCTATTGGAATTTCTGAGTCTATTGCTGAACCCAAGACTATTAGAAAGGGAAGGGGATTTTACACAGAGAGCATTCACTGCTGGACTCCTTAATGAATGTCTCTTGTATTAATAAGAGTCATACGTGGTATAGTATAAGAACACCATCCTCTGCCTTAATCAGGACACACCTCTAGTAATGGGCTTGTTTCTGGGTGCTACATTTTAGGAAGGGTGTTGATAAACCAGAGAGTATCCAGAGGAGGGCATCCAGGATAGAGAGGGGACTAACAAAGTTCAGTATGTTCAGTCTGAAGAAGACAAGATTTAACTGCGGAAGTGCATAGGTTTATAGCTTTATAGAATAGCAAAGGCCACACAGTGTCAGAGGCAAGATTTTAACTCAGGACCTCTGACTCCAAATTCAGGGCTCTCTCCATCATCATAGAACTTCGGTTCAGTAAGTGAGGCATAGCAAAATTCCAGGCATGGGGACCAGTGTCAGCAAATCAGGATGAGAACAAGAAGAGCTGAGGAGGCTGGAAAGGTAGTTAAGAACCAGATTGCAGAGACCCTTGGGCAGCCTACCACCAAGTGTAGAATTCATTCAATAGATAATGAAGAACCATCTTTGAACAGGAGAATGACATGATCAAAGCAAGATTGGGGAGATGCCCCTGGCTGAGTTCAAAGGATAAATTAGAGGAGGCAGAGGAGAGGCAGGAAGACAGTTAGGAGGCTACCTCAACCATCAGGATGAGAGTACCTGAACTAAGGCAGTGGTGATAGAAGTGGAAAAGGTTTTCAGTGATTGAAAGGCAGTGTAGGACAGCAGAAAGAATGCTGGACTTGGGTCAGGAGAGGTGGGTCTAAATGCCAGCTCTGATATTTACCAACTCTATGATTTTGAACAAGTTTTTTCACCTCTCTGAAAGTTAGTTTCCTCATACGTAGAATGAGGTTAATTAAGATACCCACACTTTATACATTTTGGGCCTGGGATGAAAGTGCTTTTTAAATATCAAGGTACTATAGGAATTTGAGTTATTATATAGTGAGTATGCTACAACAAGCTTTCGGTTTTTTTTTTTATTTTTTTTTTTATTTTTTTTTTTTTTATAAAGCAATTGGGGTTAAGTAACTTGCTCAAGGTTACACGGCTAGTCATTATTTATGCGTGGGTGCTCATTTTCTGAGGCCGGATCTGATCTCGGGTCATCCCAACTCCGAGGCCGGCGCTCTTACTCACTGCGCCACCTAGCCGCCCCTTTAGGGCAATTGGGGTTAAGTAACTTGCCCAAGGTTACACGGCTAGGTTTTTGTTTGTGCGGATTAAGTGTCGGAGGCCGGCTCCGAACTCAGATCCTTCTGATTCCAGGGCCGGCGCTCTATTCACTGCGCCACCTAGCCGCCCCTAAGCTTTCGTTTTTTAAAAAAATATTTTATTGATGTCCTTTTAAAACATTGTTTTCTCTTCACATTTACCTCCCCTATTAGAATCCTCTCTCTTTTTTTTTCTTTTTGGAGGGGGAAAGACAGGTCAATTGGGATTAAGTGACTTGCCCAAGGTCACACAGCTAGTGTTAAGTGTCTGAAACCAGATTTGAATTCAGGTCCTCCTGACTATTCACTGTGCCACCTAGCCACCCCTAGAATCTTCTTTCTTAATAAGAAAGTACAGTTAAGTAAAACAATTCAACATGTTGACCATGTCTGACAACATATGCCCCATTCCACATCTACAGTCCACCACCCCTCTGCCAAAAGGAAAGAGGTCCTCTGAAGTCAAGACTGATGACCTTATTAATCAAAGGCCTGATACTTTTTTAAGTTATATTTTTTGTTTGTTTGTTTTTTTGTTTTTGGAGGGCAATTGGGGTTAAGTAACTTGCCCAAGGTCACACAGCTAGGTTTTCATTTGTGCGTGTTAAGTGTCTGAGGTTGGATCCAAACTCAGGTCCTTCTGACTCCAGGGCCGACGCTCTACTCACTGCGCCACCTAGCCGCCCCTTAAGTTATATTTTTATAGATAAAAGACCTTTTCCTCTTTCTTGGGTGCAAGTCTACCAACAGTATTGCTAGGCGAAAAGGTATGTACAGTTTGTTAAATGCTAGTATGTAATATCAAATTCCTTTCAGGAATCATTGTGTCTATTTACAGGTTCACTAATAGTGTCTGTCTTTTTCACAGCTCCTCCAACATTGATCATTTTCTTTTTTTGTCAGCTTTGTCACTCTGATGAGTATGGAATGGGTGGGGTTTTAGAATTGCTTTAATTGGCACTTCTCTAAGTAACAGTATTTTGGTCTTTTAGTGTCTTTCAGGGCTGTTTCCTTTAGTTCATGGGGACATAGACCATAGTTTTAGAGCTAGTGGGGAATCTCAGAGGTCAACTAGTTGAATTTCTTTATTTTACAGATAAAGTCCTCAGAAGTTAAGTAATTTGCCCAAGGTCACTCAAGTAGTGCTTATCAGAAATGGGATTTGAAACCAGGTCTTTTGACCCCAGTTCCAGTTGTTGTTCAGTCATATCTGACTCTTTGTGACCCCATTTGGCTTGCCATTTCCTTCTCCAGTTTATTTGACAGATGAGGAAATGGGGTTAAGTGACTTGACCAGGGTCACACAGCTGGTAAGTGTCTGTGGCCAGATTTGAACTCAGGAAGATGAGTCTTCCTCACTCCAGGCCCAGTACTCTATGCACTATGGCATCACCTAGTTTCCCATATCTCTAGTAGTAATGGCATAAATTACTGCGTTGATTTTGCTTAAGTTGCTCTGCATCCGTTTATAAAGGTCTTCCCAGGTTTCTCTGAATTCTTTGTATCACATTACATTCATATATCAGTTTGTTTACATGTTCTGTATTGAGCACCTACTTGGTTTCTAGCTTTTTGCTATCTCAAAAAAGTGTTTGTTTCTCTTTTTTTATTTCTGAGACTTACCTTTGTCTTTGACTGAAGGGTATGTATAGCTTAGTGTTATTACTAATACAGTTCTTAATTGTTTCTGGAACAGTTAAGCCAATTCATAGCTCTACCAACAGTGCATGAATATACTATATTGTGTTTGAGATGCTAGAGATGAGGAAACGTCCAGCTGGAAGTTTAAAATGTAGAACTCGACTTTAAGAGAGATATTTGGGTAGGATGTCTCCATTTGGGAATCATTTATTGTCTGTGGTCAGGTTCTTTTTTAGGTTTTTTTTGCTCATTTTTTCAGCCTATTTTGTGACTTTTAATTTTTATGTTAAAGTTCGGCTCTGCTCTTCAGGTGGAGGGGCACTGTCTCAAGCTTCTTGCACCAGGGGTGTGGGGCCTCACTGCTGGCCTGTTGCACTGGGGCTGTGAACTCTTGATGCTGACCTGAGCCAGGGTTCAGGGCCTTGCAGCTGGTTTGCCTGGATACCACCTGCACTGAACTCTCCCTTTACTTGTGTGAGACAGACTTTTCCTTCCAACCTTCCAAGTTTTTTTGTGTGTGTGTGTGTGCTGGAAAACTGTTTCATAGCATCCTTTTGTTAATATTATCCCTCCTGAATTCATTTTGAGGCATTATTTTATAATGTTTGGAAGTGAATTTGGGATTGTTTAGGCAAGTTCCTGCCTTACTTTGCCATCTTGGCTTCACCCTCCCCAATCTCTTTGCTGTCCAAGGAAGTCTCAAAAGTCTACTCTAGAACCACAATTTGAAAGCATTGATTTGTGCTCACCTTTCCTTGTAGTTCAACTCTCACAGCTAAACATCACTCCTAGAAAAACCATGATTTAGGTATTCTTTCAAAGAATAGAAGCCAAACTGACCATGAGCTAGATAGATATTCTATCAAAACAACAGTAGAGGGCGGCTAGGTGGCACGGTGAGTAAGAGCGCCGGCCTCGGAGTTGGGATGACCCGAGATCTAATCCAGCCTCAGAAAATGAGCACCCACACACAAATAATGACTAGCTATGTAACCTTGAGCAAGTTACTTAACCCCAATTGCTTAAAAAAAAAAAACAGTAGAAACAACCTGATGTAGTCGAGAGAGAAAACTGTTCTGAGCATGAGGAATACCTAGGTTCAAATACTGCATCTCATATATATATTGGCTGTGTGGCCATAGTCAAGTCACTTTTCTAATATATCTGCAATGACACTTAAGTCTCTGTAAGTCCCTACAGGGAAGCTGCAGTATACACCCAGCTGATAGATCCATGAAAACAAAAACAAACAAGCCAAAAAAAAAAAAGGTGACATGGAGTTTCCACACCAAGAGTTCCCTACATAGATGAAATAATGAATCTGGTCTCTTCTCCTACCCACTATTGGGGATAAACACCAAAAAACAAGCCAGTAAAGAATAAACCTGAAGCTTAAAGTACAAAACTACGTGTTAACATTATCTATGTTCTATTGTATTTTTATTAATTTTGTTAAATATTTTCTAATTACACTATAATGTGCTTAGGGCTGCCCTCTGGAGTGTTATACCATGCAACCCCTCTGATCCAGTCCAACCCATACCTAGGCATGCTTTTTTAATGTTCCCATAACTATTTATGGGGTTCTCATAATACAAATGCCCACTTGAAGGTCCTGGTGTTTGGTGAAAGAGCTAGAATATTCATGCCTGAAGTTTCTGCCTCTTCTTTAGAGACCAGAGGCCCAGACAGTACAATACACCTTCTGGTTCTCCCATGGTTTAACCACTTTCCTTGACCTCCTGAGCATGCATATCTATATATATTAATAGAGCTCTGACTGAAGAGTCAAAAGACTCCAAATCTTCACTCACTGGGACTCTTAATAGCTATGGGAGGATGAGCAAATCACTCCACTTTTCCATGCCCCAGAGTATTTTAATCTTAAATTGGGGTAATAATAGGGATAATGGATGGTTTGAGTGCTGCACTAATTCATTTGGACAGTTAAAATACCTTAGAAGCCTTCAGAACCTCTATCTTCAATGAATCAATTAATTAGTAAACATTTATTAAGTGCCCACTATATGACAGCATTGTATTAGGCACTAGGGATTCAGAAAGAGGCAAAAGACAGTCCTTGCCCTCAAGGAACTTATAATCTAATGCAGAAAATGACATTTAAAAAATATATAGATATATACAAAGCAAGCTATATAGGATAAATAGGAAATAACAAAGGGAAGGCACTAGAATTAAGAATTCATTGTCTATAGACTTATAGGAGACCATGACCAAGAAGTGAACACCATGAGAAGTCATGGAGAGCTGGCATCTGTACCATTTGCTGAATTGTCCCCATTGAAGAAAACTTGGGAAAAATGAAATCTTGAAGGGTTAGCATGAATACTCCTTGCCAGAAGGGCTTGGAGGACCCCCTGAACTAGCATTAGGTCTTCCTGGTGCAACTATACACAAAGGAGGGTCCAGGGTGGCATCATTAAACAACCCAAGTGGAACAATAAGCATCAGCTGATGGCAGAGGACCAAGCTGGGCTGCAAGAGTGTATGAAAAGGGAAGGAAAATAATGTGAAAGTAAACAGCAGGCTAAATAATTTATGATGGATGGGAGCACAGATGCTCATTTCACTTCAGGTGAGGGTGGGAATGTTTCCCCAAGCCAGAGCTCCCTGTGCAGCTTGTACCTGCTCCACAGCTCAATAGCTCCAGAAAATAAACACAGTATTGTTGTTGAAGTCAAGGTCATTGAGCTCGGAGAGTCAGAAAACCACAGGATATTACAGCTGGAAGGAATCTTAGCCCATAGAACATGGAATGACAGCTGGAAGGGACCTTGGACATCACCTCCTCCACTCCTCTCATTTTCTTCCATTCATTCACCAACCATTTAGCTCACTGTATGAGGGACCCTTTACGAAAGTCCCAAGTTTCAAGTTTATCCATACAGAACCAAATAGCCAGAGAAGGGACCAGAATGTGAGCAGTACAGAAGCTGGCTGGTTACAGCTCTGAGAGTTCCAGAGAAGGAGTGAGAATGTCTGAGTAGGTGGTTCAGGTGTTAGATGGAGGGGGCTGAACAGTGGGAGCAGTGCATACTCTGCCTGCTGCCAAACCATATTGGGAGGTTTGGTGATCTGACCCTGAAAGTTCATGATGATGCATAATGGGGAGCCCTGCTCTCCACATCGAGCATGGGCAAATAACTACATGGTGAAAAAACAGGACTTTTAAATGGCTACCAAGTAGGAATTAGGACTATACACAAGTTTCTCTTGATATAGGGAAGACTTTAGGGAAAGAGGGCTGATTTTAACCCTAGACAAGATTATATTTTTCAAAGAAGGTGCTGATCTACATTGGTAAAGGGAGTTCCTCATGAAAAGCTCCCTAGACCCCTAAAATCACAGGTCCATGCAAAAAAAAAAAAATACTATGGCCATACCATTCCTCTACTTAAAACACATTAAAAAAAAAAAAACTTTAATAGATCTTTATTGCTTACCGAATAAAGTATAAATATCTGATCCTGACATTCAAGGCCAGCTACAATTTCTCCCCACTACTTGTCCAGGTTTACACTTCTCTTATTTGTGTAGTAGACAGTCCAGACAAAATAGATTTTTCTTGTTCCCTACTCTTAATTGTCATAGGCTGAGGTTACAGTCTATGCTATATCTGTATTTGCATGCTTATTTCAAATACATCACTACATCTGTAATTCACCAATGTGGGTATTCCCTCCAATGCCTCAAATAGCATCCTATCCATACCTTCTCATTCTGTGCAAATCTTGTCCTTGTCCTCCTATAAATCCTCTAAAGGGAAGGTCCATTCAGTATCCTAGAGGCCCTCCTTTAGATAGCTTTCTTGACATTGCCTGATTACCAATAGAACACGCTGGTTTTCCACTGGGAACTCCCCTCTGATGCAGTGCTAGTCTTTGCATTAACCTTAACAAAGTGAGGGTTTTTACATTTATAAAAAGAAGTGGATGGGTTGAGGTTGGCCATTACCCAGGCAGTGATCCATCCAAAAAAACAATTTGAGACCCACAGTGTTGACACAGGATGGGGGCTGAGGAGGGGTGGCAGGAACACAGGTGAGGTTGTACACAACTGACTGACTAACTGGAACATCTATTCATACCTGGAGAGCATCTGAGCAGGAAAAACACCAGAAACAATGCTTGTGTATTTTCAAGCTAGTTTGTCCTTGTGGCAAGTAGTAAGAATGTTTGGATAAAGTACAGAGGTAGGTAGAACAGTGAAAAGGCTTCTTGGTATTTCTTTGGTTCTCCTTCTGTGTGTGGCCAGCTGCTGATCCTCTAAGAGAGATGGCTCTGGGCACAGGTGTGTGTGTGTGTGTGTGTGTGTGCGCGCGTGCGTGCGCACGCGCTAGCTCATGCAAGCTTGTGTGTTCTCTGGATTGTGAACATCATTGGATTACTCCAGAATCTAGACTAGGGGTTCCTAACCTTTGCTTTATATGTATATGTGTGTATATGCACACACATACATACATGTGTGTATGCATATAATACATATATGTA
The DNA here is from genome assembly GCA_011680675.1 of Gymnobelideus leadbeateri. NCBI lineage: Eukaryota > Metazoa > Chordata > Mammalia > Diprotodontia > Petauridae > Gymnobelideus > Gymnobelideus leadbeateri. The sequence continues at coordinate 113,905 of WOXC01007038.1, read as the reverse complement.
TACATGTATTTATTAGCATATTTTTATTTTATTGTATATTTATATTTTGTTATACATACATATATGTGTGTATATATATATATATATATATATATATATTTTTTTTTTTTTTGGAGGGGGGAGGACAGGGCAATTGGGGTTAAGTGACTTGCCCAAAGTCACACAACTAGTAAATGTTAACTGAGGCTGGATTTTGAACTCAGGTCCTCCTGACTCTAGGAGCAGTGCTCTATTCACTGCACCACATAGCTGACCCTTGTTATATATTCTTTTTTTTTTTTTGCTTTTTTTTTTGGAGGGCAATTGGGGTTAAGTAACTTGCCTAAGGTCACACGGCTAGGTTTTTGTTTGTGTGTGTTAAGTGTCTGAGGTCGAATCCAAACTCAGGTCCTTCTGACTCCAGGGCCAGCACTCCACTCACTGCGCCACCTAGCCGCCCCCCCTTGTTATATATTCTTAACCTTTGCTTTATATTTGTCAGTATGTTGAAACTTATAGTCCTCTTCCCAGAATAATGTTTTTAAAAGTCATAAACACATAGGATTATGGAGGAAATTAAATATATTGAAATAAAGATCAATTATTTCCCTAAGTTCATAAGACATCCTGAAATCTACCCACAGACCCTCTTGAAGATCCATTGACCCCAGGTTAAGAACCCTTTATTCAGATATAAGTCACAACAAAAAGGAAAAGTTGAATGCTGAAGAAATTGTTCCGCTCCCTTTTCCAACTCCCCTTTGTGAGAAACATGCTTATGGGGATCACAGGACTTCCCAGGCAGGGTCAGGGAGTTAGCCTAGACAAGTTTTCCCTGTCCACTACTTCCCTAGGGGCCCTTATAAAGATTCACATGATATACCCCTTAATATGGCAAATTCCTTCTCACTGAAAGAACTCTGAAAGAGAGTGGCCAGAGGAAGGAGTTTATTAGACTTCTCCTAAGTGGGCTGGTGTGGTGCTTACTAGGAATACCCACACTGATACAGAAGCAGGAGTGAGGTTATACAGTTCTATCCTTCCTGTTAGAGTTGGGGTTAGACAAATTCCTCACTTTATTTCCCTACATTCCCTCCTTTTGCAGATTACATAGGCATGGTAGTGAGAATACTTGTGACCTGGAGTGACCTCTAGGGTCTGAACTGTTGGGTCTGAGTTCCCCCTGGGACCAGGATGGCCATTGTCTTAGAAAAATAAGTTATGGAGCTTCTCCACAGCTGTTGATTATCTCCCAATAACTTTTGTGGGAGCAAAACAAGATACCCTAATATTCCCTCTTGCACCTTTATGTTTTGTCTTCCCCTATTAGAATGTAAGGTGGTTGAGAGTAGGAACCATTTTGTTTTATTGGATTTTGTATCACCAGTTCTTTTAACAGTGCCTGGCACATAGTAAGTACTAAATGTTCCATCTATCTAGCCAGCCTGCTCTGGAAGACCACCAGTCACAGTAAACCCACCACTTCCCTAGGTACACCGTCTGATCACTATTAGGCAATGTTTCCTTACATTGAACATAAATATCCTTCTGTTGGGGTGGGGGCTCTGCCCACTCAAAAACTGTTGGGGTTTCATGATGTGTTGTGGTGGAACCATCTCAAAGAATTCAGGGTCAGACCCCCTCTAATCCAAGTATAGGCATTTATTGAGATTGACGCCTCTCATGAAGTAGGCTAAGTTCCAAGAGGAACCAGCAACTTTAGAGAAAGCAAGATGGATTTTTATAGGGTAAGGATGCAAATACATAACAGAAATTTACATAGAATATAGGAATATGATTAATATTTAAAAAGCAAGAGGAGTTTATTAAGGATTAGGTAATGGAGGAGGGGTTCATAGTTTGGGGTTAAACATTCTGTTTGTGCTGCCCTCCAATTGGCGAGCTATTGTGGTCCATCTGGTCAAGATAGGTATTGTGGTCCTGTCTTGGGCTAGATGATGTGATTGTGATTGAAAACAAGAACAAACCTGTTTCTGTGGAAATGGGTCTGGGGGCAGTGACTAGGTTGAGGCAGTAGCTGGGTTCCCATCACATGAACACACCTGTTATTTCTGTGGAAACTATGAGTTCTTGGACACACCTGTTGTTCCAGTGAGCAGCGAGGCATATATAAGAAGTTAGGATATTGGTGGGGGTGGGGTGAGGACTAGGTAGGGGCAGTGGGCCTGCTGTTCAGTTGGGTCAAACCTATAATGAAGTTAGAATATTGGGGGGGGGGGGCAGGGAGCTTTATTAGGATTCCATGACCTCTCTGCAACTTATCATTGCAGAGTCAGGCCTTGGAGGCAGGAAGGTTGCAGGGAAGTTCACATGGGTATTCATTTTATAGCGAAAGGCCAGATTCCTTTTCACTTCTATCAAGAGTCTCTGTGCTTTTTCCTGAGCCAGCACCTTTGGCTTTGGTCCAGGGGAGAGGGGTTTGGTGTTTCAAATGCCTAAGAAAGCAGAATGCTCCTAGAGCCTTGTGCTCTACTTCTCCATGGAGTTGGAGGGATTTAAAAGTAGGTATGAACTGGTCATCTTACTGGAGGCCTCCTCATCTCCACCTTTTGCCATCCTGACACCATTCAAAAACCCAAATCAAGTACCACCCCCTTCATAATAGTTATTTTGTCCTTCATTCACAGGTGATGTCTTTGATGGGGTCATGGGACCTGAATCCCTAAAAGGAAAAGACCATGTATTTGGGATCTAGATCCCTAAAAGGAAAAGCCCCTGAAAATGGTGGTCTAGGGTACTAAGAACCCTGAAATGCAAGGGTACAGGGTGGGTCTGTCTGGAAAGAATTCAACCACTCAAGCCTTTTTTCAGTCCAAATAGCAAGTTTATTATGACACAGGTTGGGTGGACAAGATTCTTAGTGAGTCTGAGGTATTTGTGATACCAATACAAGTGATCAAATTTTAAGAATCTGAGCATTCGATGAGGATAGGACTGATATTTTTATACCGAGAAAGACTGTGAGAAAATCTGAATGGGATTAAGGAGTGGCAGGTAGCCTGGGGTGGGGCCAGGTTCAGACAAGGAAAGGAGTTAAGTGTCTGGAGAGCCCCTTTGAAAGGGCAGTTAATAAGGATTATTGACTGGGATGGGTTGGATGTCTCAGGTGAACACCAGGGGTCTGGGCTGCTAAAATTTGTGGGAAAGTTCAGGGGCTTTTCCTTTTAGGGGTCCAGATCCCAAAGACGGTCTTTTCTTTTGGGGAGATCAGGTCCCAAGACCCCATCATTTTGACTTGCTCATTAATTGGATTTGAGTGAGGCAGAGATGTACAAAATTATCAGCCTTACTCTCTCTTTGTGAGTCAATCCAATGTTAGGACAAAAGTCAAGATGACTGGCAATGACCTGGGATACAGGGAATGACCTTGGCCTCTTCAAAGTTGACAAAAAGGAAAATGACAAATGTTGGATGGGATGTGGAAAAATAGGCACATTAATATACTGTTGGTGGAGTTGTAAGGTAGTCCAGACATTCTGGCACTCTAAAACAGTTTGTGAATTAATAAATGTTTACTAATTAATTAATTGACTCTGGAAAGCAATTTATAACTATGCCCAAAAAACTATTAAACTGTATATACCCTTCTGACACAGTTATACCTCTACTACATCTATACTCCCTAAAAGATTAAAGAAAAAAGAAAAGTATCCTTCTATACAAAAATATTTATGACAATTCTTTTGCAATGCTAAACTAAGAGGGTACCCATCAATTGGGGAATGACTAAGTTATGGCATACGAATGTAATAGAATACTAGCATGCTATAAGAAATGATGAAGGGAATAGTTTCAGAAAAACCTGGGAAGACCTGTATGAACCTTAACTTGGACAGGGGGTTGGAGGTGCAGGGGTAGTCCCAACCCAAGATGACAGTTAATTCTTTCCAATCTGATCTCATAGCAATTTGTCCTTTGCCTAGGCAGTTATCACCTTGTAATTTGTTTCATTTATTTATGTATTTTTTATCACCCCAACTTGATTGCAATCTTCATGAAGGAAGGCATATCTTAATTATTTATATATCTCCCCCAGCACCTAGCACAGAGTATTGTACATAGTCAGCACCTAAATCTTTTGAATGAAGCAATAAACCTGACTCAGGTCTGAGAGTGTGTCTCTAAGGCCCAACCTCTCTCTCTCTGTCTGGCAGGAGAGGGAGCAACCAAGGGAAGAGTCAGTCACCTCACAATTCAAACTGGAGATATCCATATTATGCCACACCCGGATCACTCCTTACTAAGCTCTGTTAACACAAACTATTCCTTTTCTTGCTCTGCTATTGTTAAACAATAGTCAACTGAAACATTTTTGTTCTTCAAATCCTAACACCCGTGAGCCAAATGGTCTGATTATAGCCAAATAATCCAAAGATACTGAGGTGGCTAGGTGGTGCAGTGAATAGAGCACCAGCCCTGTAGTCAGGAGGACCTGAGTTCAAATCCTGCCTCAGACACTTGACACACTTACTAGCCATGTGACTTTGGGCAAGTCACTTAACCCCAACTGCCCTCCAAAAAGCAAAAAAATAAAATAAACTTTACTTAAAAATAATCCAAAGATACAAGCAAAAAAGTGTTTCTTCATTGCCTTGTATTGATCTTTCCCCCAAGAAGTACTCTAAGATTTGGAACTCCTTCCAATTTCAGGTGCTTGATCTAGCAGGGTTGAGGAAGTTTGATTTAGTCACAGGGCCACACTTGAGGACATAGAGGGTCACATGTGGTCTTGAGACTGCAGGTTCTCCACCAATGATTATTAGCTCTTCTACTAATAGCTGTCACTGGGGAAAAAAAAGTCAGTTTATACCCTTAGCAAGTACCAACATTAGCAATAAGATCAGAGTAGGCCTTCAAAAAGGGCTAAGAAGAAGATTTCTTATGTTTCTAAGAATTTGAGAATTTGGTCCAGAGTCTCTGTGGAGTGTGGAATAGCTGATAATGCAGCAGACTTGGGATAAAACAGACCTGAGTTCAAAGGTGGACTCTGACACTTACTGAGTGTGTGACCCTGGGAAAGTCACTTTGATGGGGTCCTTGTGATATATATATGTCTGTAGTATCAATCTGTAACATCAGTTTGTAAATGGGGTGCTTTGGGATCTTGTAGCAGCAAGCACCCCAATATCCCCAGGGTAGCTGCCAATATAGGTTCTTAGATCTGCTTTTCAAAAGGAAAGCAACTCAAAATGAGTTAACAAGCTTACTTTAATCAAACAAACGTATATTACCTAGTTCAGGGGAACAGGTCAGCACCCCGAACTTCAGTTACAGAACTTACAGATCAAACAGACAGGCTTCCAAACTGTCTTACCATTATATCAATACCAAATCACAGTTACCAGAGAGGGAAGCATCAACATCTGGGTTTTCAAAGCCGGGGGGCTCTCAACAACGGCTTCCCAGAGTCTCATCTGGTCAAATCACACAACACTTCTCAAAGTGAGCCCCAAATCAAAGCCCCTCATCAGAGTTTATATAGCCTTCTCCTGGCTCAAAGATTGTAACAACCTCCTGGACCCACTGCCCAATCACAAAGTATCAAGGTATGGGCTTTCCTGAAAAACAAGCCTCCCACCACAGGCTCCAGGTGCACTTAAGCTAGGGGCAGGGAAGATCTTTAAATTTGCATTTCCATTACAGATCTATGTCTGTAAAATCAATTTGTAAAAGCAGTCTGTAAGATCACATTTCCACCCCCCCAGCCTCAGAGCATTGACTCTGCCCCTTCCCCCTCCCAGCACTCTGCCCAGCAACAACTCATGACCTGTTTATCTCTGCTTGAGACAATAAGTTATGTAAATGTTATCTCCCTTAGTTAGAGTGGCCAGCCCCACCATAAATTCTCCAATACCTTATCTATAGGGTAACTCCTTAGTCAATTATATACCCACACTGTCTCTGATGACCTTGGTGGGTGGCAGACTGGGCACTCTTTAGTGACGTATCAGGCCTAAAACCACACCTCCAGCTAGACCCCCTCTTGAGCTATTTCCCAGAGAATCATGGGCAATACACCTGCGCAGTTGATATTAAAAGTGTATGGTCCTTTGAGCACTGACCACTCCTTAACTCCTCCCTGATCCCACCCTTACTCACCTAGTTAGCATAACTGACCCCTTAAAACTATGCCTGAGGCCTCTGCAGGAGTTTGCAGGTTCCATAAGAATCTAGCCCGCTGTTCTCTACAGCATAACAATAAACTTTACAATTTCGGCTTCAAAGTCTGCTTGAGCCTGGTGAATTCCTTCCAGACTGGATGCCAGGAGAGGTATCCCTGGCAGAATCACTTACCCTCCCCCCTTCCTTATCACCCTTCCCTCTTCAACTTCACTTGTATCTCTCTCAATTTCCTCAACTGGAACATGGGGGTAATAATAGCACCTACTTCCCAGGATTGTTGTGAAGATTAAATGAGGAGATAGTATTTGTGCAAAATGGTTAGCACAGTGCCTGGCTTATAGCAGGTGCTTAATAAATGCTTGCTTCCTTTTTTTTCTCCTCTGGATGCCCTCCAGCTAATAAATGTTCTTTCCTACAATATGGTACTTAGAACTGAACACAATATGCCAGATGACCCCTGATGAGGGCAGAGTACAGTAGGACTGTTTCCTTTAGAATCCCATATGTAATAGTGACTAATCTTCCCCTTTTCCCCTCTCAAGACCAAGTGTGTTTCATTTCTATCAAGTTCTCCAGGACCCTTAGGGGGTTGGAAGGATGTCTAGTGGCTTCCGTTGACTCAATGCCCACTGATTGTATTCCCTCAATTTTAGGGGTTCAAGTGCCTCAGATTCATTTAAACACTTGACAGACTAGCTTCTACAAAGGAACTTTTACTTCAAAGACATAGGAAGACCAAACACAAAACATTGTGCAGGACCTTGGGGACATAATCCCTCCTATACTCCCTTGGTCTCTGGAGAAGGGAGGGAGATTAGGTTCACAGTTTAGCTTAGTTCCTGTGTAGCATTAGTCTCAGCAAGTTCCAAATCCGAACTCTGTCCAACTCCACCAGCCATGGGCTTGTGGTCCCAGGACCCTGAGTTTTCAGGGATTCCCTTCTGGGTGTGTAGCAATATCTGGCCTGGAAACCAGGCAGCCAGATCACCATGGCTCATGTTCCAGGGACAGGCCTCTTCCCCCCGCTGCACCTAAAACTGCAAAGACAGACAAAACAAAGACAAAACTCCAAGCTCTTTTCTCAAAATCCTTCAGGGTGGGGAAAGGAGGAATCTTCTCACACCCCACTTAATGCATAGTGCCCATGCTGTGAAACCAGAAACCACCAGAAAGTGAGAAAGTGAGACTGTTCTAGTGTAGTAGTTTTAAATACAAACAATTCTAACTAGACGACCAATGGAAAGAGGCTATGTGCTCCCATACAGTAGGTCAATGTAGGATGGTTTCTCTCAGAAGGTCTTTGGTATTTCCCATGTGGCTGCCTCCATCTTAGGTGATCTGAACATGTACCAAAGCCTTTTTACAGTAAAGTTATATCTCCCCATATGCAGCCCAAGATTTTTTTCCCCCACCATTTCACACTGTTGATTCATACTGATCTTGCAGTCTATTAAAACACCCAGATATTTTTCAGTCTGTTGTCTAGCCATGAATGCCTCTTCTTGTATTAGTACCTGGTTTTTTTTTCCAACGTAGGTATAGGACTTTACATTTACATGTTGCTATTAAATTTCATCATATTATATCATCCCATTGTTTTAGACTGTTAATATCTTTTTGAATCCTTATTTTAGATCCTTACTATCTAATATCTTATCAATTCCTCTTTCCTTCATGTCATCTGCAAATTGGAAAGGCATGCTATCTGTAGCTGGGAAATGAAAGCCAGAGAAAAGTAAAATCTCCCCAAAGTATACCTGGGACTTTAGTATCTAGAAGCAACATGTCACAAGGGCTATAAATTTTTGAGTTCATATAAGTTACTGATTTTTTTAAATGCTGAACAGAACAGTACCAAGGACAGATCCTTCAGGCCCACCACTAGAGACTTCCTTCCAACAGCATCACTATTCTTTCTTTCTTCTTCTTTTTTTTTCCTTTTCAGAGGGCAATTGGGGTTAAGTGACTTGCCCAAGGTCACACAACTAGTTTTTTTTGTTAAGTGTCTGAGGCCAGATTTGAACTCAGGTCCTCCTGACTTCAGGGCCAGTGCTCTATTCACTGTGCCACCTAGCCACCTCAGCATCACTATTCTTTGAATCTAATTGTTCAATTAGTTCCAATATAATATAATACTGTATTACAGTCTAGCTCATATTCCTTGACCCTGATGTTTAAGTTCCTGGATATAGAATTCAAAGGGTTATAATTGTTCATTAGAGGTTGGACAGTACACAAGGATTCTCTCTATTACTGTTTCTAAAGTGCTAAGAAATGCATGGATTTATATTTAATCTCTGTCTTTTTGACAGTAGCATCACAGAAAAATGTGTGATAAAACTGAGTCAGAGTAGCATGGTGATAGCAACATTTGATGAACCATGGAAAATACTGAATTAGTCTAAATATAGGCTGCTCTTGAATATAGGCAGCACCTCTAAAATAAAATTTCTCTGAAAGGAAAAAAAATCCCAAACTAAAACTAAATTAAAAACAAAAATAATTATACAAAATTATAGTCAATAAAAATATTACTGTGGATGTTTAAAAAGAGTACTAATACCAATAGACCTTCCATCTCACCAATGTGGAATTATTTCTCAATGCATTTCTCAACCCACATGAAGCTACCCATCCTTTGCAATCTTGATCATGTCTTCCTATAAATCTGTGAAAGAGGATGTATTCAATTTGCTGGGGACCTTCCTCAAGATCTTTCAATATTGTGAGGATACCAATGTGGCATTTGCTATCCACTGGTCACCTCTCACTCTCAACATATGACCAGTCTAATTTCTTTTTCACTCATATATGTCTCTGAGGACATATTTCATACCACTTTTGCCTTGTTGGTAATGTGTTACAGCCTACTTACAACCACATTGGACCTCTGCCTGGTCCTTTGGGTGATCCTCAGCCTCCATTCTTGACAGGCTATAATTTTTAATGACTCACAGCCATGCGACATCACTAAAAGAATATTGGTATTCAAATGATGGGCCTTGTTTCATGAAGAAGCTTAAAGTTATTAAAAGAACTTTGCAATTTCACAAAAATCAATCTAGCCTACTCATTTCCATTTTAGTTCAGGGCCCAAATCATTGTCCATTTGCAGTTTCTGTCATACATACACACACACAGAGGTATATGTACATGTATATATGTATCTGTGTGCACATATATTTGCATATGTATGTGTGTGCATGGTACATACATGTACATGCAGAAATGGAATGTTACATGTGTAGTCATACAAAGATACACATATGCCCATACACACATACATATGTACTTACATACATACATATGGATGAGCCCTATAGGTTGTCCATTCAACTATATGTCATCACTGGACAATTCTTTGCTCACTTGGTTTTTCTTGTGTGGGGAGTCAGACTCAACTCTTTTGAGTGATTATGGTTTACATTTGGGAAAGACTAAAATATCCAGAGGCTTACTGTAATCAATACATTGTCATCTGAATAGAGGAGAATCTGGGATTCCTGTTCTACTCAGTAGACTTTCTCAATTCAGTTATGACTACTTCTGGTGACCATAACTCTCTTGATCAATGTCTCCCTTCATATAAATAATCAGAGGCTTGCTGAACAATGTTCTTTTTATTGTTTATCTTTCAAGGACTCATTATAATTTTCACATTTCACAGGAGACACCTTGTTGGAGGAAAACCTTTAAGGTGATATTTTGTTCTACCAAATAAAGGTTGTTGTTGTTGTTGTTGTTTTTTAATATACTAAACAGGGGCAGCTGGTGGTGCACTGGCCCTGGAGTCAGGAGGACCTGAGTTCAAATCCAGCCTCAGACACTTAACACAAAAACTAGTCATGTGACCTTGGGCAAGTCACTTAACCCCAATTGCCCTTCAAAAAAGCAAAAGCTAAAAAAAAAAAGAAAATAAATGAAGCTCATAGACAATGAGCTTTTTTTTTTTTGAAGGATCTCAAAGAGTAATTTCTTTAAAAAAATCTACTAAACAAGAAACACAGGGATTTTAGATTCTCTTCATCTTTCACTCAATTGCATGAAGGTAAAGATGTGGTTTATCATGGAATAACATTTGCAAAAGTCAGACTTTTCCTTTCTGACACCCTCATTAAGGATGCCCTCAATGTGAATGTGCCTTATTCTCATAAAAATTTTATCTGCTTCTATTCTAATGATCAAATTTTTATTCATTTTTGTCATCACTGCTCTCTCTACCTCTACCAGGAACAGAGTGATGATTATTAAAATAAGTTAAACTAAAACTGACATTATAGGCCACATGCTGGTTTTACATCAGATTTAGAGGGAAGTGCAGCCTTCATTCATACCATCATACCAAGTGGTATGAATGTTGTGTGTCTCTGCCAGACTGTTTCCAAAAACCTGTTGTCAGTGTGATCATCTTTTAAATTATTCCTGTTTGAAAAAAATCATGAGATGCAGAACGCAAACGCTTTCTTAGCAAAGAAACTAATGCAAGTAAATCCTCAAACAGCAAAGGCAGCTTATAAATGTGCTGTACCATGAGAACTCTACAAAGGCTGAAAGAGAGAGGGGGTGGAGAGAGATACAGAAAGAGAGAGAGAGAGAGAGAGAGAGAGAGAGAGAGAGAGAGAAGAGAACAGAAGAGAAGAGAAGAAATATAGGGGGTGGCTAGGTGGAGTAGTGAATAGAGCACCTGCTCTGGAGTCAGGAGGACCTGGGTTCAGATCCGGCCTCAGAAATTTATCACAAAAACTAGGCTAGTGACTTTGGGCAAGTCACTTAACCCCAGTTGCTCTCCAAAAAAAAAAAAAAAAAGAAAAGAAAAGAAAAAGAAATGTAACTAAGAGAGAGAGAGAGAGATGGAGAGAGAAATGCCACAAAAAGAACTGAATAGGAGTGTTTACCACGTCCAAATGATGGTCTTTTGGCAAGAGCCATTCTGTATGGTATTTGGGGAAGTGAGGACTGGAATGAGGGAATATGTGAGCAAAGTGTCAAATAGTCAAGAAATACTGTGAAATTCACTAGGTCCTGGATAGACCAGGGCTTCCAGCCCAGGTAAAATCCAGATATAGGGAAGTACACACACACACACACACACACACACACACACACACACACACACTCCATGGGAAGTTAGCAGTTGCAGCAATGACTTAATTGCCAGATGGTCCTGCCCTTATTCTTTGATTAGCTGTTGACATTAGCCAAACCCTTTGGACTAACTTCAATGCTAGCCAGATAACACTGACTTGGGAGGGACCTATCTTGAGTCGTGACACACAAAGTATCCATTAGAAGAGACCAGCAGGCTCAAGACCTAAAGCCAAAATTAGTCATACTAGAGCCTAAAAAGATCTGTTCAGATTCCAAATTTATGAGTTGATATCTCCCCACCCCCAAGCTCCCTTTTTTAGAGGGATTTAGGGAGAAGGGGAGATTAGTGAGTACACCAAATGATTCATCCATGTGTCTCTGGAATTTGCTTCTATCAGTGACAGTAAAACTAATCCACCCCCTGTCCTCCCTTCTGTCTGGTTAAAATGCAGAAGCCCAACTCAGATGAACATTATTTGTGTGACAATGCTAACAGCACACTCCACCTACTTTATTTAGATATGCAGCTGTTAAGCAACATTGTTCTCACACTAAGTATTATTGTCTCTTTTTAATTAATTTGTCAATTATCTTTTCTTTTCTAGTACCTTTGTGATGGATAGTGTGTGGGATCTCACTGAAAGTGGTTAGTTTCTAATGGTATATATTTTGGGAGAAGGAGAAGGTCTCTACCTGAACAAAGAACCCTTGGACCCTTAAGAAAACGCCCCTTAAGAAAAGCTCTCACCTCCCCCCTCCCCCCTCCCCCACTCAGTGAGATATAGTGGAAAAAAGTATTTGACTTAGAGTCAGAGATAGAGGGTTGGATCCCAGCTTTAATGCTACCTAGTCAGGTGATGTTGGGCAGGTTCTCAGACCTTTCTCAGTTTCTTCATCTGTAAAATGAGGTGGTTGGACCAGAGACCTCTAAAGTCCTTCCAAGCTCCAATTTTTTGTGTGTGTGTGATTTTTGCAGTCATTTCTTTATTCCATTGGTCAAGCCACTGTAGCAGAACTGTGTAATAAGATACTAAGCATTCTTTTTGAAGTAAGCAGGAAGGAGCCAGCTTCTCTGTCTAGCAGAAGAATCCTGATTCTTTGTTCTTTATCTGTAAGTATCCATAAGATATATATTAAGTTTTCATCATCTCTGGAGTTAACTCTGCATTCACTAAGAGACTTGTGAATATGAAATTTGATGAAAACTCAATGGAAGAGAATTGAAGCCGCCCAGAGCTTGAGAGGGACAGTTGGGGCTACTAGTCACTACACAAAGGAGTGGTTGGGTGATTCTGTTCGCCAAGTCCAACAAACATTTATTATCATCAACAATATTATGTGCCATGTACTAGGCAAAGTGTTGGAAATACAAACACAAAAATAAAACAGTCCCTGCCCTTACAGAGCTTACATTCCCTAAGAGGGTACAACAAATACACAAAGATATACAAAGTCATTTCAAGAGGGGGAAAACTCTAACAACTGGAAGAATTCCTTTATTTAGAGAAGGAAAGACACACCTGTGGCACTCTGCTCTGAGGTTCCGTTAATAATGATTCTATAGGGCATTAATCTTTGTGAAATGTCTCCCCCAAGATCCCTGTAAGACCAATGGTCTCATGTTAGAGAAGAAAAAATTGAGTTCAGAAAGGTTCAGTTAGTAGTCTAGAGTCCCTAGTTTTTCTGATTCCAAATCCACATCTCCTTCCTCATTGTCACCTCCATTTATATTTACTTTAGGTATCTTTTTATGAATTTTCCTCCTCAAACCTTTTTAACCAGTAATAAGAAAATTAACCTTTCCCCTCACTCCCCCACCTCTTTTTTTTTTTTTACTAGAGAAGTCTCTCATCAAACCCAGTCAGCTGCCAGCTTTTTCCTCCCTCCCCTTCTCTCTTCCTTCTTTCATTCCTTCCTTTCCCCCTTCCTTCCTTCCTTTCTTCCTTCCTTCCTTCCTTCCCTCCTTCCTTCCTTACCCCCTTCCTTCCTTCCCCCCTTTCTTCCTTCCCCCTTCCTTCCTTCCTTTCCCCCTTCCTTCCTTCCTTCTTCCCTCCTCTCCTTCCTCCCTTTCTTCTTCTTTCCCTCCTTGCTTTCCTTCTTTCATTCTCTGTTCTTTTCTTCTTTATTCCCTCTCAGCCTCCTTGTCAATAACTAAAACATGTGAAAGAGTTTAAGGAGTAGGAAATCCATTATAGGCTTTGTGACTGAGCTGAGTCCTTGTCCTGCCGTGCTCTGTTTCCTCTCAGTAGACTTGTGGGTATGGAGGGAAGGATGAAGGGAGTGTATCATAGAAGAGTACTTGATTTATTTATAGAATATGGGCCTCTTAATTTATTTTCTTTTTTCTATAGTTGATGTATTTGTGCAGCTGTGGTCACCATGTTCTCCCAAATGTCCCTTGGGAAAACATGATAACTCAGGAAATATTCATAGTGAGACACTGGGCACTCACTGCTCCAGGGTCATAGGACCAAAGGGTTGATAACTGGAAGGGACATTGGGAGTAATCTAGTTCATTTCTCTCATTCTGTGGTGGAAAAGGTAGAAGCCTAGAAAGGGGATGTAATTTGCCCCCAGGTCACAGAAGTTGTAAATAACAGAATCAGAATTTGAATTCAGGTCTTCTCAGTCCAAAGCACAAAAGGTCTGCAAGTAAGTTTCCTTCACAAAGGGATAGACTTAAAGGACAGATGTTAGACACAGTTAAGGCCAAACATGTGACTGAAATAACCCCAAGGGAGCAGCTAGCTTTTCATCCCCGGGGACGTATGAATCATAGATCTGGGGTCTATGAATCAGGCTCCCCCAGAATACTGGCCACAGCTCATTAGTCCTGGAGGTCAAGCACGGGCTGACCAACTCTTCCTAAAGTAGAATCCTACCCCCAGAGGAAGGTTTGGGCAGCCACTAAAAAGGAAACTGATATATTTCTGGCCAAGTTGCAGGAGGGGTGGTTATTTGGTGAAACTCGTAGGACTTAATTGCTGCTTTCTGGGAAAAGGAAGGGAGGAAGGGAGAGAGGGAACAAGGGAACAAAGAAGGGAAGGAGGAAAGTAGTTAAGTCAATCAGCATTTATGAAACACCTACTATGTGTGAGGCACTGTGTTAAGTGCTGGGGATACAAAAACATAGCCCCTTGTTTTCAAGGAACTCACAGCCTAATGGGGAAGACAATATGCAAATAATAATGTACAAACAAGATATATACAGAGATAACTGGGGGAAGAGATTAGCATTAAGGGGGCATTGGGAAAATCTTAATATAGAAGGTAGGATTTTTAGATGGGACCTGGAGGAAGCCAAGCCAGGGAAGCCACATGTTAGTGATGATGAGGAGAAAGTTGCAGGGTTGGACCCAGCTCCACTCTGCCCTTCCCCCATTGATTTGTCACTTTGCCCTTCCGGAAAGTCAGACACAAATCCACTCACCCTTTCCTTGATTTGTAAAACAGGCAGCCCAACCTTTCCTTCATTGATTTGTAAAACAGAGAACTCCACCTTGCTTAATCTGTAAACGGGCAGAACCCCCAGAACCTGGTTCACCCTTGATTAATCTGTGGGTGAGAGTCCCAGCCTGGGGTTTCCGACAGCGGGAAATTCAAATGTATACTGACCAATCACTAATTGTAGTTTCAAGTGTACACTGACCAATCATTGGAGTTTCAGCTTACATCACTGTAATTTCAGCTTATGTAACCTGGCTATGGAACCTCTATAAAAGCTGTACACTGTACCAAAGTGCTGTCTGATTTGGGTGACCATGTACCCTGACAGTCCCACGGTGTTCCATGGTAATAAAATCCACTTTTAAAATTTAATCTTAGGGATCGGCTGGCTTGCTTTTATTAAGGTACAACAGCAGGAATGGGCAACAGCCAGTGAAAATGGATGGAGTTGGGGGATGGAGTGTCATGTCTGAGAAGCAGCATGGAAGCCAATGTCACTGGGTCACAGAGTAGTTGGAGGGGAATAAAGTGAAAAGACTAGAAAGGTCAGAAGGTGGCAGGTTACAAAGGGCTTTAAATGCCAAAGAGAAGATTTTATATTTGATTTTGGAGGTGATAAGGAGTCACTGTAATTTACTGAACAGGGAGGTGATATAGTTAGATCTACAGTTTAGAGAGATCAGTCTGACAGTTGAGCAGAAGAGGAAATTGAGAGGGGAGAGATTTGAAGCAGGGATGCCAAGCAGAAGGTTATCGCAATAGTCTAGGCATGAGGTAAGAGGACCTGCATGCACTAGGGTGAGAGCAGTATGGGGGTGGGGAGGAGAAGCAGGGGGGGAGATATTACAAAGGTAGAATCAATAAAACCTGGCAATAGATTGGAGATGGGAGGTGAAACTGAGGAACTGAGGATGATATCCGTGTTCTGAGCATGGGTGACTGGGAGGATGGTGGTGTTCCCCATAAAAATTGGAAAGTTAAGAAGAAGGGAGGTTTTAGATATAAAGATAATGCATACATTTTTGTAACACATTGGATTTAAGATATTTATGGGCTATAACAGCTCAAAATGTCCAATAGGCAAGTAATGTAAGACTGGAAGTTCAGGGTGGATAAATAGAGCTGAAAATCATTGGTTTGGGAGCTGATGGCATCACTAGTTAAAATAGTAAAGAAGGAAAAGAAAAGACAGTCCAGGACAGAGCCTTGGTGGATGCATGGCTGGGCGTGACCTGAAAGAACACACATTGAAGGAGACTGAGAAGTAGTCAGGTAAGAGAAGAACCAGGAGAGCATAGCCATAGAAACCTAGAGAGACAAGAGTATGGAAAAGAGGGCGATAGGCAGCGTCAGACTGCGGAGTGGCTGAGAAGAATGAGCATTGACAAAAGGCCATTAGATGTGACAAATAAGAGATGATTGCTAATTTTGGAGAAAACTGTTTCAGCCAAATGATGGGGTCAGAAGTCAGGGTGCAGAGAGTTTAGAAGAGAAAAAGAAGAAAGGCAGTGTAGTTACTGATTTTAGATCACCTTCTCAAGGCGGTCACCCACAAATGGGATGAGAAATATAGGTCACTAGCTGTCAGAGATAGAGGGAACAAGTGAAGGCTTTTGAGGATGGTGTGGATATGGGTATGTGTGTAGGCCATTGAGAAGTAGTCAGCAGACAGGAAGAGAGTGGGAGAGTGGGTATGACAGAAGGGGCAATCTGCCAGAAGAGATGGAACAGGAAGGGATCATATGTGTATGTAGAGGGGTTAGCCACGGCTAGGTTTTTCATGTGATACTGGGGAGATATCAATAGAAAACACCTGAGTAATGTGAGATGAGGAACAGGGGAGAAGAAGGAGCTCTTGGCAAATGGCCCCATTTTTGGTGAAACGTGGGGCAAGGTTCTCATCTGAGAAGGAGATGTAAAGGAAAGTCATGGGAGGTTAGAAGAGGGATGAAAAGTTTTGGGAGAGGCTGTGGAGAGTGGGAGAGTGAATCAATCATGGAGGTAAAAGGATTGTGTCATCACAGTGAGGGCTCAGTTGAGATTATATTAAAAAAATTTGTAGTGGACCAAGACATTATGGTTTTGTGGGTTTTTCTACCTCCATTTGTCAGCAGGTGAGTCAGAGCAAAGGCAGAGCATAGTTGAAGTCATCCAAGGCTAAGACCTATCAGGGCAAAATCAGTGATAGGATAAGAGGGAAAGGGACTTGAGAGAAGAACACAAATATAGAGGTGAACTTGTCCACCAAGAGGTCGAGATGGGAAGGGAAGAGAGAGAAGCTAGTGCAAAGAGAGTACTGAGGCAAGGAGGGAGAGGAGATCACAGTGAGGATGAAGAACAGGGTTTGGAGTTGCAAAGTAGAGGGAGAAATCCAATGACAACAGGTTGTGATCAGATAAGAGAATTTCAGAGCTCATGAACATGGAAGTGGTCCCTTTGTGGGTGATGGCAAGGGTAACTTTGTGTGTGGCACAGATAGCTCCCGGGAGGTAAGTAGCTCAAAGAACTGAGTGGTTAGGGTATTTGAGGGAGAGAATCAATATGTACGTTAAAGTCCTCTAGCAGAAGGGCAGGAGTAGTAGGGTAGGGGTGGGGAGTGGAGAGAAAGACTCTGAACTAGAACATATTGAAGAAAGGAGAGTGTCTTGGAAGTCCATGAACAACAACTATCAGAATCTTGATTTGGATTATAAATATGGATTGACTGGACCTCAAAGGCAGAGAGCTTCCTGAGTGATAAGTGGTAGAGGGATAGAATGGAAGTGGCAGTAGGGAGCAAGAGGTATCTCTACCACTGCCAGTGAGTCAGAGGGTATGAGCGAAAGTGGAACAAGTGTTGGAAAGGATGGCCTGGGAAGCCGTGTTATCAGGAGGGAGCCAGGTCTCAGCCAGCATAAGAAGATGGGAAGAATGAGCAAAGATTTAAGATGAGAGTAGGTTTGTTACATATGGAGCAGGCATTCCAAAGGGCACAGGTGGAAGGGATAAAGTCCTTTATTCTTCCCATTCCCCTTAACCCAATTCCCCCAGTAAAATTACTTTAGAAAAGGACTCTGGAGAGTTGGGTTAAGAGGAATGAGATTGAAGGAGTAGTTAATGGAAGATGGAGATAGGGAGTGTATGGTGGGGTGGGAGTTTGTTAATCACTGAGAAATCAGTTAGATAGGTTATTGTCATCCTTAAGAGTTCAGAATGGAGTTCTCCTAGGAAGTCAGGCAGTAATATGTAGCTGGAAAGGTAGAAAGGTGGCAGGCTTGGGCAGGCTCAAGTGAGGCAGCTGATAGAGGTGGAGTTTTAGGAGGGCACAGAATGTGCTCCAAGGGAGTATGAGGAAATTACTGGCCCCCAAAATCTGGGACACTAGGAAGCTCCTCTCCTTCTTTATAGTAGGATCTTCCCTCCTTACTTGGCAGGCCTGGGTGGGATGACAGGAAGGAGCAAATCTGGATACCTCTTCCCCAAGGGTTCTAGGGGTATCTTGAATGGTTGGGGTTGTCTTTCTCTAATGTTATCAGCTTGAGCCCTCATTCTGCTATGGTTTCTCCACTGTTAACTATCAGTGATTAACTCCCCAGGTCCATTTAACCACTTAAACTCTATCAGCTTTTACAAGCACAAACAGAAACATTTCCTTCCCCAGAACTTCAGGGCACACTGTTCTTTGTACCACATTGATCTCTGAGGAAAGTGGGCCCAGATTTAACACATTCTCTATAGCAAGGATCCCAACAAGTTCATGACCAAATGCAGCAGCATTGCTGCTGAATGAGCTTTTGCTGGGATGGATGGGTCCTGAAGACTATTCCTCATCCCCCAGGGCCTCAAAGCTGGCCTGGATGAATACAAACCCTAGCACAGACTCTAATCCCAGACTTCCTAGTGGCTCTCTCTCCTGATCTTTCAAAACTCACAAAGTCATAGCTTCTAATTTCCTTCACCTAAAAAGAAAGAGTAAGTATTAAGGCAAAGCACCAAAGTAACATATTTATTGATGGGATATGTGTCAACCTTGGATGGGAGGGCTTGAGGCCACTCCTTCCAAACATTAACTGTCATCTTTCACCATAATGCTAGGAGGAAGGCAGGAGGAAGTAAAATTAGAAAGCAGAGACAGGTTCTGGTCAACTACTACTCAACAGCTGATCAACTGTTACTGTTGATCATATATAATATAATATATATTATATTAATATATGTATAATATCATATTATATAT
Organism: Gymnobelideus leadbeateri; assembly: GCA_011680675.1. Classification (NCBI taxonomy): domain Eukaryota; kingdom Metazoa; phylum Chordata; class Mammalia; order Diprotodontia; family Petauridae; genus Gymnobelideus; species Gymnobelideus leadbeateri. The sequence goes on along the minus strand of WOXC01007038.1, from coordinate 95,031 downwards.
ATCATAATATCATTAATACATATATAATATCATATAATCCCATATCTGGCTGCACAGCCAAAAAGGTCCTCACCACATGATTAATAGAATGGAACTGGTCATACAATGTTTGCATGTTCCAAAGTCTATATAGGAATTGCATCAGCCAAGTATTCTGTACATTTTCATAAAGGTTGTGCTCACTGGTCAGTTTAGAAATAAGAAAGGAAGTAAAGAAGGAGGGAAGAAAGGAAGGAAGGGAGGAAGGAAGGAAAAAAGAAGGAAAGGGAAGGAAAAAGGAAGAAAAGAAAGGAAGGGGAGCAGAAGGGAAAGAAAGAAGGAAGGGAGGAAAAAAGAAAGAAGGAAAGAAATCAGGACTTCAAGAAGGAAAGAAAGTCGGGGCGGCTAGGTGCAGCAGTGAATAGAGCAACAGCCCTGGAGTCTGGAGGACCTGGGTTCGGATCCAGCCTCAGACACTTAACACAAAAATAACCTAGCTGTGTGACCTTGGGCAAGTCACTTAACCCCAATTGCCCTCCAAAAAGCAAAATAAATAAATGTTTAAAAAAAAAAGAAGGAAAGAAAGTCAAGACCTCCTGAAATTTGAGAGTAATACGCCACATTCCAAATGGTCTATCTAAATGAAGAGAGAGTTTCATCTCCCAAGAGCTGGTCACCTGGTGATTTTCTTTTCTTTTTTTTTTTTTAGCCACAGCAATTCATGAAGACTGTCTACTAAGGTACAACTGTATTATGGACATAGAAAATGCTGACATTGATAAATGAGTTGTTTTATGCTGATAGACAGTTTAACCAACCAGTGATTTGATAGAAAATTTTTATAATTTTATATGCCCCAGCAGAACAAAGTTCCTGAATGAGTCCTTGGTGAAAGCAGTTGGTAAAATGTACGTTTTTCTGAATGTGTAAGATGTAGCTAATGACGAAAATTCCAAATTGATGTAAGCGCCAGGAACTGGCTTTTTATATCCTCTCAAATCATAAACGCATATAATATTAGTACTCAGAGAGATGTTAGAGGTTATCTAGTCCAAACCCTTCATTTGATTTCACAAGGTCACATAGCAAATCAGTGGCAAACCCTGGGGTCAGGGCTCTTTCCACATTACACCATCCTGCTTTCCATCCTGTCTCATATCATCTTTCTAATAAATCCATTCAGTTTGCCAAGTGTAAATTCTAGTGTCAAGGATGATACTATTGCTGATGATAAACAGTAATAATCATTGCTGCTACTTATATAATAGCACCTTATGACTTTCAGAATGCCTTAAATCCATTATCTCATTTGTGTGCACAGGTGTGACTGGTATGACCAAGGAGAATCATGAAGAGCTGGGGTTGCTCTTGGCAAGACAACAAGTACTCTCTGAACCTTCGGTTCTCCCCTCTGTCCTCCAGGGATTGCTTGTTTGTCTGGAGTAGCCTCTGTTGCCCCCTGAGCTGGTCATCATTCTGACAGGCCCATTTCTGAAGACAGTCCTCTTGGGGTTTATTTATGGCATTCTGCAACTGTCCAGGGTGGCTGTTTCCTGTTCCTAAGATTGCTTCTCCAAAAGCCTTGGAGCTACTTACCAAGTTCTTCCAATGATGTCACTCCCTTGTGACCTCAAATGGCCAGTGTGACCTTGGGTGTCCATCCCTTCCCCTGCCATGTCCCTCACCTTTCCAACCTTGCCCAATTTCAATGGGGAACATAGCTATATTAGCTAAGACAACACCTGATAAACTTTTCTGTCGATGGTGGCTTCTCCCATTTCTTCTCTGGGCATTTAGCTTCTCAGGTTGTCTAGTAACATCTGCTGAGAATCCTCCCCTGGGATAAGTGCCTGTCCTCTTCCTGGAATCAATTTAAAAATACATTTAATAGTTGGAGAGGATTTCTCTCCTTTTAACTTCTGAGATCATTCCCCCTGGGAACTGAATGACTTTCAGATTCCAGTGTGTAAGTTGTTTTCTTTAGATTGGTTTTTGTGTAAATGTTCTGCTAGAAAATTGTTTCCATCCTTTAACCAAACTTTCTTAAGTGTTCAGTCAAACTGATTTCTACTAGCAGTTACCATTACTACCCATAATCCTCCCCTTTCCTCACTGTCATCAACTTCTCAATAAATCTAATTCAAAATGACACTCTTAATCTTTAAAATCATTTTCCCACTTCCTATGAGTCTTCCATTTGCCACCATCTCCCCAGGGATAAAAACAAAGGAAAGGCACACCTGGGTGGAACCCAGACGGTAGTTTTGCTGGCTAGCGTTAGATGAGCCACATGACACCAGTAGAGTGGTGGAAGGCGAGCAATGCAAGGGCAAAAGAGTGGATGCCTTAGAATAATTTAGAAGCATTTTAGCACCATCTGATATAATAACATGGTCATATTTTTATTTTCAGTTTCAAATTCTCTTCTTCCCTCCACCCCCTTCCCATCCACTGAGAAGGAAAGAAATTTGATACCCTTAATATATATGAAGTCAATAGCATAATCATCTTATAAGGAGACTATGTACCTTTTTTCTTAAGTTGAGTTCTCAAGCACTTTTGGCAATAGTGCCACAACACTAGTTCTCCTTGGTTCACTGTGCCCCTCCCTCTTACTTTCTCCTTTTGCCCCTGACTCTGGAAAAGACCTCCTACATAACCTGGGACAACCCCTTCATCCACAGATGAATTCTAATCCTGTTTCTGTCTCTATGAAACCTTGAGCAACTCCCTACCCTTCTTTGGACCTAAATCGCCTTTCCTATAAAATGAGATGATTGGACAAGATAATCTCTGGGGTCTAATGGTAACATTTCTATCCTGGTCTATTCTATTTTATATCGGTGTGTGAATGCCATACTATCTCCAGGTCTCTAGGTTATGAAACCTTACCCTAAATCCTTTAGAGCAGGGGTGAAGCTTACAGACCTTTCCCCAGAATAATCTTTTTAAATGCATAAAATACAGAAGGTTACAATAGAAACTTATACTGAGACATCAAAATGTTAAAAAAAACAACAATTTTACAGACCCCAGGATAAGAGCCCCTGTTCTAGATTATGAACCATAACACCTCATTAAATCTTACCTCAGAGTTTTCATCTTTCTTCACTTTTTTTTTTTTTGCTTTTTGGAGGGGGAAAGGTAGGGCAATTGGGGTTAAGTGACTTGCTCAAGGTCACATGGCTAGTTTTGTGTTAAGTGTCTGAGGCTGGATTTGAACTCAGATCCTCCTGACTGTTTGCTGTGCTCTATTCACTGTACCACCTAGCCGCCCTGAGTTTTCATCTTTCAATACATTCAAAGATTCAAAGTTTACTGGGCAGACCTCTGGGTTATGACTCAGGAGACTTGGATTCGAGTCTTGCCTCTGACACTTAATACCTATATGAAGGTGAACATGTCCCATTCATGACTCTCAGTCCCAGTTTCCTCACCTGAAAAAGAAATGAGAAACTTGGGATGCCTACATTGTAGGAACATTGTGATAAATACCTTTGGAAACTGTAATGCATTCCATCAATGTGAGTTACCATTAGTTCTTCTCTGATTGTTACTGGGGCCCCACCCCATCACTTTATATTTATCCCATATTTCTGTAGGCTCATGTACAAACAGACATCAGAGGTCATCTAATACAATTCTTTCATTTTACAGACATAATAGGGAGTCTGGCAAATGTGCCTCTGATGCATCTTTATGTGAAGGATGCTAAGGAGCTCTTTCCAAGAGAATCGGGACAATGTGTAAAGATACTGATTTGGAGAGGCTGATTATGGATAGACACTCCAACACTTGTTCTGGCCACTAACCACATGTTGAAGAAGAAGCTATTTGATTGCCTTTGGAGACGTTCAAAAAAGGTCTGTTAGCTTCATCAATTTTCCCTTTGCCACCTTCATTTCTGAAGAAACTTGGTGACTAATTCATGACATGTAGTGAAGGGAATGGCATCTCTAGTCCTTGGGAGACATTAGAGAGGAGAAGCCCAAACCAAGGGCTGAAGCCAGGTCAGCACTGCTGCCTCAAACAACAGGGAGTGGTCTTCAGGAGAAACTTTGGGTTCCTTGCCCAGTGGAAGCTGAGCCAAGAATGCAACCCGAAGAGATGCCACTCTTGTATATGATCTTGGTTGGACCAATGCTATGTAGGAACTGAACCTACTCCTCCCTCCACTACTGCTCCAAGACTTGTGCAGATCTTGCCAAGCTAGAAAGTCTTTGAGCATATGTCCTGTGATCTGACTAAATCTCTGTCCTCCCAGAACCAGCCAAGATAAGTTTGGAGAGGCTCATTTCCAGAAGGCTGGACACCAGTACATGGGTCTTCTTTATTACAACAACTGTCATGAAACTGCCTACTAAGGTCTGAAAAGATCATATTTTGACTAATGTAGATTATTTGTTATCATTAGATAACATGGTGATTGCACATGTATAACCTATATCGAATTGCTTGTCATCTTGAGGAGGGGGACAGGGAGGGAGGAAAGGATAAAAATTTGGAACTCAAAATCTTATTAAAAATTAATGTTAAAAACTAAAAAAAAGAAAACGAGAAAAGATCATGATGTGTGTCGATGGAGTTGGTCTCTGCAATGATGAGATCATGAATCATTTGAAGCAATATTACAATTAAAAGTAACAGGGTATGGTAGAAAAGTCACTGAATCTGGAGTCAAGAAGTCATTCTAATCATGCTTTTGCCATTAATAAAGGCAGCTGGTGGCACAGTGGATAGAGCACTGGGCCTGGAATCAGGAAGACTCAGCTTCCTGAGTGAGTTCACATCAGGCCTCAGACCCTTACTAACTGTGTGACCCTGGGCAAGTCACTTAACTCTGTTTACTTCAGTTTCCTCATCTGTAAAATGAGCTGGAAAAGGAAACAGTCAACCATTACAGTATCTTTGCCAAGAAAACCCCAAAATGGGGTCACAAAAAGTTAGACACAACTAAAATGAGTGAAGAGGAACAAAAGTGTGCTTTGGACAGTCATTTTCTCTGGACCTCAGTTTCCTCCAATGAAGGGATTTGACTAGAAGTTCTCTGAGGTTTCTTCCAAATCTACCACCCAATTTTCTTCATTTGACAGTTGCTTTACTATTCTGATATTACATGTCCCAAGATCTTTTGCATTTCTGAAAGTCTATGATTTCTGTTTCAATGTCCATTCCAGCTCTTACCACTCCATGTTCCAAGGTCCTTTCCAGGTCTACCATTCTCTGATCTGTGAAATCTGTAAGGGGATGTTCTTCCTGTCAATATGTCAGAAGTAGGCTCTGTTCATAGAAATAAATCACCTTAAGGGGTGGCTAGGTGGTGCAGTGAGTAAGAGCACCGGCCTTGGAGTTGGGATGACCCCGGGATCAGATCCGGCCTCAGAAAATGAGCACCCAAACATAAATAATGACTGGCCATGTAACCTTGAGCAAGTTACTTAACCCCAATTGCTTTAAAAAAAAAAAAAAGAAAGAAAAGAAATCACCTTGGACTCTGGAGGGAAACTTTTGTCAGTATTTCCCTTCTTCCCATTCCTGTGACTTTCATTTACCACAACCCCATCTCTTCCCTTAGCCAGAGAGGTGCTAGAGCCAGCTTGACTTGTCTCATTACAACTACTGTTAAATTGTCAGTGTGAGCATTTCTACCTTAGAAACAGGTCAGAATTCTTTGTTTTGTTGATTGTCTAGATTTAAGAAAGTGAAAGTGTGGAGAAAAAGTTAATGGTACAGATTAAACTTAAAAGTGTTTTGTTGGTGCATTCCCTCTGACCCCCATCCCAAGCTGGTTGCTAAATATTTCCACCATTTGCCCTGTTGCTGTTACACTGTAGATGCCAACAGCAGGTATAATTATTTGTTTATTTATTCATTTGCTTTTCTATTTATTTAAATTTAAATTTGTTTTCAATTAATAGAACTCTTTTTCTCTTTCCTAACTTCTTCTCATTAAAAAAGAAATGGAAAAAACAAAGTCCTTGTAACAAATAGGCACAGTCAAGAAGAAAGAATTCCTACATTGTCCATATCTGAAAAATACATATCTCATTCTATACCCTGAGTTCATTACCTCTCTCAGGAAGTGGGTTGTAGAGCAGTATATTTATGTATTTATTTTTGCTTTTTTTGGTTGGGGGAAGGAGGGAAGGAGGGCAATTGGGGTTAAGTGACTTGCCCAAGGTCCCATGGCTAGTAAGTGTAAAGCGTCTGAGGCCGGATTTGAACTCAGGTCCTCCTGACTCCAGGGCCCATGCTCTATTCACTGTGCCACTTAGCTGCCCCTTAGAATAGTATATTTAAAAGAGAAATGGCCCCTAGGTTTCTTTTGCCGAAGCACTGCCCATTTCCCCCATCTTCAACTTCTTCCTTTCCTTCAATATTAGAGGGTCACCTCTAATTAATAATTAATTATTAAATAAAAAACATTATTAATAATTAATAATTAAAGTCACTCGGTCCAGGGACATGTGCAGCAGGTGTGATGGTAACAATAGCCTCTGAGTCCAGCAGAGTTGAAGTACTTACTGTCTCCCTCTCCCACTAAGAGGTCTTTCTCAGCTCTGGACCAACATACTTGTACTGGGTTCAGTCCTGGAGGAGCCTGGCTCCATAAAGGAGAATTGTGCTCTTTTTCTCTAACTCTCTGTTACTTTATTCCACCACCTGGAAGCCCTGAGGGAAAATCACTTATAGGCAAGATTTGGTTCTTATTTAGGGTCTCTCACTCTCCCCTAAAAAGCTAATGTAGATGGGTATAGAGCAGCAATCTATTCCTCCACACAAAAGAAATTAAAAACAAGACTAACAAGTAGAAACTGATCATCAAACCTTAAATAACCAGCAATAGTAATCACTGTTATCACCCCCAGGGGGCTGAGATTTAAACCACCACCACATGAAGCATTTGTGGGAAGGCTGAATAGGCATTTCACTTCACCTTGGCTCTTCACTGTCCAAATAAATCTTTCCATGTCTGTGTCTTCAGGCCAAGGCATTAGGCTCATCATTCCATCTGTGATTAGCTTCTCAGGAAGCACTGTAATTGTTGCTGGGGGCTCCTCCAGGGGTACATCTGAGGACCTGTAAGTTCTCAACCCTTTGAACTCACAAGTTTGCTTCCAAGGAGGGAACTTTCCATCTTGTTTTTTTTTTTTTTTTTGCTCAGTCCATATTTGGGAAAGAAACACAAAATGGAAGAGGCAGCTAGGGCTTTAAGATCTAGTTTTTTTTTTTTTTAAAGCAATTGGGGTTAAGTAACTTGCTCAAGGTTACACGGCTAGTCATTTGCTTTATGCGTGGGTGCTCATTTTCTGAGGCCGGATCTGATCTCGGGTCATCCAAACTCCGAGGCCGGCACTCTTACTCACTGCGCCACCTAGCCGCCCCTTTAGGGCAATTGGGGTTAAGTAACTTGCCCAAGGTTACACGGCTAGGTTTTTGTTTGTGCGGATTAAGTGTTGGAGGCCGGCTCGGAACTCAGGTCCTTCTGATTCCAGGGCCGGCGCTCTATTCACTGCGCCACCTAGCCGCCCCTAAAGATCTAGTTTTAAGATCACCTAGGCCAGCATGTGTATTGGCTACCATATGTGAGCAATTCACCATTGCTACCTTGATAGGGGATAAGAAACTGCCCCTCCTTTTCTCCTCCATAGAGAATGTTAAGGGGTTCTAACAGCCTCTGAAGAAGGGGAAAAAAGACAGCACCAGTAAGTGGAGTCACTCCCTTTAAGGTCCACTGAGTGGGCAACTCCTTCTGACTCAGAGACCAATCCTCTTTGATACTGTCTCTTACCTTGCAACCATGCAAAGCCACACTCCTCAGTATAGCTGATTTCTATCACCAACCTTCTTGACTATTGTCTAGCCACTGGACTTCAGTGACTCTGGAGGAAAAAGTGAGACTAACTACCCTGCCTTATTCAAATCCATGTGCAAATCACCCAGGTAATATCATTGGTCCTCTTTCTGAATAAAGGACCAACAGCAACAGGAATAATGGAAGCAAGACCCCTGGGGCCCCCTGGCTAGAGTAGACTCCATGGAGTCTCAGTGCTGAAACATCTGGCACTTTGGAATAATACAACAAAGTCTGGGTTGTCTCATGGTTCCCTCTTCCCATTTCTACCCTTCCCACATTCCCTCCCCCAGCTAATTCTTTTCACTCTGAGATGGCCTTCCATCTATTCTGATTATAGTTTGTAGGTACTTAGGTATTTACATGGTTGTTTTCCTGACTGAAATGTGATCTTTGATGGCAGGGACTTCTTTTTGGTCTTTATTTATACTACTGGCACTTACCATAGTGCTAAGAAGTAGCTGGGAAAGGAATAAGCATTTATAGCACATATGCTATAGCATATATGACACTTTTGTTGGAATTTTCCTTCTTCTCACCCCTATGATTTTCATGAAATATAACCCACCTTTTTCTCTTGGGGAATAGTGCCAGAGTCAGGTATATTTGCTATATTTTGTGCTGTACTAAGTGCTTTTATACATATATGTATAAATGTGTGTATATACAAATACATACATACATATGTATATTTATTGTTATTTTTCAGTGGTTTCAGTTGTGCCCCATTCTTCAGAACCCTTTTTGGGATTTTCTTGGCAAAGATAGTGGAGTAGTTTGCCATTTCCTTCTCTACATTTTATAGATGAAGAAATGGAGGCAAATAAGGTGAAGTGACTTGAACAGGGTCACACAGCTAGGAAGTATCTGAAGCCAGATTTGAGCACAGATCTTTCTGATTCCAAACCTAGTGATCTACCCACTCTGCTACCTAGCTGAACCATATTATAATTGCCATATATATAATAGCTATGATATATAAATCACAAAGTTATAAATATCCTACTATGCACCATATGCTGTGCTAAGTGCATTTTTTTGTTGGCTTTGGTAAATTTCTTGTTTTTTTTATTTTTTATTTTGTGCTAAGTGCTTTTTACAAATATTACCTCTAAGCAGGCATTTAATAAATGTCCTACTGATGATTGCTTCCTCCAAGGGCTGAGGATATTCTAGGTTCCTCATCTGTGAAATGACAGTATTATTACTTCCAATTCCTGAGGAAAGTGCTTTGTAAGCTTTGAAGGGCTTTAGAAATATGATTCAGTCTGATTATGGACTATCTAATGGCAGGAGACAGGCCCAATTATGGAGGAGGGATAAAGGAGGTGATGGGAACCAAGGTGGGATAGCCAGGACAAAAAGCAAATTATAGAGCCCCTTGAAGGACAGAGAGAGAAAGAATGAGCTCAGTACTGCAAGTCCTAAGTACTATTGTAGATTTTTTAATAGATAAGCAAGGCTTTGAATTCAGCAATCTTGCATTTAGTATGTATAATGTAAACAGGATTTTTCCTGAGCCAGTCTCTAACCTAATGCTTCCAGCCAAGCAGTGGAAGAGCATCTGGCCTCAGTCAGGAAGACATGGGTTTGAGTCCTGCTTGTGACACATCTGGTTGGGTCACCCTTGGCAACTCACTTCATCTAGAAATTGCTGAGAAGTTACAGCTTTGGAAAGAGAAATTCCCCACAAGGGAGTTCCCTATACCAGTAAAACCTTAGGTCCAGTTCCAGTTCCCACTAGATGCTGGAGCTATTCTAGGTGCTGAGATATTTCTCTAATACTTGAATATTTTGTAATTCCTTTCCCTTCTACTGACCTAGACTTCAATAGAGATCACCTTGATTTAGCAGATAGCATTTGAAAGTGGTTTAAAAAAAATCATCGCCTTGTGCCTAAGATGGTGATGAGCCTCTCCGAACCTAGCTCCATTGAGTTCTGAATGCCTACCCAAGGCTTGATCTTTTTGTAATCCGAAACTTTCCTACAACGTGAGGAAAAGAGCAAATTGCTCCCCTTCAAAAATGCCGAAGACTCAAGTTTTGACTGTACAACAGAGACAGTGGCCACCTCAGTTCTATAGTTTAGGAAAACCATTGGGGCTTTCGGTTGGGCCTGAAGCTAGAAGAATTCTGTCTTCCTTTCCCTCTCCACCCCCACCCCAAACACACACCCTTTGGGCACTTTCACTCTGAGAAGACAGGCAGGAAGTTCTCGGGCGGTTTTGGGTGGGGATTGTGGGCGGTAGACAAGCCCAGGCTTTGATCCACCTAAAGAATTTGCATTGGCCTAAAATGAAATCTACCCGTCATCTATCTGCTCTCCTGCCTAAGAACATACTTCCTCTCTAGGGTATTGTCTGAATATCCCTCAGCTAGGAGAAAAAGAGCATCCATATGTCTACAGCAGAGAGGTTCCCATAGGCATAGATAATAGTTGGGGCTCTTAACTGTTCTTAAAATTCCGAGATCTTTCACCTCCCTTATCTTATTCTAGTCTCAGGACCACCCTTTGAAGTATATAATGCAAATATTATGTCCATTTTACAAATTAAGAAAATGGCACTGAGAAAAGATGAGCTAACTAATTCCTTTTAAGTCACATAGCAAGGGCAGCTAGGTGGTGCAGTGGACTGAGTGCTAAGGCTGGAGTCAGGAAGACTTGAGTTCAAATTCAGCCTCAGATATTAGCTGTGTGACCCTGGGTAAGTCACAAATCAGCTACAAATCAAGGCTTCATTTACAATAAATTTCCACTTCAAGAAAACCTATATAAGAAACACTATACATTCTTTTCAGACCTGCCCTGCTTTTCTCTGCTTCCTTGTATGTTTTCTATTGTCCTCTGCTGTGTACTTTTTACTTTTTCTCCTCTTCCATCCCTCCACCATGCTCCCACCCAGGCTAGAGTTAAGTACAAATATACATACAAATCTGTTTGTGTGTATGTATTGTTTGTGTGTATATATGTACACACACATAACACACATATACACATAGATATTCATAAACATACACACATACCCTCAAATGCATCTACATATGCATGCACACAAAACTGAATTATGCTTATTTCCACTTGTCATATATTTCTCTGAAGGTAGATAGCATCTTCCTTCATAAGTCCAAGTCTTTTCATATTTTTCTAAATCCACCAGTTCATCACTTCTTTTTTCTTTTTTTTCTTTTTTGAGGGGGGAAGGCAGGGCAATTTGGATTAAGTGACTTACCCAAGGTCATATGGCTAGTAAGTGTTAAGTGTCTGAGGCCAAATTTGAACTCAGGTCCTCCTGACTCCAGAGCCAGTGCTCTATTCACTGTGCCACCTAGCCACCCCTAGCTCATCACTTTTTATACCCAAAAATATTCTGACCTAATCACATTCTATTTGAAAGACTGTCTATAAGACCTTTTTTTCCCCCAAATTTTCTATATTCCGTCTATTCTTAGCTATATAGGTTTTATTTATACAGGAAAATTTTAATATAAAATAATCAAAATTATCCATTTTACACTTCAGTACTACTTTCACCTTGGTTTAAGGTCTGATACTGATGAATCTATTTCCTTCATATCTTCCCCCCCACCCCCAGTTTCCTTTAAGCTCCTGACCCTCTGCTCTTCCTAATGAACCCTGAATATCTTTTCTGACTCAGTAAGAAAATTTGTTAGTAATTTAATTGGGATGGTATTATGTAAATAGATTAATTAGGTAAAATTGTCATTTATTTATTATGTAAATAATTTTACCTACCCATGCACAATAAATATTACTTAAATTATTTAGCTCTAAGTTTATATAAAAGATGTCTTGTGTTTATATTCTTGTAATTCCTGTATCTGTTTGACAGGTATACTCTTGGGTTTTTTTTTTATACTGTCTAGTTATTTTATATGGTCTAAAACTATTGATTAATATGACTGACATATAGTGTTGGTTCTTTATTTTTCTTTTTTGATTAAATCTGATCTTATCTTTAACTTTGTCTGAGATCACAATTACTATTCCTGCTTTTTTTACATAATGGATTCTACTCATGACCTGTATTTTATGTTTATGTGTATCTCTCATTTTTATAGCATTTTCTAAAAGCAACATATTGTTGAATTCAAATTTTTAATCTATCAGTTTCCATTTTATGGATAAATTTGCCCCATTCACATTCTAAACTATAATTACTTGCATATTTTCCTCCTTCCTATTTTCCTCACTATCCTTCTCATTCTATTCCTATCCCTCCCTACTCTTCTACTTTACTTCTACCCATTACCTTTTCCTCCTATTCTTTTACCTACCCCTCCTCCAAAAATCTTTTACTTATCTTTTCCCTCCACCTTATCCTCTTACACTCTTATTTCTTTCTGAATTTGAAAGATTTTTATACCCTTCTAAATATGTTTTGTTTCTTCTTTACTCCATTCCCATTAATCTACACACTTTCTATATCCCCCCTTATCCTATTCCCTATCCCGCCCTTATCATCTCTCCTTTTCCTATCTTCTTGCCTTCTTATTTCTTTCTGAATTTAGAAGATTTTTATACCCTTCTAGAAATATATGTATTGTTCTTTCTAGTTTATTGACTTCTAAACTTAAGAAAGTGTTTATTCTTGTTTAAAAAATATACTACCCTGAAGAATTTATTTTAATTCTGTGTATGTCTTTCTGTTTCAAGTGTGTCTCTTCTAAACAACATAGTGTTAGATTCTGGTTTCTAATCCACTCCACTATCCTCTTCCATTTCATGGGTGAGCTCTTCCCATTCACATTCACAGTTATGATTACTAATGTGTATTTCCCTCCATCCTATTTTCTTCTGTTTATCCTGCTCTCTCTTTTTTCTTGTCCCTCCTCAAAGGTCTGTTTTGCTTCAGACCCCTCTCCCTTTTATCATTCCCCTATATCTCTTATCCTCTTTTCCTCCTATTTTCCTATTGAATCAGATAGATTTCTATGCCCAAAAGAGTGTGTATATTTATTCCTCCATCTTTGAACCACTTCTGAGGAGAGTAAGGTTCAAGCATTTCCTGTCACTCCCTCTCCACCTTATCCCCTCCATTATAAAAGTTTTTCCTTGCATGCTTCTTCTGTGTGAGAGTTTCCCCATTCTACCTTTTCCTTCCCCCTTCTCTCAATATATCCCTCTTTCTCACACTTTTTTTCTTTGAGATCATCTCAGTATCATCAACTCACACTTTTGAGCTCTGTCCTTTTTTTTTTTTTAAAGCAATTAGGTAAAGTAACTTGCTCAAAGTTACACAACCAGTCATTATTTTATGTGTGGGTACTCATTTTCTGAGGCTGGATTGTCCCAACTCTGGGGCTGGCACTCTTACTCATTGTGCCACCTAACTGCCCATAAAATCTGTGCTACCTCTGTCCTTCTAACTGCCCTAATAATGATAAAGTCCTTAGGAGTTACAAGTTTCATCTTCTATATAAGAATGTAAACAGTTTAAACATATTAAGTTTTCTTATGACATCTCCTTCATGTTTACCTTTTTATTCTTTTCTTGAATCTTATGTTTGAATGTCAAATTTTCTATTCAGCTCTAGTCTTTTCATCAAGAATGCCTGAAAATGGGGCGGCTAAGTGGCACAGTGAGTAGAGCGTCGGCCCTGGAGTCAGAAGGACCTGAGTTCGGATCCAGCCTCAGACACTTATCGCATGCACAAACAAAAACCTAGCCATGTGACCTTGGGCAAGCTACTTAACCCCAATTGCCCTCCAAAAAGTTAAAAAAAAAAAAAGAATGCCTGAAAATCCTCTATTTTATTAAATATCAGGTTCTTTTCCCCCCCCTGAAGGATTATACTCAGGTTTCTGGATAAGTTATTCTTGGTTGTAATCCTAATTTCTTTGCCTTCTAGAATATCATATGCCAAACCCTCTGTTCCTTTAATATAGAAGCTGCTAACTCTTTTTTTTTTTTTTTTTGCTTTTTTGGAGGTCAATTGGGGTTAAGTAACTTGCCCAAGGTCACATGGCTAGGTTTTTGTTTGTGTGTGCGTGAAGTGTCTGAGGTCAGATCCGAACTCAGGTCCTTCTGACTCCAGGGCCGACACTCTACTCACTGTGCCACCTAGCTGCCCCGAAGCTGCTAACTCTTATGTAATCCTGACTGTGGCTCTATGATATTTGAATTGCTTCTTTGTGGCTGCTCACAATATTTTCTTCTTGACCTGGGAGTTCTAGAATTTGATTATAATTTTCTTGGGGGTTTTCATTTTGGGATCTCTTTCTGGAAGCAATTGACAGAGTCTTTCAATTCCTATTTTACCCTCTGTATCTAAGATATGAGGGAAGTTTTCCCGAAAAATTTCTTGAAATATGAAGTGCTGGGGTTTTTTTGTTTAGTTGGTTGTTTTGTTTTTGGTCATGGCTTTCAGGTAGTACAATAATTCTTAAATGACTTCATCTGGATCTATTTTCCAGGCCAGTTGTTTTTTCAGTGAGCTATTTTACATTTTCTTCTATTTTTTTGACTTTTGATTTTATTTGATTGTTTCTTGATGTCTCATGAAGTCCTTATATTCTACTTGCCCAATTCTAATTTTTTTTTAATTTTTCAATTTTATGTTTATTTTAGTTTACATCATTCATTTCCAGATTTTGAGTTACAAATTTTTCTCCCCATCTTTCCCCTACCCACCATCCCAAAATTGCAATCCCACTGAATATCCCCTCCCCTAATCTGTTCTCTCCTATATCCTCTCCCATTCCCCCTCTGACTTTACAGTAGGACAAGATGGATCTCTATACCCCAGTGCCTGCATATCTTACTTCCCAGTTGCATGTAAAATAATAATGATAATACTATATTTTTTAAACATTTGATTTTAAAACTTTAAATCCAGATTCTTTCCCTTCCTCCCTTGTCACCCACCCTTACTGGGAAGATAAGCAATTCCATATAGGTTGTACATGTGTAGCTATGCAAAACATTTCCATAGTGGGTATATTGTGAAAGACTGACTATATTTCCCTCCATCCTATCCTGCCCCCCACTTGTTCTATTCTCTACTTTGATCCTGTCCCTTTTCAAAAGTGGGTGCTTCCAATTTCCCTCCCCCCCCCATCCTGCCCTCCCTTCCATTATCCTCCCTCTCATCCCCTTCCCCCTACTCTCCTGTAGGGTGAGGTACCCTATTTAGTGTGTTTATCATTCCCTCCCTAAGCCAAATTCAATGAGAATAAGGTTGACCCATTCCCTTTTGCTTTTCTGTTCTTCCCCTCCATTGTAACAGTTTTCTCTTGCCTCTTCTATATGAGATAGTTTACCCTATTCTTTCTCTCCCCATCTCCTCTCATTATATTCATCTCTTACCTCTCAATTCCACCATTTAAGTATCATCCCTTCCTGTTCAATTGGTCCTGTGCTCTCTGTCTATGTAGACCTGTACACATATATACACACATTCACATATAGACAAATATATGCGTGTATACATATATATATATATATATATATATATATATATATATATATATATATATATATATATATGTATGTATATGTATACATACATACAATATACATTTATATTCCCTTCAACTATTCTCATACTGAGAAAGATTTCGTAAGTTACAATTATCATTTTTTATGTAGGAATGTAAATAGTTCAACTTTGATAAATTCCTTATGATTTCTTTTCCCTTTTTGCCTTCTCATGCTTCTCTTGCTTCTTATATCTGAATGTCAAATTTTCTATTCAACTCTGGTTTTTTCATCATGAATGCTTGAAAGTCCTCCATTTCATTGAATGACCATATTTCCCCCTGAAACATGATACTCAGTTTTGCTGGGTAGGTGATTCTTTATTTTAATTCCAGCTCTTTTGACCACCAGAATATCATATTCTAAGCCCTTTGACCCTTCAATGTGGAAGCTGCCAGATCCTGTGTTATACTGATTGTGTTTCCACAAATTTCAAATTGTTTGTTCTTGGTTGCTTGTAATATTTTCTACTTGATCTGGGAATTCCGGAACCTGGCTATAATATTCCTAGGAGTTTTCTTTTCTTTTTTAAACAAATGCTTTATTAACTTCTGGTTTACATCATTCATTTCCACCAGATTTTGAGTTACAATTTTTTCCCCATTTTTTCCCTACCCACCACCCCAGAATAGCAGTCCCACTAGATATCCCCTCATCCAATATGCTCTCTCCCATATCTTCCCCCATATGCCCTTCGACTTTGCCATTAGGGCAAGGTGAATCTTTGAGCCCTGATGCCTGAACATCTTATCTCCCAGTTACATGCAAAATAGTATTAATAATAGTATTTATATACATTTGAAACATTTGATTTTTAGACTTCGAATTTCAGATCCATTCCCTTCCTCCCTTATCACCCACTCCCTCTGAGAAGATAAGCAATTCAGTATGTGTTGTACATCTATATCTATGCAAAACATTACCATAGTAGATATATTGTAAAAGACTGCTTATATTTCCCTCCCACCTGTCTCACCTCCCACCTGGTCCATTCCCTACTTTGATCCTGTCCCTCTTTGATAGTGGGTACTTCTAACCTCCCCTCTCCCCAGAATGCCCTCCCCTCCATCATCCCCCCTCTCATCCCCTTTCCCCTACTCAGGAGAGTGAGTGAGGGTAAGATATTCCATTTAGTATGTATGTGATTCTCTCCTTGAGCCAACTTCAATGAGAATATGCTTTTGCCTTTTTGCCTTCCTGTTCTTCCTCTCCCCTGCAACTACTTCCCCTTGCCTCTTCTACATGAGATAGTTTACCCTACCCTGTCTCTCCCCATCTCCTCTTGTCACTTTCTTCTCTCACCTCTTAACTTCACCCCTTAAGTATCATACTTTCCCACCAAATTCAGCCTGTGCCCTCTATCCATGTATACCTGTAAACATATATACACACATTCACATGTGTATTCATATGTCCATATACCCTTCTTCAATTATTTTCATAACCAGAAAGGTTCCATCAGACACAGTCATTGTTTTTCCATGTAGGAATGTAAATAGTTCAACTTTGATAAGTTCCTTTTGATTTCTTTTCCCTGATTACCTTCTCAAGCATTTCTTGTTTCTTGTGTCTGAATGTCAAATTTTCTATTCAGCTCTGGTTTTTTCCTCAAGAATGCCTGAAAGTCCTCTATTCCACTGAATGACCATATTTTCCCCTGAAACAAGATACTCAGTTTTGCTGAGTAGGTGACCCTTGGATTCAATCCCAGTTCTTTTGCACTCTGGAATATCATATTCCATGCCCTTTGATCCCTCAGTGTAGAAGCTGCCAGGTCCTGGGCTATTCGGATTGTGTTTTCACAATATTGGAATTGTTTCTTCCTGGCTGCTTGTAGTATTTTCTCCTTGATCTAGGAGTTCTGGAACCTGGCTATAATATTCCTAGGAGTTTTCTTTTTGGGATCCTTTTCAGAAGGTGATTGGTGGATTCTTTCAACCTCATTTCCCCCTCTGGGTCTAAAACATCAGGGCAATTTTCCTTCAGAATTTCTTGAAGGATGATTTCTAGGTTCTTTCTTTGATCATGACTTTCAGGTAGTCCAATAATTTTTAAATTGTCTCTCCTGGATCTATTTTCCAGGTCAGTGGTTTTTCCCATGAGATATTTCACATTGCCTTCTATTCTTTCATTTGTTTGGATCTGTTTAATAGTATCTTGATTTCTCATAAAGTCACTAGCTTCCATTTGCTCCAGTCTAACTCTGAAGGAATGGATCTCCTCAGTGAGCTTTTGAGATTCTTTTTCCATCTGGCAAATTTGACTTTTTAAGGCATTCTTCTCCTCATTGCCCTTTTGGGCCTCCTTTGCCATTTGAGTTAGTTTATTTTTTAAGGTGTTATTTTCCTCAGTCAGGCTGTTGACTGTCATTTCATACTTTTCTTGCATCTTTCTCATTTCTCTTCCCAGTTTTTCTCCTGCTTCTCTTATCTGCTTCTTAAGGTCCTCTATGGCCTGTAGCCAATTTGTATTTTCATTTGGGGCTTTTGGTGCAGGAGTTCTGACCTCACAGTCCTCCATCCTGTTCCACGCTTTGATCCTCTTCACCCCCAAAATAGGAGTCCAATGTTGAATCTTTCTGTTTATTTTGTTTCTTTTGCCTAGGCATATTGCCACTTAATTACTTGATTTTGGGGCTTGTTGCCACAGTAGGACTCTGCCACGAGACAGGAGAGCTTCCGTCTGGAAAGTCGGGGTCTTCACAACTTCCGCCAGTTGGGTGGCCTCTGTAAAGCCTCCACCCGCTCCAGCAAATTGGATACCCACCCCAGACCTCACCCCAAGACCACAATCCAGATCCAAGCAGGTTAAAGCAAGAGCGATTAACCCCCAGACTGATTGCTGGATCTCTCTACAGTTTGCAGACCAGGGGCTGGAGCTGCCACTGATGCTGCAAAATGGCCTCTGTGCCACATTTCCTCAGCAGCTTTTTGCCCCCAGGGGAGGAAGCTGACGCGTTCCCCAAATACTGGTCCCAAAGTCCATAGGGCACTAACCTCTCACTTTGTCTGAGGCATATCTGTGTTGATAATTCTGGAATCGCCACAGCTGCTGGTGTCCTGGGGTCCCTCCAGTGGGCTGCTGGCCCGGCTGCCCTGGGGCCAAAACCGAGGCTCATGCAGGCCTGGGCTCGGCTCCCAGAGTGCTGAGCTGTCGGTTCCCAGCGTGCTGTGCTGCCCACTCTCAGAGCACTGCGCTGGCCACTCCCTGCAGGGCTGCTGGGCTGTCCTCAGCAGGAGGTTAGCTTCTCTGTGTCATTCTGTGGGTGCTAGGGCTCCAGAAGTTGTTCAGATTCCCCTTTAACATTGTTTGGAGGTGGTGTGGGGCAGAGCACCTTGGAAGTGCTGTTTCTACTCCGCCATCTTGGCTCCACCTAGGAGTTTTCTTTTGGGGATCTTTTTCAAGAGGTGGTTGGTGGATTCTTTCAACCTCTATTTTGCCCTCTGGTCCTAAAACATCAGGGCAATTTTCCTTGATAATTTCTTGAAGGATGATTTCTAGGTTCTTTTTTTGATCATGGCTTTTAGGTAGTCCAATAATTTTTAAATTATCTCTCCTGGATCTATTCTCTTGGTCAGTGGTTTTTCCAATGAGATATTTCACATTGCCTTCTATTTTTTCATTTGTTTGGATCTGTTTAATAGTCCATTATTACTAAAATTACTATTATTAATTACTTGGATTACTAAAATAATCCAAGCAGGTTAAAGCAAGAGTGATTACCCTCTGAATGGTGGCTTGGTCCCCCTACAATCTGCAGAATAGGAGCTCTGAAGCAGTCACACAGCGGTGTCAGTGCCTCAGCCCTTTCTCCCTCCAGGGGAAAAGGCCAGACCGCACTCTTGGACCCCCTGTTTCCAAAGTCCTCTCACTTTGTCTTTGGCATTTACAGGTTGATAATTCTGGAAACCACCATAACTCCTGGTGATTGGCTCTCCTTTAGTCCCTCCAGCTGAGGCTGGTTGGGCCACCCTGGGGCTAAAATGGGGGGCTTATAAGGGGCTGGGCTCTGCTCCCAGTGGGATGGGATGAACCCTTCTTGTCCACCTGCTGGGCTGTGGTTCGTTTCTCTCTGTCACTTTGTGGGTTCTATAGCCCTAAAGTTTGCTTAGAGTCATTTTTTATAGGTATTTGAGGGAGTTATGGGGGGAGCACTCAGAGTTTTCCTACTTCTATGCTGCCATCTTGGCTCTGCTCCTTTTTACTTTTTCCCAATTTCAATTTTTAAGAAATGATTTTCTTCAGTGAGCTTTTGTATTTCTTTTTCCATTTAGCTAATTTTGCTTTTAAGGGGTTCTTCTATTCCATAAACTTGTGTATTTCCTTTCCCATTTGGCCTATTCTGTTATTTTGGGGTTTGGTTTTTTTTTTTTTTTTTGGAGGGCAATTGGGGTTAAGTAACTTGCCCAAGGTCACATGGCTAGGTTTTTTGTTTGTGTGTGCATTAAGTGTCTGAGGCCAGAACTGAACTCAGGTCCTTCTGATTCCAGGGCTGGCGCTCTACTCACTGCACCACCTAGCAGCCCAGCCTATTCTGTTTTTTAGGGAATTATTTTCTTTATCGAATTTTTGTTCCTCTTTTATTATTTGACAAATTCTGGTTTTTTAGGCATTTTCTTCGTGTGTATGTGTGTGTGTGTGTATGTGTGTGTGTGTGTGTGTGTGTGTGTGTGTGTCTTTAACCAAGTTGTTAATTTTCTTTCCATAATTTTCTTGTATCATTCTCATTTATTTTCTCAATTTTTCCTCTATCATTTTTCTCTTTATTTTAATTTTTTTTGTTTTTCTGTTTTTTTGAGGGCAATTGGGGTTAAGTGACTTGCCCAAAGTCACAAGGCTAGTTTTGGTTTTATTTTTTGTTAAGTGTCTGAGGCCGGATTTTAACTCAGGTCCTCCTGACTCCAGGGCTGGTGCTTTTTCTCTTTATTTTTTAAAATTTATTTATTTACTTTTAGTTTACAACATTCAGTTCCACAATTCCTTGAGTTCCAATTTTTTTTTCCAAATTTTCCTCCCCCATCCCCGCCCCCACCATGGCAGCATGCAATCAAATATAGGTTCTACAAATATCTTCACATTCAACATTAGCCAAGTTGTAAAAAAGGATTATCACCAATGGAGTGAATAATGAGAAAGAAGAAACAAAAGAAAAGAAAACAAAAAAAGAGAGAAAGCAGGTAGTTTGCTTCAATCTGCATTCAAACTCTGTAGTTCTTTCTCTGGATGTGGATATCCCTTTCCATCATGAGTCTTTTGGAGTTGTCTTAAAACCTTGCATTGCTGAGAGGAGTCCATTCTATCAAAGTTAGTCATCACACATGCAATGTGTCTGTAATTGTGTATAAAGTTCTCCTGGTTCTGTTCTCCTCACTCAGCATCAGTTTATATAAGACTCTCCTATGAAGTCCATCTGCTCCTCATTTCTTATAGCACAAGAGTATTCCATTACATTCATATAACACAACTTGTTTAGCCATTCCCCAATTGGCGGGCATCCCTTTGATTTCCAATTTTTTGCCACCACAGAAAGAGCTGCTATAAATATTTTTGTACATATAGGTCTTCCTCCCACTTGTATGATCTCTTTGGGATACAGCCCTAGAAGTGGTATTGCTGGGTCAAAGTGTATGCACATTTTTATAGCTCTTTGGGCATAGTTCCAAATTGCTCTCCAGAATGTTTGGATCAGTTCACAACTCCACCAACAATGCATTAATGTTCCAATTTTTCCACATCCTCTCTAGCAATTATCATTTTCCTGTTTTGTCATCTTAGCCAATCTGACTGGTGAGATGTGGTGCCTCAGAGTTGTTTTGATTTGCATTTCTCTAATCAATAGTGATTTAGAGTATTTTTTCATATGATTATAGATATATTTAATTTCTTCCTCTGAAAAGTGCCTGTTCATATCCTTTGACCATTTATCAACTGGGAATAACTTGTATTCTTATAAATTTGACTCAGTACATTTAGAAATGAGCACTTATCTCTTTCTTTAACTCTTCTAGGAATTCTTGTTGGACTTGGATTCAATTAGCATTTCTTTTTTTTAGGCCTTGGTTGAAGGGCTTTTCACATTGTTTCTTCTTCTAAGTTTGTGTCTTGTTTTTCCTTGCCATCATAGTAGCTTTTTATAGTCAAGTTCTATTTTTGTTGTTTGCTCATTTTTCCATCCTATTTCTTGAATTTGAACTTTCTCTTAAAATTAGGCTCTGCTCACCTGGGGGTGGAGAGGTACTGTCCCAAACTTTAGGCTTTTTCACACTACTGTTTTCAGTGCTAGTTTTGGGAATATGCACATTTTCAGTGCTTCCAAGGTGGTGTGATACAGAGAAAGGTGTGACCACTGCTCTACTGATCTGAGTTTTGACCTTTGCTCAAGAAGGGCCCTTGTTCCCCCATAGCCTCAAGTGCTAGTGCTCCTCTTGGACCTGGAACTGTGATCCATCCGGTCCTCTGTTCTCCTATATCCACACATGCCCCTCTTGACTAGACTGCCATGTGACTGACTAGGAGCCCTGGAATTGTGAACCAGAACTGCATATCGGTAATAGAGTTGCCAATTAGTGTCAGTTGCACCCAGGGCCAGCAAAGAGTCCCCTTTAATCTCTTTCTGACCATCTATCTGACCCCCTTATCACCTCTGGTCTGAGAGCTCCTGAAAGTGGTCTGCTGCCATGTGCAGATGCTAGCAGACTTCCATCTAGGTGTCATAGACCTCACCTGCCAATGTTCTAAGTTGTCTTAGGTTGGAAAAACTGTCTCTCCTAGGCCTTTTGTTGCCTCTGCCTCTCCAAAATTTAATTTGAGGTATTAAAGGGAAGGGAATGTTGGGAGAGTTCATCTGGGTTGCTGCCTATCTTGTGCCATCTTTGCTCTATACCCTTCCCCCTCCAAGAAAGTGTTAATAATGCAAATAAACTTGAAAATGTGTGTGCATACATTTCCCTTCCCACCTTCCCCCTACCTAGCCAGGTAGTTAAATATTTACCAGCATACCCAAACATTTACCAGCATATGCCCTTATCCTAAGACATTAGATACCTAGGTTGTAGAGTATTTTGTTTTTGTTTTTTGTTTTGTTTTTGCTTTTTTTGAAGGGCAATTGGGGTTAAGTGACTTGCCTAAGGTCACACAGCTCTTAAGTGTGTCAAGTGTCTGAGGCTGGATTTGAACTTAAGTCCTCCTGACTCCAGGGTCAGTGCTCTATTCACTGCACCACCTGGGTTGTGGAGTATTAAACACAGCTCATCCAAGGCTGGGTTGTCACATGTCAGGAAGCAGAATTTTAACTAGAGAGGATTCAAGGTCAAAGTGGAGGAAGAAGGAATATCCCCATCTCCATCACCCTCTATCTACCTGCCTTTCTGTCTCTCTGTTTTCCAACAGACAGGCAGAATGAATTTCTAGAAATCACAGCACATGAGTCCTCATGACCTTAGATACCATCTAGAGATCAAGGCAGTCATGTTGCATAGGAACTCACAAATCCACAGAAGGAGAAGAAATATGTCCACAATCACATGGCTCTTTAGGAAAGAATTATCTTTAAATTATTCATTACTGAATATAATTTCAGTTTAACATTTTAAATTTACTTTTGAAAATGACTTTAAATGACTATATACTATTGCACTTGCTACCTGAAAGAAAAAAGATTTCCAACTCTTCATGCTTCCTTTTTTAATATGGCTACTGCAGAAAAAGCAATAGCAACCCAAAGAAAGTTGCTGTTATTTGCATATGGCCCTGGATTGTTACTCCCCTCTCCACTACCCCCTACTCCAAATGGTGTATATGCACACGCACACACACACACACACACACACACACACACACCAGTGTCCCCTGACAGAAAGTTTTCCCAACATGTCTGAGAGTCTGGTGTTTCTGTACAGTAGAAGTTCCTTTCATTAGAGCCTGGGACCTGACTGGTCATGAGGGCCCTCTAGTGACTAACCAGACACATGTATTGTGGTATACGTTACAGGCAGAGCAATCCCATTTTAACCATCTTGTTTACACATTTTATTTTTTGCTGAAAATTGGTGATGATGTGTTACAAAACTCAGCTGAAAGGAAGGGAGGAAATGAGTGTCTGGAAAAAATCAGAGTTTATTAGAACTAATTACCATCCTTGCCAAGCATTTGCAGAGCTAGATGGCCAGGTCTGTTCTGCAGTTAGCAGCTAGAGTGTATGGTAGCAGGAACTCCTAAGGATTTTGTGGGTGCCCCTGAATCATCAAAGAAGTTATGCTGTCAGCATTGCCATATCTGACCACAAGATCACAACAGACTATTGAATATCTGGTAAGTGATGGTTATGCTTCCAATAAAGTCCTCTTTTTCTGTCACATTATCACGGTATGGCAGTAGCTCAGGGACTTCAAAGGCTATAACAGTAGTATGTCCCAGGGGTCTGGTATATCCTATGAAGATAGAAAACCCAAGGGTGGCTAGGTGGCGCAGTGAGTAGAGCGTCAGCCCTGGAGTCAGAAGGACCTGGGTTCGGATCTGACCTCAGACACACAAACAAAAGCCTCACCGTGTGACCTTGGGCAAGTTACTTAACCCCAATTGCCCTCCAAAAAGAAAAAAAAAGATAGAAAACCCATGAGTCTAGGCTATCAACAGACTGTGTGTTTGTTGTCTAGAGACAAGCTTCCTAGGATTTGAAAGTATTCATTGTCAGAGAATTAGTCACCATGTAATGAATCTACAACTCATGTAGACTATCTATCAAGGCAAGAGTAGAGGGGTGGGGGGCGTCTAGGTGGCTCAGTGAATAGAGCGCTGGCCCTGGAGTCAGGAGGACTTGAGTTCAAATCCGAAACCTCAGACACAACACAAAAACTAGCTGTGTGACCTTGGGCAAGTCACTTAATCCCAATTGCCTTCCAAAAAGCAAAAAAAAAAAAAAAAAAAGAGTGGAAGGGTAGGCATCTGAGTCTGTTGGAGGTTAATGGAGGGGATGGAAATCCAGATGTTTTTGTGGACTGGGCCTAACTCAGACCAGTCCCCTGGTAAGTTTCAGTTTGATAATGGAATGAAAAGAGATTCTCCTAGATCATTGGGCAGTGAGGAAAAGGAGATTTATATAGCCATAGCAGAAGGATATGCAATTAGGGATAGGTTTTAAGGACAACTTGGCTGAATGAAGCTCTCTTGCCTAGGTTACCCATCACGGTTCTCTAGACAAGCATCAGAAAGAAGATGTCTCAAGCTCTTTTTGACTATTTTGACCTCAGGTAACCAGGAAGGAGATATTAATTAAAAAAAAAAAAGTCTTCAGTACCTTGAGCCAATCAAGTCTCCAGGATGTTTTTAATACCTTTTATGGAAAAAACAAAAACAAAACAGCAGCTATGTGGAACAGTGGAGAGAGGACCAGGCCTGGAGTCAAGGGGACCTGATTTCAAATCTGGCCTCACACACTTACTAGTTGTGTGAGCCTGGACAAGTCACTTAACTCTATTTACCTCAGTTTCCTTATCTGTAAAATGAGCTAGAAAAGGAAATGGCAAAACACTCTAGCATCTTTTCCATGGGTCATGGAGAGTCTGAAATGGCCCAATAAAAACAATAACATGGAAAAATTGACCCAATTTTCCTGGAGAGCAGGGTTTAAGGTATTGCTCGTGCCACAGACAGCCAAATACCAAAGGTAAAGGTAGAGCTAGGAGTTTCTCAGGTACTTTCCAGCTGGAGATCCATGATCTTCTTTTTTTCCAAAAATTTTCACAATATCCACTGTCTCCTGCTAAACTAATATGAAATGACTTGGGATTTGTCCCAAGTGTTAACATCAATAGAAGCACCTCTCCTTTGAATGCCCCTAACCCTTTTTTCAAGCTGAGTCTACCCACTACAGACCTGCATCTCAGGTGAGGTGCATGAGACAGTACTGCTTCAGCTGGGAAAGCCACTTCGACTGTGTTACCCCATCCCACAACTACAAAATGAGAACGTGAAAAAGGTAAATTCAGCACTAGCTCTCCCCAGTGTCCCTCTGTATCTCTTCCCACTGTTCCTTCTGGAGCACTCACTGACTTCTCCTGAAGACACCCCATCTCTCGACACTCTCTCCAAGGCTGCTGTTCCTTCCTCCACCCCACTGACACCGAGGGTCAGAAAAGGAATTGGCATACCCTAGCTTCTCCTGTGTAATGGCAAGCACAGAAGTAGTTCACACCTTGTTTCAGCTACTGAATTAACACCTTGTTTCAGTTCAAGTTTCTTTTGAGCCTTGTATCAAGTCTGTTAAGAAATAGAACATGTGAACCCCACAACTTGTGAACTCTAAAACTCATGAACTCCTACAATAGGAAGCGGAGGAGCTAATGATCATATATTAGGAGAATTTCCAGGCTAGAGACAGCAGAACTGAGAAGAAGTGGCAGAGTCAAGAATGAGAAAGTGTCTAAGCGAGACTTGAACTCAGATCTTCCTGACTCCAAGTCTGGTGCTCTATCCTAGATGTTATCTATGGATACCCAGGACACTTACCTGTCATCTATGGACCTCCAGGTTACTCTTTCTCTTCCCTAATAAGTTTGATACCTAGTTCACAGTCTTTACCACATTTCTTATCTTATCCCATAACCTTAGACTCCTACTTTATCAGTTTCTTTGTCTCCAGTCTAACTTCAATCATATATAGGAGTGATTGGTCATACATCCCTTCCTCACTCATTATTACCCTCGGTGCTAGAATTAAAGTTCTGAGGAGAGAGCCAGACATAGAACCTTAAGGAACTCCACTAGAAATCTCCTTCCAAGTTGCTATTGAATTTTAATGACAAAAATCACTTGTCATTGGAGTATTGAAATAACCAACCTAGAGTTTATGATTTTTTTTTTTTTTGCTTTTTTTTTTTTGGAGGGCAATTTGGAGGGTTAAGTAAGTTGCCCAAGGTCACAGGGCTAGGTTTTTTTTGTTTGTGTGGGCGTTAAGTATCTGAGGCCAGATCCAAACTCAGGTCCTTCTGACTCCAGGGCTGACTCTACTCACTGTGCCACCTAGCTGCCCCTAGAGTTTATGATTTTATGTGGAAATCCAAATATCATCTGACAGACTGTTGGCACTGAAAGAGACTTAGGCCTTCATCTAGTCTAACTCTTTCATTTAAATTTATCTAGTACTTATTTAACATTTTACAATTTACAAAGTGTTCCCAACAATCCTGGGAGAGAGGTGCTATCATCCCCCTTTTACAGGTGAGGAAACTGAGGCAATATTTGAACTCAGATTTTTTTTCCTGATTCTAAGTCTAGCATTCCATCCACTGAGCTGATAGATTAATTAAAGTGATTTGCCCAAGGTTTTTCAGTGAGTTGAGGGAGTCAGTATCTCCTGACTTTCCGCCATTCCAGTGCTCATCTGATTGATAAGTCCCTAGCTTGACCTTCATTTTAGGTGTGCTCACTTGACCTCTAGGTCAACTGACTCTTCCTGCCTTCTCCAGGCCCTCACCAGCATCCTTATCCTCCATCCCCTTCTAGCTCTTCTTTATTTGAGGTCTCCCATTTGAAAGTAAGCTTAAGTACCTTGCACATAGTTGGTAATAATGATGATAGTTAACATTTATAAAGTACCTACTATGTGTCAGGCACTGTACTAAATGTTTTATAATTATTATCTCATACTTAATGGAGGTTTATTGATTCATTGACTAATGAAGGTCCAGGCATGTGACCTTGTCATTTCCATTAGTGGTCTCTGCCTAGATTTTGGGAGTTTATTTTCTCTTTTTGGCCTGGGCCTCTGCTTTCATCAGTGTGGTAAGTTTCTAAGCAAGGGCATTCTCCCAAAGTAGCTTGGCAATTTCTCGGAAATTTTGGTCTTATAGTGTTGCCTAGGCCTAGGGCATTGAGAGGTTAATTAACTTGCCCAGGGTCCCACAGTCAATATATTAAACCCTGTCAACTCTCCTCAAGTTGACAGCATTATAATTCTATGTGTATTTGTGTATCTGCCATCATCCACTGAAGATAATTCCAGGTGGAAAATGAATCCACTGACTCTTGAGGCCAGTTCCCAATCCCCTCTACCACATAGCTTCTTGGATGATATTCAGTGGAGACAGGGAATTGCTGGCTGGTTAGGCTTGCCTAAACCCAAGACTATATGCCCTTCTATTGCTGCCATATCTATGAAGAGGATCCTCAACACTGAGCATCCTTGGCGTCTGCTGCTAAGGGAACCACACGTCATCCATACTCCCTACCTCACTGGGTGGTTGTGGGGAAGCAAATGAGATAACATAAGTAAGACACTTTGAAATTGGAACATACTGTGCTAGTGCTAGGGAGCCAATATGGTTTGATAGTAAATGCCTTGGAATGGAAGTTGGGAGATATTGGCTTACCTCAGTCAACAAACAAGGATGAGACTTCGTTTTATAAACAGAAAGAGTGGGACTGCATGAAGATTCAATCCCTTCTAATCTTTACACAGTCTGATAGGTGATATTTGTTGGCTGAGCAAATCCAATGCTTTAAGACTTAATTATCTTGTTGGGTTTAAAATTTTTTTTCAATTGTCAAAAATCTGTTTTTTTTCCTTTTAACATCCACTACCACCACCACCATTGGGAAAGAAAGAAAAACAAAACTCTGCAACAAATATGCATACTTATTTAGTCAAGCAAAATGAAGCCCTGCATTGCATTGACCATGTCCATATATATATATACATACACATACACATATGCTTCAATCTCTACTGTAAGTCTATCACATCTTTATCAGGATGAAGGTAATAGTTTCATCATATCTAATCCTATCTAATCTTTGTGCTGATCACAGTTCTTAACTCTTCCACAGTTATCTTTACAAAATTATTGTCATGTAAATTGTTCTGGTTCTGTTCGTTCTCTTTACTCAACTCATACGGGTTCCTCTGTAACTATCAGAAAAGAAAATGTGCATTATTCTGAACTCTGAGTCCATAAGCTCTCTATCTGAAAGTGGATAACTGTCTATCATGAGTACTTTAGAACTGTAGTTGACCACTATTTTATCAGAATTATTCATCTTTCTAGGATGATTATCTTCACAGTGTTGCTATTACTGTATAAATTATTCTCCTGGTTCTGCTCACTTTAATTTGCCTCAGTTCAGACAAGTCCTCCTAGGTTTTTCTGAAACCCTCTCCTTCATCTTTTGTTATGGCACAAAAGTATTCCATCACAGTCATATACTGTAACATTAACAACTGTTTAGTCATTCCAGGATTAATGGGCATCTTTTCAATTTCCAGTTTCTTGCCACCAGCTACTATAACTTTTTTTTTCCTTTTTGGAGGGCAATTGGAGTTAAGTGACTTGCCCAAGGTCACACAGCTAGTTTTTGTGTTATGTGTCTGAAGCCAGATTTGAACTCAGGTCCTCCTCCTGACTCTGATTCCTCTTGATTCACTGTGCTACCTAGACTCACCTACTATAAATATTTTTGAATATATGGTTTTGGGGATTTAAAATTGAGGGGTTTAGGGGTGTTCAGGATCCCAAAATACTGACATGCAAGGTCCTGCTGAATGAATTTGACCCAAGCCTTCTTTCAGACAAAGTAAAACAAAGTTTATTAAAGATTCGCCATATTGGGTAGGCTCTTAGGGAGCCTGAGCATTTGTGATGCCTGTATTGACAAGCAGCCAGATTGAATCTCAGCTAGATTGAATGGAGGCAAGATGGATCTTATGTATAGAAAGACTGTGGGAGCGATCTAGGGGTGGTCTAGTAGTCTGGGGATAACTAGAGGAGGGGTTTAGGGAGGGTCTTGAGGAAGAATGTAAGGAAGATTTAGATAGAACTGGGGTGACTAGAAGTCAGATTCCCAGGAACCAAGAGAATGGGATTTTGATGGGATCAAGGGTGGGAAAGCAGCCAGAGGAATCTGGAAGTAACAGACGATGGAGGGCTAGGGTATGTTAAAGATAACAGATTTGGGCACACACACACACACACAAAAGATTAAGTGGGAAAGTTCAGGGAGAATTCAAGGAGGGGGTTTTCCAGAACAAATGGGACTCAAATTATTTTGGGGTAAAGGGAAAAGGTCTGGGCTTGGGCTCTTACCCAGGCTTGGTGATAAGCTTCAAATAAAGTGATCAAGGAGAAACCCATTATCTCAAGTACCATTTAAGCCACTTTAGGAGACCACAAGATCCAAGTAGGCTGGTGAGGAAACTCGAAAAACAGGGGCCCCTCTGCCCTGGGCTGAACAATGGAATAATGTCCAGTCTAGATATTCAAGAAATTCTGAACTACTGTCCCTGGTCACCTCATCTCCCTTGCACACTGCAGCTTTTACTCTATAAAAATCCTTAGCTTCTCCAAGCTAGGGAACATCCTCCTTACCGGGGCATCTTCCTTAATCAGAGGGTGTCTCTCTTAAGAAGTATCTTCCTTAAGCACAGGGCATCTCCTTTAAACTGGGGTCTCCCTTGATGGTAAGGACCTGTGTGAAGTGAAAGACCCCATTCAAAATTTAATCAAGAACACAGAGGTTTCTCAGAATAAAAACAGGAAATTTTTATTCTCTTCCAGGCAGAAGAAGAACTGAACAAGAATTTATACCTTAATAAAGTCAAGCTCTCTCCTCCCTGCCGTCCCTTCTCCCATTGGCCGGGAGGCGGGCTCAAGTCTCAGTGCAAAAATCTTCCCTAATGGCAAATAATGAAGCCCACCACTATTCCTGGTTGGCTGGGAGGTGGGCAGGGAACCAGGGTATATTGTTCATGTCCTTATTTGGCAAACCATCAAGGGTGGAGGTCGAAAACCTCTAAAGGCCCTAATGCTGATAAGAGTATGGCAAACAAGGGTGAAGGTCAAAAGACTCCTGAAGAGGCCTAATGCTGATGTGGCAGTAGTAAAGAAGGAGGAAAGAAGAGGAAAGGGGGAAGGGGAAAGCTGAAACTAAGGCTTGCTCCCACAAGAAAACTTATGGGCTGAGAAGTTTCACCTTTCCCATTCAGACCTATCTCCCTTAAGCAGCCCTGTCCCTTGGAGGGGGGCCTGTCCCTTGAGGGGCTGCTCCCTCTCCCTTGGGGGTTGCTATCCCCCCTTAAGCTGGGATCTCCCTGTTGCTGAGTCTCCCTTTGGGGGTTGAGGAGCCTGCTTGGTGTTGTTACCCAAAATAAATGACTTTACTTGATTTGGAGACAATCTGAGCCAATTCTTTTGAGATGACCTTGCACTCCAACATTTTAGGGTGACCCTGAATCTCATCATATGGGTCCTTTTCCATTTTCATTGATCTCTTTGGAGTACAGAGTTATTGCTAGTAGAGTTACTGCTGCTTCAAAAGGTCATATGCACAATTTAATGGTTTTTAGGGTGTAGTTCTAAATTGCTTTCCAAAGGTTGGACTAGCTCATAGCTCCACCAACAGTGTGTTGGTGTACAGTTTTCCCACAGCCCTTTCAGCCTTTATAATTTTCCTTTTTTTAAAAATCTTAGCTAATCTAATAGATGTGAGGTGGTATAATGCAAAACTTTAAAGTTACTTTTGAAGTAATCTTTCCCATGATTGTTAATAATTTGAAATTCTTCTTTTGAGAATTGTTTGTTCATATTCTTTGACCTCTTATATACGGGGCAATAGCTCTTGCTCTTAGATGTGTGCTAATTTTCTACATAAATTAAATGTGAGACCCTTATAAGAGATATTTGATATGAGACTTTTTCCCTCTCCAATTGACAGTTTTCCTTTTATCTTTCCTGTATTGATTTTCTTTGTGCAAAAGTGTTTTAATTTCATGTAGCTTAAATTGTCTATTTTATCTTTTGTGATCTCCTAAGGAAGTTGATATTTTGAACCCAAGCATATTGTACTTTAGTTTCATCCCTATCCAGTTAAATTATATTAGAATGTAGAAAATTATTAGATTTTCCACTGTTTTTTCCAGAATTTCTGTGGGGAACCAGCCTAACAAGGGTCTTTGATATTCAAATCAACCTAGTAGTAGAACTAGGTAGGTAAATCCTGGGGAGATTATCTTAAACTGGCACTTTAAATATGGAAATCAACTGAATTTCAGGTAGAGCCCCAGAGGGTTTTAAAAGTGAATTGCTAAATGGTGATTAAATGTAAATGCTACCTGGGTGGGGTGGGTTGAGGGAAATTTTACTAGGGAAACTAAGAAGGAATTGCCAATGTTATTGTTAAGAGTAAATATTTCCCCTTTGGGAATCCAGGTAAAGTCTGTGAGAACTTTCAAATTCTGAATTGCTAAAGGAGGATTCTAGGTCAAAGTATGAGAAATAACTAGGCTATCCTGGCTTTGAAGATAAGATGATGCCTTTGGGTCACCACACCTTAAGGCTAGCAGCTAAAGAAATTGGCAATTAAAGGTGGCAAATCAGGCTGGTAGGGAAGAAATTAAAAATATTATATACTTAGGGGCGGCTAGGTGGCGCAATGAGTAGAGCACCGGCCCCAGAGTCAGAAGGACCTGAGTTTGGATCCGGCCTCAGACACATTCGGATCCTCAGCCTCAGACATTTAACACAAAAAATAGCCGTGTGAGCTTGGGCAAGTTACTTAACCCCAATTGCCCTCCCCCCCCCCAAAAAATTATATACTTAATATACAACAAAATAAAGAAAAAATGTAAAAGGAGGGAGAGTTGAATTGAGAAATCCTTCCACTGTAGGCAGTACAAATCATGAAAGAGAGGGAAAAGGAAAGAAGAGAAGGTGATACCAAAGCCATACTTCTCATTAGCAGAGGGAGTGGGGGAGGTTGAGATAATTGAAAAATTTGTGAAAGTAACTGTAAACCTTTAGGAACTGTGTTTAGTGCTTTGTGTGAGGGTAGAGAACGGGGGTGAGGGTGAGTAAATCTTCAATGTACATAAGTGTGGGGGTTTGGGGTATAGGGGTGCTTGAAACTCCAAAATACCTACCCATTGGGTCCTGCCAAATGAATTCAACTCAAGTCTTCTCTCAGTCAAAGTAAAACAAAGTTTATTAAAGATTTGCCATAATGGGTAGACTCTTAAGATGCCTTAGTGTTTGTGACTCTTGTGTTGTCAAGTGGACAAAATTGAATCTCAGCACCTTTATGGAGGCAAGATGAATCTTATATACATAAAGATTGTGGGAGGGATCTAGGGGTGGTCTAGAGGAGGGGTTTGGGGAGGGTTTTGAGGAGGAGTCTAAGGAGGATCTTGAGGAAGTGAGGTCAGACTCCAGGAATGGGATTAAAGGTGGGAAGTAGCTGGAGGTTACCTGGAGATAACAAAGGAGGGCTAGGCTAGTTTAAGGGTAACAGATCTGGGTATAGATATTTTGGGAGGACCAAGGATGGGAAGTAGCTGGACAATGGAGGGCTAGGCTAACAGAGATTTGGGCCAAGTTATAATGAAAGGCTTATGGCAAATGCCTCATCAAATGGAAAGATTCAGAGTTCAAGGGGTTTCCCAGAGCTTGTATACCATCAATAAGTACTAATACTGGGTTAATTTTATTTAAGCTCGATCCTGCCTTACAGATAATATAAATAATATTGCAGAGTGTGATAAAGGAGAGAGACAAGTTGCAATGGGGAGGAGAGTGGGAGGGAGAACAGGCTTTGGAGTCAGTAAACATTAAGCACTTCCTCTGTGCCATGAAATGTGTAAGATGCTGGGAATAGAAAGACAGGTAAAAGACCTGAACTCCTAGAGTTCAGTCTAATGGGGGAGACCACATACAGTGTGTTGACCTTGGCTATGTCGATGTCATACAGCTTCTTTACCGCCTGCTGGATCTGCTGCTTGTGGACCTTGATGTCCACAATGGGGACTAGGGTGTTGTCCTCAATCTTCTTCATAGCAGACTCAGTGGTTAAGGAAACTTAATGATGGCATAGGGATCAAGCTTGTTTCTCCAAGGGGCACTTTTTTTTTTTTAAAGCAATTGGGGTTAAGTAACTTGCTCAAGGTTACACGGCTAGTCATTATTTATGTGTGGGTGCTCATTTTCTGAGGCCGGTTTCGATCTCGGGTCATCCCAACTCTGAGGCCGACGCTCTTACTCACTGATCCACCTAGCCGCCCCTCCAAGGGGCACTTTTTGTCGGATATTTGGGCTGCCTTTGAACTCTTAGTTTCTTGAATAGCTAGAAGGTAGGGGATGTTTGAATCTCCTTCTTTTTGTGGCTATGGACACCCTTCCATACCACCTTGTTGGCCTTCAAGGCCTTGGACTTGGCTTCTGTCTTGGCGGGGACAAAGGCTTCCTTCTTTGCCTTTGTCACCATCTTGGGAGAAAGGCTAAATCTTTTTTTCAACAACCCAAAAGGTGACTCTACACACGGACCAGATGGCCAATACAGAAATCAAATTAGTTATATGCTTTGCAGCCAAAGGTGGAGAAGCTCTATAAAGACTTGGAGCTGACTGTGGCTCAAATCATGAGTTTCTTATTACAAAATTCAGACTTAAATTGAAGGAAGTAGGGAAAGTCATCAGACAATATAGGCATGACCTAAATAAGGTCCCTTATGAATATGAAATGAAGGTGATGAATAGGCTTAAGGGGTTAGCTCCAGGGGATAGAGTGCCTGAAGAATTGTGAACAGAGGCTTGCAATACTGTATTGAAACAGCAATGAAAAACATTCCAAAGAAAAAGAAGAGCAAGGAAGTAACTTGGCTGCCTGATGTGGCTTTACAAAAAGAGGAAAAGTGAAAGGTAAAGGAGAAGGGGAAATATATACCCAACTGAATGCAGAATTCCAGAGAGTAACAAGGAGAGATAAGGTTTTCTTTTTTTTAAAGCTTTTTTTTGGGAGGGCAATTGGGGTTGACTCACCCAAGATCACACAGCTAGTTTTTGTGTTAAGTGTCTGAGGCTGGATTTGAACTCTGGTCCTCCTGACTCCAGGGCCAGTGCTCTATTCACTGCCCCAAGATAAGGTTTTCTTAAATGAGCAATGCAAAGAAAAAGAAAACAACAGAATGGGAAAGAAGAGATCTCTTCAAGACAATTAGAGATATCAAGGGAGAGTTTCATGCAAAAATGAACATGATAAAAGACAAAAATAATAGGGACTTAAGAGAAATAGAATAGTTTAAGAAGAGGTGGCAAGAACATGCAGAACTATACAAGAAAAATATTTTAAAATTTTTTTTATTTTTTATTTAAAAAAATTTTTTTTACAAGAAAGATCTTAACCTCACCAATAACCACGACAGTGTTATTATTGATCTAGAGCCAGACATCCTGGAGAATGAAGTCAAGTGGTCATTAGGAAGCATTGCTAACAACGAGGCTAATGGAGGTGAAGGAATTCCAGCTGAGCTATTTAAAACCCTAAAAGATGATGCTGTTTCAATATGCCAGCAAATCTGGAAAACACAACAGTGGCCACTGGATTGGAAAAGATCAGTTTATATCCAAATCCTAAAGAAGGGCAATGCCAAGGAATGTTCAAACTACTTAACAATTATGCTCATTTCACATGCCAGCAAGATTATGTTCAAGATTCTGCAAGCTAGGCTTCAGCAAAATGTGAATTGAAGATTACCGGAAGAACAGACTAGTTTTCAAAGAGGCAGAGACTAGAGATCAAATTGCCAACATTCACTGTATTATGGAGAAAACAAGGGAGTTCCAGAAAAATATCTACTTCTGCTTCATTAACTACATTAAAACCTTTGTGTGGATCACAACAAAATATGGCAAGTGCTCAAAGAAATGTAAGAACCATATCGTCTTACTTGTCTCTTCAGGACTCTGTCTTTGGGTCAAGAAACATGTTTAAAAAAAAAAAAACATGGAGCAACTGATTGGTTTAAGATTGGAAAAGGAGTATGACAAGGCTGAAATTGTCACGTTATTTATTTAACTTATATGCAGAATACATCATGTGAAATGCCAGGTTGGATGAATAAAAAGTCAGAATTAAGGCTGTTGTAAGAGAAATATCAACAATCTCAGATACACAGATGATACCATTCTGATGGCAGAAAGTGAAGAATTAAGCGGAAGCCTTTTGATGAGGGTGAAAGGAGACTGTAAAAGCTGGCTTAAAACTTAACATAAAATACAAAATAAAACTAAGATCTTGGCAACTGGTCCCATCACTTTCTGGCAAATAGAGTGAAAAGAATTGGAAGCAGTGTTATATTTTATATTCTTGGGCTCCAAGATCACTGCAGACAGTGACTGCAGCCAGCTTGCTCCTTGGGAGGAAAGTTAGGGGAAATCCAGTCAGGATAGTGAAAAGCAGAGATGTCACCAAAGTCCAGATAGTCAAAACTGTAGTTTTTCCAGTGGCAATATATGGCTGTGAAAGCTGAGTGCTGTAGAATCTACACTAGAATTATGGTGCTGGACACGACTTTTGAGGGTCCTTTGGACAGCAAGAAGATCAAAGCAGTTAATATTTAAAGAAATTAATTCAGGCTATTCACTGGAATTCAAATACTGAAGCTAAAACCTACATATTTTGGTCACAGAATGAAAAAATGGGGCTCCTCATTGGAAAAGACCCTGATGTTGAGATTGAAGACAAAAGGAAAAGGGGACAGCAGAGGATGAGATAGATAAATAGTATCATGGAAGCAACAAACATGAATGAGCTTGGACCTACTTTGAGATAGAGAAGGATGGAAGGGCCTGGAGTGCTATGGTCCTCTCATTGCTACCTGTACCCTCTCTTACCTCTGTGCATTTGCCCAGGCAATGCCCCCTGTTTGGTGCACACTCTTCTTGTCCACAAGTTTGCCTGGATCTTTTTCTGGATATTGTGCCTATGTCTCATTTCACAATAAAAATGTAAGTTTCTTGAGGGCAGAGACTGGCATTTTTCATATTTGTATCCTTAATGCAGAGTACCTTGTACAGAGCAAGGGTTTACTGTTTGATGAATTAAATACTATACAAATGAACATTAACACCTATCTATCTATCTATACATACATATATATGTATAGATGAAGAACCAAGGCAAACAGAGGTTAAGTGACTTACCCAGGGTCATATAGCTAATGAGTGTCTAAGGTTGGATTTGAAGTCTTCCTGACTCCAGACCCATTGATTTATCCACTGAGTCATCTAGGAGCCAAATTAGTCTTATGATATTTACACACCATCTCCTGCATCCATGGATTTATACCGTCTCCCATGGCTGGAACCCATTCGGTCTTCACCTCCAACATTTAGAATCCCTGGCTTCCTCTAAGGCTCTGATTAAGCACAAAGTTTTGCCCTAAGTAAAGTCCTGATAAATTGCCAGTTACTAATGTCCTCCCCACCCCCAAATCACCTTGCATTTATTTGCATATATTTTTATATGTACATTATCACTTTCTTCACCCCATATGAACTCCTAAAGATTGGTTCACTTTGTATCTCTAGTGCCTAGCATAGTAGGCCTTTTAATACATGCTTGTTTAGTATTTAAGCTAGTCATTTAACCTCTGAACCTGTCTCCTCAAAATTCCTTCTTCAAATACTTCGGTTCCTTCATAATCTGGGTTCAGGCATAATTGCCCAGAACTTCTCTTCACCCATTCAATCCAGATCATTCTTCCCTCCTCCAATTGCTTGTCCTCTCTCTGTGCCTTGCCTCATGCCATCCCTAAAACCCAGAATGACCCCACATCAACAGCCTTCCTTCCTTTCTGCTGGGGCCCCTCTCCCTTCTCAAATTTCTAGACACTGCCAAGATCTCTACTTTGCATAGATTACATTTCACCCAGTATCATCCTTATTTGAATAGGGGTCTCATCTCTCTAGTTTGTTCTCCCACACAGAACTTTGGAGGGTGGGAGTAGCCAGAAGAGAATGGTCTTTTCCAGGTAGTTAATGAGGGACTTCCTGAACTGATAAAGTATGAGTATTTCCCTAAGTACTAGTTTATGCCATGTTCTTCACTGGAAGTTGGGAGCAAAAGTCTTTCAGACTTGAGAAATGCTAGTGTCTTCAACCAGTGTAATCAAATGGCAGCAGGCTGCCTTTTCAAAAGACAAACTATTTTTTAAGCACTTGCCCAACAAAATATTAAATCCCACAAACTGATTATGAGAAATAACTCTCCTTTTCATGATCAGAGTGGTAGGAGGGAAAGGAAATTACCTTACAGACACAAAGTCTGTTGGAAGGTCACTTAGTAAGCCAGCCAAGAGCTTACTACATTGGCCAACACTGATAAGTGAGAGGGATAGAAAGAAGAGCAAAAATATACCTTGCCCTCAAGGGGCTTAGTTAAGATAAAGTGTAAATGGAAGGTGATCCTCGAGTGAAGGCACCAGCCAGAGTTAGGATTAGGGAAAAGCCTTTCATTGAAAGTGGTTTATGAGGATGGACTCTATAGAATAATGGAACTGAAAGGAAGCTCAGAGATTCCGTGAAGTTCTCTGTTTACAAATGAGAATGAGCCTCACAGAAGTTATGGAAGGACCAATGTCCAGCAGTGTTTCCTCCACAACAAAGATTAGGTCAACTCCCCCTCATTCCAGCATTAATTTTCTTTAAAGCCAACAAACCTGGATCTACAACTTGCTTGGGCCCTGTTCTCCACTGAGGCAGCTTCCTGGTCACCTCGGGGCATTAAAGTCTTGCTCAAAAGGAGTCTGGACTTAGTGGATTTCTGAAAACCAGGACCATCACTATCCCTAGTCTGATGACCTCATTTAGCATCCAACAAGTATTATATATCCATGCTGCAAATCTCTTCAGTTAGGGTAAAGTAAATGCCTACATTCTGTCTCAACATTGAGCTTAACTTCAGACCCACTTCTAACAGAAGTCAAAACACTTCAAGGTGAATTAGTCTGTTAGACTGAACACAGAGATCATCTAAATCCAAGGCTATTCAAGCCATGTCACCCTGGGCAAGTCTCTTAAAGGTGTAAACTTCAGTCCTTTTATTTGGTAATAAATAGAACAGTGGTATCTAAACTACCTGCCTTTCTGGGCATTTGGGAGGAATGTGCTCAGTTAAGTAATAGCTTTCCAGAAATGTTACTTCTGACATTCTAATTAGGACTGGAATATAGAGCTAATTAAAGCACAAACTAGGATCACTATTGTCATGTTCTGAGATAAACAATTAATAAGCAAAGAAACAACAGTGATAAACAGCTTTTATTCAGGCAATGAAACATGAAAAAAATATATTAGTACTTATTATAATAATTTCATTTGTGTAAGTATAACTCTTACAAATATTTACCTGACATATAAAAAGGGAAATTATTGTACATATAAAATTTATGTAGATGATCAATACATATACAATGCAATCCTGGTAGGAGTCAAGCAGCTTTCACTCCTCCCTATGGGAGGGTAATCAGTCACTCACTGTATGGCAGTCACAGGGGCACAGCGGAAGCAGGTGTGCAATTAGGATGTTCACTTATTGGCACATATGTTACTATATATAGAAATCTATTGGCAATGTACTCGTGCTGACAGCAACACTGAGGAACATACTGGCACCTTTAAGAATTAAAAGGGGCATCTGGATTCTACCACAAGGAAGAGAAGACTCCAGGTTGGATTGAGTGAAGACTTGGGGGTTGGCTTAGAGTTCCAATTCTCATGACTACAAGACCATTCAAGTTATCAAGTAAATAGAGAAGATTACACTTATTAGCCTGGGTGGTGCCTGAGGGCAGGACCTATCTGAACTCTGGATCTTCTCCAGCACCAACATAGACTTAATACATGTTTGTCAAACTGATGTACAGATCTGACTGTCAGGAAACTTCTTTAGATTGGATTCTAGATGCCACTGTAGGCAGAGGGCAATAGTCTATAATAGCTCTAAAAATAAAGAACAATTCAGAATAGAAGGATGGCTTGGCTGCATGCCTGGCCTCCATTTGTATTTAGGTTACAGAATGCCACAGGTGTAAGCATCCAGCCACTATAAACATTATTATAGCCAATCTCTAGCTTGCTTGTTCAAGTCTAACTGAAGGCTGATAAGACAAAACAAAAAAGGAATTGCCTCTGGATGACAACCTATGAATAAGCAATTGTTAAGACACAGTTACTGGGGGAGAGAGAGAGGGAGAGGGAGAGGGAGAGAGAGAGAGAGAGAGAGAGAGAGAGAGAGAGAGAGAGAGAGAGAGAGAGAGAAAGCGAGAGAGAGAGCGAGCTCAAAGAATGCTGCCTCCCAGAAAGTGCTTTGCCAACTCCAGAACAGTATTTCTCAAAGTGAACCCTACAGAAGTTCCCACAAAGCAGACCAAAAGAAGAGTTTCACCAAGAACTAAAGCAGAAAGCCCAGCACTGCACTGGAGGACCAGCTTGCCTAGCAAACCTGCCTGGATCCATCCATTGAGTCAATGCAGAGACTGAAGACTCATCAGAATAGGCCCTATGACTTAAGAGTGGTTTTCCTGTTAGTGTAGATTCTCCTAGGTGTGTGATTATTAGTCGGCCTCAGCAGAGGATGCCAGGTTCTGCTAGACTGTTACAAAGATCTGGGGACAAAGCACTGCTCTAGAGGGGGGCTCACTGCATTTCTCCATCTCTTTCATACTACAGATACCTAGAGGCTCAGTTGGCAAAATCTAGTTTATTTCTCTTCCCACAGATGTGGAAGCCTGTAATTCTGGGGTTATTTACTTGTATTCAAAAGGAACAGTAAAATATGTTATCACCTTTAAGAGAACAATTAAGCTCCAGACCCTATTGTGCATCTTTCTACCCATGTTAAGGGATCCACAGCACAGGCCTTTTAAACTCCTCCCTGTAATTACCTGAGGTGAATAATGTTTGATCCACAAGACACAAACAAAATTATAACGCTGTCAGTTGAGAAAGTCAATGAGAACTTTCTTAATACTGTGAAAGTAAGAGGTTCTTCAAAAAAGCTTAAATTTTCATTCTTTTAAAACAAAAAACAAAGGGGAAAAAAGAGGTGAAAAACTTAAATGTATGGCACAATCCTGGGCAAGACCTTGGACTCATGATGAGAACTGCCTCAAGAAACCGGAGGTCACTGCAAGCTGCAGCTATTTTAAGGACTCTGCGTGTCCTATGAGCCATAGTGAAAATAGAGTAGAAATGGATTCAGAAAATAGTGACTACCAAAAAGATGTGTTGGGGTTCTCCCTGCCTCTCTTCCCCCACAATGATTCTAAAGGCCAACCATTTTAATTAAAAGGTCTATTCATCAAAACTGAAGATCTGGGCTTAGATTCTGCTAAGGAGTTTTAAAATAATTTACTTACACTGTGTGTCCCAAAAATCTTAATGCTGTTTTAAACTTCTGTACACATCAAAGCTTAAATGTTATTTAATGGCTATAAAACATTTAAATATAATTTCACAGCCACTGGGGCTTAAAACAATAAATACTAAGATCTTTGAACAAGATGTATATAAAAACAAATGGGAAAGTACAGTACTATCTTTAAGGGTACCATTCCATACAGCATACCTACGTGCATCATTCTGAGCTTGTGGACAAACTCCAATCATTAGAATTGGGAATATAGAATTTCTAAATGTCAATGTGGGAGATGAATGACAAAGGGAGGATGGACTAGACTGGAAGGAGACAAGGCTGAATTAAGGGAAAATTCAACCTGAGCCTTCACCCAAAAATAAAATTGGATTCTGCAACACTCTGGAATGCTTCCAGAACCTTCATCATTTTTCACTGTCATGTGTTTCTGAACTTCCTAATTTGGGCCAGGGTTAAAGAGAGCTGGAAATGCATCTCTACAAATTTCCAGGCCAATTGTGCAGAACAAGGGGTTTAGGGGCAGGTCAGTCATGCAGCCAGGTTTCAAGGCATTTCTCCAAATAAAGCAAAACTCTGGAAGGTTCACTATCACTGACAGTTACTGTCCAAACTCGACCCAATGGGGGAAAAAAAGGCTAATTCCTACCACGAGGCATCAGATGATCCAATGAAATAATTTTAGACAAAAATAGCTACACTTTGGCAAAGTCAACCATCTAATTCTTGAGAACCAAAGAACAAAGTCTGGGTC
Source organism: Gymnobelideus leadbeateri (assembly GCA_011680675.1). Taxonomy (NCBI): domain Eukaryota; kingdom Metazoa; phylum Chordata; class Mammalia; order Diprotodontia; family Petauridae; genus Gymnobelideus; species Gymnobelideus leadbeateri. The sequence continues at coordinate 53,751 of WOXC01007038.1, read as the reverse complement.
CTATCTCCCAAGCATTATCCAGAATACTCCCCAAATCTACTGCTTCAGAAGTGTCTCCAAGGTGGCAGAGTAGAGGGGCCCCAGAACTTTCTTTTTTTCAACTGGACATTAAAATACTTACAAGAATATAGTTCCCTTAGCCCTCGACTATGCCAAAGGTGAGAGCCAGGTCATTATTACCCTAGGGAGTGTATTAGGGTTGTGTTATACACCCAAACTCAACCTACTTCACTTTGCCCAGGCTATTTCATTATTGGGCAGATACCTAAGGTACTTATAGGATTGTCCTACCAAGGGCTAACTTTCAGTGCTACTGGGGCATTGGTGAGTAAGTATTAGTCAACAGTTGAAAAAGGGGCCTTTTCCCATTTCACTGCACCTCCATTTGCTAGGGTCTATATACAATGGCCACCAGAGCTGGCTGCTAACTCGTGGGCCAAAAGGGGATTGTCATCATCAATTTAACACATAGCACTAGTGCTCTTTGGCTACTAAGAGACCGTGACTACACGATCTAGCTGAAACTGCTACGTGCACTTCATGTACAGGACAGACTGAGAGCAAACAGACAGACACAGACACCTCCTATCTACACTTCCTATCTATGTTGGCTAGCAGCAGAAAGCTTCTGTAATCTTTCCCTTTTCCTAAATGCCTGGACTATTTCCACACAGGGTTTTAGAATCGTAGCTTAAAGAAGAGACCAATGCGTTATTCCACTGCCTGGACACTTTTCCATTCAGTATCTGTAATGTGCAGCAAAAAATCCCCTTAAGCCCCAATAATTACTTTCAAAAGCCTAAATGATTGTCCTAAATTGAGTGATGCTATGTTTTTTCCCTTAAATTTTTCCTTGTTGCTGCACAAAGTGTTTAGACACTAAAGGCTTTCTAAAGGCAACCTAAGCACCAACTACAGGAGCTGCATTTTAATAGAATAGAATTCTCAGCTTTCAAAGAAAGACTGAGTTACAACCAAAGAGTAGGGAACTCATGTGAAAGGTGCATGATAAGGAGATATGCAAATTTTGAATTTATGGAGGGCCTACACTATTCACTGCAAAAGGTGGATCATGCAACAGTATTAAAATTACAGTATGACAATCACCACATACTCAAAATACTGCACATATCACTATGATGTCCTTGCAGGTAAGAGGTTCAAGCAAAAACAAGTGATGTTAGAGGGCTGCATGGATTTGGCTTAAGTCACAAGGAGGGGAATTTACTGGCATCGGACTGAACACTCCCAGCCGGCAACCAACGAGATGAATGTGTGCTGAGCCTTCTGTCTATATAAAAGGCAACAAAAAAAGATGACAGTAATACAGATATTTTCCCCTATAGTTTTTAAAGTAGCATAGCATATTTTTCTTCTAACAGTAATACAAAGGGTGCTGAGTCTCTTCCCTGGTTTTAACAAAAGGTTGTTGTTAAAAATTCTGGTAATGGAAGTCCTTTTGAAACAAGAGCATCAAATAAAGCAAAACACACACTTGGTCCTTCAAATTCTGGTCCTTCTAGTGTTAAAATTTTGTACTGGGTTCCAGAGAAGAATGGTCTACCAATTCTAAAATATTAAAAAGTTAGAATACTTCTCCTAATTTCTCCTTCTATTTCCTCCCCCCAAGATGGTGGTGGGGAGCCTGTAGTTATTTTCTAACTAGATTAAGATCACTTAAGTCTTTTCTAAGGGGGTGTTATTTGTACAATTCAAGTGAAAAGGTTACAGATTTCTTTAAATCAAAAAAATTAATCTTATTTTCATATCCAGAAAAGGGCCACCAGTCTGCACCATGTGTATCTACTGAGAAAACCTGGCACCAACTCAAACCAGTACAGTTACTTTGGAAGCTGTAAATGCTTGTCCCCACTCCCAGCCAATCACGGATATAAGATAGCGAGAGATAAAGAATGGTAATAGAAACCACTAAGGGCCTCATTCCTTAACAGAACTTCTCATTCTGGCTGACTTCCTGAATTCTTTAGTGAGAACTTTGAGAAAGAAAGGAACCAACTTTAAAAGAAAACAGGAGCAGCCGAAGCTGCTCAGAACCTGCCCCTCCTGTGGGACCCTCCCAGGACATCTCCTAGACTTACGACCTGAGTCTAGGTTTCCCAGAAGAGGGAGCAGTTCCAAATCCTTCAGAACAATCAGGTGTGACCAGGGGGCACGGAAACCCAAACTGAGCCTCTCCTGACTTGAACAACAGGTTAGATGCTCCCTTCAAATAAAAAACCAACTTCAAAAGAACAAAGTTATGTCATCTCAAAAAGAGAAAAGAATCAGAAGTAACTCAAAATTACGATCTGAGGCTGCACAGAGATCTTAACCTCAAGAAATAACACAGACCACAAGGATCCACAAATTGGAAAGCCAAACCTAGCAGCCAGCCTCCTGGGTTGCTGAACCTGACTAACAACAAGTGAAAAAGGACTGACTCAAGAAAGGGTCTGAGACCTCTTGGGGTGGTCCTGTCTTTTTTTGGGGGGGGGGTGGAGAGTGGCTGTTGTGTCTGCAGCAAAGCGGAACAGGGAACAGTAAGCATGTGCCCTTCTCTGCTACGGGGAGATTATTCCTGGATAAGGCAAAAATACTTGGGAGTCACAAGAAGCAGCTGAGGGGAGGAGATGCTGGACTAACAGCCAGTCTTTCCCAACTTTGCAATCAGCTCGTCACAGATCTTTGTCAGTTCTTCAATTTCTTGGTTCTGGGAAAAAAAAAAAAGATAGAAGTCAGAGGATCTTTGAGCTCTTTCTGCATTCCCAGCAACTATTGACTGTATTCAGAAACCATGGATCTCTAGCTGAATAGACCCCGCTTTCCTGTCCCAACAACTGAGCACATCCCACCTCTAAACTGAATGGGTTACTTCATATATGAATGAGAATATGGCCAGGGCCAGACAGAGGGGAGGGCAGGAAGGAGGCCATTTTGGGAAATCATAAGCCATGATGGTTGAGTGAGATGTCACAAGGGCAATGCTGTGAGGGACAGGATGACCTTACAGTGAGAGCTGGTAGAACGTTCATCCTTAGTTGGGTTATGTGACAAAAGTGCCTCATACTTGGGGCCTCTCTGCCTCAGACTTTCCCTAAACCCCAAATGCCCTTCCCACTCCTAGTGAATCACTACACATCCCTTACAGTCCAATTCTAAGGCCACCTCCACAATGAAGCCTGTTCTAATTCCTCACCTTACCATTCATGTCTAACAAAGTACCTTGTTCTGTATCTCTCTAATGCACTTTCTATATGAAATGATGTATTACAGCAACCATTATCCCCCTGTACACTCCATGAGGACAGGGATAAAGTTGAATCTAAATTTCTTTTTTAGAGGGCAATTGGGGTTAAGTGACTTGCCCAAGGTCACAAGGCTAGTAAGTGTGTCAAGCATCTGAGGCTACATTTGAAGTCAGGTCCTCCCAACTCCAGGGCCGGTACTCTATGTCCAACACTGGGCACAGTGACAGAGCAAAGGATTTATACAGGTTTTATACTACTGAACATCTAGAGTTCCCTTTTCACTTTTCTAAGTTAATTCAGGGGGGAAATGGCAGCTGCAGTGGTTGTTATAGTGGGGGTACTAGAACGCTAACAACATGGAACTGACCCAAATGGATGTTGGAGTCAGCAGCAGCCCACCTCCTTAAGGCTTCTGGTAAGGAGGGCTTCCCAGATCACCTACTGGATAATTAGGTGACCACAAAATTTTCATTTAGAGAAAATGGGCATGGACTCTTCATTCCACGCCCGCCCCCCCCTGCCCCAAGCTTAATCTTTACATCTTCCACTGATGTCTTCCTGCAATGACTTGTTCTGATGTGAAGGTGGCCCCAGGGCCTCAAAAACCATGCCAGGGGAGTACAAGCTTTGACAAGTTAAGCAAGAAATGTTCCAAGAATGGGATGACGATGGATTATCCACCACCCAAGGACCAGCTCAATTAGACTCCAGAGAAGCTCATCACTAGTATACTGACCACCAAGCACTTAAGAAATGTCAGATTCTTGAAGTAGTGGCATAATTGAAACAAGGTGACTATGGCAAAGGGTATTTTTTTTTTTTTTGCTTTTTGGAGGGCAGATGGGGTTAAGTAACTTGCCCAAGGTCACACGGCTAGGTTTTTGTCTGTGTGTTCGTTAAGTGTCTGAGGTCAGATCCGAACTCAGGTCCTTCTGACTCTAGGGCCAACGCTCTACTCACTGCGCCACCTAGCCACCCCACAAAGGATATTTTGACATTGCAATTGATCTTTCTTCTAGAGCAGGGATTCTAACTTCTTTTCAAAAAAATTATTTTGACAACCACATTTCAATATATTTATTGATTTTCTTTATAATAGCATGTATTTTATGTATTTAAAAATATTTTTTGATAACAGGTTATCAGGCTTCACCACAAACCAACTCCTGGTCTAGACTCTGCATACAGGGGATCTATAGAAACCACTGGAAGGAAACTCCTCCCAGCCCCTCTGTCCCCCAATAATCCAAATGGAAAGCCTTTACCTTCTGCTGAAGGGCTCTTTCTAGAGACTCCACTTTCATCTGTTCTTTTCTAAGGCCAGCATGGAGAGCGGCACTCTCAGCTTTGGCTTTTGTCCGAACCTGAGCAATCTCTTCGTTGGCTCTGTGGTATGGAAATTGAATGAAAAGGGAAAAAAGAATGCATAAGGATTAGGCACTGGGGACAGTTAAAGAGTTACTGCACTCTTCCTGGAAGGGCTGACATCCTACCACATGACTGATAAAAGATAGACAGGAAACACTAAAACTCAGCCTGAAGAATTACCCCTCCCATAAAACCCAATTCAAATGCCACCTCCTTCTGTATGTCTTCCCTGATTTCTCTGAGTACTTAATATTTAGGGTCAAAAGCTGCAGCCAATCCAAAATCAATCACACAGAAAGAGTGTCCTTGAAATAATAATCTGAACCAAGGGGAAAATGATCTATTAAAAAAAATCAATTAATGTACAGCTTCCTCCAAGTAATGCTGATACTGCATAAAGCAACAGGCATGGGGAGAACAGTGGGAAGGCTTAGTCATGCCCAAAGTCACCTTCTTCAGAATTCTCTCCTTCCCCATGTGGCCAGACATAGGGTCACTTCATGAAAAGGAGATATTTACTAAATTCAATAGAAACAAAGACTACAGTGATGCTCATGGGGAAAAAGTATTCTCAATTTAAAACCCATCAGCAGCAGAATCTTCTTGCTCTGATCCACCTTTCCCCTAACATTCTAGACCAGGAGAATCATGCTGAGAAACGCTTACTTGTCTAGTTTTTCTTCCGCATGGAGTTTCAGGGCCTGATAGCGCTGCTCCTCTTGTTTGACTCGAGTTAAGTAGTCTTGAGCACATTTTTTCAAAGCTTCTTCATTCTGTTCCAAGGTGGGAATTTGTAATAAAACAAAACAAAACAAAACAAAAAAACATGTTATAGTTTCTCCTCGACTACTATACCCGTAACAGGTTCTTCTTCAAGATTCAGGTGCCCAGCACAAAGTAAGTAAGCATTTAAAAGGGACTTTTTCATTCATTGGATTAAACTTCAAGAATTAGATAAAATAAAAGAAAAATATTCCAGTGGTCTCTATGTTGAAGACACTTATTCAAAGTCTCATCACAAATGAAATTTATTAGACAGGGCCTCTCTCAAAGAATACAGTTTGTTTAAAAAAGAAAGATGCATGTTTTGTTATAGGCACATACTCCTGGATAAGGACTAGAAAAATGCCACTAAATTAATCATCATATCTTACTTTATAATTTATAAGGTAATTACATCTTATTCCTCCTAAAAATATTATACAACCTTTCCTCCACTCAAGTACTCTCCCAACACCTACCTGAGGTATGGCAATGACTTTGGGACCTTGAAGGCCAAGGTTACACAAGCAGGGTGCCAGTCGTGGCAAGCTGCCAGAAACCCGTTATAAATACGTACTGTTTGTCATGAACGTGTACAGTCATTGACGAAAAACAAAGTCCTTCATTGGCCATATCCAAAGAGATCGCACTAAGGTTAAGATTTCAGATCTACACTGAGTCCATCCCCTTCCCACTGGGAAGTGAGTACTATGTTTCATCATGAGTTGCCTGGAACTGTGGTTGGTCATTGTACTCTAACAGTATTCTTAATGCTTCGGAATACAGGAGCTGCTGTTTTATCTACCAGTCTCCAGGCTAGATGAGCTCTTGCTACTATTACTGATGTTGGCTGACTATGCCCCAAAGAGAACCAAGCATCTTTTGACATGCTGGGCTGTATTCACAGCTGTGAACTTGGCCACAGCAGTGTGGCCCATCAACAATGCAGAAAGAACAAATGAAAAGAGAATTAAAAGACTGTAAGCAGCAACTCAAAGCCCCAAGTGGATACTCCATATAAGAGGCTGGCCACATCAAACTGAAGGTGAAGGAAAACACTAAGAAATGAATAAGCAGATAGCCCTCCAGAAGTGACAAGGAAGCAGAGAGAAAAAGGCTCAACACCTTCTTAAACCCTTCAAGGACTCCCTTGAGGTTCTCATATCTCCGGAATAGATCAGATAGAGATCTCTCCACAGAGTTCAGGTCTGCCAAGGCCTGTTCCTTCTCCATGGTCAGCTGCTGGAAGCTCTTCTGAGAGGTCATGTTCGTCCTCTGCTCATCCTCTGTAAATGTAAGGCAATAAAGTAAGGATGCTGGTGTGAGCTCTTGCTTCAAATTAGTTTATAAATCTGATAACACAGAAGGGACACTTCATGCAACTATTCACAGAACTGTAAAATCTTGAGTGTTAAAAGAGATGTAGACCTCCAAGACCTCCCTACCTTTGGAGGTGCCCGTTCTACTTGGGGGCAGCTCTAATTGCTTTTCCTGATATCAAGCTGACCATTTGCCGCTGTGACTTTCACCCCACTGCTCTTCCATCTGTTCTCTGAGGTTCCTTAGAGTTTATCTTCTCAAACTTTTTTTTCAAGATCACTTTACACTCTTAAAATCTATTGAGGAGGGGCGGCTAGGTGGCGCAGTGAGTAAGAGTGCTGGCTTCGGAGTTGGGATGACCCGAGATCAAATCCGGCCTCAGAAAATGAGCACCCACGCATAAATAATGACTAGCCGTGTAACCTTGAGCGAGTTACTTAACTCCAATTGCTTTAAAAAACAAAAAACAAAAACAAAACAAAACGAAAAACTATTGAGGATTGCCACTCCCTGAAAAAAGCTTGTTTATATGGGATATACTATGAATCATATAAGAAGTCAAATATCCGAGTTGATGAACAAAGTGTTGACTTCTCAGACCTCCTTAAAAGGTCCCTAGACCAAATGTTGAGAATTGCTGCCTTAGAACAAGAATAATCTCTATTCCACATGATAGACTGGCAAATACTCAAAGACTGCCAGGATGGGAACCAAGATTTCTTTTCAAAAGTCCCTGCTTTGCTTCACCTGAGAGCTACAATCTCTTATACAACAAGGGCCAAAAGAAGATAAAAGTACAATGCTATTGTCCCTTTGGAGGGCATCAATGAGTTAGGGAAGTGGACAGGCTCACATGACAGAGATGAAAAATGCTCCCCACCACCAGAGAAAGAATTAACATCGTCTGAATATAGAGTGAAGCATACTATTTTTCTTTCCTTCTTCAAGTCTTCTTGTACAAAATGACTAATGTGGAAATGTTTTACATAATTACCCATGTATAACCTATATCAAATTGCTCCCCATCTCAGGGAGAGGAATAGAATTTGGAATTCAGAAACTTAAAAAAAAAAAAACCCAAACAAACCAACAAATGTTAAAAAAGTGTTTTAATATGTAATTGGGGGAAAAAGAAAATATTGTTAAAGGAAACATATGACCGGTAGAACATTTAGTGAAAGGTCACTGTGGAGTTAGGTAGTTTCTGCCCTGCTCAGCATTCTGATCTGAAATCCACCCCCAAAGGGCTAAGGGATCATAGTTGGGAGGCAACTTCCCTCTTACCAATCATTTGGGCAATGGTTTTTTCATATTCAGCCACAATTTTCCTAAAAAAAGAAAACAAATCTATCAGGTGAGTTTTGTGTTTGCACACTATGTACATTGTTCCCTGCACACAACAGTTCATTTGCCATTTTCACTGGCTGTCCCCTCTGCCTGGAATGCTCTCCCCCTCTTTACCACTGCCTTCTAGCCTCTTCAAAGTCTTAGTTAAAACACCGGCTTTTTCAAGAAGCCTTTGTCATTCTTTTGTCTGAGGTTATCTCCCATCTCCCCTGTACACAGCTTGGCTGTATAGTGTGCATGCCCCATCCATCTGATTGTGAGCCCCATGAGAGCAGAGTCTGTTTTTGTCTTTCTTTGAATCCCCTCCAGTGTTTAACACTGGGCCAGGGACATAGCAAACCCAGGTGTTTTGTGAACTAACATACTAATGTGCACAGATAATAAGCTTCAACTAAGTCACTAGAATGGACCCGATAAGATACAAGGTTTACAATAAATAAGTAAGATACAAGTCCCTTCTAGGTAGATTTATGCCGCCACTGCATTGTTGTTACAATTTCAGAATAACAGAATTTTTCACTTAAACATGTTTTACTCCTTGTTGAATTTCTTACTATAGTCTCAATATGTTTCTCCTGCTCCCATTTTTGCACCCAGAGACATTAGCTTTCTGATTCCCCTTGTCTACTCCCCAGCCCCCACCCTGACTTGACAAGAGCCCGAGAACCTGGATTCAAATTCATACCTGATACTTATAACCAGAGTATGTGACCTCCCTGGGGCTCAGTTTCCTCATCCTTAAATGAAGTTTGCACTAGGTAGAGGGAGGTCCCTTCCAGCTCTAGGCCAGTGATCCTGTATTCTCTGATCCACTTATTGTTACCTGTGCATGTGTCTTATCCTGCCCAAAGCAATACGCTCAATCACCTTTTTTCAAATACTACCTAGAAGGGACTTCTAAAGGTTATCTGGTAACAATGAACACCCTTGGGCTCTCTCCCCTGCCCCCCAAAGCTTTCCTACCTCCTTCTGTGTGTCCCATCTCATTAGACTGTGAGCTCCTCGAGGGCAAGGATGGTTGTTTGTTTTTATTATTAATTGTATCCCTGCTGCTTAGCACAATAAAGGGAACACAGTAGGTACTTAAAAAACATTTGTTGGATTGGCCCTTTCAGTTTTCACTGCAACTTTTCCAGAGGGCAAGGAGATAACAGAAATCAAGCAATTTTGCCCTTTCTTAGAACCTATGGTTAAACTCTGGTTGGTGGTGAAGGGATGTGAGATGAAAATGCATTAAAACAGTTCTTTATGGATCTGAATTATTGAAGTTCTCTCTCTCCCCCCTATAAGCACAGATATAAAAAAGCAGCTCTTATCCTAATGGCTTTCCATTAGCCTGCATCTCTTTTACATTTATTTGTAAAACAGATGCCACTCCGCTTGTGCAGAGCTCTGACTTAACACAAATCACAAAGTGGCCCTTGACTGCATTATCACCAACTATTAGACCTACAGGAGACCACAAATACAGAGCCCAAACGTTCATTTTGGAGGCCCAGAGACAGGGACTGAATGCTCAATAGCTGGTGAAGGGCGGAGCCAGGCTCCAGTCTAAGACTTCTGCTCCCTCTGTAGAGCATTCTCTTTGGCTGAGAGCAATGTTCTTCCAAGGCCTGTAGAGGCCTCAAACACAGGCTAACCAAGGCCCTGGTTTTCAGTGCCTGGCTGTCTCTGTGGCACAGTGAAAGAAACACCAGCTCTGGCTTCAATGGGACTTGGGGTGTCCTGATGTCTTTGGGCAAATCACTTGCCGTCCACATACCTTATTTTTCTCCTCTGTAAAATGAGAGGGTTGGCCTCTGAGGTCTTTTCCAGCTCTGTGTCTCTATGATACTTTATTTTCAAAGAAATCTCACTTTAGGGGTGTAGCAGATATTCAAACCAATCCCACACAGCTTCCAGAGCCACAGCTAGCATTCAGAGTACCTCAGGGCTTGCAAAAGGCTTTATACACTTTACCTCATTTGATGCTCATGATAATCCTGGGAGGTAGTTACTATATCATCCCATTTTACAGATAAGGAAACCATCGCAGAAAAGATAAGTGACATTACTCTCCAGTAATAGAACGCACAGGGCCCAGAGTTAGCACTGAACAACCCACATCAGAACAAAAATCTAAGTGTGCCGAAAATGGATCCTGAGTTACTTGTGTGATCAGATGTGTCTGAAGCTGGGTTTAAACTCAGGACTTCCTGACTCAGCACTCTGCCCACATCCACAGTGCCAACATGCAAAGACACACGTTTTTCAACATTCAGAAATCACAGAATTGAGAAATTCAAAGTTGGAAGAAACCTCCTTCAGTGACAGGCAAGTCCCACTCATACCCCAAAAGGAATCTCCTCGTCAGTACACCCAGCCCTGGCCTGAAAACCTCTAGCAAAGGAGAACACATCCCATGCCATTCTACTATGGGATATAAACTAACCTAAATCTGTCTCTGTGCAAACTATTACCTCTTATTCTCAAACTTCCCGCAATCTCCTAATCTGGGAATTACAAACACGCCTAAAAGCGCTCTCTTCCCTAAGAATTCTACAGAAGTTCTAACCTCATTTCCAAGACTTCTTGTCGGGTCTCTTCATATTTTTTCTTCCACTCATTTGCTTCAATTTCTTTAGTGATTATCTACAGCACAAAAAAAAAATCTGGATTTAGCTCATTGATACATTTTACTGATACACGTTTGGGCTTTTCAGATTAAAAAGTGGGCATATAAATTGGCATAGAGAAATCAAATCCCTTCTGAGTCTCTGCATTAAGATAAAAGTCTCACATTGATAGAGCTGACTGAAAACTACTATTAAATATCAGTTTTATGGTTATTAATGTGTCTATAGAAGCACCAACATCAGACCTAGTTAATTACTCTTTTGTCTGCCAGGACCATATGGCCATCAGCCAAAAGAAGCACCCTCTTGAAGAAGTACCTGGAAAATGTCCTGGAACTGAGGTTACAGTGTAATGTTCTTAACCTGGGACAGGGCAAACAGTAACACCGTCACTAAATTGGGTTGAGGCATCAAGGGATACTCTACCACTGGGAGAATGGAATAGCAGGAATCCACAGTCAGCATCAAGCAAACCTTTATCAGAACAAAAATCATACGACCAGATGTGAGCTCCATCTATTTTGATTCAGTTAGTGCACACATCTGCACTATCTGTCCTCCTAGGTGCAAAGGGCCGGGGCTTTGAGGGGTAAAGATTACAGAATGTCTCATCTTGTGACAGGGCATGGTATAGGCCTGTCCTCTGGCCTGTGGTCTTGCTAGTTGATTATAAACCAGAAGTGTGTCTGCCAATGCCAAGAATCCAGGATAGCAAGACAAGACCGTGAATCCTTTCTCTCCTTTCATGAACAATGACTAGATGGAAACAGAGATAGGAAAGGTCTACAAGGTGAAACCTGGGATCAAAATGGGTCTCACACAGCAAATCCAAGAACAACAAGGTAGATTTTTAGGGGGATGGGGAGCAAGAAAGCCAAATGGTTTCGTAACATCTTGCAGGCTCTCAAAAAATAACCATATCTAAATTGGAATCTAAAGCAACTTCCTTGGGTTGGCGGTAATTGGTCATCCATCTATATGCTGCCTTCTCAGTTTATATGAACTATTTGTGCCTGTCCAGTGGTAGAGCCTTCCAAACTTATAGTGGTCTGATCAGTCAGTGGGACACTATACTTTTGAACCTAATCATTTCAGTCCCCTTTGAGAACAAAGGACAACAATCATCCTTGGTAGTTTTCAGGATGGCCTGCAGCTAAGGTTTCTTGTTTTCACTTAGTTGGCTTAGTTGTTTCGGTAGTGGCTGACTCTTCATGACCCCATTTGGGGTTTTTCTTGGCAAGCAACTTAAACTTAAGTTTAAGTAGTTTCAAGTTTTCTCAAATAATCAGCCCTCACCAAGACCACTAAGTGAGAACTGAGTACAGACTCTGAAGTTAACAAAAAAGTAAGTGTTTTTGATGGGTGATTAATAATAATGGTATAACAGAACAATATACTAGGGCACAGTATGGTCCAATCACAGTAGAAGTCTGAATGAATGGTTTTAGAACTAAATTCCTAGGCTATAATACATATGTTCAACTTGTCCATCAGACTTGGAGGTGGCAGGTGTTGGACAACGAAAACCGAATTTGAAAGTGGAAGGAGGAGAATGGTACAGAAATACAATTACAGTTGGAGTTCTTAGTCTGAGTTGATGTGGAAGTCCATGAAGTTAGAATATCTCTTGTAGGAACAATCAAGTCACATGGCATCCTGGCCCTACACGGGTGGCAGGTATGTGATTAAGTACATTGAAAGGGATGATCAGAGACTCAGGTTAAGAAATAACCATACACTAGATCCTCCTAGTTTCTTGACCAGATAAGATCAACTTTGGCCTGTACTGCAGGTACATGCAACCAAATGTAATGACAGACTTCACAGTCACCAAAAGTAGTGGGTGACCAATTGTAGAATCTTGATCAATCTTGACCTCACTGGCTGTAATATCAGCAGTTCTTTTCTCCAGATGACTGATAGCGTGGCATTCTGTCTCTATGACTTCCAGGGAGAAGGCATAGGTTCCAACAGGCTGGTTAATGGATCATTACTGCTACCTCAGAGATGACTTTTGATCAAAAAGATGTATTAAAGGTTGGAGCATGATATGTAGTTCTGAGGAAGTTAATCCTACTCTCTTTTTGTAAGGGGGGCAATTAGAGATTCATTATTTAGGTGCTACAGGACTCTGGCCTTGGAAGGCCCCCTGGAAGACGGCATATCTCTACTTCCCAAGGTCCATTATGAATGCTAGTCAACCTATAAGGTGCTATTTCTACTCTGTCAAACTGATACTTTACTAACTTCTCATAGAAACAGTACTCATAAGGTATGCAATGCCATTTGGACATGGTGCTTGGGACCTGGTAAGTAGATTAGCCTAGTATCACTCCATGAACCCCACAAGCTCTGGAGGACAAAGTTCTGAAATGTGGGAGGGACATTAGAGTCCCAAGATTATGTCTGTACAGTCAAATTGACCAAATTTAGTCCAAGAGACCTTATATCTTTCAAAAAGAATTATCTGTTTTTCATCACCTACATTTCTTAATCATATGCTTTCCCTTTCCATCTCCCAGAGAATCATCCCTTTTAACAAAGAGAAGAAAAACAGTTCAACAAAACTAACCAGTCCATTGCAAGAGTTTGACATTATATGCAGTATTATACACCCACAGAGCCCACTTCTAAGAAGATAAGAAAGACTTAAATTCATCCATCTATACAATTACATTGTATATTCCTTAAAGCTCCAGCTCTGGCCACCCCAATTGGGCTACAGAGTAGACAATAACAGAGAGATCCCTGGTTATGACTGTTGTTCCTCTTGAGCATTGTTATTTGGCTTTATAAAGTCGCGTTTTAAAACTAGAAATAATCTACCTGGACCAATAAGGCAACATCAGTGGCTGTCAAGGTCCTTCATTATTCCTTGAAGTGGTGATGTAACTCAAAACTGTTTGACCACCTACTAGTAAAACGTGAACTGTGTGAGGGCAGGAAATATTTTTCATTTTTGCTTTCATATTCTTAGGAGCCAGCCCAGTGTCTTACACTAAATAAATAAAAGCTTGCTGAGCTGAACTGAACTGAACGAGATGGTCAGAAAGGTGGTGATGAAATAATTTTAAGGCTGTGACCTATGATCCATAATAGGCACAAATAGCAATAACAGTGCCAAGCTTGGGGGCTCTGATCATTGGAAAAGCAGAAAACAACAGGGTAAAGTAGCCCAAATTGAAGCAGGATTCTAGTGTGTCAGAAATGCAGCTTGAGTTGTGAACTCTGCACTGCATGGGCCAGGTAGGCCTAACCTTTTGTGGAGTCAGAGGTACACAGTGATGTGCTTTGCTGCAATTATTCTTACCTCTGCTAAGGATGATGGTGTCAGTGAAACAACAAAATCCCAGGAAAAAAAGGAGTGGGTGGTAGGGATTAACAGTGGTTCATTAAGATTATAACTCCTAACCCTCTCCACTTTGTCCTGCTCCAAAAAGGGGAAATGAGAACCGTGGAGAAACTTTGCTAAGCAGAAAATGTAACCTATAACAGCCCGCATTTTACACGAATATTTTTGGTTATTATAAACCTGAGAAAGTAGGGGCCATGTGTCTGTGTGAGCGTAAAGCATGTACACATGAATACTTCTATGTAAATATGTGTGTACAATAAAGAGTAAACACTGGCTAATGTCCAAAGTGACAAAGAATTAGCATATTCATTCATTTGATTGCACTTATGTGTTACTTCTTAGTCCTTTATTTTAAGTAACATGTCTTAGCTATGATTAAGATCATTGGTTCAGGAGCAGCTAGTTGGCACAGTGAATAGAACACCAGCCCTGGAGTCAGGAGGACCTGAGTTCAAATCCAGTCTCAGACACTCACTAGCTGTGTGACCCTGAGTAAGTCACTTAATCTCTGTTTGCCTCAGTTCTTCATCTATAAAACAGGGACACACTGGAGAAGGAAATGACAAACCACTCCAATATCTTTGCCAAGAAAATTCCAAATGGGGTCACAAAGAGTCAGACATAAAAGTGTGACTCAACTGTAGAATGTGTGAAGGGAAATTAGAAAGGTTGGAGCCAGACTGCAAAGAGCTTTAAGTGACTTGCCCAAAGTCACATGGCTAGTAAGTGTTAAGTGTCTGAGGCTGCATTTGAACTCAGGTCCTCCTGACTCCAGGGCTGGCGCTCTATTCACTGCGCCACCTAGCTGCCCCAAACAATTTATATTTGATTCTAGAGGAACAGGGAATCTTTGGAGCCCACCCTACCCCCAGCAACCTTCTGATGCTTGCAACACCTACACCCCTCCTGCCTCCTCTGATAGGTAAGTTCTTCCCTAGAACCTCCATTGGAAGAAATGCCCACACTAGCCTGGCTCAGCTCATAGGTTTTATGAATTGTTTCTCCCATTAAGATGTAAGCTCCTTGGGGTGGGTAGAAGCACAGTGAATAGAGCACCTGTCCTGGAGTCAGGAGAACCTGAGTTCAAATGCGGCCTCATACACTTAACACTTACTAGCCATGTGACCTTGGGCAAATCACTTAACCCCAACTGCCCTGCCTTCTCCCCTCCAAAAAGGGAAAAAAAGATCATTGGTTCATATATCTAGAGACCTAGGAGATCATCTTGTACAACATTTTCATATTATAGAGTTTATAATATAGATGAAGTGGAGGGTCACCTAGGTAGAAGTAGGATTTGAACTACAGAAGAACTGAAGTAAAGAGAAGTTTGATCACTCCCCCTAAATATGCAAGTTGATTTCAAAGCCAGAGATTCAAACCCATACCCACTGTTTGTGGATTCAGCACCTTTTCTATTATATTAAGACAGGGAGTTCTTCATGAGTCCTGTAACTTCAATGCTGGTGTGATTCTGGGCAGGAGGGATGCTATCCACCTGAGAGGTGAGAGTTTTTGTGAACAAAGCATACCAAATTACCTCTTCTCTTATTAAGGTCAAGACTGCTGTCTTATCTGATTCACTGAGACAGATGCTGTCCAGGGGACTTTCATCTCCACATGCCACAGACACAGGGGCTTTCTCTGTTGAGCAAAGGTCAAACACACCCTGTGGAAAGAAAAACATTATCATTTAAAGCTCTCAAGCCACTGGCTCCAAGGCTTAAATCTGCCTCAATAAAACTGCTCCGTATTGAGGTTTTCCACCTGATGATGTCTCCCTTTATGAAGTTATTAGCAAGCCAACGAGAACACATGGTATGACCAGATTTTGACATAGTCTCTCCTTAGAAATAGCTACATCAGATGCCAAGAGGATCAGTTCAGATGTTCTCAGCATGTGTGGGCTCAGAGTGCTTAACAAGATGTTCTTCCCCTTCTCTCAATCTTTAGAAAAGGTTGTGAAGTCATTTTTAAAGTTGATCAGGGACTGACTCCATAAGATCAATGATACACATTTACCAAAGGTTTTTTAGCCCACATATATTATACCATTTGAACCACACAACAATAGTACTGTACAATTATCCTCATTTAACAGAGAAACTCAGACACAGATAAAGTGACTTGAGCAATCCACAATATTACTTTATAATTAAGAAAAAACAAACCAAAAGTTAATGTAACTAGGGAAAAGATAAAATAGTATAAAATTTAAATAATAATATGCAAAGCACTTTTATATACGTTTTCTTACTGTCTCACAACAACCCTGAGAAGTAGGTATTTAGGACATTCTTATCTCACAGCTGGTATGCCAGAACAGTATATGAAATCATATTTTTTCCTAATAATCCAATAATCCAACTGTTATTTCGAGCTATAATAGAAACACTTAAAAAATTTTCTTTGGAGACTGGGCCTCCCTCTCTTACAAAGTCTCTCTTACAAAGTCATCCATGGACTCGGCCCCACTGATGATCAACATGGAAGTGCTGACCCACTCCTGTTTCCAACCTGGGCTTCTGATTCACTGGCTCTCAGGGCTTACCATATTGGTACATTCAATCCTCTTTAGCCCTTTTGCAGCTCAAGCTCCCAAACTCAAATCAACCCACCAACCTCTAGAGATTATAGTCAGGCACTACTACTCTAGTCTAACATATAATTTATCAGTTATTGTTGAATAATTATACTTTTTTTCCCCCACCTAAGTGACTAAATAATGAAAGTTCATGCCTCTAGGGATTAAATTTTTTAAAAAATTGGATAGAAATCTAAAATACAGTGTAATCCAACTATCTACACTATCTCTACTAGTTGCAATCATTCCCACGCTCAAGGCCCAGCTCCAGGGTTGTCTCCCTCATGAAGATTTCCCTGATCACTTTCCCAATCTGATCTCTTTCTCTGTGATTCCTCTTATCACTCTGTTTGTATTTAGAACCACAAGATTTTATGGGTATTGGTAGGAACTATGGAAACTGTTTTGTCCACTTCCCATTCCCATTTGATAAAGGAAAGAAATGGGGCCTCAAGAGGGAAAGTTAGTTAGTCAATAAGCATTTAATTAATGACTACTTTGTGAGGCAGCTAGATGGCTCAGAAGATATCTAGAGTTAGGACGAAGACCTGAGTTTAAATTGGGCCTCAGACACTTACTTACCAGCCATGTGACCCTGAGTTACATAACCTCTGTTTGCCTCAATCCACAGGAAATGGCAAACCATTTCAGTTTCTTAGCAAAGGCTAAGAAAACCCCATGGACAATATGGTCCATGGGGTCATGAAGAATCAGACAAGACTAAACAATTTATGCCAAGGACTGTGCTAAGTGTGGGGGAAATTAAAAAAATGTCAAAAACTCCATAGTACCTGCCCTTAAAAAGCATCCATTCTAACGAGGGAGACAACATGTCACTATCTAGATACACAAAAAACAGAGATGAAAGTAGTATGACATGGAGAGCAGGGAACGCCTCCTGCCAGAAGGTGGTGGGAATCTGAGCTGACTCCTACAGGAAGCCAGGGAAACTAAGAGATGGAGGGGAGGGAGCATTCTAGGTATGGGGTGGTGAGGGTGGGGACAGCCAAGTCATTCAGTCAATGAGCATTTATCAAGCATCTATTATGTGCTAGGACTGTACCATAGTGCAAAGATAGGGAAATAAAAATGAAGCAAGTGAGGAACTAAGAGCAGAGTGTTATCATTAGATTACATAAACTGTAAGGAGAGAAGGGTGAGGTGAGCAAGGTTGCGAGGGGCTTTAAATGTCAGACAAAGTTATTTATAATTATCCTGGCAGTAACAAGGAGCTCCTAAAGCTCACTAAGGGGAGGTGTGTGTGTGTGTGTGTGTGTGTGTGTGTGAGAGAGCTGGTGGAGTAAGGGGGCTGACGTGGTCTGGTGTACTTTAGAAAAATCACCTTAGTGGAGGATGGAGTAGATTGGGAAGAGGCTTGTGGCAGGCAGGCCCACAGCAGGATATTGTAGTCACCCAGGCATGAGGTAGGTGATGAAGGCCTACACTAGGTTTGTGGCTGTCTGAGCATAGATAGAGGAGATGCTCCAATTGCCCTCCCCAAAAAAAAAAAAAAAGATAAGAGGAAATGCTGTGAAAGCAGAAAGGGAACACCTGACAACACACTGGATGTGTGGGGTGAGTGAGGAGTCAAGGATGATCTGGAGATTTGTTTTAGCTTCGGCAGCTGGGAAGATGGTCCTTCTCTCAACAGTAACAGGGAAGTCGGGGGGGGGGGTGGGGGGGTGGGGGGTGGAAGGGGAGGTGAAGGGGATTCGTGTGGGAGGAGGCGGGGGGAAGAGAAGTGCTGTTTTGGACACATTGAGTTTGAAATACTTATGGCACATCTGGTTTGAAAGAGGTTGCAGGAGAGTGCTACTGTATAGCTCAGTAGAGAAATCAGGGATGGACAGATAGATCTGAGAAGCATCTGCACAGATGAGATCACAACTGGGCCCAGGGGAGCTGAAGCGATCAGGTGAGATAGACAAGGGGGCCCAGAGCAAAGCCTGGAGGACACCCAAAGTTGGTGAGCGTGTTACATGGATGTTACATGGAAGAACCAGCAAAGAAGATGCAGGAGAACCAGGAGAGAGGAGTGCCAAAGAAGCCTCAAGGAGAGTATTCAGAAGGGGCTGATCCACAGCTATCACTATAGACAGACCAAATGAGCAAAAGCCATCAGATTTGGCAATTAAATGATTACTGGGAACATTTATGGGGTAGGATAGAGTACTTCATCTGAAGTCAGGAAGACCAGAGTTCAAACTGGGTCTTCTTAGTGTGATCCTGGATAAGTAATTTTACCTGTTTGTTTCAGCTTCCTCAACTGTGAAATGAGGATAATAACAGAACCTATCTCACTGGGTTATTGGAAGGACCAAACGATACCCTATTTGTAAAGTGCTTAGCCTAGAGACCAGCATGTAGCAGGTCCTATCTAAATACTTATTCCCTTCCTTTCTGCCAGCTCCTTTAATCAATCCTTCTAAGACAGGAACTTCACCATTCCAGTTGCCTGCCTATGGACACTTCAGCTTATCAATGTCCTTTCTAAACTGTGGCAGGCAGATCTAAAGAATATGGAGCACTGAATTTCTAAGTCAAATACTGAAACCAAGATAATCCTAAAGGCAAAATAAATCTCTTTTAAAAGACAGCAGACCTGAGCACAGCCTGCTATAAAAGCAGAGGGAGAATGCTAGCATATTCTGCTTTGCTAATGTCCCTAAGTGTGTAAGAATGAGGGTCACTCAGTCTGTCCAAGTTCATTCTGCTGACAGTGTTAATGCTACGTCAGTTGCCCTTGTCACAGGGGTGGCAGAGAAGACCTCAGGCCCTGTCCCTCAGCTGTTTCCTTCTATACCGATAACAGAGATCATCTGAACCAACTCCAATCTCAAGAGGGTAAAGAAATTACTGAATATACTTTGCTTCCATAGGGCTAAATGCTAAGAAGGGACACCATCGCAATATAAAGATGGAAACTGAAATCCACTGTATCCACAGTTCGGGCCTATTCATTTTGTTCTACAATCTCCTCTCAAGCTCCAAAGTGCTTGCTGGCACTGAGTTGTATTTAAAACTGCTGTACAGGAGACTGGGAGAGAGAGCAATAAATTTCAGTAAAAGAAAGATAGGTTTTAAAAAAGGGGGGGTGAAGGGGTACAACATTTTATGTGGGCAGATTTGTGTGCTAAACTCAAGTCTAAACGTCGTTCTCTTCCACATTTTAGGAACAAGGAAATGAAGCTCCCTAATGAAAATTCTCTCCAGTTCTTTTCCCAAGGTGGTTTGTGCTCGCTCACCAGCTTAAATTCTTCAACAGGCACTTATTAAGTACCTACTATGTGCCAAGTGCTAGTGATAATAAGCATCCCTGATGCCAGAGGCTCACATTATACATTCTCTACATTTCCTCCCCTTCAGGATCACTGCAGGCATAACAAAACACCCTGACTGTGCATCACACTTGCTTTCAAAGCTTTCAACAACAACAGACTGCCTGATCTTTGCTGCAACCCATAAGGTAGGTAGGGCAGGTTCTAATTTTCCCTTTGGACAGTTTACAAAACTGAAGTTGAGGAATTAACCCGAGGTCATCTGGCTGGCAGGTGACAAAGGCGGTGATTTCTGGTCCTGTGAAGTCATGCTCTTTTCAGTCTCCTCCCCTGCCACTGACACTTTCACCTCACCACTGACAGATGATACCCCTACTGTCTAGATATTCCTGTTAGGGAACCACAAATAAAAGTGGGGTTTCTTAAGATGTATAATGATTTTTGTGAAATTTTTCTTGGGAAACCATAAACTCATGTCATTTATCCCTTTCCATGGGAGTCTATGTATTCTTTAGGCTGAGAATAGGTATCAACCTGTGCTAGCTCAACTGAAAAGTCTCCCAACTAAACCTTTCCATTTTTAAAGCTGTGTGGGAATTTTATTGCCACATCTAATTAATCTTGGGGCTACTATTATTTTAAAAGGAAAAGAAAATAATTTTCCTGTTGGTCTTAAAACTATTTGTAAAAATGTTATATGCCAATAGTCCTTTACATAGGAATGCTTTTAAAGGATTTTAAAAAAATATCCCATTATTCCAACAACTCTGAAATATGTGTAGAAATGTGATCCTAATTTTATATATAAGAAAATTGACCTACAGAAATAAAGTGATAAGATAGAATTTGGAAAGCAAAGTTTTAATATTGAAATGTTAAAAACTGTTTTTACATGTAACTGGGGAAAATAAAATACTAAATAAAGGCTTAAAAAAAGAAAGTGATTAGTCCAAGGTCATTATTTGACCTCTAAGGGCCTAAGCTTTCTCATCTATGAAACAAGGAGGCTAGATTCAGTGACTCCTTGTGCCTTTCACCACTAAATCTGTGATCCTGTGACCCAGTAAGTTAGTGGAGGAGCTGGCAGCCCAGGCAATCTGCCTCCCGATGCAAGGTTATTTTAGCTGAACCATGCTACTTCCAAGGAAGGTCAGTGTAAAGATTGATTCAGATTTAAAAGGTCTGTCTTTAATGGCCCATGCTCAAGTTGTCCTCAGGTACCTGCCTCATTACAGAGCAGAGGTGTCCTTGGTCGCTCCAAAGCTATGGCCATGAAGCACAACCTCTGACAAGTCCTGTCAAACTGGAAAAACTTTGGGTAAGGCCCCAGAGACAGACTGAAGAGCCACTTCCTGAAGCACACCCTGCAAGGAATTCACCAGAAGGCTGGCCACCAAGTGATCAATATATTCTGGCAGCAAGTCATAGAGACCATCTACAAAGGTGTGGAGGAGGCTGGGACCACCCATCAGTGAAGGGAGGGACCACAATGAAACACAGACCACGTTATATTAATTTGAAGGGTTGGTGGTGTGTAGAAGAATTGGACCTGTGATTCTAACGTAAACTGGCATCTGAAAGTTTTCCAGGGGTTAGAAACAAGATGTTTTAAAGGCCAGACTTAAACTCTGAGGCCTTTTTTCTATCCACAAAGCTACCCACTTACCATTATACAGATTTTATTTTCAGATATTAAGGAAGACCAGGAGGAACACTGTGTCTTTAAATGTACTGTCTGAAGTTATTTTCCTGTCTAAAAACAGAGGTCTTAGATGATGCCAATTATACCCAAATACTGAATGTAAATTCAATAAATAGGTCTGCCTAACACAATTTTGTCCTGATTTGAATAGCTTGCCACCTCCCCTACCATGCTTGAAATAACTCCTACTGAATTATTTGGGTATGATGAGTGGACATTTATTGTCTAAAATGACTGTACTGATAGTAGGGCTAACATCAGGAGACCATGCTGGTAATAATGGCAAGGAGAAATTGATACTTCTGAAATCTTTACTTAGTATGTTTAAACTTTAAAGGAAAACACTCCCAACAGTGTCTCTCTCTAATCTCTTTTCCAATAGAGCACATATAGGAACTGCTTGTCCTACAGCACACTAATTAATAATATGTCTATTTAGAGTGAACATGACCATTGGGATATACTATATTTAGGACTAGCTTGGAAGTAGGGCAAGAAAGAAGCTGAATAATAGATTCAAAGAAGCCTGAAAGGAGATTTATACTTAACACTAATGTCAGACTGACCTGGGAACCCTAGAGGATAGGAGTTACAAGGAAATCAGAGCAATAATTAACTGGTAAGGTGAGTGGAGCCAATAAAGGCCAAAAGGAGGGGCTCTGCCCTCAGAGTTTGTGCTGACCAAGATGTAATAATCAGGAGAATGTCTAGTACTGTGTGATGTGCAGAGAAAGCTAGTTTCAGAACAGATGGGTCAGGAAAGGAAATGGTTTGGGGAAATCTGGTGGTATAATGACCTTGGAATCAGCAGACCTGGTTTGGAATCTTGTCCCTTCCTTTTTTTTTGGAGGGCAACTGGGGCTAAGTAACTTGCCCAAGGTCACATGGCTAGATTTTTGTTTGTGTGCGTTAAATGTCTGAGGCTGGATCCGAACTCAGGTCCTTCTGACTCCAGGGCCGACGCTCTACTCACTGCACCCCCTAGCCGCCCCATTCTTGTCCCTTCTTATTAGCTGTTGTGGTCCCAGACGAATAATACACTCTGGGTCTCTGTTTCCTTATCTATAAAGAGGGGATGACAATGCTTGCACTACTGATCAATAGGGGCAGTAAAAGTAAAGCAAACCCTACTTCACAGGGTTCTTATAAGGATCAGATACAGTAACACTGGCTTTTACTCTTGTTGCCATTATTATTCTGCCACGGGACATGATGTGTTCTGATGTAAATACAAGACACATGCCAAATAAAGGGTGGGTGTCTTTTGAGGTGGAATTTGGAGACATTTTTAAAAAATGTGCCCCTTGGGCTGCTCTCTGAATGGAGTTTCAGGGTGGTAAGAGGTGGATTTAAGGAAGGAAGGAAAAGTATTCCAGACACAAAAGGCAACCTATGATAAGGGCACAGAGGCAGCAGGAAGCAGAGATACTATGCATTTGGAGAAACCAAGTATATGATTTACCAAGGCCCTGGGCACCTCCTGCTCTAGGTGGGAAACATGTGAAATGATCAGTGTTATGGATACCATGGTTTGGTCCCTAGGGTCAGGATCACACCCAGAAACACCAATCAGCTGAGTAGATACAAGGCAGTGGCTGCTAACCAGTTCTGTGGCATTGTAGGGTAGTAGAAAGAGCAGAAGATTTGGACTCAAACATCACCTTGGACACTAAGGAGAGCTCTGAGTACGTGGGCAAATTATTTAACCTTTTAGACCCTCAGTAAGTCAATGGGAAAACGAGAGTCACTTTAAAAAAGCAACTTTGTTAACTATTCTGTAAAGTAAGAAATGTTGTAATTCCCTTTAATTTGGCCAGTCTGCCCTTACCCACCCCGGTTACACTCACCAGAAGGTTTGGCTCATTAACTGGGTCTAGTATATATTTAACTTGCCTCCCACCTCTAAATGATCTCCCAACACATATGACAATAGTGAGGTAGGAATAACAACCACTCGTGTATCTGTGAGCTCTATGGTTTCTAACAGGCCTCCCCAGGGCTGTTGGCTAGGAAGGATGCTGATAAAATGAAAGCTTACTATGAAGGGCATCCTGAAATGCAGAAGGTTTCAGACCATGCTATGTGAACATCAGTACCAGGAAATGAGAATGAGATAGGCTGGAAAGGCCCTTGGGGGGAGATGACAGCTAGGCTGGAAAGGCCCTAGGGGAGAGATGACAGGTGTTTTTAAAGTATTCAAAGCAATGGCATATGGAAAAAAAGACCAGATTCATTCTGTTCTTTTTCACTGAATATCTTTAGCTAGAGATGGATGATCAATGTCAACTATGCTTTGGAAGAGATTCTTTCTCAGGTACAGGTAGGTCTAAGTGTGCTGAGGTCCTTTCCAACTCTGACATTCTATGATTCAATGATCTGTAAAATGGGCACAAAGATATCTGTATATACTTACTACTTCAGAGGGCCCTTTTGAGGAAAGCACTTGATCATCCCTAAAATACTACACAAAAGTGCACTATCATAAGAGCTGTCAGAAGGCATTATCCCACTGGTTCACTTCCACTGACATCCAGTTGCACATCATGGGACAGGGGGACAGGGGGCATCCTGAATCAACACTTTGGCTTTGTTCAAGCTGTTAGGAAGACAGCAGCTTCTTGGCAGAATTCTTTAATTTGGCTAATTCCTTCTTTGGATTTGTCTAGTGTGTATCTTCCGTGCCAAGGGCAGCTGTTTTTTTCATCCTATTTCTGCCCATTGTTAAGTAAAAGTAGTCTTTGTTTTACATCATTCTGGCTCAGACAAATCTCCTCTAAAGCCACAATTCAGTAAACTGCCAACCCATCAACGGCTCTGCTAATAAAGGGAACAGCTATTATTAAGATTATTATTCAAACATAGCTGGTTAGAAAATGAAAGCAAAGCTATGGTGTATATTCAGTCAGGGCCACTGACCCTCAATGGCTGATGTGAATGTGTAAGAACAATAGCTACTTACATTTATAGAGTTATGATATACTTTTCTCACAATAACCCTATGAGGTAGCTAGTGTATTATGATTACCATTTTTATAGACGGGTAAAATGAGGCTCATGGAGGTTAAGAAGATTACACAGTTTAAAAATTATCAGAGTTGGGATTTAAGCCCAAGCCTTCTGACATTAAGTCCAGTATCCTCTCCATGTGAGTAAGCCAGTTTTTCTAGGATCTTTTACCAGAGACAAGCCAATTTTGTCCTAAACCAATTAACCAATCAATAAGCATTTTATTAAGTGCTTACTATGTGCTAGGCATGGGAGACACAAATGAAAAGAATGAAATAATCCCTCTTCTGGTACACAGCAAGGAAGTTCAACCTTTCATACCAGAGGTCTCCCATAATTCTAGGAGTGGTATCCTTTGGGGCTTGTAGTTGTAACACACAAACTATTCTACAAAAATAAGGCTCTCTGGAATATATGTATAACCAAGGTTAGACACTTGCTATCTGTGTGGCCATGGGCAAGTTACTTAGGGTTAAGAGGCAACACAGCACAATGAGTGGCGAGACAGTTAAAAAACCTGGGTTTCGCCAGGCATCAACATAGGAGATGAAGTAGCTGTCTGCTAGTTTGCCTTCCATTTTAAATTCAATGATATAAAATTCAATAATTCAGAACTCTAAAACACCCTGGAAAACTGAATTGTGACCAATGTTATTAGGACCAGTACTGGTCACAAGTAGAGATGGGGGTTGTCTCATATGCACTGGGGATACTGAGAAAGGTAAACACTGAAGTTCAGCCTTTTGCTGAATATTCTGTAGTTCCCCAACTTTCTCTAAAAATTAATTATTCCCATTAATGAAACCAATTAGCACAAGTGGTTTGACGATGAAACCCGACTCATTTATGAGGAACATAAGTGTGGTCCAGAGAAACATATGGAATTTGGAATCATGGTTCAAAATCCAATATCTGCCAACTTACCTATGTGAATTTGGGAAAGCTCCTTGATTCTGTGTTCCTCAATTTTCTCATCTATAAAATTAAGGGGTTGGACTAGATGGGCTCTGAGGTCCCTTTCAGGTCTCAATTTAGGAGCCAACCATTTGAGATCTCCATTTAACTTTGAATAATGAAATGGGTGGTTCTCTATGGAGGTGGGGCCTTCTTGGAGGGAACATCCCAAAACATGAGGGCTATAACTCATCAAGAGGTTACATAACATCTAGGCTTGAAAGAACTATGTACCTGTCTGTTAGAAGGCAACACCCTCCTGAAGAATACTTATCTGCCCCACCTGCCTACACTGGACCAACTCTGAAAGCTTCCCCTGGTCAGCTTTTCTGCCTTCACTAAGGAAGAAAGATGAGTTGGTTGACCACCCCCTTTCCCTGAAAGTCAAATATAAGATTTCAAAATGAAAGCAAAAGCATGACACAGTTCTGAACATACCGGTGCACTGGTTCCATCCTTCTCTATCTTCTGACAGGGATCCTTTTGTAAGCCTAAAAACACAGAAAATTACTGTTACAAGTGTTTCAGGGAACCTATCCTTTCCATCTTTAAGTGGAATTGCCTTTAAAACAGGGATTCTTAACATGAGGTCTGTGAACTTATATATTTTAAAAAACTGATAACTATATAATTTATTTCTTTTGTAATCTGATGATCCCATATATTTCTCCAGATTGCCAAAGGGGTCCATGACACAAAAAGGTTAAGAACTCCTGCTTTACAAACATCCCTGATGAAACGGTGTTTCATCAGGGCCAGGATATAATATGGTAATATAAAATAAAATAATCAGACTGTTTGCTGTCTTGGGGAGGGGAAAAAATTGAAACTCAAAATCTTATAAAACTTAATGCTGAAAACTATCTTTACATTTAATTAAAAAATAATACTATTAAGTAGAAATAAAATAAAATTAAAAGTTTGGATTATAATTAAGTATAGTTGATACCTTCTCCCACTACTTTTATAGATTGGAGAAGAGTAGATATAAGTGCCCAAGAATGTACAACATTGTACATACAAAGAGTTCTTGCTTTAAACAAATAGACCAGTCCAAAGACCTCTACATAAAGAGATTTTTACATAATGCAAATTTGCCCCTAGATGTGGGGAAGAAAGGAGGCCAGCATATGTTTCAAAGACACATGGGAGCTAGGAACAGAAGCAAGAGGAGTTACACTGGGAACCAGGGTCAGCCATGAGGGGACTGGACACTGACACAGACAGAAGAGGATGGGTGACATATAGGGGGCCAAGGGCAGATGATGTGTGGTACCCAAGCAGACAGAAGACAGACAGAGGGTGGAAGGGAGGAGGAAGGACACCAGAAATACGGGTGAGTGGGTAGGTGGAACAGGGCAAAAGTCTACTCTGACGGAGGTCTCAAGCCAAGCCTCCAATCCATGGTGGCAGTCTCCGCAGTCTGTTCTTCTGCTTTCACTTGGAGGGTGTTTTCGTTTAAGTTTGGCAGGAATGGGGGTGAGCGGCTGTGGTGCAAAGAGTGGAGGTGCAGTCGTAGAGAGAGAAATCACAGTGCTATTCAGTAAACACTGGTGCTCTTTTTGGAATGCAGATTTCTTTAAAATTATGAGCTAAACTTGCATGATGCAAATTTCCATAAAGTGAGAACTGTCTGTATTGCCCATTTTGGGGGATGTATCTACCAGCTTTTCTTTTCTTTAAAACAAAAATCTGTTGTTTCTAAAAAAAAAAAAAAAGACAGAAAATTAAGTTGTCATTGTACAGTCCTGCTACTGGGCATGAAAAGTCCAAGGAAAAAACAGGTTGAGCTTGGTTAGTCAAGAGCCCCAAGGAGCACATGCATCAGGGAAAGGCAAGGCTGCCATCTAGTGTTGATCAGGTGAGGTGCAGCTTGTGTTTATAATACCAAAAACACAAGTGAATAATATTTTATCAGCAAGCCTGGGTGAACTTTTTTTAACATTGGCAGGTCCCCGGGAGAAATGAGGATCTGATTAATCTTGAAAGAAGTCTACATATCTAGTGAGGAAATAAACACAAACACAGAAATGTGGCTAAATGTTCTCTATTCTTATAGATCTTTCCATACCTAATAGGATGGTCAATATCCATAGAGAGAGATATAAAATCACAGGTTTAAACCAAAAAGATCATCCACGTAGGGGACCTAACCCCCAGAGTAGAAACCTGCTCCACTGACCCAGATAAACAGAGCCTGGGGCACTGAGAGACTTGAGCCAGAGGAAGCCCTGGAGCCCTGGGCTTCCTATGTACCATATGCCACAACTGCCTCTCAGTCCTCTCTTTAAAAATCAGAGCCACTGAAGTACATGTAGATATCCAGGTGTCCCAAAAGTTTTAAGCTATTAAAGCTTAAGATGGCAAAGTTAATTAAGGCTCAAAACTGCACTAAAACTTTTGGGACATTGTCTACCTGAGAGTTCATTGATGTGAATTCTTCCTTCTTCGGGGCTTATTACAACTGCTTCAGGCCTTCTATCCTGTAATTGTTGTCTAAGCCTTCCCACAAAATTCCCCACAGAAAACTGACCCAATGCTGGGGCCTTCATAGGTTTTTTTTCATGAGTACTTCAAAGCTATCTATTTCACACACAGACACAGACACACACACACCCCTACCAATTTACGAATAAGGGAACAGGGTCTGGACCTGTGATTTTGTTGGCCCATTGGTTAAAAGGATGAAGAAACAGGTTGGCACCTTCTAAGTGACTATTAATCTTGGTGAGTCTCCTGAAATTCTGAGAGGTTAAGGAACTCATATGTACAGTGTGTGTCAAAGACAGGTTCTTCCTGCCCTAACCACTGGGCCAAAGCGACCTCTATTCATAGGAAGGAAGAATATATTCATCCAACACCCACCTAACTGTGGGTATAAAAGTTCCAAAGCAAAGTTACGTTGCTAAATAGGAAATGTGATTTATAATGCTTATTTTAGTAAATGAACGAACAGTTCCAAACCTCGTTTAAGAAATGGAACACAGAATTGTCCTACCTAGTAATTTTAAATAGCAAACAAATAATAGTGACTTGAGATTAATGTGTTTTCTGTAGTGCACAAACAAAAGATTCTTAGACTTTATAATGCATCACTAAGGTACAAGCTTCAGATGCAGTGGACAATTTGGTTCTCCAATGCCTGAAAGCAGGACTATTATAGAAGTCTAAAAATTCTATCATACTCATCCCCCTCCTACACTCAAGATGTGTGCCAATGCATAGAAGGTGTGTAACTGAACTGGCAGTTTTAGTAAGGAGGTAAATGAGATCTCCCATCAGTAAGCTAAGCTTTTTTTTTTTTTTGAGGGGCAATTGGGGCTAAATGACTTGCTCAAGGTCACACAGCTAGTAAGTGTTAAGTGTCTGAGGCCACATTTGAACCCAGGTCCTCCTGACTCCCAGGCTGGTGCTTTTATTCATTGAGCCACCTAGCTGCTCCAAAGCTAAGCTTTTAAAGGAACACTTATACAATATAGGCATAGGCATAACTGAGAATACATAAAAGACTTGAGTTGGCAAGGATGCTGTCAGGAAAGGCAATGCCTGATATCACTGAAATTTACAAATAATGATAAAATGGTTTTGAGCTATACTGGGAGATAAAATGGAGAAATTTAAGTGGTAAGATCCTTGCTCTGTATGGATGGAAAAATGAAACTGGTTAACTCAGAAAAGGTAGAACTATAGCTACTAAAATGTAAAACTGCATCAGGGCTTTTGAGTCACCTTGTATTTAATTCCTGTTTTGATTCTGGAATGAATGATCCCCAGAAGGAGAACTTAATAAAATGGTTATTAAGGAACTTAAACCTGAGATAAGTGAGATGGTGAAAGAGTAACAGTTGAAATAAATTCAAGCTACTTGGCCAGGACAAATTATATTTCTATATTCTACATTATATTAATTATAAAAACATTTTTATATATCTGTAAAATATATATTCTCTTAGGAGAGATTTTTGATAGACTAAAGAAGGAGATGCCTAGCCAATGCTGATTTGATTATAGAGGAAAATTCAGATGGACACATTCAGAAGAATACACACTCTTCTATGGGTCCTCTTCAACCAGTGAGGATCATGGCGTACCAAGCATCACATTCTCTACACAGGACCTACATGAAACACTGAAAACCTTCCTACAACTTAAAAAAAGCTTGTGGGAGAAATCAGGGAAATATTCTCTTATCTACCAAATAGGGAAAATAAACTCTGCAGGCTATATGTAGGCCAGGGAACTTGACTAGAAAAATACCAGAGTAGATTAATAAAGGGGTGTTTGGGAGCACTTAAAAAGGGAAGTAAAAGTATGAGTGCATTAAGAACAAAGTCAAACTGGACCAATGTCACTTTCTTTTTAGACAGAGCTATTAAATTGCTCTATCAATGAAAGGAGGCGGGTACAGAATACTTGGATTTCAGCAAATACCTTGACAAAATCTCTCAAACACACTAACAGACAAGATGGCAAGATGTAAACTGATAATAATATAGTTAGGAAGGTTCTAGCTAGCAACTCATTAAAAGACATAATCCAAGGTGATAATTAATGAAGTAATGAATAAGGGTCAATCTGGACAAAACTTCCTTGGCTTTGTTTTGTTTGATATTTCATCAACAACTTGGATGAGGGCATCAATGGCATGCCTATTTTGGGGACAATAAGAAGCCAGAGTTGAGTAGCTCCAACTATTCAATTCTATTTCCTCCACCAAGAAAAGATATGATCTGAAGATGCTATGAGTTTGGGAAGGGCAGCTAACATACTAGATGACAGACTCAGGATGAAAAAAATCTCTATAAGGCTTGGAATGGTGGATCAGTTCAAATAAGATCAAATATAACAGGAGGAAATGTAAAGTCTGGCAGCTGAACTAAACAAAACAAAACAAAACATGGCGAAGACTTAGCTGCTTTAAAGTTTATATAAAAAAATGTGGGAACTTTGATAAGCTCAAAAAAAAAAGTCAGTAATATGATTAAGGGAGCCTAATAAATTAATGTGCTCTCAGGCAATAGCAATAGGAGCACAGTGTCTCAACAAAAGAGATCATGGTTCCTTGGTCTGAAATCTTAATTATTACATTCAATTCTGGGTCCTACAAGATCTTGACAAATAAATTATTTCCAGAGAAAGGAAACCAGGAAGGAGAGGTGATAACTGCTCCACGTGAGAAACAAGTGCAGAATTACACTAGAGAAGAGAAAATATGGGGTGAAAGTAGGAGGACATGATTGTTGTCTTCAAGTATTTGAAGAGTTATTAAGTGGAAGAATGATTAGACTTGTTTTGTTTAACCCCAGAGGGTTAGAACTAAGACCAACATATAGTTACAGGGAGACAGCTGAAATGGTTATAGTTAGCAATCCTGTACCTCGAGTAGTAGGAGGTTGATGGGGGACCTCAGAGGATACTGAGACCTTTTGTTACCTCATCTCCATTCATATATAAAGTGGTCATGGGGAGGAGGGTTATGTGGTGGTTCCCTTTCCCTTTTGGTTGACTAATGAGTGGGTATGACCATCAGTATCAGCAAGGGAGTGCTTCAACACCCCCACATTTTGGCTGAAGATCCCATCCTTTTGATATCCTCTGCCTGAAATTGGATCTTACCCATCACTTGCATGGAGAAATGGGTGTCAGGGATGGCCTATACAGGTGTATAAAGTGATATAAGGTGGGGACGGCATCTATCTCCCTCTTTCTTGACCACTTAAGTCTTATCACCACCCCTATAAAACAGGACTGACACCATACATAGTATTTCCTGTCTCTCCCTTTGACAAAAACCTAGGACAACAGTGGGATGGGGGACAAAGAAGGACAAGACAGGGGGTGGGGAAAGTAAATGTGCTAAGCCACACTATGCCGAGGAAGCTGAAGGTTTCAGAATGCTGCAAATTTGGTGACCTAGGACAAAGCTCTAGTTGCCTTATCTTAGTTATGATTCCAAAATTTAGGCTTCAAGTCAGTGAAAAATGTTTAGCTCTAAAAATCAGAGGCATCCCAAAGTAGAGTGAGTGGGCAAGCTCAGGAAGTTGTGAACTCCTTGTCACTGAAGGTCTAGAAGCAGAAGCTGGATGACCATTATCACTGTTTGGGATCTCATAAAAGGGATCCATGCCTTATGTGGGGTCGAGTCCACATGCTGTCTGATAGCTCTTCCAATCTCCAGATTCCAAGCCCTCTTCTTTCCAAATAAGAGTCCAGAGATGGCCCAAGTCCTCCGCTCCTGTTGTCTCTTCCCCTCACCCCCAATAGGTTCAATGATTCCAATTCTTCTAACCTTCTTATGAGGCAGCTATCGCATCAGGCTTTCAGAATGCTCTAAGTTATTAAATATATGACATAGAAGATAGGCTCCCATACCTGCTTCTGAGGATGAAAACGCATGATTTATGGCAGACACAGGAACATTGGAACATTCAAAGTACTCCAGGTCGTCTTCTGGCTCACCTTTCACCTCGGTCTCAGATGGTTTCTGGCTGGATGATGTAGAAGCCAATTTCTCTTCATCAGTGGCATGGCCATCCCTATTTGAAATGTCTGGGATCTGGGAGATAATTGCTCCTTTATCCTAAAGAAAGAAACAGAAGTTTAGCCAACGTTGATTTTATTGTAGAAGAAAACTCAGATGAACACATTCAGAAGAAGAATACACACTCTTCTATAGGTCCTCCTCGACTAAGGAGGATCATGGCACACCAACATCACATGTTCTATACAGGACCTACCCAGAACATTGGAAACTTTCCTATGACTCTTAAAAGTCTGTAGGTAGAAATCTGTTATGCCTCACTCTCCCTACATGACCTTCCCTCGATTATGTCTTTTAGGTCACTTTTCAGGTGCAAATAATCCCTGTTGATACAGTGCTCAACACTGCCTGGCACCTAAAGGTAAATGCTTTACAAGTTCATTAAAAACAAATAAATTAAAATAAATGAATTCACTGCCCTCTGTAGATACTTCAGGGAATGGAAACATCAACTTCCTGGATATTTTGAGAAAATGGGAATATTCTGCATCCCCTCCCCCCCCAAACTACTGTCCCATAATCATTCAAGTTACGAAATAAACAAAATGGAATGTCTTTTACTAGTTTGCTTTTTGCTTTCTCCATTGGGGAGTTGGGGAGGGGAGTAGCAAAAGGAAGATGGAGGTCTGAAAATAAATTTATTTAATTATCCAGGAAAGTTTATGTAAAAACAATTTTTATTTTGCTTTTTGGAGGGCAATTGGGTTTAAGTGACTTGCCCAAAGTCACGTGGCTACTAAGTGTGTCAAATGTGTCTGAGGCCAAATTTGAACTTAGTTCCTCCTGACTCCAGGGCCGGTGCTCTATTCTCTTCGCCACCTAGCTGCCCCCTATATAAAATTTTTTATGTATGTGTGCATCTTTTCTAGAGTCCAATTTCCATGACTTGTGCAACAAGGTGCTGGAAACAATTGGCAGTTACTGGTTATTGGCCTCAATTCACAAATAAAAAATTTACACTCTGTGACAGTCACTGATAACAGACTTAGACCTACCTGAGAACACACATCCAAAGTAAGTGACTGATTTTCATACTTCTTTCCTTTACAGCCACTCCTGGAAAGAAAAATAAGCTATTTTAGAATCATATTCCTGGTTTCTAGGGTTTGGGATAGGGAAGAAAGTGTGTGCAGCAAACAGGCTAAAGCATATGAGACTGCACAAAGAAAGGTCTACAAATAAATCAGCGATGGAAAATGCCTGATCGGTCACAAATTCCATGTGTTCTTCTTCCATAGGAAAAGGGCAAGAGGAAGAAACTACCACTGGGTTCATCCCTAAAGAAAAAATACTTCAGTTGCTTCTACAAGCTAGTACTGAAGACGGAACTCTGAAATGGCTGTATGACACTGTATTTCACCAGTACATTTCCTAAATTCTCAGGCCTGGGAAAGTTAAGTTTTTCCCAGATTCTAACAAATGAGATTTTGACACTGATCAGAAAATATGGCTCTCAAACAAGTTCTACATAAACTATAGGTTGGTAAATTCCTTAGAAGTAACAAGTAAGAAAATTGAGCGAGGCTCCACTTACTTAACCAAAGAAGGAGAATGATAGTCAACAGACAGCGTAACAGTAAAAATAATGGAGCAGCCTGATATAATATCAATAATGCTCTATTAGTAACAAGACAGATGATGAACACTATGTCCTGTGTACAGCCAGAACTGGGGAAACTGAAAACAATTTAATATGGCACTTGCTATTTTGAGAAAGCACAGAATTTTGCTGTTGGACAATCTCATTATGCTTCTGTATTTTTATTTCAGAAATAAAAAAAGGATGCATCTGATTTTTAAAAACCTTTTTATTTCGCTTAAATGACATACCCAATATGCACATAAATTATTAGAATGTACTTGACTAACGTGCAAAATCTGTATTTTCAGGGCTCTGCTCTCTCTAGAGCCGTCATGGTTACCCCAGTTACTCCCTGAAGTTGTGAGAGATGCTAAGTTGACTCAGCAGAAATGCATATTTCTAAAATCCAGGACTTTGTCCTCTACACAAAGGCTAGTTGGACTTCCAATGTTGGGTAGCAGGGGAGCTGGCCAGACAATGGCTGTCTTCTTCATCTCGGGGGCAATTAAGCAGCTTTCCTGGACCATTCTTTTTACCGATTTCAGGACTGTGTTACAAGTGCCATGCCATGGAAGCAAGCTCACACAGCTAAGGCTAGAAGGCCAGTTTCCATTCCTTTACATACAGACAATTGCAAGGCTCAGCTTTTTAATGAGCTGGAATTTGAAATGCAAAGGACACAGTATCAGACTAAACTCAAGAGGCGGAAGCCAACATGCTGCAGAGGACAGCGGGAGGAGGAGAGAGCCAACCCACCCCAGGACCAACAGAAACCATGGAAGAGTACTTACAACAGAAAACAGAGAAATTTCACTTGTTCAGTAGTCCTGATGCACCAAAAATAAAAAATAAAAAAAATAGAGACAGGAAAGAGAGACAGACAGATGGAGAAAAAAATCATGTAAAAAGACTGGGATATTCTCTCTCGTTTGGTAGATGTAAAAAGAATACAATTCTCTCTGTGATGTCTGGTGTAGATAAAGGATGCCCAAATTCGTGGATGTTAGTTACCACTGGAGAATGAATGATTATCACAAATTTCCAGAAACAAGGTTGGGTGCTGCATAGATCAGTGTTAGAAAAACCAGGATGTTCACTCTAAAGCTGAGTCTAGCAAAGGTATGAAATTTATCCTGATAGCTTTGTAGCAATAAAGTGAACTTCCAAATGACAGCTTGTATTTGACTGCATGGAGTATGGTCATAATAATAATAAATAGCATTTACAGAGTTTTCAGGTCTGCAGTGCTGTATATATTACCTCACTGGGTCCCTGTGACAACACTGTAAGGTAGGTGCTATTATCACCTACCCATTTTACAGATGAGTAAACTGACTGAGATAGAGGTTAAGTGACTCGCCCAGGGTCACACAGCTATTAAGTGTCTGAGGCTGGATTTGAACTCAGCTCTTCCTGACTCCAAGTCCAGTGCTCTGAGCACTATGGTACCACCTAGCTGCCTCTAACCCTCAGGATCCTCAATATTATCACTCTAGTCCAAGTTTACATTTAAACCTAAGTGACAGAAACACAAAATATACAATTTTCACCTAGCTTATCAAATGTCACATGGCAAATGGTCAGAATCTGAGTCCGAATGACTCATTATTTCTGTGTTGCTTCTTTGGTTTATGAAGATCTTTGCTCACAGCCCTGTAAGGTATGCAGAAGTATGTGGACACATAAATATTGCCGGATCTCTGCCTTGTATAGATGAACATAACTGAGGCTACTGTCACACAGATTTTAAATATCAAAACCAGGACTAGCAATCTACTGCTGACTCTGTCTTTCTAGCAGACCATATTAAGTACAGATGACCCAGATTTAGTCACTGCTCAGTATATGAAGGGAGGCTGTTATCTATCATAAACCTCCATGATTATCTAGAACATGATACTCCCCCTTGTAGAACATGAGAAGACTGTATAATAGGTTAAATTTCTAAGAAATAACCACTAACTGTCCTGCATGGGAGAACCATCAATCAAGAGAGATGACCAAGGTTTATTCATCAAAAATAGCTGTGGGGGATCCAAATCCACCGAGAGGAAAACAGTGGCTAGCACTTCTCACAACCTGAAAGGGACTTCCTGAGGAAGAAGGACATGAGGAAACTTTGTCACTATTTTCCCTCCCATTGGCGTAGATCTCTTCTGACTGACCACTCTCTTCAATCTGAGCCTGAAATGAAGACTTTTATCTCCCACTTTCCTCTTCTTCACTATATCAATAAATATTAATAATGCTTATTAACTATTCCCCTGACATTCATCCTGGGGTCTGAGCCCAATTAACAAGAATATTAGGGTGGCTAGGAGGCACAGGGAATAGAGCACTGGCTCTGGAGTCAGGAGGACCCGAGTTCAAATCCTGCCTCAGACACTTGACACACTTACTAGCCATGTGACTTTGGGCAAGTCACTTAACCCCAATTGCCCTCCAAAAAGAAAAAAGAAAAAAAAAGAATATTAATAGCATGTGTATGTCCACATACTGCACAAAGAAGAATGCATATATATTTTTTACTTTTGGTTCAGATCTATGATTTCATTAATCTGGAGGAACTCTCAGTGTGGAAACTCCTCCCACCAATAGAGATTAGCAACTCCTCAGTAACTTCTAGTACTAGAGAGGTGTCTGGTGCCCAAAAAGGTTAAGTGACTTGCCCAAGTCACACAAATATATGTCAGAGGCAATACAGGAACCCAGGTGCCCTCAATAACTGACCTTTAACAGTTAGAATGCACTTTAAATACATGCCTTCAGTTAGTATAATTATTATCCTCATAGTACAGAATTAGAATTCAGAGAAAAGAACTTGCTCAACGATCACAAAACTAATAAACATCAGGATTAGGTACTGAACCAAGGCCATCTGTCTCCCAAGTCCACTGAAATTTCTATTACACCACCCAATGGAAATAGTATGACAAAAGAACCTAAGAAGACCAGTATTTAGTCTGCTTTTAGCCAAAAGTCAAGGCATTTGGCTACTTCACTGAAGACTGAAATTCCTCTGTCTAGTGCCACACCCTCCTGCCCTCTCCAAAGCTCTGAAGTTCACAGAAATATGGGAGTTAGAAGGAACCTTACAGCCCATCTAAATCCAAACCCCTCATTCTACAAATAAGGAACCTCTGGCCCATATAGGTGAAGTGACTTAGTCACAAAGCCCGTCTGTGACAGAACCAGGATTATTCTGATATATAGCATAAACCTTCCTACTACCCAATTTTCCCTATTCAATTTGCTATTCTGATGCTAGATATGAAGCCAAGTGACCCCTGATGGATGCCCCAGGGTTTCAGAAGAAATCACCCAGTGCTGCTTAATCTTTTTTAATGGAATAAAACACATAAAAGAAAACAAAACTGTTAATTACAAAAATGCCTCTGGTGATTCTCATTCTGTACAACAGCTAATTTGATGTTAGGCAAAGTAGTGAAAACTCTGGGCTAAAGCTACAAGCATCCATCTCTGCCCTTTCTGTACCTCCCAAGCTAAACAGGCACCAGAAGTTATAGCTGGCTACCAGGCCCCACAGATAGAGCAAAGAACAGGACTACCCCACCATCCACTCTCACTCACGTTATCAAACGCGACTTTGCCTTCTTGGGGGAAGCTGTCCCTTTCTTCACCTCCTCACCCTGTACTTCATACAGCTGAGACTCTAAGATTTCAATAGCTTCATTACCATCTGAGGAGCAAAAGTTAGCTGGCCCATAGTTGCTTAGGGTCTTCATAGGCTTAAAGGGATCCATGGAGTCATCAAAGTTATCTGGGTCAAAGTGATATGACCCCTTTGGGAGGGGTGGGGAGTTCTGCAAAGTGGAGCTGCCCCCAAAGGGGCTAAAGTTGCGGTCATCCCCCTGATTGGACTCTAGTTTAGAGGAGGCCTTTTGGAGGGGAATTTCTTCATCTGCTAGGCCTGAAGGCTTTTCCAAGCCTTTGGCAACGACTGGCTTGCTGACTCCATCTTTCTGTGCCCGAACAGCCAGCTTACTAACCATCTTCCTGCCTCCAGGTGCAGGTTTCCTAGGAAGGGGTTTCTTGACTCCTGTGCTCTCTGTGCCATCTGTGAAATCAAATTCCAGTTTCAAAGGTGAGCCCCTGGATTCCTCCAGCAGCTCGACCCCCGAATCACTGGCATCTCCACTGGAAGAACTTAAGGTTTGCTTCACTGCAGGAGGAGAATTGGGGATCTTGGAACCTCCTATCATGAAAGGATTTGTGTTTTCATCAAGCTCATCTGGATTGAACTGATAGGATGCTTTGGGGATAGAGGGGTCCTCCACAGCAATGTCGGTTTCTGAGAATTCTGCTCCAGTTGTTCTCATCCTTAGAGAGACTGGTTTGGGTTTCCTAAGTCTGCTTCTATTGGACACAGATTCTGCAGGCAAGGTTTTGACCTTTGACTCGGCATCACTGGAAGCCTCGAGAGTCAGTCCCATGTTAGCTTCTGTCATTGAGTTTTCTCGTAGGGCTGCTGAATCATCGGTGGACAAAGCCTGATCAGAAGTTGCTGCTGGGATATCCTCAGGCTTCTTAGCATCCAACAGCAATGGCATCACTGATGAAAGTTGGCCAGTTTCAAGGTTAGCTTCCGTATTAGCATTCTTGTCTGCCAGAGGGGCCAGGAGGTGTGGTGGTGCCTCATTCTCGGATGACCCAGGACATGCCTCATGCAAATGCTTTTCAGACACTTCTGCTACCAGATGTTCATCTAAGTCCTGCAGTCCTAAAACAAAATACAACAAGCAGCCTGTTAAAATCAGCTCTCTGATATTAGCAGGTTTTTATATCTTCTAAATATCACATATAAAAAGAGGCAGGCTACACCTCCCCCTCTTTTTTTCCTTCAGAAAGCAATGCTTAGAACATTCCTATGCGGTGAATGTTATGGAGGCTGTCATATGCCATCCTGAATGTGGAT
Organism: Gymnobelideus leadbeateri; assembly: GCA_011680675.1. Classification (NCBI taxonomy): domain Eukaryota; kingdom Metazoa; phylum Chordata; class Mammalia; order Diprotodontia; family Petauridae; genus Gymnobelideus; species Gymnobelideus leadbeateri. The sequence goes on along the minus strand of WOXC01007038.1, from coordinate 15,153 downwards.
GGCAGGGTTATAGACATAGAGCTGGAAGGGACCTTAAAAGGTAACCAAGTCCTATCGACTCCTTTTGCACAGGAGGCCCAGAGAGATTAAGCAAACTTTTGCCTAAGGCACAGCCTGGAGTGGCTCTAGAATGAATGTTTGTATCAAGGATGACAGTGAGCATGTGATGATGCCAAAACTACATAAATAGTAAGAAAATGTATTGAAAGTACACTGAAGAGTTCAATAGCAGAGACCATCAAGCATAATGTGAACATTTCCTCTAGCCCTAAAAGTCCTTTAAAAACCATTCTTTCCTCTCTTAAAGAAGCCAAAGGCACATAACTGTCAGAGACAGTTTGCAGGAACTGCTCAAGAATTTTAGGGTCATCAATTTTTGTCCAAGCAGATTTGGAATAATGGGTGTTAAAAAACACCAGCATTATACGCCCTACATACTTTCTCATCCCACATTCTACATGTCAGCCCTGAAATAATGGGAGCTTCAAAAACTGAAAAGCATACTGACTGTACTTTCCAATCTAAACATCCAAGCAAATTTTAGGAAATAAATCAAAATTATATTGGGGGCTGGGAGGGGAGGAAGAGCCAATAACAACAGAACAAACAAGAAACACTGCTCTCTCAGTATACCCTGCAAATAATATTTTTGTTTTAGGACAACTTCTCTGAGTTAGGTCAGGATAACATTTTTGGTGATAATTTACATAAAAGTTAAATCTCTTTTTTGCTAGGCCTTTATTGAGGGCAATGTTGCATATTCTGATACAGTATCAACTAATGGAAATTAAAAGTTACTATAACTAGCACAAAATTTTCTCTCTGAGATCAGTAATGACAAGAGAGCAGAGTGTTAAGTTATAGCTGGGTAAAGAGGTCACATTATGAACTTTCCCCATCCAACAGCATCTTCCAAAGGGATTAAACCTCTTTCCTGGATACTGCTCTCTTCCTTCTCAAAGGTTAGCTTGACCACCACTGTAGAGGACATCTTTAAAAGTTTTAAAAATAACTACCAACTCATTACATATTTCTAGGGATGGGAGATCTTTCTTAAATGAATATATAATCAACTCTCTATTGGGGACATGGGGTGGAACTTGGGGAGGCAAGGAAGTATGATATAAATATCCAATTCAAGTACTAGCACTAACTGCAAGAGTGGGCTAAACTTTGTTTCAGTTAACTAATGTGTAATATAGTGATTATACTATACTGCCTACTTTATTGGTTTATGAAGTGAGTGTGTTGTGAATCTGCAAAGCAATGCATAAATGAAACCTTCTCTTATCTAGGAAACTCATGCTTGACCTGAGGGGAAGGCCTCCACTCCAAATTCCAGTACCTCTTGTGGTCCCAAAGAAGTTTAAGTCAAACTACAAGTCGAACATTCACTAAAACCTTAAATTCTTCCAACCATACATGTACTCACCACTGAGATAGCTTCCTTCCCAAATACTCTATTCTAATACTTAGGAAAAGAGAATAATATTGAACTCATTAAACCCCGACAGAAGAGGAAGATGGTCAAGTTTCTATTGTATGACCAACCTAGATCCCTGGTCCTGCAAGGTCTGGTCCCCATCACTGGAGCCATTTAACTAAGAGTCCTACCTGGAGCTGGAAGCCAGTTCCCATGCATGATAAATATAAGGATACAAGAATACATTGCTTAGCTAACTCAGAATAAAGATAATCTCACTATGAGGGTTCTTTTTTGACTGTCACTGAATCATTGCTTCTTAGAGCTGGAAGGTATCTCGGGTTGTCTAGTCTACCCTTGTTTCAGTGATGGGGATCTTACCTTGCTGCTTATAACTATTCAACTAGACCCAAAGCAGTCATTTGTGGTTCAATATCAACTTGGAAGCATGTCTTTTTAGTGGAGTGCCCTAGAGAGCTGTTCTTAGTTCTGTATGGTTTTAACATTTTTTTTAAATCAATGACTTAGATTAAAAGCATATTTAACATCATTATAAAATGCATAGATGACACAAAGCTGGGAGAGAATGATAACATAATAGATGACACTTAGAATCCAAAACAATCTATAAGTCAAAATGCTGATATAAATGTCAGATGGAATTTATTAGATTTAAATGTAAGCTTTAAATGTGGAAGACTAGAAAATTATAGTGCCATTAAGAAAAAGGGAAGGGGTAGCTAGGTGGCACAGTGAGTAGAGCACTGGCCCTAGAGTCAGGAGGACCTAAGTTCAAATTCAGCCTCAGATAATTAACACTTGCTAGCCATGTGATCTTGGGCAAGTCACTTGGCCCCAACTGCCCAGCCTTCCTCTCTCCAAAAAGCAAAATTAAAAAAAAAAAAGAAAGAGAAGAGTAAGAAGAAAAAGGGAAGATTCTCCAACTGATAAATGCTTAAAGGATATGATCAGGGAGGAAGAAATCCAATCTATCGATTGCCATATGTAAAAAATCCTACAAATCCCTAATAGAGAAATGCAAACATCTTTGACCTTCCACTTGCACCCATCAGACCGACAAGTTGCCCCCCAAAAGAGACAATGACAAACACTGAAGGGAAAACATGGATGCTAATGCACTGTACTACTGATGGATTTGCAAACTGATTGGTATAGCCACCCTGGAAAACAATTTGGAACTATGCCTATATAGTCACTAAATTGTTTATACCTTTTAGTCCAGCACTACCATAATTAGTAGGCTTATATCTCCAAAAGAACAAAGCAAGATGGAAAGGACCATATTTATATAGCAGCTTTTTGTGATGACAAAGAACTGGTATGTATCCATCAACTGGGTTAAACAAATTATGGTATGAGAGCATACTGGAATACTTTTGTGCTGTAAGAAATGATGAAAGGGAGAAAATCAGAAAAATCTGGAAAGACTTCTATGACTTGATCAGAGTGAAATAAACAGAACCTCAACAATTTATTCCATAATACTGTAAATTCAAACAACTTTGAAAGACCCCAAAACTCTGATCAACATAACGACTAGTCACAATTCCATGGTACTTGATGAAGCAAATTACCTGTGCAGAGAGGTAATGAAATCAGGGTTCAGATTGAGACACATGCTGTTTGGACATGGCCAATTTGGGAATTTATTTTATCTGATTATGAATATTTGTTATAAGGGTTTTATTTTCCTCTTCCCAACTGAGGGCAAGAGTGGATGGAAAATATTTTTATTCATTAAAGAAATTAAATAAGCAAGCAGGAAAGTCTGGAAGAATACATTTGGGGGAAAGGATGATTTCTGCTTTTAACATGTTAAATTGGAGGGCATCCAGGTGGAAAATGTTCAATCAGCAGTTAAGAGATGCTGAGCCTGGAGCTCCTGAGAGAGAGGTCAGTACAAGTTAGTACAATTAAAAGTCATAGGAATACACAAAACGAATCCACCAAAAATCACTCTGGATTTCCAAAGATTATGGGCAAAGAGAGGAACTATGGTATAGGGGATGGATGGATGGTCTTAAGAGTCAGGAAGTCTAGCCTGCCTTTGACACATACTAGTATTGAATATCTGTCAGTCCCCCTTACATCTCAGTGCTCCAGATAACTCAAAATATGAGTTCCTAAGTTTCTCCCCACATTAAGTTCTATACTTGTATGGAATCACAGATCAGGACCAAAAAGTAAAAATGTTCTGACACTATCTCAGGTCTTCTTCTGTACAGATCATAAACAGATGGTTGAGGGTAGAGGGGACCATTTGTATAAACAACTGTCCTATTTAATTTGATTTGGCATTTTAATTATTAAAACTATCTCCTGTGACTAATAACTTCACTTGCAGTACTAATGAAATTTCAATGCCCATAAAACCAGGAAGGAAGACAATGTAGATGTAAGCCAGGAAGCTCAAAACTTTTGAAAAACACATTTGCTTTAGGAGGGAGAGGGAAAATATGGGTGTTTTGGTTTGTTTGAATGCCATTTGTGAAAACTGGTGGGGATTCTGGGCAAAGAGAATATGATAATAACAGCAACTACTCTGAAGCCCAGTGTTACTTAAGTCTGTCAGAAAACAGCTTTTCCTTCATATAGGTTTAGTTGGGGCCTCCTCATTTGGGCCCTAATGCTTCCTTTATCCAGAAATGCCTGTTACAGGGAGAAAACTCCAGAAATTTGCTCGCTTCTCTAACTAAACATACATAACACTTTTAGCTGGTTTTAGATAGTCTTGTATTTAGCTTCAAAAAGTTAATTATCCAAGTACAGAAATGAAAAATTCTTGAGTTTGAGTTGACTGCAAGTTCTATAATAAGAATTCACATTCCTATAGCACTTAACAGGGCTTATAAAGCACTTTGTTCATAACAATCCTCTGAGGTATATGCTGTAAGTAATTATTATCACCATCTTACAGAAAAGGAAAGTGAATTTCAGAGATGGGAAGTGAATTGCTGAGCATCACAGAGCTGAGAAGCATCATCAGGGTTAGGATTTAAGATGAACCAGCAATTCAACTCAGCGGCCAAAATGTAAATGTAGTCTGTCTTTAAGCCACAATAAAAGAATATGCATTTGTGTAATTAAGATAAGCAAACTTGGCCCCGAAATAGATTTGAGAAAACACAACTCTTTTCTAGAATAAGAATGGGGAACACTGAATATTTCTATTAGACTTGATTAATTTACTGCTTAGTTCAGATGAACTGGGGTTTTTTAGTCTTTGTTTTATGAAATGGCTCTCCAAATGGGAGAGGAAGAAACATAATCGTAAATTTTCTACTGTAAAAATGAGTCATCAATTATTTTTTTAAAACGAGGAAAGGAGAATTGGTATTCAGTAGGGAAGTAATCACTTCACTATACTCTGCTGGCTAGACTACAACACTGCTGGAATCTTGGGTCCAGTTCTGGGCATCTCATTTCAAAAAGGCAGTGAAACAACAAGGATGGTCAAGCATCTGGAAAACATGCCACACGAACAATGTCTGAAGGGCTTAGGGAAGGCTTAGCCTGAAGAACAGGTTTTCTTGGGACCATGATACTTGAGGTGCTATGATCTGGAAGGTGACTGAACTAGAGGGCAGATGAGGAACCAGTGGGTAGAAACCACAAGCAGATACACTTCAGTTTTGAATATTTCTTCTAACAATCAGGGTTATAGAAAAACAGAATGAGCTGCCTTGGGGGGGTGCTGTGTGCTATTTGTTAATGAGTATATTCAAACATAGACTGAAGAACCAGTTGTTAGGGATTTTGCAGAAGAGGAGTCTGATGTGAGGGTAACTTAGGTAATTTCTCTTTGGCTTTAAGATACAATGATAATAATAATAACATTAACAATTTACATAAAATTTGAAGGTTTGCAAACGGTTTTCCATAGAAGAGGAAAAGGTTATACACAGATAACAATGAGAAAGACCAGTTATTTTTTTGGTTGTTGTTGTTCAGTTGTTTCAGATTCTTCATGACCTGATTTGGAGTTTTCTTTTTCTTTTCTTTTTTTGGAGAGGGGAAGGCAATGTAACTGGGATTAAGTGACTTGCCCAAGGTCACACAGCTAGATTTAAATGTCAAATATCTGAGGCCAGATTTGAGGGCAGGTGCTCGGTTCACTGCACCACCTAGCTGCACCCTTGGGGTTTTCTTGGCAAAGATACCGGAGTGGTTTGCCATTTCCTTCTCCAGCTCATTTTACAGGTGAGGAGACTGAGGCAAACAGGATTAAGTGATTTACCCAGGGTCATACAACTAGTCTGAGGCCAGATTTGAATTCATGAAGATGAGTCTTCCTGATTCAAGCCACTTTTAACCACTTTGTTCAACCTTCCTCTTTGGAGTCTCACACTCACCCTGAACTATGTTAACAGGAAATACAGTTTGAAAAAGATATAACGCATCTCCTCCCAATCTCTACTTCTTTGCACAAGTAGGGGGGAGAGGCAACTATTGGCATGGGCTTTTTGGATATGTTGACTAATTTTGCTAAACTTTTTTGTTCTCTTTTTTATGCTTTGTTATAAGAGATGGCTCTCTGAGGGGAGAGAGATGAACACATCAAGAAATGTGGGTGATAAAAAAAAAACAACAAAATGCCTTTTAAAAATAAAATGAAAAAAAATCACCTGTCAAAAGCCTTCAGGCATTTCACTGCCTTTGGAGAAGACTATGGTTTAAAGGATCACAAATTCAGAACCAGAGGGGAATTTAGAAATTATCTAGTCCAATCCCCCTGTTTTATAGATAAGGAAATGGGGCCCAGAGATCTTGAGAAACTTGCAGAAGGGAGAAGTTAGTAATAGGAACAAAAAGTGGTGGTCTGCAATAGGTCTTTCAAAGTGAAAGCCCTATGAAACAATTATGGATCCTCCCATTGCACCCTAGGCCAAAGCATGTTGTCTCTGTTGGAAGAAAAGCTATACCGGTGTTCTGAGTATTGGGATGAGAATCTAGTGGAACAATCTAGCCCTGCAGGGCACCCTGACTTTAGGGAGAGCTAATGCTCCCATGTTGCCTTTGGAACATGGGGCAGGGATGTAGCCTGAAGAGCTTCTTTAATCTCCTTTCTCCAAAGTAAACATTCCTATATCCAACACAAGGAGCCATATACAGAGTTTTATGAAAGGAAACACTTTCTAGAAGGAAAGTATTTGGGGGAAACATACAAATTTCCATGGGAAAAACATGCCTCCCTATAGCAAGACATGAAAACAACAACCCTAATAACAACAACAAAACCCACCTAAGGCTCTCTCCTTCTGATGCCAATGAGACCTCTATTTGCCCCTGTCCGTCAGGGTCAGGCTCCATCCATCTCCCAGGCATGAGCAGAAAGCTGAAGTGTCAGTTACCAAAGCTGTAATCTGCCTAACGACTGACATTCTCCACTGCTTGCATGGTTTCAGCTGCAGTCAGCAGGCCTGGGTTTGAATCCTTGCTGCTCTGCCACTTAAACTATGCTATTCTTTAGATGAATCACTGAATTTTCCAGTCTCCATTTCCTCATATTTGTGGGTTGTTAGGAGACTCCAATGAGATCATGAGGGAAGCAGGCTGTGCCACCCGTAATAGATCAATAAAATATGAGTGAGGACATGTCCACGGAGCGCATTCAGGGACTGCTGAGACCCTTTCCCCCTGGAGTTCCCTAGAAAAATCAGCCCATGAAAGGTAAGAAAAAGGGATAGTTGAGAGGATTGTTTAGCTTATAGAACTCACCATTAATTCAAGGGGATTTAAAAAAAAGTAAATTGTTAAAGACTCAAATCAGGCATTTAATTAAGCACACTTTTACTGTCTCTGCCTGTTGGTATGTCTATAATTGTGCTAAGTAACAAGTCACAAATCTGGTATGTCCAGGGCTAGAAGGGGATGAAAGAAGCTAACTAGTTAGTACAGTCTCCACCCTACAAAGGAAGAAACTGAGAGCCAGAGAAAAGAAATGATGGGCTCATTCTCACAGGTAATGCAATCCATCTAGGTTATGAGAACCCAGATTCTGATTCCAAATTATTCCCTTTAATACACCTGAATGACATACAAGCATCACAGAGCAGACGATGGTTTAGTAAGAACACAAATGCAGAAAAAGCTCAGCTTTGCCATTCTTCATCACCCCCGATTTTCAGTAGGATATAAAGCCTCCTACTTTGCAGCTGGAAACTCTTTTTAAAGGTCTGAAAACTCTATTATGCAACTCACCCAAACTCAATCTCTCCCAGACTGCCTTGCCTATTCTCAGCCCTCTTCTTCTCCCCAATACACAAAGACTTCTTAATTTTCTAAAGATCCTTCCCTGAGAATTATGAAGGGCTGAAAATAATGTGATGATTCTCCTGGCTTTGGCAAAAGCCTGATAAGCTCAGCAGCACCTGTGATAGTCTCAGCAGAAAGATAACTCTCTCTACCTTCCTCAACTCAGATGATTATATTCCCAAGGGGATGCATTCAAAGCAAGAACAGACAGAAACCAAATAAGATTAACCTTTCCCACTTGTCCACTTCCTATTGGTTGCTATTACTCAAGATATTTCTGCCTTCAATGACAGCCTCCTCCAAAGTCAGTGAATAGAGAGCAGGGATGTTACCTAATCAATGGCGTTCATTTTCAAAATGGAAACAGTGAATGTTATTATCTCATTTCCTGTCTTAAGGTAAGATTATTCTACAAAACCTGTGGTTTCATATAGTACCCTAATATTCTTAATGAGAGAAGACAGTTTGCTGGCTTTCTAGTTATCTGAACATTTGCTTTAGGTACAAATAGAGGTTTATGCAAGCCTTTCCTAGCTCTATTAAAAGCAGGCCACACTTCAGCAAAAAATTCAGAACTCTTCTGGCCTAGCAGGAAAACCAAAATTATTTACAGAGGGAAGACTGAACACTAATCACAGGTAAAACAACCTATTGCGCATGTTTTCAAAGGTATTTGCACTCTTCCAAAGAATGACTTAACTCTCATCTACACCCACCCTTTCCTGCTTCAGTTACTGTGAAGTTTTCTTTTCTTTTTGGGTTATGGAGTACAGAGAATAAGATTTCAATGACAAAGCATCAGAAACAGGTGAGGGATCAGGCTTGGGGAGGGGAAGAAGTCTTGCTCAGGGCCACACAGGTGGCAATTGCCATTGTACCACCTTCCTTTCTTATTGGGTCATGCTGCTTCCAGATGGGAGACCTGGCATTCTTCTCTCAGCTCACCTCTCCACCTCAGTTTCTTTATCTTTAAGACAAGATGTTTCATACTGTTGTTACGGGTAAAATACAAAATTTATGTGGATTTGACTCATAATTTCATTGGTTAGTTCTGGTGAGGAAACTCCCTCAACTAATATAAATCAGCCTGGTTCTTATTATTTACAGTCTTAGAAAGTTGCCTGGGGGCACTAATCTTAGGCTCACACTTAGCCCAGTATATATCACAGTCAGGATTCAAACAAATTCCTAAGCTGGTCCCTCTATCCATTGCCTTTAGTTAGATAAACATGAGTTCCTTTTAGCTCTACCTCAAGGGAAGGTATAGGGAAAGTTAGCACACTTTAAATCCCATTCATCCTCCTCACTGCCAAAATAGCCTTCCTCTCGAATATTGAGAATCTATAGCGGCTCCCTATGACCTCTTAGCATGCAAATTCCGTGACTTGTCATTAGGAACCCTTGACAGTCTGGTCTCACACTATCTTTTTGGACTTTATTGCATATTTCCCCTACTCCCCATTTCAGCCAAACTGGCTTCCATGCTGTTCCACTAAGATGGCAGGCAGCCCAGCTCTTGACTCCTCATCTTGGAACATAATGCCAGGGATGTGCTTTCTCCTCACTTTTTTCTCTTAAAATCTTCAGCTCCCCTGAAGCTCAGGTACCAACTCCTCAGAAAAACCACTGTCAATTCCTTGGCTCTCAGGGCAACCCCCTCCTCAAATTACAATTTATCTGCTTACTTCTTGTATTCTCCCCAATCAGAAGAACGTAAATTACTCGCAGGCAAGGGCTGCTTCTGCTGGCCTTGAACAGTACATACTTAACAAATGTGTTTCTTTTTCTTTCTTTATTTTTTTTTTTTTGCTTTTTGGAGGGCAATTGGGGTTAAGTAACTTGCCCAAGGTCACACGGCTAGGTTTTTGTTTGTGTGTGCTGTGCGTTAAGTGTCTGAGGCTGGATCTGAACTCAGGTCCTTCTGACTCCAGGGCCAATGCTCTACTCACTGTGCCATCTAGCCGCCCGACAAATGTGTTTCTTCCAGTGATTCCCTCTTTGTGTCTGCATTCCCAGCAATTCATATAATACTTGGTATATATTAAGCACTTAATAAATGCTTGTTGATTTGAAGTAAATAAGTGAATTCTACCCTAAAATTAAGATAAGAGATCAGATGAATGTTTTGAGTGGGGAAAGAAACCATGAAGATACTGAGTTCAGGATAGGAGAAAGGGAGAGAGGCTGAAGGTTCTGACCTCAATCACTTAAATCAGTTTTTCCTAAGAGGCTCAGCTCACAGCTCTCCCAAAATACCCATATGTTTATATTAAATCTGTAGTTGCACAAAGCTCAGGGAAAGTCAGATATTAAAACCAGAAAGAGGAAGAATTCTGGTGATAGGGGGGGCTAATATCAATCAATTGGCCTTTATTAATCAACTATGTAATAGTTCCTGTCTTCAAGAGGTTTACAATTCTACAAAGGAAACTACAAATGCAAAATATCTACAAAGCAAATATGCTGCTTTGGAAGTGGGAGGAGAGAGAAACTAGTAACTGTGGACATCAGCAAAGTTCTAAAATTTGAGATGGCCTCTGACATATGCTCTGAAAGGAGACACAATTTCTAAGAGGCCAAGGTAAGGAGGGAGGGCATTCCAGACCGAAGAAAACAAGCCCCAATAAGGCCCTGACGCTGCCACCATCAAATGACAGTTTCTTTTCTGGGCTCCAGGTCACTATATATTTAACTGGCCATTTCATTGGTATTATAAGACAACATTACATTAATTATTAATGACACCATCATAAAACACATCATTAACAGCAGCTGACATTTGTATATTACTTTATGCTTTATATGACATTTCACATACATTGTTATTGGATGTAAACAATGCTAAGTAAGATCTGCTTGACAACAGTGGAAAGGCTCTCAGAGAACAGATTGTATAATGAGAATTTATATGCTTTTAAGTTTGGAAATTGCCTTACAAATTTTCTCTCACTTATTCTCAAACTTCTGAAGTAGGTGCTATGGTTATTCTCATGTTACACACAGGTAAGCTGCACTTATAGAATCCTAAGTCTGAAGCCCTACTCCATCACTACACCAAGGAGTGTGTCTCTTGCTTCTGCTACTATCCAAACCCCAATCTTTGATGAAATGAGGCCCTTTCAGGCAGGCCCCAAGCAGGTCTGGGCAGATTGCTCTCCTAGTAGTTTCCTGACTCTCCAAACTGGTTGTTCTACCACCCCTGGCACCTTTAACTGCAAATCCTTTCAAGTAGGATGTGTCCTTAGGCATTTGGGGTTGATTCCCATAGTTGTCCTAGGTGAATGGTCTTAAATTAAACTCAAATTCACTAGGATCACCTTTCCTTTCCCACTTTATCTCCCTGTTAGCACTTCATGGTTTCCTCACGATAACCTCCATGAGGTAGGTAGTGTAAGTTATCATTATACCAACTGTATGGATGAGGAAACTAAGGTTTCTAGGTCATTGGGAAAAGAGGGAGAAGAGAGGGTCAGATTACACCTTTTTCCTAATGAATTAATTCATACCCTGAACTGGCAGCTAGGTGGTAAAGTACATAGTGCTGGACATATTGTCAGGAGACCACTGACACTTACTAGCTGTGTGATCCTGGGCAAATCATTTAACCCCTATCTCAGTTTACTCATCTATAAAATGGGGATAGTAATACCAAGTACCTCCCAGGATCATTAGGAGGATAAATAAGAAAAATAACAAAGTACTTACAAATCTTGGGAAACGCTATAAATACTAGTTATTACTATTCTATCTCAGAGTTACCTCAGACAGAATCACAGCCGCTCTGAAGCGTTATTTGATGTGATCCAGTGAATATAAATATTCACCAGGAACGCTGTCATTCGGGTTTGCTAGACTCCTTTTCTTTGTTTCACAGGAGGTTGGGAGGAAGAACACACATATATCTATATATCCATGCCATATACATACATATCTATATTGATATAATAGATATATAGGAAATAACTGTTATAAAGCACAAAAGGAATCAATAAAAGCTTTAAAAATACATTTACCAGAAATTCTCCCTTATAGCCCCTAAGAAATCTCAATTCTTCCTTGCTATCGTTTGCCCAACAGCTGGCTTTTTTTCTCACCAGCTCCAGTCTTAGCTCTCTCTTCCCTATCACCTTCTCAAAGAGAGGTGTGTGTTTGTTAAACTGTTGCTAAGTTCATGTCCCAGAAAAGTGAACTGCCAGGAGAAGAGAGGAGTCAACAATCCTAAGGGTGATCCTTCCCTAAACCTAGATCTGGGTCTCCCTTTGAACTACTGATCTGAGGAGAGGGATCTTCTCTCATCTACTCTACATCTACTCTGTCTTGTTTCTTCTTTTTTCTCTGAAACAAATCACATCCTTTCTTTGGATCTACACTAGCCTTTACAACTTTGCAAATCAAGGAGATTCGAAGACTGGCCTGTTATACTTAAAAGAGAACTTTAAAGGAGTGACCAAAGAGTCACTGGGGAGGTGGGGATAAGGAAGAACTGTTTAATTTTGGGGTGGGAACCCAGGGATGAAGACCTGGTAATGGTCATTACTAGAGAAAGGCTGGTATTTAATCCTCTAAGGAAAATTTCAGCTCCAAGCAGGCAGCAAATGTGGTCAAAGCCCCAAACAATCTCTTAAGCTGCCTACAAGCTCTTCTTGTATCCCCATGGAATGAATGGTGGGGACATGGGGAGTCATGAAATAAATTTAAATTTCCCCCCAAACTTGACTCTACCAGTGTCAAAGAACAGAAAAATTTCCTAGCAATAAAAGAGAAGAAATGGGAGTTGTTGGGGTTTGTTGTTTTGTTGTTTTTTTTAAACTGAAAATACAATCTGGAAAAAGCTAACCTCTTGCAGGTCTTTGGTCAAGCTTACCTTTGATACTGACCAAAGCAATAACTGAGATGGGACAACCTGAATTTTGCTTCAAGGTGCCAAAATTTAGAAGGCTCTGTGATTACCCTGATATCCATCAATTGCTACAAATAGAAGGATTTTGCACTTAGCAAGAATAATTAAAAGAGGAAGCAGACACCTCCGCCACCCCCACACTCCTATGCCTTTAAAAGTTAATTTGAGAGTATGTTTTATGCTGCTTGTCCCAAGTTCAAAAACTGTTAGTGACAGCTTTGATACTGACCTGAGTTTCTATGAAAAAAGGAGGAAATGGGGATATTTAATCTTTTTTTTTTTTTTGATATTTAATCTTAAGGTCCTTTCTAGCACAAGGAGTCTACGATTTTTTCCCCAACATAAAGAATTTTTATTTCGCAATGTGCTTTATATAGTATTTTCGGTGTGTCACTCTTTAACTATTGAGGGAGGTGTTAGGTCTCACATTCAGATCCATTTTGGGTTTTTCAGGTTTTTTTGTACAGAAGCCCACAACATGCTTAAATAAGTACTGTATGGAAAAGGACTGGCTAAATGACATCACTTCTATTTTCTCTCTCTAATAAGGGTGGACAAATGTACTAGCCACATCAGCTACACCTACTAATCTTCAGGTCCAAAATGATTTCATTTCCTCTCTTATATAAAATGAGGGCACAGGATTACAAAGATTCTGTATTTCCTCCAAAGGAGAAGATTAAAACATTCCCAATTCTCACTGCCCACTATCTATCACACCCCCTACCTTTACTGCTGAAACTTTCGAAGAAGCCTTAGATACAGAAGCTACCATTCCCTCAGGCTTTGAGACTGGGGACAGAGGACAGGAAGTGAGAAAATCAGTAAGACAGGGCTAGGAATTAAATCAGAAAACTTAAGGAAATAAGATCACAGAATCAGAGTTGGAAGGGACCTCAGAAAATATTTATCTCTACCCGAAGAAGAAAGAATCCCATCTACAATATCCCTGGTCAAATGGTCACCCAGCCACTGCTAGAAGGATCTTACTACTGCATGAAGGCAGCACAGGATAGATTCCACTTTGGAATGCACTGAATAGAGCACTGGGCCTAGTGTAAGGAAGACCTGAATTCAAATCCAGACATCTCCTAGCTGTGTGACTCAGGGCAAGTCACTTAACCTTTGTCTGCCTCAACTGTCTCATCTGTAAAAATGGGGATAATAGCCCCTACTTCCCAGGGTGGCTGTGAGGATCAAATGAGATAATGTTTGTAAAGCAATGAACACAATGCTGGCACACAGTAGGTGCTTAATAAATGTTTGTTCCTATGCCCAAAGAGCTATAAAATTATGCATAGCCTTTGATCCAGCTATACCAGGACTAGGTCTGTATCCCAAGGGATCATAAAAAAAGGGGAAAGGACCTACATGTACAAAAACATGGATAGCAGCTCTTTTTGTGGTGGCCAAGAATTGGAAACTGAAGGGATGCACATCAATTGGAGAATGGCTAAACAAGCTGTGGTATATGAATGGAATGGAATAGTACTGTTCTGTAAGAAATGATGAGCTGGTAGATTTCAGAAAAAGCTAGATTTATATGAACTTATGCTAAATGAGCAGAACCAGGAGAACATTGTACATAGTAACAGCAACACTGTGTAATGACCAACTTTAGTAGACTTAGATCTTCTCAGCAATGTAATGATCTAAGACAACTCCAAAAGACTCATGATGGAAAATGCTATCCACATCCAGAGAAAGAACTATGGAGTCTGCATCCAGATAGAAGTTACTATTTTCTCTCTCCTTTTTTCTTTCACATGGTTTCCCCCCTTTTGTTCTGATTCTTCTTTCACAACCTAACTACGTTGTGAAATATGTTTAATATGATTGCACATGTATAGCCTACATCAGGTTTCATGTCATCTTGGGGAGGGGGATATATTTTGAATTCAAAAATCTTATAAAAGTTAACACTGAAAACTAAAATAAAAATAAATGAATGGATGAATAAATGCTCGTTCTCCCCCTTCCTCCTTTTTTTTTAATCTATTAGGAGGTTTTTCCTTATATCAAAGCCAAACTTTCTTTTTTCTGGGCTCAGCACATCCAACTTCTCCCTCCTACAGGATCCCAGAGGCAGCTAGGTGCCACAGTGGACCTGCAGTCAGGAAAACCTGAGTTCAAATCTGGCCTCAGACATTGGCTATATGACCCTAAGGCAAGGCATTTAATCTGTCTGCTTCAGTTTCCTCATTTGAAAACTTGGAATAATAACCCCCCCAGGCTGTTGTGAGGATAAAAGGAGAAAATATTTATAAAGTGCCTAGCAAACCTTAAGGTGTTATATGAATGCTATTATACATATCCTCTGGAACTGCTCTATTATGTCTACAACATCCTTCCTCAAAGAAGGCCTCCCTTATAGACCTGCCACACCCCACCCCCTTCTAACTGCCCTTCAGTCCTGACCTGACTCAGCTTTCTCATTCAAGTTCCTTGAGGGCTGAGGCTGTCTTGCCAGCTTTCCACCTCCAGTGCTCAACATAGAGCCTGGCATATATTAAGTGTTTGAGAAATGCCTTTTAAAACATTCATCTTTATTCAG